>JAIFGZ020000239.1:2078866-2771822 GCA_019925245.2 Oryza australiensis
TGTTGTGCAGGTACACGCATTGCGTTTAGGACATTTTACCCTAAGTTTTCCCCCCGGTTTTCCCAAATGGGCTCAATCTAGCCGACAGGTGTTGGTTTGTTTGCGCTACTAATTTTATCAATGCCAAAGGCATCATCGACAAAATTAGGGGGGCACATACAATACACTTTCAGAAATCAGACACACGAGACTTCGCAAAATTTGTGGATTTTTGAAAATCTTTGAAGCATTCAAGACGTAATAGACAGACAGATGAGTCAGCAATACGCGGATGAGATTGATGCATGGCACGCAAGCAAGCCGATTACAAAAGAGTCATGATGAGCTCAATGTGCAAAAGTCACGAAATCAAAAGTTACAATTGGCTTAGTGAGACAGGAAGGCAGTTATGGCCGATATGGCCTTGCAGCGGATTTGATCTATGTCATCAATTGCCTTCGTGTCGGCTGCGTTGCTCCTCGGGATCGGCTTCACCGCCTTGGCCAGATTAGATAGATATGACACTACGGTCTTTATCTTCTCCCTATGATCTTCAATCTCCTTGGGAAGGCTGGCTACACGTTGTTCTTCTGATGTTATGTCGGCATCAAGCCTGGCAAGTTCAGCCGCCAATTCTTCCCGGCGCTTGTGAAGCCGATCTAGTTTAGCAATCGGCTCAGTCTTCAGGGCGTCAAATTTAGCCTTCTCAGCGGTGATTTCTTGTTGGCTGGCTTTGATATTGGCCTCCAGCGTTTGGTTCTCTCGACAATCGGCTATTCTTTGCTTGGCTCGTTCAAATTTGTGCCGATGCGCCTCCATGAAGGTGGCCGGTGTGATGACATCGGCCAACTGGTCTAGCAGCCGATCTTGGATGTCTTCAAACCGACTTCGGATAGAACCGCAGTCGGTGACCAAGAAGTCGAGGGAGCACTCTAGCCGATTAGCTATGTCCGACAGTGTAGCCCTTAGGTCCTCATTCGACAGCACCATGGCCTTGTCGGCATCCTCATCGTGGTCCTTGAACTTTGAAAGGTCGAAAGGCAGAAGATCGGCTATAGTCTGCAAGTCAGGGAATAGTTAGAAGATTGATAAAGATCAATAGGCCGATTTACAAGGCTGAGCAAACTCACTCGAGTGACCGGCATCGAGGTGGCCTCATCTTCAGCATCACCACCTGCAGTCGATGGCGTACGCTCGTTCGATATGTGGGGGGCAAGTGATGGGGCGCGAGGAGGCTAAAAAGCACAAAGTCAAACATCGGCCGTTTTGAAAAGTTAAGGATGGTAGAGCTTACCGAGGGAGCAGGAGCCGTCTTCTTTTTGGCAGCCAGTTTCTTTGTCTACAAACACAAAAACATGATAAGACATAAACATGAAAGAGGTGATGAGATTAAGTAATAGGAGGTGTTTCGGTTGGGAACGAGGAGCGCGCTTGGGGCTCGGAGTCTTTTTAGCGATTTATTCAGCCGACGGAGTTCGGGCATATTTATCTGAAGAGCTCGTGTTGGCTGCGGCAGCATCGATGGCTTGGTCCATCTCCTCATCCCTGACTTCTTCCTCAAGGATTGCATCTACTTCTGGGTCGATGGGAGGCAAGTCGTCGGCTGGGTTCTTCTTTTGCTTCTTTACGACCTTTTTCTTCTCGGCAGCCGCAGCCGATGGCTTGCTCCTGTTTTGTCGACGAAGTTGCTCGCACGTCTGGCCGTGCAACAGCATTGACACCTTCGGCGCTTGGAAGCCGATCGTAGAGGGAGCCAGTCCGCCACTGCTTGGCAACAACCCGGGAGGATAATGCACTGTAACCCCTGTGTTGCTGAAATGGGGAGGGGAGGCATCGGTTGTCTGCAAAGACAAAGCATGAGTAATGAGATGTGCAAATGGATAGCCGGTGGAGCAAAGAAGCTAAAGAGAAAAGATTCTTACCGATGGAACCAGATCGGGGTCGACGGTAGTCAAGTACATTGAGGCTGATTGATGAAACAAGTGTAACTTCCATTCCTTCCACCATCGGCTAAAGGCAGTTGTCCTTGTTATTGCCAACTGAATATCCCCAATACTGCCAAGAGGGGGGCCTGGGATCTCCAATAGTCAATGCATCATGATAGCTCCCTCAATCTTGCCTCTGGCTTGGATTTTGTCCGAGTAAAATAAGCCGATAGGCAGTTGGCCCATACCAAGCTGTCTGGCAGCGATCATAGGGTGGTAAAATTCATAGGAATTCTGCACATTCCTCCCTTGATGGATGCCGACTGGAAGGATGCAAGGAGATATGGCCATTACATAAATTTCCCTCAGGTTCTCATATTTTTTAGAATGATTTCATCTAGTCAAAAGTCATCTGGCAGGTCGAACTTCCCGAATTTCTCATAGGAAAACCATATGGCCGAATCAACTGGGAAGTCGTTGTAGAAATTGTTGAACCAGTTCTTGAAGTGCTCAGCCGAAAGCTTAGATCCAGAATAGGAGGAGGCTGCCTCTCCAAATGATAGGCATCGGCGAGTTGTCACCTCTTCATCATCTTCAAATCGTGGCTCGGACAGAGGGAAATCAGCTTCAAAGAGGCTTGGTCTTTGTGCAACCTTGTAAGTATGGAGATTTAGCCATAATTGAAGTAGCCACCAGGGACCTCCGGTATTAACAGCCAATCTGGAAGCAAGCTTAGCCGATGCGCTGCTCAGCATTTGGTAAAGGTATCCAAGGAGATATTTTCCTAGGGGGATATGTTTCTTGTCTACCAAAGCTTCGAATACGTGTTGCCAGTTGCTTGTTGGACCGCAGCTCGACCCACAGAAGACGGACTTTTCCAACCACATGAGAAGGAAGGCTGCATGCTCCCTGTCAGAGATCGGGCCATCCTTCATATTCATGGCTATGAAGCCACTCCAGCCCCCTATGCTCTTGGTCTTAAAGTTGTGCTGGCACTTGATGTTGAGGCTGATGGGGTCAACTGCTGAGGTAATATCTAGCCCCGTGAGCATGACCACATCTCAGAGCGTCGGCATCATCGGCCCTTGTCTAAACAGGAATGCATTTAAAGTGTCTGACCAAAAATAGCTTGCAGCCGACAGAAGGGGCTCGTCCTTAGCCATAGCAGCTATGATTAGGGCTAGGCATTGACCTATTCCCAGTTTGTCCCAATGAGCTTGTTTCCTAGCCGATATCCTTAAGTACCAAGATGGCCATGATTTGTCCATGGAGGGCCATGACTTAAAGGCACCAGACCAGTATGTTAGGTTTGGGGTGGAAAACCTAAAAGGGATCCGATTGGTTTCGGCATTAATGAGTTTATTAGGATCCAAGTTGCCGATCGACCCTAACAGATACTGGTCGGGATGAAGAAGATTTGGGATTGCGATTTGATGGGAAAGGTGCTACATGTGAAGATTAAAGAAGAACAAAATTACAGATGGAAAATAACCAAATCGCAGTAAAAGGGGAGCTACAGCCGATGAGACATACCTCAGGGTATTCCGTTTTGGCCACGTCGGAAGGGGTGCTGGAAGACGCCATCGCCGGGGAAGATCACCGCCGCAGAGGGGTTCGCCGGTGAAGTCGCGCGATCGCCGAGGGGAGCGGAAAGGTTTTTTGGGCTAGGGCTCAAGGATGCAGGAATGACAGCGTGGAATAGTACGGCACGGAGCGGGCATTATTTAAAGAGTATTTCGTGACAGCCAAAACATATTTGACCCAGAGTTGCGCGGGATTTTGAATGGCATCAAATCAGCGATACTATCATATCACGGACTTGGGGGGGCATGTGTTAACGACCAAATTTGGTAACCAAATCCCCGGGTTTGAAGCAGAGATTGAAGCGGAATCGGAGGAGATGCACGATCTATGGAGAAACAGAGGCCGTGTCAGCTGAGTCCGAATCGGCTGTGGAGCCTGTCGGCTAAGTCCGAATCGGGCCAGGATAGTCGATAGCCAATTTCGAGTTGAGATAGAAGTGAAGCTAGTCCCGAAAGGAAAACATGAAGATAAGGTGTTGGATTCGGTCTCCAAATTGTGTGTTAAAGATATTGCCATCTATGGATAAGGTCCTATAACGGCAATTGTATCTGTAAGTTAGGAAGTTGTATAGATATTCCTTTTGTAACGCAGCATGGGACTGCGTCCCGAGATATTGTCGTACTGTGAATAGTAGATAAGGTAAAAACCGTGTCCTACACGGATATCGTTGTACCTGGGTATAAATAAGACCCGAGGGCTCTTTGTAAATATATCAACAACAACACAATCAATTAACTTTGGCGCATCGCCACCCTTTTATTTCCTTTTCAACAAGTTCTTGCTTTCGCTTGGGCTGCATCGGTTTCGATCTTCGAATAAGATAATTCCTTGTTACATGTGGTTTGTATCGTCAGGGTTAGTACTTCCATCACCATGATACTCTAGTTTCGATGTTATAAACTGCTTAATCTATCATATGCGGCATATAATCCAGAGCAATGTCTAGATCTATCTCACAATCGGCTAATTTCTCTCTAAAGACAGTAGCCGATAGAGCTAGATCCAGAGGTTGAATTAGATTATATGTCGTGTCTACCGTCTTGAGGGATTTTCATTAGCCTATATAGATCTAATATTTCTTTTTGTACTTAATGTTGCATCTAATTGAACTATTAAGTCGCTCCTAGAACTATCAGGATCTAGTTTAATGTTTATCATTAGAGACAGTGTCGGGGTTTCAGCCGGTCTTACCTATTTTAGTTATCTTATAGTATTAACTGCTATAAGATATATTAAAGTCGCCTTTTATATTAAGATCTCAATCTATTTAAATGCCCTATGCCGGTATCAATCTGTTAAGTTACGTTAACAGCTGATTGACCTAGTTTTAGTGCATTTAGGTTAGATTAATATCTTTTTATAAAATGTATTGGAGTATTAGCCGATTCACATTAGACCTGCAGCATTGGCTAGGTTATCAATGCAGATAATTATTATCCTACTGTGCCTTTAGCCTATGTGATTTATACTGTCTCGGTATACTACCGATCTATCCTAATCACTTAGTATAAATGTGCTTTGGGATAACAATTATATGTTTATTGATGTCTTCAGCCGATCCGGTAGGATCTAATTTTAAATTAATGCCTATTTCTTATTTTCTTGTTGGTTACAGGATCAAACCAACTGGTACGCCCTTGACGACACCAGAGGCGACCAATTTGGACCTGCACTAGAGTAAGCCAACCTCTCAGGCCAGTGCATGGGAATCGAATTTCTCATCAACACACACGAAGAGAAAGGATTGCACAAATAGCAACTAAACTACTAGTGGAACCAAATATCAAAGCAAGAGGAGTGAGAAAAAGATATCATTGGGATTCTTGCAAGTCGATGTGTCACCGAAGTTCAAATCCTTAAGGGAATCCTACTCTATGTTGAGGAACTCACAATGAGTCGGGTCTTTTCTAACCCTATCCTCTTGAGTTTGTACAAATGCACTCCTCCTTTCACTGAGGGTATCTTTTCCCTTTCGGAGGTAAGATCCGACTTTCACAAACTCTCTCGACACACCACAAACAAATCGGTATCTTGAGGTTGACTTCTAGTCGTCTCGGTATCCTCAACCACCAAGAGTAACAAATGCAACAAAGATTTTTTGAGGATGAATCGAGTGTTCAACAAATCTTCACAAATTCAATACCAAGCACTCAAACAAACTCAAATCAACTACTCTCTTACACACACGAAATTCAAGCTTACAGATCGATGGAGAGGAAGAAATGAGAAAGCAAGACTCAAAGTGAATCTTAAGCAAAGCAAGTCAATGGCACAAGATATGCAATGGAGCCAGCAACCTTGACTTGGGGATGGACTATTTATAGTCATAGCCTCATATCTGCCCGTTGGAGGCGAAGATTCCCTTTTTTGAAATTTTGAAAACCATTTTCGGACCAGTCCGAAAAACACCAGTACCAAGTTTCAAGAGCAAAAACTCATTTTTCGGAAAATATGAAAATCAAGTCCGAAAATCACTTTAAGACAAATCCAAAAATGACCAGTACCAAAACTTTGATGCGCGGTCATGTTCAGTAATTCCAAAACTCACTTTAGCACAAGTCTGAAAATCACTTTAGGATAAGTCCGAAAATGACCAGTATGAAAACTTCGATGCGCAGTCATCTTTGGAAATGCAAAAACAACTTTAGGACAAGTCCAAAAATGACCTGTACCAAATTTCAACACACAACCATTTTCGGAAATTCCAAAAAGAAAATTCCAAAAATCACTTTCTGCCAAGTCCGAAAAACACTAGAAGTGAAAAGGAAGGAACGAGAACAACTTTAAAAAAGATTTTGAGCACCAAACTCATTCCTAGACATCAAGGCAACATCCCTCTTAATAGTACGGTTTTCCTACCAACTCAAGGGCAAATAGAAAAGCTATACCAATATGAATATCTTTACATCATCTTCTTTCGCTGCCTTGATCAACGCTAATATGGATTTTGGTTTGATGTTCATCAACGAATCACATTCTCTTGATGTTTTGACATTTCATCTTCACTTCCTTTTCACCAAGGGTGGTCCTCAGCAACTTGTGTCATCGAATGGCCTTGATCGGTTTGTCGGTATTCGGCCAAGCACTTGCTCCTTCACCACTGCGTTGGGTCCTTTGACGCCAAGCCTCTGCTTGCCCTTCTCCCATGCATGGTCCATCACGTAGCCAAGTCTTGCCAGCCCTTTGCCACCTCTTGCTATATCCTGTCACTTGTAGCCATGGATCACAATGAAACCTCATTGTATTGCATCTTCTTCTTCTTCATCTTCGTCAGTTCTTCATTGGTCTAATCTCTTTCTTATACACTCAATAAGTGCATTAGTCCCTTAATCGTTTGTCATCAATTAACCCAAACCCACTAGGGCATAGATGTTATTTCACTACCATGCTTCAAATCATCAATAGCCCGCATCATGCCAGCGTGTTGATCAGGTATCAGGAAAACATCTAGTCTGCCCTAAACATTGTGTTCCTTGACTTTTTTTAAGAACCAATACCAGTTGTTAGCGTTCTTACTCTGAACAAATGCAAAAGCAACTGGTAACAATTGGTTGTTCCCATCAACACCTATGGTTGTCAAAATTTGGCCTCTATATTTACTAGTTAGGAATGTGCCATCAATTCATAGGATGGGGAGACAGTGCCCAAAGTCTAGAATGCAAGATGCAAGAGAGAAGAATGCTCTATGTAGGACGCCTGCATTGGTCTCGTCATACTCAGGTGATGAATAGTGGTGAAGGTCAAAACAGGTGCTTGGATTCCTGAACTGAATGGTTGCTAGCAAGCTCGACAAGTTATCATCACATGTTTTAAATGTGCCAAACCTCGTCTCTATAGCCTTCTATTTCGCCCTGCATGTCTTCACATAGCTGTGTACTTGTATTTCTCTTCTATGTGCATAAAGTTTGAATTTGGTTCAATGTTTTGGTTCCTCATAACATGGTCATACACCTCAGTTCCTACAAATGTTGATGTAATACTACGATGGTACTTCTCCACTCCTTATAAGTGGAACAGATGCTTCCTAACAATCGAGACTTGCCAGTAATCCTTCCATTTACCCTTGTATGTGTGAACCCACCATGGACAGCCCTCGATCTCCTTCACACACCTCACCTCATACACAGTTTTGCAAGACTTCTCTACCCTAAACTCCTTCTGCAAAGAAATAGCAAAACACTTCACCGCCTCCTTCAAATCCTCCAATTCAGCATAATGAGCACACTACATGACCTCGTTCTCCTTATACTCCCACGGCACCTGATGGCCCTCCAAGATAGAAGGCGAGAAAAATCCTCGTTGCAAAAATCTGAAGGCATAGTAGTATCTTCGTCAGATGATGTATCTCGAACATCCTCCTCGTTCTCCTCATCCTCCTTTTCCATCAGATTCACAATATTACCAATCCTCTCTCCCTCGTCGGCCTGGTTTCTTGCAGTTCAGGATTGCTTTGCTTTGTCCTTTCCAGTTCCATACTTCCCATATCACTAGCCATACTTCGTCCCTCGTCATCTCCCATAGCCACATCCACTGTGTTCCCCTTCTCGTACACCTGAACCAGAATGGCAAGTGGCCAACAAAGTTCACATGCCATCTCAACATATCTTCTCTATGCATCAATGCAATCCATAGGCATTCGTTCTCAAAAATGGCCTACGGGTTGACGGCAAACCATAACATAAATCGTAAGGCCATGAGTCGGTGGTCTATTTTAAATCCTCTTATCAACCAGTTGCATCTAGCCCCAAAACTCCTTTTGACCGCCCTATCAATACTCTTAGCCACACACTTGATATCTAACAATGCCTTCACCATAATACAAGTCAAATATTAGCTTACTTGATATATTTGTTCATGCATTAAAGTCTTGTTATAATAGATTAAACTAAACAGAATTGCTAACTATGTTGCTACATGTATAACTAAATAAACATGTCATAAGGGTTACTATAATATATTCTAATTATCAACTAGCAATAGTATTGTCCCGATTAATACATGCAATATTTTTAAATGTTAATGACAAAAAAAATTTACCTCCGGTCGAGTACGCAATCTGACAAAGTCCGCCACTATCTTCCTACCCCTCCACTCACCCCCTTTTCTTTTTTTATAGAATTTGCAAAAATAAAGTGAGATTTTTGAAGAGGAGGGAAGGCTTTTATTGGCGGGGCGAGTAAATCGCCCTCCCTTAGGATGGTTAATGGCTTTTTAAAGGTGCCCCCCTGCTTCAGGCGGACGCGCCACAGCAATTTTGTAGGTAGCCCCTTCTCGTTTTAGCGTTAGATGATTTATCGCTGAGAGGGGACCGCCTGCAAAAGTTGCACGGGGCGCCCACTGCTGGGGAAACGCTGTATAGTCCCGGTTTGCAAACCCCTTTAACCGGAAAACGAAAGCGGGACTAAAGATGTCTTTCTTTAGTCCCAGTTGAAAAGCCGGTTGGTAACATCAACCAGGACTAAAGATGGTGGTTCCACATGGCTGGCTTTGCCATCTCTAGTCCAGGTTGGTGTTACCAACCGGGACTAAAGGTTTTTTTCTTTTTTTTATTGTGCTCCTTCTGCTTGCTATTTGTTTATATATTATGCATATAAACTTGTAAATACATATATATGCATAATATGTAGCTTGTTTATATATTATGCATATATATGTGTAAATACATATATATGAATAATATATATGTAATATATATTTATACATATATATATATGTAATATGCATATATATGTATAAATACATATTTTACACACATATATATATGCACTTAAGTAAATATATACATGTATTACCAAAATATGTACACACATATAAATATATACATATATTACATTCCTAATTAATTTTTAATGTTATATATCGTATATTACAAAATCTATTTTTTAGTGTTAGAATCTCCATCCCAAGCCCACTAGAACTCTCTCGCAGGATCAATAATCTGCTCGTTGATAATCAGTTCTTCTTGAGCAACCTTCATGAAATCACTGTGGGGGAGTTTTTCCCTTATCAAATAATCTGTTATTTGAAAAAATAAGAAATAAATATATGAAATCAATAAGAAATCGAGACATAATGTATGAATGACTGTTACACGTACCTTCAGATACTGGGGACATGTGAATTGGTGAACTAGGCGGTGAATATAGTCACAGACGTAGTAGCCGCACAAGTTCATCCCCTGCCCTTGTTTTGCACACTAAAGAAGAAACGACGACATATTTAATATACATTTATATTTATAACAAATTAATGATTCAATATAATTTTGGAGCATGTACTCAGTGGAAATTTCATTCTCACGTCAAGCTTTTCTTTCCAAATCCCACGGATCCTTGTACGGAGCTGTGTCCATGCCCTACAGAAAGTTGCACGCTGGTGAGTAATTATCCGAGAACCGCATAGTAGCAATAGCAACTAAGACGACATTACCTGTCTAACACTTCAAAAATATTTGTGAAGGAAGACTGTGGTTTATCCATTGAATCGTATACATGGATTTGCGAATGGAAAAGGTCAGTAAGGAACAACACCCACTGGAATCTGCAAATTGCGTGAGATGATATATATGAAACTATATATGTATGAGATGAAAATTAGTACGGAAGGCAGTAAAAACTCACGATGTGTTGTATGACAATAGAATTCAAGACTTGAAATGTTGTTGCACCAGCATATGGTAGATGTTGTTCTCTGTTTCCTCCAGATAATGTTCTAACATCTTCGTGTTAGTTTTGCGGGGTCCCATGAATCCTATTTTCATCCATCCCCGCTTGTTGCACTTGTGGATCACCATTCTACAACGGATAAAAGAATTTTAGTCGGCTACATACAAGGAGCTAAGGAACGAAATAAATTTAACTAAATGATACATACAAAACCTACATAGTTATAAGAGAGACGTCGAGGGCGTCCTGCTGGTACAGGTAGAAGACGTCCTCGCAGCGCATCCACATGTGATCAACCCCTTCGAAGAAATCCACGTTTCTGATCCGCACCGTGATCATCTCTCTACCTTTGCTTGAAGCTTTCATGTACCACTCATGGAATCGGTACACCTGTGTAGAGAGATCTTTGACCTGATCAGGCCTGATAAGAGGTCGTCCAAGTGCAAACTTGTATTTAAACTCTGCCTTGGCGATTGTTGCGCCTCCAAATATTTGCTCTCTAGATAGTCCCATCTTGTTCGTAAATTTTCTTAAGTCAGCTTCACCAGGTGGCAGCAAGGACTCAAGGGATTTTTTAGGTTGCTTCCTGAGCTGCGGGACATCTTTCGCCTTTCCTTTTGCCTTCTTATAAGCCCTCCTGATCATTCTGTCATAGTCCAATGATAAGGTCGGTTTTGCCGATGGCGTGCAGTACATCTTCTTAAAGAAGGCCTTAGTTGCCGGGTCGATTGGAATCGGCTTTTCAGGAGTCTTACGCTTGAAAAAATCCTTCACTTTTGCTTGGACAGCCTCGTCCAACTCCTCGGGAGTCTTGTCGTACGACCTCTTCTTTAGAGATGAGAGCCTAGGCTCGTCAAGTCTTGGCTTCTTTTTTCTTGTGAACTCATTGACCTTGATGGCACGGTTCGAGCTGTGCGCTTAGGATGCAGAGGAGTCAGAGACCGTTTTGGAGTGGTTGCTCGTGAAGGCGACGGAGGAGGCTTGGGAATGGGAGACCATTTAGGAGTCGGTGCTCATGGAGGCGACGGAGGAGGCGGAGGAGGCTGCGGAGTAAGTGCTCGCGGAGGTGACGGAGGAGGCAGAGGAGACAGTCCACGTGGAGGAGACGGTCCACGTGGCGAAGACGGAGGAACGGAAGCCGCTTCTCGCCTGGGAAACACGATGAAGGGCTTGCTCCGTAGTATGATCGTGTGGGCTGTGTCTCCTAGTTTCGTCTCCCCGTCTCCTCCGGGGATATCCATATCGAGATCTTCAAAGCCCTATTCCACCTGCTCAATTTTGACCTTTGAATACCAAGGTGGAATCGGCCTATAGTGATAAGTCCCGTCTCAGTCCACCGGTATGGCCATGCCGACGCCACCTTCACGAGATTAGATGTTATTAATTAGTAATCAACCTATGCACCAGCTTTTGCAATATATAAGTGGTATATATATTGTGAAACTATGAGCATACCTTGATTGACAAGTTCTTGAAGGGAATATGAAGCTCGCAAGGTGTCCGCTGCGTGATCGAATCAATAGTGCATGGGGGCATGGGGGTATGACTTCCGCTTCAACAGATACGCAGCTGCTACGTTTGCCTAAGGGGCTCACCATGACGGGTGGTTCTGGATCTGCTTGGCTTTGTTGGCTCCGCAGTTCGGTGAGTTTTTGGGCCACCCGTTTGGTGCACCTGTCTGGACACCTCTTCGATCTTTTGGTCGTGGGCCGCGAGTTGTTGCTCCAAAGCTGCTAGCTTCGCCTCCGTAGTTCGCTTGCTCCTCATGCGACTCGTGTACGTTTGGATGTCCTCTTGGAATCCATATTTCCAGGGAATGACACCTTTTCCTCGTGTTCGTCCTGGATGCTCAGGGTTTTGAAGTGCGAGCGTAAGCTCGTCCTTCTCTTTGTCGGGCTGGAATGAGCCCGAGGCAGAGGCCTATACTGTGTTGCTCAATCGGCTTGCGGTTTTGCGAATTGCATCACCAAAGATCAGGGAGCCATCGATTGGATTGAGCGATCCGCCTTGAGCGTAGTACCAAGGCTTGGATCATTCCGGCCAGTCAGCTCTAGCCGGAACGATATCTCTTGCTATCAGGTCGGCTTCCATTTGCACCCATCTCGGCACTGCCTTTTGATAGCCGCCCGACCCTAGCTTGTGATGGTGCTGTTTTTTTAGCTATGTTGGCCTTGTTCTTCTCAATTAGCGGTTGCGCTTGCTCTCTTGTCTTGTATTCCACAAAAGCCCTCCAATGATCTCGTAGTTTCAAATGTTTGCCAAAGTTCGGGGTCTAGCCCTTCAGGATGTACTTCTTGTGTAATTCTTTCTTAAAGTTCCTGAACAGCTCAGCCATCTTTTTAAGTGTCCATTTATTCACCTTGGCATGTTCTATCTCAGAGATGGTGAAGGTCTCCAACATTGTGGACCATAGCATCTCCTTCTCTATGTATGGGAAATAGCTTTGCTCATCCCCTCCTGTCCTTGTCCGCCACCAGCTCACTACGCTGATGGGCACGTGATCCCTCACTACCCATCCGCTGCGTGCAACATACTTTCTTGCAGCGTCAGCTGGGGCACATGGTTGACCGTCTTGTGCCACTTCAGTTATGATATGCCGACCCTCGATTCTCTTGGTGACACCGCGTTATCCATGTGCCCCCTTCTCTCCAACGACTGGGGTGCTCTCATTCCCCTCATCGTTGCCCTCCTCATTCCCCTCCTCAAGGAGGTACTGATTGGGATTCTTGTTCTCCTCCTCAACTGCGAAGTACTGGCTGCTCCCCTCTACGATCTCATCGAAGAGGATCTGTTCGTCCGAGCAATCTGCCATTGATTGTTTTGCTTAGACAACTAGATCAAGTAATTCTGACAATGAAACAATTATTTAGTTAATACATGTATGATGTTAACTCTGATATTTATGTAATGCATATGTGAGAGATAGTGACTCGGGATATTCTAAAAGTCGTTCTATCGGCCGATCATTATATTATTCGGTCGTACTATCGTTTGGTCGTTCTATCGTTTAGTCGTTCTAAAATAAAAACTATATACATTACACAAACTAAAAGTTGTTCTATCTCTTCTAAAAGTCATTTTATCGTTCTGTCGTAGAAGTCGTTCTATCATTCTATCGTTCGATCGTTCTAAAATAAAAACTATATACAATCCACAAACTAAAAGTCGTTCTATCGTTTGGTTGTAAAAGTCATTCTATCGTTCTATCATTTGGTCGTTCTAAAATAAAAACTATATAAAGTCCACAAACTAAAATAAACTCTCGTTCGATCGTACAAACTGAAATACAGTCCATAAACTAAAATACAGTCAATATACAATCAATGTATATATATTCACAATTCACATTCACAATTCAAAAAGTATCCAACTAACTGCCAATTTACCAACTAACTGCCAATTTACCAAACGGCCAATTTACCAACTACCAATTGGACATATTTTTAGCAAACTGCCAATTTACCAACTAACTGCCAATTGTAATATTTTTTGAGATTACAAATATCTTAATCAAGGAATAAATGATATTTCACATTGCCAATTCAAAATATCACAAATATCACAAATCAATTCACAAATATATATCCCAAATATATATCGTACGACCAAAAATTCACAAATATAATACCGTATGGCCAAATATCCAAACTATCACAAATATCACAAATCAATTCACAAATATATATACAAATTTCATCTGCAAGAATTAGGATTCATCGATCCACACACACACATATATAGATACATATATCTCACATGCGCATATATATGAAAAACGGATTACATACAGCGGCGTGCGGAGGCGACGGCGATGGGTGTAGCGGCAGCGGCGACGATGGGTGCGGTGGCGGTGACGATGGGTGCGGTGGCGGCAACGATGGGTGCAGCGGCGGCGTGCGGCACGGCAACGGCGAGAATGTGGCTACTAGGAGATCAATCTTACCTTGGGGAATGCAGCGACGACGAGATGACGGCGCGAGATGATGGCGGGGGTGCGAGACGACGACGGCGGTGGGAGCAAACATCGACGGCGGTAGTTTAGGGCTCAGCGCAAGAGGAAGACGAAGAAACGACTAAGTGTTTGGATGGCGGTGCGCTCTATGCTATATATAGATCCTGGGATCTTTGGTCCCGTTGGTGTCAACAACTGGTTGTAAAGAAATCTTATTCCTGGTTGAAGCCACCAACCTAGACTAAAGACGTTTTGTGGTTCGCCAACATATGTTCTGATGTGCACTAGGGTGTCCCGATCTTTCGGTGAGTTGATACTCTCAATTTGATGGAGTGATGTTCATGGCCCGACTACAAAACTCCACGGAGGAATTGCGCCTGAGCAACCGATACACCGACTCCACTGTTTAACGCGATCTTGCGGAAGCCCGATCAACCGAACCACTAGGGTTATCCCTGCAAGCAATCGAAGAACTCGCAAGAACAAGATGAACAGCACTCAAATTGCAAATAGGAATTTCAGATCTGAATCACATGAGGAAGGTGGGGTTCTGAAACAAATAAAACAGATGGTCTAGCTGACACACGTGTCTATCAGGAAGTAGCGATAGATAAACTTATATAAACAAAACCTGAGTTGTTCTATGGCGGCTACAGGGTAGTTATATAGGTGGAAGGACGAGTTGGGGTCGTTCTCCAACCCTAAGACACGTCTGTGATGGACTCAACTGTATACAAGGCCCATCGGCCCAATTTGGCGGGGTAGCACCTCGGACAGAAAAAGTTAGGTGCACTAATTTGACAATTGCGGACGATTCTGGATAGATATGGCAGTGAGGCCAGATTCAATGGAAAGTAGACTTTATATGCTTTCCATGAGGTACTTGAACGTCCAAATCGGAGTCCGAACGAAGCCGTGGATACCATCACAACTTGGCGCTATCCTGCAGTCCGAATTTAGCCCACGCAAATCCTTCTCCCTTTTGATCCTCTCCATCGTTCCCAAGCAAAACAAGAGTGCACGCATCTCCATTGTCTAAATATGATAAACAGGAGCTTAAAATGAACTTACTTAATGGTTGAGTTGATGGGCACGAGCGCGAATATGGTTGAGTTGATGGGCACGAGTGCACGCATGAACTTACTTAAAATGAACTCATCCTCTTCTCCCAAATGTGGCTTCAAATTTGCAATGTTAAATGTGGGACTAACCCCAAAGTCTACAGGTAAATCAAGCTTATATGCATTGTCATTTATTTTCTATAAAACTTTGAAAGGTCCATCAGCTCTAGGCATCAACTTAGACTTTCTCAATGTAGGAAATCTGTTTTTTTCAAATGGAACCAAACTAAATCTTCAGGTTCAAAAGTCAATTGTATTCTTCCTTTATCACCAGCAAGCTTATACTTAGCATTCATGCACTCTATGTTTTCTTTAGTGGTTTCATGCAGTTTTAACATCAACTTGGCATGTTGCATAGCATCAAAATTCAATCTGTCAGAAGATGGTAAAGGCATTAACTCAATAGTAGCACGAGGCAAAAATCCATAAACAATCTCAAATGGACACATCTTGGTAGTGGAATGCAATGAATGATTGTAAGCAAACTCAATATGAGGCAAACATTCCTCCCACATCCTAATGTTTTTCTTCAAAATAGCCCTAAGCATAGTAGACAAAGTTCTATTCACTACCTCAGTTTGACCATCAGTTTGTGGATGACATGTAGTAGAAAAATAAAAGCTTAGTCCCCAATTTAGCCCACAATGTTCTCCAAAAATGGCTAAGAAATTTAACGTCACGATCAGAAACAATTGTATTTGGCATACCATGCAAATGAACAACTTCACGAAATAACAAATCAGCAATATGTGTAGCATCATCAATTTTATGACAAGGTATGAAATGTGTCATCTTAGAAAATCTATCCACAACCACAAAAACACTATCATGTCCCTTCCGAGTACGAGGCGAGCCTAACACAAAATCCATTGAAATATCTTCCCAAGGCGCACTAGGAACGGGTGAAGGAGTATACAAACCATGTGGATTCAATCGTGACTTAGCCTTTTGACATGTAGAGCAGCGAGCAACAAATCTCTCCACGTCTCTCCTCATCTTTGGCCTAAAGAAATGACCAGCAAGTATGTCCTCTGTTTTCTTTGCCACAAAATGTAACATCAAGCCACCTCCATGCGCTTCCTTCAACAACAACAAACGAACAGAGCTAGCTAGAATGCATAGCTTGTTAGCCCTAAACACAAACTCATCACTAATACTAAATTTGTTCCATCCTTTGCCATCTTTACAATGCAATAATACATCTTGAAAATCATGATCATGAACATATTGGTCTTTAATTGTTTCTAAACCAAAGATTTTGTAGTCAAGTTGATTGAACAGGGTATATCTCCTAGATAAAGCATCAGCAACGACATTTTCTTTCCCTTTCTTATGCTTAATAATATAAGGAAAAGATTCAATAAATTCAACCCACTTAGCATGTCTACAATTAAGTTTTCCTTGACTATGAATATATTTTAAAGATTCATGATCAGAATGAATAACAAACTCTTTGGGCCACAAATAATGTTGCCATGTTTCTAAAGTTCGCACAAGAGCATATAATTCTTTATCATAAGTGAAATAATTCAAAACAGACCCACTCAACTTCTCACTAAAATATGCAACAGGTTTGTCTTCTTGTAATAAAACACCACCCAATCCAAGCCCATTAGCATCACATTCAAGCTCAAAAGTCTTATTAAAATTAGGAAGTTGGAGGAGAGGTGCATGTGTCAACTTATATTTTAACGTGTTGAAGGCAAGGTCTTGTGGCGTATCCCAAACAAAAGGCACCCCCTTCTTTGTAAGCTCATGCGACGGTGCAGCAATGGTACTGAAATCCTTCATAAAACGGCGATAGAATCCCGCAAAGCCCAAAAAACTTTGAACCTGTGAGATAGTCTTCAGAACTGGCCATCCTTGTATGGTATCAACCTTGGCTTGATCAACTTCAATTCCCTGCGGAGTCACAACATAGCAAAGAAAAGAAACTCGATCCGTGCAAAAGATGCACTTCTCAAGGTTACCAAATAAATGTGCATCACGTAAAGCATCAAAAATAACACGTAAGGGGTCTAAATGTTCATCCATAGACTTGCTATAAATCAATATATCATTAAAATAGACCACCATAAATTTTTCAATGAAAGCTCTCAAAACCTCATTCATTAATTGCATGAAAGTGCTAGGTGCATTAATTAAAACAAAAGGCATGACTAACCACTCATATGAACCAAATTTAGTTTTAAAAGTAGTTTTTCATTCGTCTCCCAATTTCATGCGAATTTGGTGGTAACCACTATGCAAATCAACCTCTGAAAACACAGCATCACTCAATTCATGAAGCATATCATCTAAGCGTGGAATAGGATGATGATATCAAATAGTGATGTTGTTAATGGCTCTACAGTCCACACACATACGCCATGAACCATCTTTTTTTGGTACTAAAATAACTGGGACAGCACAAGGGCTAAGAGACTCACGTAAATAACCTTTGTCGAGTAAAACTTGCACTTGCCATTGAATCTCTTTAGTTCCTCCGGATTGGTCCTATATCGCGCACGGTTGGGCAATGAGGCACTAGGAATAAGGTCGATTTGATGTTCAATCCCGTGAATTGGAGGCAAACCCGGTGGCATATCACTTGGAAAAACATCAGCATACTCCTTTAAAACGGTAGCAACAGCAGGAGGCAAAGAGTGCTACATATCGTGAAGTGAAATCAAAACATCTTTGCATACCAAAGCATATGAAGTTGAACTGGAAGCAATAAAGTCATTTATTTCAGATTTGGTAGCAATCAAACAAGTCGCTTTCAACTTAATCTCATTTTTCTTATCACTTTTAATATGCTCCTGAGATTGAACTTTTCTAGCTCTAGCAACATCATCTTGAATTATAGCTTCAGGAGACATAGGATGCAACACAAATTTCTTATCATGGTATAGAAAAGAGTACTGATTTGACCTACCATGATGCATAGACTCTCTATCAAATTGCCACGGTCTGCCTAGCAAAATGCTACATGCTTGCATAGGTACAACATCACACTCAACAACATGACCCAATGGCAAAACTGATACGCACAAGTTTAGTTACCTTTGCCTTACCACTATTGTTTAGCCACTAAATGTATATGGATGTGGGTGTGGTTTGGTGGTGAGTGCGAGCTTCTCCACCATGTCACTGCTAGCCAAATTGTTGTAGCTACCTCCATCAATGATCACACGACAAGATCGCTCTTTGACAACACAGTTTGTTTGAAACAACGTGTGCCACGGATTTTGCTCCGCTTGCTCCATCTGTGTACTAAATACCCGCTGCAGACTGAGGCTCTCATATTGTGCCACGTCATCCACGCCAATATGTTCCTCATCCTCATCCTTATCTGCATGGTCAGCCGCAAGCAAAGCGCATGTATCATCTTCAAATTCACTAGTAGAGGAGTACTCACCGTCATCTTTGACAACCATGACTCGCTTGTTAGGACAGTCACGCTGCACATGCCCATAGCCCTTGCATCGATGACACTGAATATCCCTAGTTCTCCCTGTAGAAGCAACAGAAGAAGCTCCATCGGTAGTGGTAGGATTTTGGGAAACCTTTGGATCTGAATTTGTGGGAGGAGCACGTGGCTTGCTGTTGGAGGTGGAAGGAATAACTCAACATGGTGATCCAGATGGTGGTGGAGCGCGTCCTGTTGGCATAGTAGTTGTGCATGCCGGCCAAGTGTTATTTTTCCCTGCAGCAATGTTAGTACTGGAAGCCGCACGTCGTCCCTGCACTTCACGTTCAGCTTTGCAAGCAAGATGAAACAAACGAGTAACATTGTTATAATCTTTATAAGCAAGGATATCCTAAATCTCACGGTTCAAACCACCCAAAAATCTAGCCATAGCAGGTTTCCTCATCCTCCTCTAAGTTACAACACAACATACCCATCTGTAATTGTTGATAGTACTATTCTACACTTTTAGTACCCTGTCTCAACTGTTGCAACTTATTTAACAGATCACGTGCATAATAAGAAAGAACAAATCTAGCCTGCATGACCCGTTTCAAAGCATCCCAAGTTTGAGGCTGTTATCTCCATTTTTCTTACCATGTTCGATCCACCAAACAGAAGCAAAATCAGTAAATTCACTAGTGGCAGCTCGAACACGTGCATTTTCAGAAAACTCATGACATGCTGATGGATGTCACAGTTGCCTCCAAACCAACCAGTCGGACATTGGTTGCAGTTTGTGTAGCCTCCAATTATCCCATCTTTTTATTTGTCATCTGCAAGTCATTATCAACACCTTCCATGTGTGCCCTCACTTGCCTTTCAAAGTGTTGCATAATGCCCTTCGTACGAGGAGAATGCGTCATATCCTTGCCGTCCTCTGATCCTGCCATGACCAAAAAAACAAAGATAACAAGGAAAGCAAGTGAAGGAATAAAAGCCCTACAACTAATAGGATGTGACTACTGCAAGGTATTCCCTCACAACCTGTCCACACAAGCTCTTACCAGTTCTTACCTTGCCTGACAGGAGGTGATGGCAACCAACAAGCCGGTACCTCGGAAGAGGTGTATCGATGCAGTAGCAGCAAGATCAACCTATGAAGTTGTAGCCGGGAAGGTGTAGCTGTAGGTGGGCTGCTCTCTTTCTCTCCAAAAGGAAAACTATAAACCATGTTAGTCAAGTGAGTTGAATTATCGTTCAACGGTTGTACTGTGCTAGTCCTAGCCTAGACCGTGCTAGAGACGCGAGCCTACGCACCAAGGAAATCACAACTCACACCACAAAAGAAAGGAATAAAAAAATAAAAAATATCAGCCCCTTTTTTTCTTTTTTTTTCTTTTTTCTCCTTTTTTTAATTTTTTCACTTTTTTCAGGGGATCCTCAAACTGAATATATGAACCAAAAGATGACTAATCAGCAATTTTCCACACACACTTTTTTTTAGAATGAGTAGGGGTATTTTGGTAACAAGACGATACTCTAAAGAACTCGTAACTCTAAAGGACTAAAACTAAGACTAGCACTCGACACAACCGAAGCAACCGAAAACTCAACAGGCTACGACCAACTAGTAACTAGTAAAAAGGCTCAAGGGTTTATGGGATCACGAAAACTAAACTAATCTGATCTATTTTTTTAGCTTTTCTGGACGATAGGAATATAACAGATGCAAAGTAAAAATCTCTCACCGAGCAACCTGGTGCTCTGATACCACCTGATGTGCACTAGGGTGTCCCGATCTTGAGTTGATACTCTCGATTTGATGGAGCTACATTCACGGCCCGACTACAAAACTCCACAAAAGAATTACGCCTTAGCAACCGATACGCTGACTCCACTGGTTGACGTGATCTTACGAAAGCCCGATCAACTGAACCACTAGGGTTATCCCTGCAAGCAATCGAAGAACACGCAAGAACAAGATCAACAACACTCAAATTGCAAATAGGAATTTCAAATCTGAATAACACGAGAAAGGTGGGGTTCTGAAACAAATAGAATGGATGGTTTAGCCGACACACGCGTCTATCAGGAAGTAGCGATAGCTAAACTTACATAAACAAAACCCGAATTGTTCTATAACGGCTACATGTTATTCATACAGGTGAGAGGACGAGTTGGGGTTGTTCTTCAACCCTAAGACGCGTCCGTAATAGACTCAACTAGATACAAGGCCCATCGGCTCAATTTGGCGGCGTAGCACCTCGGATAGAAAAGGTTAGGTCCTCTAATTTGACGATTGTGAACGATTTTAGATAGATATGGCAGTGAGGCCAGACCCGTTAGAAAGTAGACTTTATAAGCTTTTCATGAAGTACTTGAACGTCCAAATTGGAGTCCGATCGAAGCCGTGGAAACTATCACAAGTTGGCGCTGTCCTGCAGTCCGAATTTAGCCCGCGTGAATCCTTCTCTGTTTTGATCCTCTCCATCGTTCCTAACCAAAACAAGAGTGCACACATCTCCATTATCTAAATATGATAAACAGGAGCTTAAAAATGAACTTACTTGATGGTTGAGTTGATGGACACGAGCGTGACTAATAGGACCAAGCGGTGTAAGCGGTGTTGGGGTAGGAGTGGATATATCGACGGTGTTGATGTCCTCATCACATTCTAATTTCTGTATCTCCTTTTCACCTTCGTAGTCCTCCTGTACGTCACGTAACATCTGACCAAAATCATCGGTACCATCGTTCTTCAACGTCCCCATCCGGCTCGTCTCCTGTATTTTCTTCAAATCCACCGTATTGTCCACAGTGTGGAATGTTGTCGTCTTCTTCTTTATCTTTTTTCATTGCAACCCCTATCTCTCCGTGCAATGTCCAACAATTGTAATGATGCATGAATCCCGACTGAAACAAATGAGCATGAATAATTCTTGATGTAGAATACTCCTTTTGGTTTTTGCAATTTTTGCATGGACAACATATAAAGCCCTTATGCTTGTTGGCATTGGTCACACTCAAAAAATAATGCACGCCTTGAATAAACTCTGTCGACCGTCGGTCCGTGGTATACACCCATTGCCGATCCATCTACAAAAAATACACAAAATCGTAAGAAAAATCCACAATTATACTTAACATATAATAATCCCACATACAAAATGTATTGTAATTAATAAAATTTAGAATTATTGTACTTCATGTACGCGGTATACTTATTTCTAACTATTTTAAAAAATTTAAATTACCTTAGTTTTCTAAATCTTTTATCAAATTTTCTATATTTTTTCATTGTCATCTATTTTATAACATTTTTATCCACAAGTTTCTAATTTTAAAAATAACATATTTTCCCTAAACAAATTTTCCCTCTCATTATTTTTCATAAATATTTTTAGACATAAAAATATATAGAAATGTACCTACAAATATAATATACTAAGCATACATCATTAGATGATGGAGTTCCTATTTTTAAACAATAAAATAATTTTCTCTAAACAAAGTTTCTCTCTCATCATTTTAATATGCTAATATACCCACAAATTTAATATGCCATACATCAGTAGAGTAGAGGATAGAATTGCTCATTTTGAGAAGTAAAATATTTTTTTTCAAACAATTTTTTTCTCTTATGAGACCTATTTAGAGATAAAAATATATAAAAGTATACATACAAATGTCATATGCTAAGCATAGATCAATAGAGGATGAAGTTGTTAATCTTGTAGATCCCTCCGATTTATATATTATCACCAAAACAATTTCATAAAAAAATTTAATAACACCTCCTTTCTTCCTACAAACCTTTGTATAATGGCTCGAGCTGGAGGAGAAAGAAGAAATATAAAAAGCATCTTCACTTTAGTCCGATTGGTGTTATCAGCATGGACTAAAGATCATTTAGATCTTTAGTCTCGATTGGTAACACAAACCAGGATTAAAGGTGAGATGTTTAGTCCCGGTTGGTGTTAACAATCGGGACTAAAGATCTCCGGCGCCCTAACACAGTCTGATAAAATATGAACCAGGACTAAAGACCGGTCATCCCGGTTGATGTTATCAACCGGGATCAAAGATCGTAAAAAGTCGTTGTTTTTTTAACCGGGACTAAAAATAGTTTCTATTCTCGGTTCCTATTAACTCCAGAACTATTATAGATTTTTCCAGATGAATCAAATACCACTTATCCAGTAATGACCCCTCTCATCGGGCACCACATCATATTGCCTGCCCTACCGATGAATTATATGTCTGCCCTACGGTAGGGGGAGGAGTATGTCTATATAATTTTCATTTGATTATTTAATTTTTAAATCTTTTAATAAAAAAGATATGTCTTTTTCATTCTGCCCCGCCGTAATGACGCTGCGCAGACGCTCACACAAATACTCCAGTAATAACTCCATTGAACGCAAATTAATTATACACCAAATTTCACATCGGCCTACATATTTTGAGTTTTTTTATCAAAGTTCCATAATAAAATAGGCATTAACCAATACTTTCATACAATAATACCACATATATATTGTTTGCAGTTTAGACTACAAGTAACGATACCAATAGAATTACTTAAAAATTACAACAAAATATAAATAAGGGTTGTTTTTCTATTTTCTAAGGTGTGAAGGTTTTTTTCTAAAAAAGCACACATATAGGCGGTATATATGCGTGACAAGCCCCCAGCCGGACACATCACCGGACACGAGGAGGGCACATAACGCTTGGGGAACAACGTAATTACCGTGGAACCACGTACTACCGGTGCTGCGTGCCCAATCAAGAAGTGCTGTTGCACAAAGGACCACATGGCAGCCATCCCTATGAGCAAAAAAATCTTTTTAAAAAATAAGAAAAATGGTAGAGTTTTCGCTATTATCAGCTAATGATATGAAACATTTTTATGCGGTTAACGTAAGTTGTATATAAAAACAGAAAAACATTGTGTGTTTTCTTCATTCTTTTAGTGTGAGTGGGTATCTGATCAATTTGTTCTATTTATATTTTTAAAACAAGTTTACATCACTGTGTGATCCACTTGAAAAAAACTGTTCTTTGATTTGATAAAAAGCCATTTGATGGAATTCTCTAAATATATGTATCTTAGTATTATGAAGCACTAAAAATGATGGTCTGGGTTAGTTTTTCTCTCACATATTCTTTTCATGTGATCAATGGTCTCTTATTCCAGTATGGATGATATAATTTCATTAGAATTGTACTAGATAAAAAGTCTATATGGTTTAACACTAGTCAACAATAAAAGAGAGTTGGAGATTTGTCCCATCACTTTGTCTTTTTTTATTTTTATCTTTACCCTTCTTTATAAAAATAAACTTATGACCGTGTGTTTATGACAAAAAGCCAGAGATGTAATCCATTTCTATTATTAAAAAAGAATGCTCAACTCTAGTTTATACTGTAAAAAAGTACTAAGATATACGGTGTTGTTAAGTGAAAAAATTTGTTTTGGTCTTATTCATTGTGAAACTTTAGTCAAAATATATAAGCCAATGTGAAATATACTTAGAATCATATTATTGATTAAACTAGGATGGATATTGGTACAAGATGTGGTTTGAACGGTATATAATTGTCGACGAGATGGTCGGCAGTCCTCCAAAAAGGCTATCCAACGAGATAAAAGAGATTGGTCGAGGTGTCTCGTCGATGGATCGGATGGTCGACTTGGGAATCAAACGAGCAAGAGACAACAAGAGAGTTTATACTGGTTCAGCCCTCTCAGAGGATAATAGACCTACGTCCAGTGATCTTTGTTGGGGTAGTGTATGAACAACGATTATAATTGAGAGAGTTTTTGGGTGTTATAGAGATTGGATCTAGCTCGATTTAGAGAATAGTTCTCATAGCGCGATCCCAAAAAGGGGGTCCTCCCGCCCGTTCACCCTGCCCTCCCGTTTATAGCTTAAGGTGGACAGTTACAAGAGAACTTAAGGGCCAAGAAAGATAAGACTCAAGACTAAAAAGCAAGTACAAACAATATCTAAAAAGTGCATAGAGATCCCTTTGGTTTCTGCGCGCCATGGGCATCTTGTGCCTTATCCTGCCTTGGGATCCGTCCTCCACAGGTACTATCTGCGTGGCCTTATCGGGTGACGTCATCTTCTGTCGGGTTGTTCCCTCCTTGTCTCCTCTGTGAGCCTTGCAAACCAAGCCTTCCTTCCCGAGGAGATTTTAGGTTGGGCCAATGAGTTGAGGTCGAGAAGGAACACCGAAGTTGGACCTGGGGGAGGTCAGGGCGGCCGACCCCAAGAGGAGGTCGGGCTACCGACCCCGTCCCGAGGACCCCCAGTCCGACTTCAGCTGACGTTGACTCTGCTATGTGAGCTATCCTAGGGTAACACCCCCCACAGTAGCCCCCAAGCCTAAGGGTCAATGAGACATCCATCCTTAGGGTCCAAGTTCTTCAAGGTCGTCGTCTTCAGCAGGTTCCCAAAGCGTTTCGATTGGGCGTAGGCAGGTGCACCGCCTAGGTGCACTGTCAGGTGCAGCCCCTGAGCCTAAGGTCGAATGGGACATTCGACCTTAGGGTATGAATTCTTCTAGGTCGCAGACTCTAGCGAATTCCCGAAGCCTCTTGATCATGCTTGTTGGATGGGACATCCGGGCCTAGAGTCAAGCCAAAAGTAGTGCTTTTCATTTGTCTTCGGACTAAATCACCGTCCGGAGACTGATGGTAGTCGGCGAAGTCGACCCATCATAGCTCGGAGGCCGATGGCGGTCAGCGAGCTCGGCAAACCCACTGCCGGAAGGCCGTTGGTGGTTGGTGAGTTCGTCGAAACTATTGCCCGGAGCCCGTGGTAGTCCTGAAGTCGACTTAGTCATAACCCGAAGGCTAATGGCTGAGTTGGCAAGGCCATAGCCCGGAGGCAGATAGCGGTCAACGAGCTCGGCAAACCTACTGCCCGAAGGCTGATGGTGGATGCCGAGGTTGTCGGGACTACTACCTGAAGGCTCATGGTAGTCCTGAAGTTGACTTAGTCATAGTCCAGAGGCTAACAACTGAGTCAACGAAGCCATAACCTGGAGGCTGATGGCGGTCAGCGAGCTCGACAAGCCCACTACCCGAAGGCTTATGGTTGTCACCGAGCTCATCAGGACTACTGTCCGGAGGCTCGTGGTAGTGTCCAGAAGTAGACTTAGTCATAGCGCGGAGGCTAACAACTGAGTCGGCGAAGCCATAGCTCGGAGGCTGATGGCGGTCAGCGAGCTCGGCAAACCCACTGTCCGAAGGCTGTTGGCAGTTGTCGAGGTCGTCGCGACTACTACCCGGAGGCTCATGGTAGTTCTGAAGTCGACTTAGTCATAGCCTAGAGTCTTACAACTGAGTCGGCGAAGGCATAGCCCGGAGGCTGATGGCGGTCAGCCAGCTCGGCAAACCCACTGCCCGAAGGCTGTTGGTGCTTGCCAAGGTCATCGAAACTACTGCCCAGAGGCTAATGGTAGTTCGAAGTCGACTTAGTCATGGCCTACAGGCTAACAACTCAGTCGGCGTAGCCATAGCCCGAAGGCTGATGGCGGTCAGCGAGCTTGGCAAACCCACTGCCCGAAGGCTGTTGGTGGTTGCCGAGGTCATCGGGACTACTAACCGGAGGCTCGTGGTAGTCCCAAAGTTGACTTAGTCATGGCCCGGAGGCTAACAACTGAGTCGGCTGAGCCATGGCCCGAAGGCTGATGGCGGTCAGCGAGCTTGGCAAACCCACTGCCCGAAGGCTATTGGTGGTTGCCGAGGTCGTCGGGACTACTGCCCGAAGGCTCGTGGTAGTCCTGAAGATGACTTAGTCATGGCCCGGAGGCTAACGGCTTAGTCAGCGAAGCCATAGCCCGGAGGCTGATGTCTGTCAGCGAGCTCGGCAAACCCATTACCCGAAGGCTGTTGGCGGTTGTCGAGCTCGTCTGGACTACTGCTCGGAGGCTTGTGGTACTCTCGAAGTCGACTTAGTCATAGCTCAGAGGCTAACGACTGAGTCGGCGAAGCCATAACCCGAAGGCTGATGGCAGTCGACGAGGTTGAAAGAAGATCCCAAGAGGAAAGTCTTCAGACAGTTACCTGACCTTGGGGTAGGCGTCACGCATGTGGACCCCTGTCAGTTTTGAACCAGAGAGCCGATCACGTCTCATTACGGTCATCAAGACCTAGAGTACGCAATGACTGATCAAGCTTCGCGTTCCCTGCTTTTTCTCAACGGCTCACGAATCCGACGATCGAGATTCGTCACTCAAGTTGGGTGTTGGGCTCAACAGCGGTTTTTCCAGAGCGCGCGATGGGGACCAAGAAGTTGTTGTTAGTCACTCTAGGTAACCGATGGCTCTGATCCACCAATGGGATGATGTGGCCGCCTAGGAGGTGGATAGGCCAAGGCGCCTCGGACGCTCCACATGCACCGATAACGGCGTCGCGTGCTTTCCGAAGATGGCGTTGCCAGGCCCATCATTGGTCCCTTTAAATCTTCGCCGTTTTGCCCTCCTTCTTCTTCACGCCTTCACTTTGCCAAAAAAAATTCCCAAAAACTTTCGTATCTAGGCTCTCGCGCCTCCTCCCTGGTTCCACGCTGCTTTAGCTCTCAAGGTCGCCACCCCCATTGCTGGTGCATCATCTGCTACCGTATGGGTCGACGACTTTTCTAGTTGAAGCCCATGGCGCCCAAAAGGTCATCGAAGAAGGCGACGAAGTCCTCAAGCGGAGACGAGACCGAGCGCAGCTCGGCCTTCATTCCCTCACTCGCGGGGAACAGATGATGGTGGTACTGTAGCAAGCTGGCGTCCTTCCCCCTCAGGAGCTCGCGATGTGGCGCCCGACACGGGGAGAGCGGTTCCCAACCCCTGACTCCAGTGAGTTGGTCGTTTTTGCTGCTTTCCTCCTCCCCTGGTTCGGAGTGCTGGCCCACCCCTTTGTTTGGGGCATGCTCCATTACTATGACATTGCTCTCTGCAACCTCAATCCAAATTCTATTCTCCAAATTTCTATCTTCATTCATCTCTACAAGGCCTATCTTGGGATAGACCCGCACTTTAACCTCTTCCGCCATTACTTCTGTCTCTGGCGGACGGTCGGTGGGGCCCGGATTCAATTCCAAGAAAGGATATCGCAATGCTACATCCCGTCGACCTGACGACCTCGAACAAGGGTTGGCACGCCAAGTGGTTCTACATTGGGAACCACGAACCGACGATCTCCCTCGAGATCTACCAGGAGCCAACCCCCGCGACCACCTAGACAGCCACATGGTCCCTCGACAACTAGGACCAAGTCGATGAGCTCGTCGCCATGGTGGACCAGCTGACGGAGCAAGGCCTAACCGGCGCCCAAGTGGCGCTTAACTTCGCCCTCCGAGGTGTCCAACCCTGCAAGGAGAGGGTGAGGCCAGGATATGAGTACTCGAGTGGCCGGGATCCTACCCGGGAGGTGATGGTCCCCCTCAAATGCATGTGCCAAAGGCTATCGGGCTTCTTTCAAAAAGCTCGGCAAACATCAGCTATGGGGGGCCGCTCAGCTACAACCTCCATCACCCTTGGCCCGAGGTAAGTTTGGCTTCCTTTCTTCATTTGTTTTGTTTGCTTCTTCTTCTTTTGCTCTGTATCTCACCTGCCAGGAGCTGGCGTCGGCCGAGGTCAGAAGGGAAGGGAAAGAAGCCCGATCACCCCGAGCAAAAGCCCGAGACAAAAAGGGGGCGCCAGATAGCCTCAAGTTCCCGGGCGTGAAACACAAGCTCGTGATTACCTCCGACGAGGAGGAGTCGGGGGAGGTCGAGGCACGTCCCGCGTTTCCATCGTTCGGTTCGAGCGGGATGCCATGGCCGGAGGCATCCAAGTTCCCGAGGAGACGGAGGCGACGTTCCTCGCCCGGCTATAGGATGGGCCGCGATGCCTCCAGGCGCTGGTGCGGGACGCGGCAAAGCTTGCCATGACTCACACCCTCGGCATCCTGTGCAAGCTCTATCCATGCGTCAAGGTCGAGGAGATCGCCGAGGGGTGGCTCATTGGTGTGGCAGAAGGCGACATTGACGACAGCTACGCAGAGGTCGAGCTCATCGTCGAGAAGATAGTCGGAGATATGGTGCTATAAAGATCCCTTGTAAAAAACCCTGGTGTAAAACAAAAATCAAATTAGATCAGTTCAAAGCCTTCAGACTTTTTAAGGTAACAAAGTTCAAGCTCTTGGCCGAATTAGAGAGCAACTCATTAGACTGCAACGAGGTTTTAAGTTCATTTATTCGCATTGCATCCGACTACCGCACGTCGGGTCGCGATCTTAGCCCGTAACGACAGGGAGGAACTTTGACCAGACCATGACAGGTTTCAGATCGAGCCTCCGCGTGGTAATCTTTTATTTTACGAGTAGGTGGACAAGAGGTCGCTGGCGACCGAGCCTCCCGAGTAAATTGGCATCGCACCTAGCTGACGTGCATCAGAACCCGACCCTAGCCGACCCTGGGAGGGGACACGTCCATACTCTGATCAGTGGGCAATCAGGCAGAGCCACTGCATTAGGCTAGGGTGCGCCGACTAAGTACTCGGGAGAACCGCCGAACCGTCGAGTAACACAGACGCACTTGATAGGTTTCCTTCCAGGGAACCCCAACCATAACGGGTTGGGGCCGCGCAGCACAGAGCTGATCATAAGCGCAACGCGGAAGTTATCGGGCGTACGAATGTTACCCGATGATCGGGAGAATCCGCCGAGCCCCCAAGAAGCTTGAGATACTCAATAGACTTCCTACCGAGGAACCCCGACCATTCCGGGTCAGGGCCGCATGGCTTAGGGCTGACTGTAAGTATAGCGCAAAAGTTACTGAGTATACATAGTCTGCTCGGCGACGCGATGGAAAGCAACAAGCGATAAATGGAGAGATATCGAAGCTGCTTTATAAAAATAGCTGAGTGAAGAGTACTTAGCTGTCCAGAAGTAGAATCTGCATGAACTTGTCGTGCACGCACATGCACCCTAGCGCGCCAGAGGTCTCTTTAGAGAGGGTGAGGCAGCTGAAGTCGTTGGCACAGAAGACCAAGCACCCGAAGATGAACACGTCCCGGTTGGCACCGTGAAGTCGGTGAATAAGATAACAGCCATCGGATCGCTTGAAACGGCTAAGAAGCTTCCCTACCTGGCGCGCCAACTGTCGATGGGATGGTCGACAGTCCTCCAAGGGGGCTACCCAAGGAGGTAAAGGAGAGTGATCAGGGCATCTCGCTGATGGATCGGATGGTCGACTCGGGAATCAAACGAGCCAAGAGACAAGAGAGTTTATACCGGTTTAGCCCTCCTAAAGGATAATAGGCCTACGTCCAGTGATCTTTGTTGGGGTAGTGTATGAACAAGGATTATAATTGATAGAGTTTTTGGGTGTTATAGAGATTAGATCTAACTCGAAGACTAGGGTTTAGAGAAGAGTTCTCAGAGCGTGAACCCAAAAAGGGGGTCCTCCCTCTCGTTCACCCTGCCCTTCCTTTTATAGCTTTAGGGGAGCAATTACAAGAGGACTTGAGGGCCAAGAAAGCTATGACTCAAGACTAAAAAGCAAGCACAAACAATATCAAAAAGTACATAGAGATTCCTTCGGGTCCTTACGCGTCGTGGGCATCTTGTGCCTTATCCCATCTTGGGATCCGTCCTCCGTAGGTACCATCTGCGTGGCCTTGTTGAGTGGCATCATCTTCTATCAAGTTGTTCCCTTCTTGTCTCCTCTGTGAGCCTTACAAAGCAAGCCTTTCTTCTCGAGGAGATCTGAGGTCGGGCCAATGAGTTGAGGTCGAGAAGGAACACCAAAGTCGGACCTCAGGGGAGGTCGAGGCGGCCGACCCCAAGAGGAGGTCGGGCTGCCGAACCCGTCCCGAGGACCTCCGGTTCAACTTTAGCTAATCTTGACTTCGCTCTATGAGCTATTCCGAGATAACACCCCTATAATAATTGTTACGTAGAAGAGTGTTGCATGTACTACTAATACATATTTGTACAGCGAAGTGAGATAAATACATACAAGATGGCGGTCTGAATATCACATACAGATGCACATGCAGGACGGTAATATTGAATATTACACAATGACGTGTCGCTGGTAGGATTGCAACACAAGCGAGATGACTATATATACAACTATACAATCCTAGTATCGAAGTGTGCATTTTCCGTTGATTATTTCCTGGAATAAAACATCGTGTCTCCTTTCGAGTTCTTATGCGAGAAATCCCACCAATTAGGATTCAGTTGACAGTTTTTTTTCTCCCCATGGTATCCTATATATGAAAATCTGGAGCCACGGAGCCATTTCCTTGACTGATGATAACTTTTTTACTCCACAAAAAATGATAAAAAAGAAAAAAATGCCAAGTTAGCTTATTTTTTGCGTATACCGATAGAAGCATTTTGAGTACCAACTGTATTTTCTAAATGAATTGAATGAACAAAAATCTGAAGAAGAAAAGATTCTTTCGAACCAATTCTGTCCATCCTGTTGTCGTGTTGCATTGGCTGTCGATTGACATTGTGGAGTCATAGCCGTTTTTTTTCTCCGGGGAGTTCCAACTTTCGAAGTCTGGTGATTTTTATAAACATTGTCAGGTAAATAGATGCCACTCCCTCCTTCCTACTCAATAAAGCACACACGAATTTTAGTATTTAATTCTTTAAACATTTAACCACTAATTATTTTATTAGATATTAAATTTTATTTGATAAAAAATTATATCATTGGATTGACATTTGAATTTACACATATGATTATAATTTTGTTGTTGCAAATATTGTAATATTTGAGAAATTTAATGTTAAACATTGAAGACCATGTCAAGTTACAATGTCTTATTCAGCGGAGTATGATATGGTGCATACTCCTGCTCAAAGTACCGAAGATATATAGGCTAGATGTTAGGACTGATGATGAATGTAGTAAAATGAGTTGAAAACTTAAAACGAGATGAATGTAGCATAACATGGCAGCTGAGAGTAAACATGGTAGGGTTTATCTCTCTGGTTTTAGTACAGCACAACAGAATAGATAGATAATCCAAATATCCAATGATTAGCAGCTATACGTTACAACAAAGACAACACAGGTGGTCAGTGACACATCATCACTGTTTCCTTTAAGTCGAAAGAAACAGACATCAATATGTTTCTTCAACAGTCAATAGAAACTAGAGATGGCAACGGGTACGTGAAACCACGTTGCTACACACTGCAGTATAACTGTATAAGCATAATATTTACAAGCATACGCAGAAACAGTATTAGTATTCCCAAATCCCAATGTAAACATGCTTTACATAATAATATCCATGGTATTTTTGCTACTCCTGAGAAGGTGACAACTGACTACTCATCCCCCTTTATACTATAATATACACAATCCATATGCAGAAGTTGACTACCATTGCATCAATTTATCTGATACACGAAGCACAAGGATTACGATGCATAGGAAAACATTGGCTGTTTCAATGGCTGCATCGAAGCCCATCAACCCCACCGCTATCTTCTTAAGAGTTTCGCGCCCATGCATCTGTGCAACAATGAGATTAAAATATGTATGCACCCCAATAGTCCCTTAAATGATGTTGTGTAGTGGCATAGACGAAAAGAGAGCAGTTTTTTAACCTTTTCTTGCACAACAGCAAAATAGAGAGGGAAATGGAAAAGCACTACACTTGAATATTTATGTTTCCAAAAAAAGAGGGTCAAACTTTGAAAGTTACAATTGTTACTCTTCATGGTTACTCATGCTTCTGCTTAAATTGGGAATATCACTGGAAAGTACAAAATAACACTAATATAGTAGTAGAAGGAAAGTAGCATAGGTCCAGTTAAAACATATTTTGTTGATAGAATCAAAAACATCATCACAACTGAGGTAGACTGCAAAATGCCAACGTTGTTAGCATGTAAATTCTGTGAGTTTAGTGTCAGGGTCAGGATCGTCTATCGGCAGAGGCTCGCAACATCATGAGATGTCGAGGAAGAGGCACGTGATGCGCCATGATCAGCACGCGGCGCATGGATGGACACGTGATGCGGTTTGCTGGATAAGCTACAGTTCCGTTGGCTTGCAATTAGATAAAGATTTGGTATCCCTTTTAATTAGCAGTTTGTTAGCATTTCAGTTAAAGAATTGTAAGCCTATTAAAGGCCAGCGAATTGAGAAATAAAGCAAGCAAAGATTCAATCTAATATCTCATCTCCTTTCTCTGTTTTTCTCATCCCCTGCTGTTCTTCAATCGTTCGCGACGAGGCAAACGTTGAGGAAGCTTCCAAGGCCTCCACCTCCCACCTCGCATACCTATCCTATTCAATCACTAGCCAGTGCTAGTAACAACTTGGTATCAGAGACTATGGCGATCGAAGAGACTTCCAATGGCAAGGCCGTGGCGACGACTTCCTCTGACAAGCTGGTGAAACTCTACAACACGATGGAGGATATGCCTCATGGCATCTCGTTGCTCCCGTCCAAATCCAACCTCGCTGATCTAAGTCGTTCGGTGGCGTTGGACAGCTCCAAGGGTCCACATCGTCATTCGGGCCTCGCTTGGGCAGTGGCGGCATCCTGGTGAACCCGCTCCAGCCTCACCAACAACCGCAGGGTTCGGGGCACACGTCGCAGCAGAGTGGCGAGGAGAGTGTTCCTCGTTACTACAAACTGGAATTTCCCAAATTAGATGGTAAGACCGATCGGCTGAATATTGGCTTTATCATTGTGAACAATTTTTTCGCGGGCAGCAAACAGATAATGGCAACCTACCACCTCACGGGCGAAGCGCAAGAGTGGTACTACCACTATGAGAGGAACAATGGACCACCGGATTGGGACACCGTTATCGAGCTCTGCCAAGTCCAGTTCGGTCTATCCATCTGCAGCAACCCACTCGGCGACATCAAGCAGCTCACGCAGACAGCTTCCGTGGCTGTCTATCAGGCGAAATTCCTCGCCTTGGCCAGCTGCGTCATGGAGCCGCTTACAGACAAGCAACAAGTCTAGCTCTTCACGGTAGAGCTCCAGGAGGACCTTGGCATCGACATCGAGCTACCAAAGCCGAAGGACCTACAAGAGGCCATGAGTCTCACACGGGCCTACAAGCGCAAGGAGTCCAAAGGTGGGGCATGCATGTTCGGCTGGGCGTACCCACGCGGTGGCGCGATCGCCGCAACGCCAGCGGCCCCAGTCCAGGCTCCCAACGCACTTGCACCAGGTGTTCCAGCTGACCAGGCCCAATGACAGTTTCGGCATCTTTCGCCAACCGAACTGGCCGAACGACACAAGCAAGGCTTCTACTACAACTGTGACATGAAGTTTGTACATGGCCACAAGTGTGCTCGGTTGTTCTACATCGAGTACGACGATAGCGAGCGACGAAGAAGGCGCCCAGGACGACAACACGATGGATGAGCCGCTCGTCTCCCTAAACGCACTCTCCGACGTAGGGGGAGCCAACACCATGCGCCTGCCGATGCGGATTGCAGGCGCCCAGCTGTTGGCACTCGTCGACTCGGGCTCGACACACAACTTCATCCACACGCAACTGACACGACGTCTCTAGCCCCACCTCCAACCGGTTCACCACGGTTTGCGCGTGGTGGTGGCAAACAGCGATCGACTCTCCAGCCCTGCCCTTTGCTGCAATGTGCCGTCACCGTTGAAGGCAAGAGGTTCCACATCGATTGCTTCGCGCTCAAGCTCTGCACCATCAACATCATCTTGGGGACACAGTGGCTGCAGAAAATGGGCCCGAACCTCTGGGATTTCACCAACATGAGCATGGCCATTTGACTCGCAGCACCCAGGAGGTTACCCTCCATGGCCTTCTTGTGCAACGCCCGGCACAACTCATGATGATCAGTGACGATGACCATCTCCAACACCTCCTCGCCGAGTTCGAGGACCTCTTCGTCGAGCCACATGGTCTACTGCTGTCACGCATGATCGACCATGGTATCCACTTGAAGCAAGGCACAACCCCGGTCATCGTAACTACCGCTACCCGTAACTTCACAAGGACGAGCTGGAGAAACAATCCGCTACCATGCTGGCACAAGGCATCATCCGTCCCAGCACATCGCCGTTCTTGTCACCGGTGCTGCTGGTATGCAAGCAAGACTCGACGTATCACTTCTACATCGATTACCGCGCGTTGAACACGGTGACGCTCAAGGACAAATTTCCCATCCCGATTGTTGACGAGCTGCTCGACGAACTGTGCGGCGTCCGCTTCTTCTCCAAGCTCGACCTGCGCTCCGGCTACTACCAAGTCCACATACACCTGGAAGAAGTCGCCAAGACTGCGTTTCGGATGCACCGGCGACACTTCGAATTCCTGATGATGCCGTTCGGGCTCACAAACGCATCAGCCACCTTCCAGGTGCTCATGAACACGATCCTCGCTCCGTTCCTTTGCCGCTTTGTGCTTGTGTTCGTTGATGATATTTTGATCTACAACCAAATATGGTAGGAGCATCTTCACCACGTCCATGCCGTCCTCCGCACCATCCACAACAACCACCTTGTGCTCAAGCGCTCCAAATGTTTCAGTGAACGGCAAGTGAGCTATCTTGGGCACGTGCTCTCCGCTGATAGGGTGGCCATGGACGAATAGAAGGTGCGCACGGTGGGCGACTGGCCGATGCCGCATTGGTGTGTGCGGTATGTGGCTTCCTGGGCTTGGCGGGCTATTACCACAAGTTCATCCATGACTACGACACAATCGTTGCCCCACTCACGGCGATGTTGAAGCGGGATGCGTCCCACTGGTCACCAGCGGTGCATCGGTGTTCGCCGCGCTCAAGCAGGCACTCTCCACCGCGCTCATGCTCCAGCTGCCAGAGTTCGCCAAGCCCTTCACGGTGGAGTGCGACGCCTCAAACTCCGGCATTAGCATCGTGTTGCATTAGGGTGCGAGACCCCTGGCATTCTTCATTTGGTCTCTCACGTCACGCCATGCCGGCCTCGCGACCTATGAGTGCGAGCTGATCGGCTTGGTCCAAGCGGTGTGCCATTGGCGCGCCTATCTCTAGGGGTCGCCCGTTCATTGTGTGCATGGACCATTGCCGTCTGAACTTCTTGTTGGACCAGTGCCTCTCCACGATTCCGCAACATCGATGGGTCAGCAAGCTGTTGGGGTTTGATTCCACGATTGAATTCCACCCTGGCCGCATCAACGTGGCCAACGCTCTATCCCGGCGCGAAGGTGATACATCTTCACCAGCGCTGCTGGCACTAACAGGTCTGTCGTTTGCAGTGTTCAACGACCTGCACCCTGAGGTCAACAGCGACCAAACTCTTGCCGCACTCCATGTCAAAATACTCATGGGAGAACATGGTGCACCATGCGCTGTCCAAGACAGCCTCACCACCAAGAACGGTTGTGTCATCGTCGTGGCATCATCACCATCTCTGCCCGCCCTGCTGGAGGCAGCTCACATTGGCCATGAAGGGGTGGAATGCGCGCTGCACCGACTCCGAGCACGAAGCAAGTGGTCAAGAGTTTGTTCGCACATGCACCGTCTGCCAAAGGAACAAGGCAGAGCATGTCATGACCGAGCAACAACCGAAGGTGATATGGGTGGAAGGACGGAGACTGCGGCCTCCACAGTCGTGGCTGGCGAGGTATGGTGGTAGATTGATATAGAAGAAAGAAAAGAACGTGCAATAGAGAAGAGGGCACATAGGGAGGAAGGGAATCGTGGGAGAACATATATAGGGAGATTAATCTTTCATTAACTCTTCCCGAACAGTTACATCTGTTTAAATAAAATGATTACATCTGTTTAAATAAACTAGCTCTAACCGTTATCCAAACAAACTACTAACAAACTAAAAAGACTTATCTCTAACAAACCAAAACCGAAAAGATTCAGGAAGTCTCTCCTTCCGCGCCGTGTGCATGCAGCTGCCGAGTTTGTGATGATACGGAATACCCCCCCACATGACAGAGCACCTGCACCAGGCTAATCTCCTCCAACCCCTGCCGATGCCAACCTAAGTTTGGGAGGATGTGGCCATGGATTTTGTGGAAGGCTACCGCGAGTGCACGACAAATCGGTGATCCTCATGGTGGTGGATCGCTTCTCCAAATATGTGCATTTCCTGCCACTAGGGCACCCGTACATAGCAACTTCGGAAGTTGCTCAAGTCTTGTTCAACGAAATTGTGCGCCTCCATGGGATCCCAAGCTCCATTATCAGTGATCGCGACCCGGTGTTCATGAGCTCATTTTGGTACGAAGATTTTTCGCCTTGCCGGCGTAAAGCTCAACTTGAGCTTAGCATTTCGTCCTCAAACCGACCGTTAGTCTGAGTCTGCTAACCGTGTCATTGGCATGTACCTCCGGTGTTTGACAAGGGACCGCCCACGACAATGGCTCCGATGGCTGCCTTGGGACAAGTTCTGCTTCAATTCGACATTCCAGAGCTCTGTCGTACAACACCATTCCATGTGGTCTATGGTCGGCCAGCCCTGGCCCTGTGATCATATTATCGGGGCGCAACCCGTGTTCCAACTGTAAAGCAGGCCCTACTGGAGCATGACGAGCTCCTCATGAAAATTCGGGAACGCCTTCTCCAAGCTCAAGACTATGCCATGTTATACTACGACAACAAACACCACGCAATGGCCTATAGCGTCGGTGATTGGGACTTGGTGCATCTCCTACATTGGCAAGCCACATCCCTGCCGGGGTTCACCCGCGGCAAGTTAGCGCCTCGTTTTTATGGACTGTCGACGGGTGGGTCGACAGTCCTCCAAGGGAGGTGCCCAAGGAGATGAGTGAGAGTGGTCGGAAGGCGCTTCTCCTCTGGATCTAATGGTCGACTCGAGTCACTAGGACGAACTAAGAAGAAAATGGACACAAGATTTATACTGATTCAGCCCTCCCAAAGGATAATAGGTTTACGTCCATTGTTCTTTGTTGGGGTGAATGATGAACTGAGATTACAAGTATGTGTTCTTGAGGCTTAGAGCAAGCTGGCCAAGAACTGAGAATGAGATGGTCTCTCTCCCCCTCAGCCCGTCCTACCCTCCTTTTTATAGTCCAAGGGAGACAGTTACAAGGGACTTAGGGCCAAGAAAGCTAAGACTAAAGATCTAAAAAGTAAGTATAAACAACATTCTGATGACGTCATTATCCACGCTGTGGGTGTCTTGTGCCTTATCATGCCTTAGGACCTCTCCTCTGCAGGTACCACCTGTAACTGTGCTGTCGGATGACGTCATTCCTTGTCGGGTTGTCCCCTCCTTGCCTCTTTCAGCCATCCTTGCAAACCAAGTCTTGTCCCAAGGAGGCCAAAGGCCGAGTCGAGGAGTCGGGGTCGAGAAAGGAGTCCCGAGGTTGGACCCAGGAGAGGTCGGGACAGCCGACCCCAAAGGGAGGTCGGGCTCCCGACCATGTCCCGAGGACTCACAATCCGACTTCAGCTCGACTTCAACTCTGGTCCATGTGCTACCCCGGGGTGACACCCCTCACATGGACCGTACAAGATTCTTGCTCGTGTGGGCGAGGTTGCCTATCGTCTACCGACAGGCACTCGCATCCATGACGTGTTTCATGTCGGGGTGCTCAAGGCGTATCATAGTGAACCACCAGAACAAGTGCCTGCACTGCCGGCATTAGCGCATGGCCGTGTGCTTCCGTCGCCCGTGAAGGTGATCTGGGGTCGTCTTGCTCGCGGCATTCGGGAGATCTTGGTTCAGTGGGACAGCAAACCACTGACGGACACTACTTGGGAAGATGAAGCAGAATTTCGGTGACACTATCCGGAGTTTCAGCTCGAGAACGAGCTGTTTCCGAAGAACGGGAGAGATGTCAGGGTCAGGATCGTCTATCAGCGGAGGCTCGCAACATCGCGAGACGTCGAGGAAGAGGCATGGGATGCGCCATGATCAGCGCATGGTGCACGGACAGGCACGTGATGCGTTTTCTGGATAAGATACAGTTCCGTTGGCTTTTAATTAGATAAAGATTTGTTGTCCCTTTTAATTAAGGGTTTGTTAGCATTTCGGTTAAAGAATTGTAAGCCTATTAAAGGCCAGCGAATTGAGAAATAAAGCAAACAAAGATTCAATCTAATATCTCATCTCCTTTCTCCGTTTTTCTCATCCCCTGTTGTTCTTCGATCATTCGCGATGGGGTGAATGTCGAGGAAGCTCCCAAGGCCTAGACCTCCCACCTCGCATATCTATCATATTCGATCACTAGCCAGTGCTTGTAACATTTAGATTCAAAATTTTATTGCAGATTAGGAAATCATGATTTTAAAAATACATGTGTTCTTATTTTTCATGTACCCCTATATATTCCAAGTAGATAAGTAATTGTCAGAATATGTAGTTAAAAACTGTAAAGAAACCTTCTTTTGCGTGACTTGCCGTCAGTACTATTTCAGCATTTTGCATATTCTTGACTCTTAAGCCAAAGGCAAGAAATGCAAGACACTAGAGGTATGACATGCTGATTGTGCTCCTTCAAATGGGGTTGGAAATCGGATTTGATTCTCAGGGTAGGTGCATTTGGCAGCCAGTGGAGTTGGATGAGTCAATCCCATCTCCAAGTCCAAACTCACATTACAAATATACCCCAAACATTTTCCAACCGCATCAATAGCTTAGAACGAACAGGCCTCACTATCATGACAACTCTCCTCTACCTGATGCTATGGCAATTCTTCTTGCCAATAACTGTTTTCTCTATGCACCTCTGCTTCTCCTTGCTCCGTTTTCAGCGTTTTATGTGTTCCATCTTGGTCTCTCTTTGCCCAAAGATTGTCCTATTATGCCTACATTTAAGCTCATGGGAGCACTTCACATATTGCTACCATGTTGAAGAACACTGAACAGACACGACTTGAGATGTAGACAGAGTTCAATTCTGTCATGTTGCTGAGGAGGAGGCAACTGCCAACTTTTCAGTGGGTTTTCCCTCAGATCTGACCTGTTTTTTCTGCCTTGATAGTTAGTATATTCTTTTTCTCCCAGCAAATAGTGGAAGCTCCACTTTCATCAAATCTTATCCTCATTCCAATGCTTGTCAGCTTCAAGATTACTACTATGCATATTATTGTATATTTGAATAAATGTTCACATGTTTATGGAATTGTTTCTGACCCTTTTTAATCAAATTGTTCTCTGTCATCCAATTATTTCCACTCAAACTCTGCTTGTTCTAGATGTTTGTTACCATGTTGCTTCTCCATTATAAGTTGGAAATTCAGTTTCTTGTTAGAATTCTAGAGGGAATTTACAGGAAACAATGATATGTGAATAGAATTCATGTCAATTCTATTCACGTAGAAATGGAATCCATTTAATTATATTCTAGGAGTCAAATATGAAATGGTTGAAGATGATATGGAGAGGTGAATCATTTATGGAGCTAGTAACTCTCGTAAAAACAAATCAAATAAATCTTCAATGCATCATACAGAAAATGTTAAATTTTCATAATGCATTGATGCAAGACAATGTGATAAAAGATACAAGGGAAGAAAGCATACCTCTAAAAGATAATTCGTTTTAATAGGGAAGTTTTGCTCAGCATGTTGAATACAGTAACGCAACATATCCAATACAGACAAGTCAGTTTCGTAGTCATCACATCCTGTGTAAAACTTACGATGTAGAATACTCATTATAATAAATTTTTAAAAACAGTAGGAAAGCAATGATGCAATACCTGATATATCAAAAATTTGCTGCAGAGGAATGCCAAGCAACTCTACTAACTCATTTCGAACATGCATGCGCTGTTGCAACGATAGTCTATCTCCATGAGTGAACACAACAGCAGGCTTATCATCTGCAGTATCATGTGTATAATCACTTGATATCTGTTTAGTTGCAGATATACATTCATAAATGAAAAATGGAAAGGAATTGATTTAGACAAAAGATATATATTACACAAACCAACATGTGTATGACACATGTAAATATAAAATACACACAAATTACATAAGTGATATTATATATGAAAGGAAAAGTCCATTTTACTCTCTTCAATTATTTTTCTAGAGCAATTTAGCCCCTAAACTATTTTTGATCCAATTTACACCCTTAACTAAATGGCTCAGCTTACTGCCTAAAGACATTTTTTTGTCTCTTCATACAAGTCATATTTTAAGTTGAAATTTTGTGGGACGACAGATAGTAATATACCTTATTTTTCAACTTTCTTTTGAGATTTTTAGTCGCTTGAAGATATGTGGGACGAGGATAGCATTATACATTATGTTTCAACTTCTTTTGAAATTTTAGTCATTATTTTCGTTTGTTGGAAACATGTACGATCGATTAAACATCAATATTTAAAACTGCATGTAAAAAATCATATATTTTTTTAAAAAAATGTTCTACATGGTTTATGTTGTTATCTATGGTTCAACAAAATTTGAACTTAAAATATATTTTCTAATAGGAGACACAAAGAAGAGAAAAGTCATCACAGAGTAAAGTGAGCCGTTTCCAGTAGTTCAGGTGTAAAGTACTCCCTCTGTCCTTAAATGCAAGGGATTCTGGCTATCAATCTGGACATATGCAAATTCATAGCCAAAATCCCTTACAATGCAGAACGGTGGGATTAACTAGTAAGCTAGTTGCTCCACTTGGGGTTATGTGTTGAGGAGCCACTTGGGGCCTCTTCGAATTCACCAATGCAGTAATTTCACATAAACAGTTCAAGTCGTGTTGTACCAAGAAAAATTCCATGTGTTGCAAAAGGGGACTTAACATGGAAGTTAAATGTACAACAGTTTCCCAAATTGGAAAGGGTTTGAGCAACTGTGTTCATCCTCTATCATTTATTCAGTTCCTTATGCGTTACAATATGGCTGCTGACATATGTATGTTGGTCATGCTGGGATGGTAAACTCATGGTTTCACAAAGCAAATCATTTATAGGAATTGATGTACCAATAAACCTATTATTATCATAGTTAAACACACCCAACAACTGCATTAAGATGTAATAATCTTAGCGATTCATACCTCCAAATGACATGAATGGATACATAAATGTTTCGTGGACCATGTCAACGTAGTTTTTGTTGTTGTACTCAATTGACTCAAGGACAGAAGCACCATTAACAACAAATATCACAAAGTTGACCTTCCTGGTCTTGCAAGGCAGAAAACTGTATTGCCTTCCCATTGACTTGATGTTCTGAATCTTAGAGTAATTATCATTATCCCTGTTATAAGCAGCAGTCTGAATTAATCCAGCTAGTGTAATACTGAGTAGTTAATCTATGCATATTATTTCCTAAGACTAAGACCAGATGAGGCCGAAGAAAATGAAGAAAAATAGACTGAACGCCTTGCAATGCACATTTTGAATGATAGAGATAAAAGAAGGTCTTCAAATAATTCTTCATGTGCTTCCCTTAGTGTACTAGCTCAAAGTCTCAAATAGATCTTGTAAAATACAATCTTGGATCAAGAAAGAAGCACGAGGTGACAATAAAAATGATAAGTCAAAGTTAGAACTTTTGACTGCATCAATGGCACATAAAAATTCAAAATAAATATTAACTTGCTATATATACTTTATGTCCTGAATGACAAGATGTTGACAACATCATATCTGCTGCCAGAAACAAACATATACTGGAATTTGGTTCTTCAGTGTGGAGAACTAAGAGTCCTAGAGTCAGCCAGTCAGCACATATATCTGGACCACTACCAGTGCTGGAATAAGTAAACAAAGTCCCATCATAGATATTTGTCCAAACCAAAGTTAAGCAAAGCATAAAAAAATAGGATAATGTATGAAACGAAGCAAGAGTCACCACTTACCACGTGACCATATCTCCATGGCTAAGTCCCTTTGTCATCCACCGTTGCAGCATCTTAAAATTATTTTCATGGTTGTTGGAGAGGCTCCTTGTATCATAAATACATATAGAATTTGAATTCCTAGGAACTCTGTACTCCCGAAGGAAGGTTGTACCAGTTGATTTGGAATTACCTAGAAAAATGGCAAAGGAAACAAAAACAATAAGCTGTAGTTGCACAGATCCAAAGGAACCAGTCACCCCTGAAATGATAAGACTTACAGGAGACCTGGGCTCGATCTGGTGCATCAGGATCATCATCCTTGTCGAAGACCTGTGTAATTCGGTTCACAAGTGTGCTCTTGCCAGCATCTCTAGGGCCCACCAATAGCAACGTTGTTATATCAGGCAACACATAGTCTCCAGCTTTTGTGCCACACACTCCTTCAACCAAGTCCCCAGGTTTATACCTGCTTATAGAATGACTAACATTAAAAAAAAAAGAATTTGTCGACAAAAAGATAAGGTCTTGACTTATGGTTTATGGCCTAACTTCTTGCTAGTTACTGATTCATCACAGAATCCTTTTGTTCCATATATTTATATTTAGTGTGTTAGTCATATAAGTTCGCACTACTTATAAATTATTGTCTGCTTGGATGGAGAAAATTTGGCCTTTCTCACTGGTTTTTGTTTGGTGTGTGTGTGTGATGAGAGACATGCACAACTTGCTTATTTCACAGATCTCCACCTATTTACTAAAACACTTTCAAACTCTAAGATGGAGGCAAGCACTGAAGATAAAGTGAAAATGAAATATTCTCCACAGCAATTCAGAGGTAGTCCACGAGATCAGACCAGGCTCTTAGGAAAAGACAATAAACCCATGGAATGATATCCATGACATATCATCGCAAAGCTAAGACCAAAGTACGTACTAAAAAATTTCTTACAAACATCCTCCTAACAAAGATCCCAACCGTTTGATTTAATTAAATGGAAGTTTTTTATGGGTTAATTAATGGAAGTTATAAATCATCAAGATTCAATTGCAGTGTGACACATCAGCGTTGAAAATTTTTGTATGCATATCATTTCCTTTCTCATGGCCTCTTGGGAAATTCAGAGTCTAACAGACCCAACTATTTTAAACAATAATCTCAAACCCAAGGACGACTATGGTGAAATAGTAATTCCCCTTACAACTGATGGTAAAACATACTACCATAAGCACCATACTCTAAATTTGTTGATCAAAGCAGTCCTTTCTCCAGTATAATGTATTTGGTACAAATTATAGTTTCAGAATTATATACAGTTATTGCTTCCTTAACCATAAACACCAAACTGTACATCCCACACAAATTCACAATAACCAGTCAATCAGAGAAAATTCAACAAAGTTTTGGGATGATGTTTGGCTTGGGAGTATACCACTAAGATTAGCTTACCCGTCCCTATACAAGACAGGTTTGCAACAGCAAGCCTCTGTGAATAAGGTTAGGAATGGGGGGCAATGGAATTTGTCTTTTAGAAGAAACTTAAGCCAGCAAAATGAGGAGGCATTAGATGATTTGAGGGAAAAATTGGGGGGAGATAACTATTAGTGAAGAACCTGATAGAGTCATTTGGCCTTATGAGGGGATAAAGGTATTTTCAACCAGATCAATGTACAAGATTATGAAATTTGGGGTGTGGTAGACAGAGAGATGAAGGAGATATGGAAGAGCAAAATTCCCCTAAAAATTAAACACTTTATGTACCTAGCAGGGAGAGATAGGATTCCTTGTGCTTCTCAATTGATTAAACGAAATTGGAAGGGGGGTCTGAGAAGTGCAAGTTGTGCCAGCGCACTGAAAGAACTAATCATGTTCTTTTTAACTGTCCCATTGCTAAATTTGCTTGGAGTATGGTGAGGGAGATTTTAAGCATGGATAACACTCCTATTACGTTCTGGGAGGCTTTTGAGATGTGGAAAATTAAGTTGGGGGGCAATCTGGGGTTCGTTTTGATGGCAAGTTTTTGTTGGGGTCTGTGGACAACTAGAAACGATTGGGTTTTTGAAAACAAACTCCCTAAATCCCCTTTGCAGGTTGTCTACAGGGTACTGTCCATGATGCAGCGCTGGAGAGTTCTCCAAAGAAAAGAAGATGGCGCTAGGCTGATGCAATTCATGAGAAGATGTTGAGGTTTTTGGATCAGATGCGCTCAGCTAGTCTGTTACCTGTGGATTTGGGTTGTTGAACTGGTGTGGTGGTGGTGATGCGGTTCCTAGTGTCTTGCCTATATACTATGTTGCAGCCGCTTGTGGCTTTGTCCCTTTGATCTTTGCCTAAAGTGCCCATCTTGTAAGCTGGTTTTCCCCAGCATACTTTTAGTTTTCCTCTGTTTTTTTTTTGTTTTCTGAAACCCTGTAAAGACTATGTTTGTCCTTGGCTTTCTCCCAAAAGCCGGGTAGTAAAAATGCCTGATCTCTAAAAAATAACCAGTCAATCAGAGAGAATTCAACGAAGTATAGCAGTCTAGTAGATTCTTGTGTTGGCCTGGACAACCAAACAACAAGGGAGGAAAAAACAAGAGCCATGACGTCACCTCCTGATGAGTTCTTTCGCCTCCCGCAGAGACCGGTCCTGGAGTCGGCCGCCATGGAGGAAGGCCTCCACCTCGGGGTCATCGCAGACGCAGCACCCGCCGGAGTCTCCGTCGACTGCTGGAGAGACGGCCGCGTAGTCGGCAAACTCTGCAACCGCAGGAGGCCAATAATCAAGAAGTGATCGCAAGAGCCCAGAATTGGGACCAAAATCGGGTAGTAGCGAAGCAATTACCATGGGGAAGGGGCTCCGATGACGATGACGGGGAGGAGGGGGCGCTGGAGGGGCTGAGATCGCCGCCGCCGCCCATGGAGTTTTGCGGTTTTGCCGGGTGGCTTCGGCCAGTTCGGGGCTTCGGGGTGGTGAAGACTAAAGAACCTACGAGTAATACTTTGTTAGGGTGATTTTGCATATAGGACCTTGTGTTCCTGCGAAACCGATTTGTCTGTTTTACGGCATATGTTTACGATATAGAAGTATTCTCGATAAAGAAACGCTGTCACATAGAGTCAATGTCGACTTGTACAGTTAACTAACATATAAATTCTTACATTTTTTATTTGCAGTGAACCATTGTTTTATAAGCATAGCCTAAACTTGCAGGATGAAAAATACAGCTGCTACTCTTAGTTTTCATAGTAAAATCAGATTAAGATTTAGATTTTATCTTTTGTTTTTATTAGCACGTTTTTTAAATTACATGGTTTAAAATATTAAATATATTTATTTGACAAGTTTATAATAATTAAAATTTAATTAATTATGTATTAATGGTTTTTATTTTACGTGTGTAAAATTAATTTTATTTTTGTCCGTTTTAAACACTTACTTTCTAGATTAACCTAGATGCACTTGTATGGTTATTATCCAGAATAAATTGCAATACCGATACAAGCAGTTGTCGGTGCATTTGATTAAAATGACTTAGATTTTGAGTTAACCAATGCAACATCTTGGCATTTCTCCCTCTATTTCAAACCATAGTTATTATTAGGATCAGATCGGAAATGGAACCGGCCAAAGCCTCGATTCTTTTTTCCAACCGGTCAAACCACCGGCCCAAGAAGAATCAAATAAGTTGAGATCCATAGTAAAATCATTACCGTATAGTAAAATGTTCCAATGGAAAGGTTGAGGGTTCGAATTCCCCCACCCCAGCCCATTTTTTCCTCATTTCTCCTCCCAGCGGGTTTGTTTGCCTGGTTTTTAACTGGTTTCTCTAAAAAACGGACGGTTCAACGGATTTTTCCTCATCGAACCCTCAATCCGGTCTGGTTTCTAATAACTATGTTTTAAATTAAACTATAATGATGACTCATTTGATCCCTCTTTTCAAACTTAAAAATCAAAACTGATCCTGTTTCGTGAAGACATGATAATGGTGTTAACTTAGAAGCAAATTGTCTTTTTGCCGTTTCTCATTTGAACATCAGAGTTTTTTATTCAGACCTTTTATATATTTGTAACGAATTTGGTATAGTTTTTATATATTTAAGATATTTGTAACCAATTTAAGACTTCAAAATTAAGGTGCATTTGATTTGATGTGCATGTGCATACGTATTGGCACGGACGCACACACGCGGATGAAATAAAAAGTTAATATTCCAACAATCTTATAAATTTTCTATGAAATGCACCAGTGGAATTAATTGCTCAAATAATCCATTCATCTTGTGTTTGTTGATGCAAATCATACAAAATAGAAGTCTCTAAATCGAAAACCATACGAGCCAAACAAACATGCATTTGTTAGCTCTACAGGTAGGGCACTTACATGTTTTTCGGCCAACAATAAAATTATAAATTAACACCCACAATTTTATCTATGCATTACTACTTGCGTGCTTTAACTTACATGAATTTATTAAAAACTCAAAACGTTTTACAACATGAAATCAAGGAAGTAACAAGCAATAATAATATTCATCTTATATTAAATTTTACTATCAATTCAAAAACTCAAAACCTCTTACAACATGAAATCGAGGAAATGTTGTGAAATGTTGTAATATCGAGGAAGTAGCAAGCAATAATAGTTGGCAGCTTATTACTATCAATGGTATTGCAGTTGGCAGCTTATTGGTGAACCGTGTGTGATCATATTTTTTTAAAAAAATCAAACGGCATTCCAACTTAATAGCAACCGACGTATTTTACTCTAAGAAAATTTTGCAGTAAAGTAAGTGGGTCCAACCTCATGAAAACTTTGGATGCATTTGGTTAGTCATGCCAACTTTGTTTTATCGTATCCTGTGACCTGGCATCTCATGTGTTAAGGATCAAGCGAATCATTGGCGCAAGACAAGCACATCAATTGCCTTACCACAAGATATACCTACAATGGCTATGTTTACTTGCGGTGTGCTGAAGCACTTGGCAGTTGGCAAATCATTGTTCATAGCGTAGATGTGATGCTAAGCCTAGATAATTTACATATGGTAATCTGCTGATGGATAGACAAAAAGAGGATCAGATGATCCTTGCATCAGCCTACTTTCAGTGATTCTAACTGCGAAACAAAATCTCCATCCAGGCAGTGAATGGTTTTCCTTCAGAGGAACTGCTGAAGCCAAGGATTATCAGCTGCATCTTTCTCGAAGTCGGATTTCAGCTTGGTGACGGTTTCTGCGGCCTTGGTGCCATCCATCTCGTCTAGTGGCAGTGAGGCCAATTCCTCCAACAAAAGGCGAGCGCGAGCAGCTCCTCTAGTTACATCGTCTGGGCTAAATACCCTTTTGCGTTTTGATCCAACCTGCAAGGGACAATGCTCATTCAGAAAGGGGTTTTAGGTTTTGATGCAGTAGGTTAGGACACCCATTCTGCCATTCTACCATTGAAGCTCCTATGAATTATTTGCTCTATGGAACTTTTACCAAAGTTCTTCGGATAATCCATCAAAACTCTTAAATTTCTAATCCACAAAGGTTACACTAAGAACTATCACCAAAGGCAAAGAAAAGAATATGCAATTTATTTTTCTAAGGTGGCCAGAGGAGAACGGTAAGTAATTATATTTTATATAAACTATGCCATGAATTTCAACTTCTAGTTGCAGATACCTCATCTTTTGAATCATCGGAAAAATTGGGTGCAGTTGAAAAATCTTCTAATTCTTCTGCTTTGCTTTTTGCAAGAGCAACAACAGCTTCTGGAAAATTAGCGAATTCTGCAACGTGGATACCAAAGCTTTGGTCACATGCACCAGGTTCAACCTACAGAAAGAGCAGGAATATTTAGGAAGTAGAATATATGCAAAGGAATTTAGCATATTGCTGATGTAGAGCCATTCATGTTTGTTTTGGGCTAAGTACATCACAAAATTAAGTAAAGAAAAGGTCCCTTCTAACTATGTATGGTTGTCGATGGCAGGGAATCAATCATCTGCAAGCAGCATACAAAACTAAGAACATGCAACATGATAATGAACACAGCCTCTTGTTGTGGCAATTTTGTTTCAGGAGACGACAACTTTGGGTGACATCAAAAGGACCTTAGAGCATGAACAAAATTCCTGAAAATGCTGGTATGTGTTGAGCTGTTACTTATGTATCATACATAACGGCAGTAAGCATATTTGATTGAAACATATCCCCAAAAGACTCATTAAATTTCAACCACAAGCAAAACACATTCTAGGCCCCTCCGAGCTAATTGGTAATCATGATAATGAAGATCGTAAGAGCAAGAACAGAAAAATATGAACAGATTCCAGTAAGGTTAGATATCAGAATAGTTGGCTAAATTTTGGCTTCAACAGAGTAGACATTAAGTAGCAAAACAGTGATACAATTTTCAGTAATTCAATACTACCTCCATCCCAGAATATAAGGATTTTAGAGTTGGACACGAGTATTAAAAAAGTAGGTGGAATTAAATATGGAAAAGTTATGATTGGTTGAGAGGAGAAAGTAGGTGGAGAATTTAAATGGTGGAATATTATGATTGGTTGAGAAGAGAATGTAGATGGAGAAGTTATATTTTGGGACAAATTCTGAATACTAAAAGTTGTTATATTTTGGGACGGAAGGAGTATTAAGTATCATTTTATAATGTTTCACAGATGTTCAACAATAGTTCAACAATTAGTTTGATCAAGCAGCATAAAATTTGAAAATCTTTAGCAGAGAATCATGCTCCAGTAATTATTGAGAAACCTAGGACAAGATTTCAAAAGAAAGAACTAAATACACATTATGGACTAAAAGGATTTCAAAAATGTAGTTCTGAATTCGTATCACCAGGTACCTTATAAAGCATAGTTAACTTCCGACTTGATGGGTCTATATGTGCACCCACATGGTAATTTGAAATTCCCAAATTTGGAACATGTTGGTGGTCATCACCACTTTTGTGTCCTAATACAGTTAATTCATGAAAATGAGTTGCAAACAACGTAGGTGCTCTAGTTACTTCCACAAGATGCTCAGAGATGGCCCATGCAAGACCTGATAAAAAGAATATCAATCCAAAATATGGGTGACAATTTGTAGCAACTTAAAATACGAGTATACTGCAGCAGTAGTAAATAGAAAACAACTACTAGCATGATAAAAACATATTAAACAAGGTTCATTATATAGTGTACCAGGAGAGCATAGACTAAAGAAGTACGAATATGAACATCCTTTTAGAAAAAGGTTATAATACACTGAATAATCCAACGCCATGCTGTAGTTAGTAGTAACACTGAACATCAAGGACAGAAGGGATACCATTTTTGGTCTAACGCATGCAGCTGACAGATTGTGGGATGTCTAGATGACTCCAAAAGAAACAAAAATTAAAACATAGTAAAACCAAGGGGAAAGGTGGAACCAAGTAAAGGTGCACGGGACCAACCAAATCCATCATATGTGGAAGTTCCACGCCCCAACTCATCAATAATAATAAGAGACTTGTCCGATGCACCTTTCAAGATGGATGCTGTTTCAAGCATTTCTTGCATAAAGGTTGAAACACCACGTAGCTGTAGACAAAAATGGAAAGTTAAAAAATTGCAAATTCAAATTTTGCACAACTATATAATCCATGATTGTTCAAAAGTAACAAGTGCCCATCTTCCTTCAAGAAATAGCCCATCCCTTAAATTTAAATGGAAAACATGAAGCTAAAATTATAGTCATTCGAACACCGTCTCTTGGTTTTTCTCCTGTTCTACTCATGTCCCTCCTCTGCCACTCCAGTGTCTAGTAAGTTTCTCCCTATCCTGATCGTTTCCTCTCTGATAAGATGATCATTGGGTGGGAATTGAGAAGACCCTGGACATGAAGATGTAAATTATCCTTGGATCATTATGGGAATGAACATTCCAAAGGAAGGCCAGGCAGTGTCGACTTGATTGAGATGAGTGGACAGAAGACTATAGATGAGGCAAAACAACCTTGGGAGAGAGATTGTAGATTGATTATTCTCATTCTTGCCTAATATAGCAATGGCTTTGGTATAAAACTATAAACATGACTGAAGACGAGCATTTTTACTTTAAATGGAAGATGAAGCAGAACCACCCTATTGCAGGATAAATAGGTATGTACTTTATATATAAAGACTTAGTTGAAGGGATTCTATTGTAAAGGTGTGATACATCCAGTTCATGTTTTCCATTTCAGTTTATGTGTGTCTTTGATTTACTACTTCTATACCACCATCTAAAGAAGAGTAGCATAGCATGCCTGCACTGGACTGCAGAAAGTGTTGAATAAATACGCCATAGCTTTCAAACTTATAAACATATATATCTCCATATCTAAAAACTGTACATATATAGTTCACATTAGATATACTATACACACGTGCAAATGATGCAATCCTGTTACAAAAACTTTTTTGCAGCAAGAAAAAAGGAAGACTTTTCACATGGAGGAATGGTGAGGATCAATACCCTTCAAACAAAAGAATTGCCAAATATAAGTTTGAACATAATTATTAATCATTAAGCCAGCTTACCTGGCAATCACCAGCACCAACACGAGCGAAAATACAATCTCTCACACTAATGCTGGCCCGATCACATGGAACGAATGATCCAACTTGTGCCATCAGGACATTAACACCAACCTGAATATCAAGTAAAAAAGAAAAATCATAAGCTGATAAAATCATGAACTATAATTTGCATGTTGTAGCAGAAGGTAATAAGGAGATGGTAAATGATATGAAAACATGATCCCCATTCTCTATCAACATTCAATGTCTATTCACAAGGATGAAAATAAATGGACAGTTTGTTTCAGAAAAGGTTTAAATATAACCATAAAAGATGAAATAGTGGTCAATCCAGCTCCTCTGACTAATTATTTGAGAAGAAACCATTCTATAATTTCTGTTCGAGTGAACTATATTTTGTACAAAGAAATACGGTTCAGTGAGCAAACACCAGAAATTCTATTTGATTAAAGTTTATTTGCAAACATAACAGAGTCTCTGTTGGCTAGCTATTCCATTTAAACAAACTTGTAAAAAACAATTAAAGAAAATTGTGAAGGTATAAGTTATTTTTACATGCATTGCCATTCAGAAACATTTCGTGTATTGATTATACCAGCATGAAATGCAACCATGATTACCAGCCATTACAGATTTACAGACAATGCACCAAGTATTATCCTGCTACCATTAACACCGACAAAATAGACCACAACCCTAAATAATAATAGCAATAAAATAAGAAGAATGCCATGCAACACCATCATTCCAATACATAACAGAACGAAATTCAAAACTTTTGTGCAACATGTAAATTTTAAATGAGACTGCAAATCCAACCTGTCGTATAAAAGTGGACTTTCCACCCATGTTTGGCCCAGTGATGATCTGAAACCAACTTTTTCCTCTCACCTGTTTAGGACCATTTCAACCATTACAACATCAATGACTAAGTTCTGCAACAACCAATATAATCTCATGAAATACTTACCAAAGTGCAATCATTTGGTATAAAGTTAACACCATCTTGGGCCTCCAGACAAGGATGTCTGCTACCTTCTAAAATGATGTCTCCTTCCTCCTATATCAAGTTAAGTACATATTAGATTTGCATTGCCAAATTGAAATTCCATAGCTCACCTTTTTAAGAAGTGTTAGCTTTCTTACCGATGTTGTGATTTCTGGTCTTACATAAGGAATTGGACAACTTGTTGCTAAATCAGCAAAACTTTGTAAAACATCCAACTCAGATAGTATTGCAGCGAAGTTTTCAAATACCTGCGACAAGAATTTAAGATTTATCACTATCATGAAAGGAAAAAACAACAAAACCACAAAATCACATAGCTTTTTATACAAATGTACCTCTGAGAAGGAGGCTGAAACTCTTACTACATCATCAACAACCTTTTTCTGACAACTTGTGTACTCACCAAGCAGTGCCTGGTATTGGTCACCTAGCTTTTTAAGGTTGGAGCTTGTGAACTTCACACCATCTTTACGAGTTTCTATGATTATGTAATTGCTAGTGAGTTTTTTCCTAACCTTCTGTTCATCTTTCTTTGAGATTCTGAACACATGGCCAAGTGGCCCTTTCTCTAGCTTCAATTGCTTATCAACAGTAAGATCCAGATCAATAGCTGTATGCTTGTGCAAATTGTTGATGTGATTTTCAACTTCAGAAAGCTCATCCTTCAGCACAGCCAAATCAGAAGAATATCGGGGAGATATCCTGTACTCACCATTCTCAAGTTGATCAAGGTCAATAGCTGTCTCAACAAGAGAAGCAAACCTACCAAACCGATCCTCTGTCAGCCACTCATCTAAAGAGTTAAGAAACTTTGTCCTTATCAACGCAGAAAAACTGCCATCATATTGTTGAAGAACATTCTTGATGCACGAGACTCTAACACAGGACTGCAAAATCATAGGTTAACAAAGTGAACTTTTGTTTAAGCAAAACGGATTTATGCAAGGAACATCCATCTACACAGCAAGTACTAGGACATCTTGCAACAACAAATGATCAAAACAAGTCTTGTGTTTACTAGAAGCACACAACAATAGAGGTGAAAATTTGTTTGAGCAAATGGATTCAGAATGATGGCATATAATGCACATGGAGAAAATGTGCTAAACTGCAAATAGGTTTTTTGTTTTACTAGAAGCACATTAAACATACCCTATTTGGACGTTTCATCCTGACTATGGCATTTAATGCTAGTATGTTCATTAGGAGTTCATGGAAATATACATAGTAATACATGCACAGAAAAGTCCAATGTCTTCTTTTAAATTTGTTATATGAACCTTATACAGTTATACTGTCTGCTAATAAACTAATATGACTGTTCATCTTCGTACACTTTCAAGGCAAACAATCATGTTAGGAAACCTCACTAAAAAATAAGAGTAGGAAGAAGCAAAACCTGGTAGAGCTTGACAACAGGCTGCAGATTGGGTGTTCTCTTCCGCAGAGCATGTGTCAGACGGTCAATGTCTGACATTCTTTTGAGTTGTTGCCTAAGTCCCTGACGAAGCTCTGGATCTTCTACGAAAGCCTGAACCATATCTAATCTGTTATTGATTTCATTTACATCTAGCAGAGGTTGTTTCAGCCATCTGTTAAGCAGTCTCTTTCCCATCCCAGCTGTACAGGTTCTGTTCATCAAACCAAACAAACTGAAGTTCTTGTTTACATCAGTTTTAGCTTCGGCAATATTCAATGCTCGCACAGCAGCAGAATCAAGACTCATGTAGCGGTCCAAACTGTATTTCTCAATTGTGTAATTTCCGTAGTTTGTATCATCTGCTAGCAACTCAGCATATGAAACTAGAGATCCAAGGGCGCCCAGTGCATAGTCAAACTGAGATACAAGATCACGAACTGGCTCAACAGGACCTCTGATTATTCTACCAAGATCCTGCACAAGATCTCTGGATTTAAATTCAATCTTCTTTCTTTCAGTTAATAGAACATTGCAGTTAGTGATAGCATCCTGAAGAGGCTTCAAATCTATAGATTTCTCACAATCTGCTGGGAGAAGACACTCCTTGCAACCTAATGCAACAAGGGCTGACTCAACATTTGTGAATCGACTATCTTCGGGGAACTCAGACAACCCAAGCTTCCTGTTTGTCAAATCCACAAAACTAAGACCTACATATAGTTGTCCTTCCTGGAACACAGGAAACAGTGCAACAGTGACTGGAGAATCTTGCATGTCATTGTTTGCAAACAGAATATCTTCAAAACTGCCAATATTTCCAGGTGTTCCAGATTTTGTTAACCTCCAACTAGACCCACTTCCCTCATAGAGTTCCAATGTACGGTCTGTCCTCTCTAACAAAAGGTTGCGGGCGATGGTCTCAAACATAGTCTTGCTCACACTGACACTTGAGAGTCCATCAGAGTTGCTACCTAATTGGCGTAAGGCAGACATTGTGTGATAGTATACTTTTGCAATGAATGTGGCATTCTCACCATGAGCAGTGTAATAGTCCTGGTCAAATATTTCAGCATTAGTTTACCGGTCACGCTTTTAAGAGCGACAGCAGTTTTACATAGGAATAAATACTATTGATTACAAAGAAAAAAAAGGTGATTTTTTTGTTTGAGATGAAGAAACTGATATCAAGCTCAGCAAGAAACTTTGACCATGATTTTTGAACAGTGGATAATACTTAGAACTCCACACTATTATGGAAGCATGTTATGAAATAAATCTTACAATGCAATTTTCAACCTACAAGGCATAATGATATAGAAACTGTTACTGTTCAAAGTTTGAACAGGTGAGTCAGCGCTGTCAGTAATTAAAAAACAGAGAGTATATCTCAACAGTTGTGATTGCTGCATTATGAACACATACTTCATCTGGAAATACAAGGCAGGTACTGGAATGAAATGTCAGAATGTCTTTGCGCATGTAATTATGAAGAACAACACAGACATCTCCATGAACCCAGTCAATGGAGATACAGGTAGAGGTGCGAGGGTGATTTTTGAAAAGTCTCTCTTTTTAGAATACTGTACATTCCACTAATTTGTTAGATAAATATTTGTGAACATTCAGCAATTTTATCAATAAACTGAGAAGATACTAGGCGGGACAAATATATTCAAATAATATCTAGCCCGAATTTATCATGTCTTTAACATTGACTAATGGTGGCCTACTTCTCCCGTGCATGTAAGTCTCCATAAAACTGAAGCATAGCATATCATTGGAACTACGATGGAGCTCTGAAACTTTTGTCAAGATAAATCTTAAGTTTCCTTCAAATGACAACTTAAGTTATCCGGAAGGGTAAACTGACACTGACAACTTGGATTGAAAAAAAGAAAAAAAAACTATCACTGAAATCCTGTTTAGAGACAATCAATCTACAATCGTATTAGGGGAAGACAGATATCCACCACTACTCATAATATTACAATCAATGGAACTAATTCGCCATTAGGTTTGCACAGTGGCTCATCAAGAAAACAAAAGCATCTACATGTATCAGAAGTCAATGTTAACTGCTTACCCGCCGATCGAAGAAACGAATAGCCCTCGAATCCTATACATCCAAGAAAGAATGAACAGGTTAGGAAAAAATCTCCGAAAATGTGTCCAAATAGGGGAAGAAAAAAAGGAAAAGAGAGAGAAACCGAGGGGAAATGGACGCACCTGCGGCAGCTTCTTGAAGAAAGAGATGAAGCCCTGCGCTTGCCTCGCATCTATTCAACCAAACAACACCAAGTGAGCGAACCAAAGAAAGAAGGAAACAGATCTAAGAACTGAAGAGCGCGGGGCGAGCGCACGGACCTAGCTTGAGCTCGGGGAGCTTGCTGCCCTCCGGCAAGAAGTCGTCGCCCTCCATCCCGCCGCAGACCGCCGGGCTGGATCGGGCGAGGTAGTGGTGGACTGGTGGTGATGGGGGAGCAGGCGATGTGTTGGACGAAATGCGTAGGGTTTAAGGAGCAGTGGAGAGGATGGCGCGCGCTCAGGTTGTCGTGTGTGTGGGGCTTTAGATCACGAGATCAATAAAGACATTCGGTGGATCGAATCCACCGAAACAAGAGTAGTGTATTACCTCACGAGAGGGTCTGAACCTGTCTAAACCTTCTTCTTCTTCTAACCCATTGTGCTTGACGATCTTGATTGCGACCCCAGAAATTGTATTGCCGAAACCAAGTTTCGACAGTTGGCGCGCGAGGGCCGCGCGTCGAGACTCCTTCAACAATCTCGCCGACAAGCGTGATGGGATCTCCTTCAAGATTTGGCAACTTCGCCGCCAACCGTCGACGATTCCTCCTTCGACTCGGATTCGGACCGGCCGGTAGGAGAAATCCACTCGACACCGTTCGCACTTCCGAAACGCGCCACGATCTACAACGACGTCTTGAAGACCAAGATGCAATCTACTTTCTCCGACGACGGACTTCACTCGGCACCATTCGGATTACCGAATACCGCCGAAATCTCGCGCCAATCTTCTCACCTCCCGACGGAGGCGATCTACTCGAGATGAAGACCTCTCGGTGCCGTTTGGGTTACCAAACGTCGCCGAGATTTTCAAGCAAACTTCTCTCCCCCGAGTCGGCGGCGACCCACCGGAGGAGCCCACACCCCCAAGCTCGACTCGGACTAGGTCGCCGTCATCCTCCCATCATTCGGCTCCCGCTCATCTTCTGAGCTCAATGGATACCTCAGCTCCGCCGCTCGACAACCTCTACGGCATCCTTTCGACGAGCCGACAACTCCGACCGCCGCATGGACTGTGAGCCGAAGTGCTTTGACGTCCTCATGGCCGAGCCGGACGAGTCCGACTCACCATGGCCGAAGGCTTGCCAAGAAGAGCGAGCCAAGGTGGAGCTCGAGCGCAAGACACGAAGAAGAGAAACAACGCAAGGACGAGGCCGATAAGAGGAAACAGGACCTACGTGCAATGGACGATCCGCCAGAGGCCATCCTCCAAACACGGATCCGCAACACTAACATCTTCCAACGCGCACAGCAGAACGCCGTCGCCGCACTTACCCTCTTGGACACCGTCATGGAGACGGCACTGCCAACGTGACTCCGATACTCGACAAGATCAAGACCATCGTCGCCGCCACGCCTAACGGCCATCCCACCACCTCGACACGAAGGCCGACCGAATCGTGGCCGAAACACCGGACAAGAGCCGGCTTCCGCCTCCGAGGTCGGGAGACTATAAGAGGCCCGAGCCGATCGGTCGACGACGTGCCAAGAGGCCCACCCCGCGAGTCCACGCTAAAATACCGGAGACGGCCGACTCCCGCGACAAACGACACGGACGTCCACCCGTCCACCACCGCGTCCGCCGCAATAGCTCCGGCTACCCAACGCAACCGAAGACCCCGCCGAGTGATCTCGCGGGAAGTCCTCGATCGCCGCTACCGGGAGCGCGACCGACGCACTCGGGAAGATCGGAGGATCACCCGATAGCGGCGACGACGGAGTACCGCCTTCACTGGGAGCTCCGCCGAGTGCACTCGGCCGAGTGGCTTTAAGCCCACGGATTGAAAGGTACGATGGCAAGACCGACCCCGAATCTTGGCTAACCGTATACACCCTCGCCATCCGTGCCGCAGTGGCGACAACAAAGCCATGGCCAATTACTTGCCCGTGGCCCTCGCAAACTCGGCCAGAAATTGGCTCACGAGCCTGCCAAGAGGCTCAATCGGCTCGTGGAGCGAGCCGAGGGACCACTTCATCGCCAACTTCCAAGGTACCTTCGAGAGGCCCGGCACACACTTCGACCTATACAACGTCATCCAAAAGCCGGACAAGCCCCTGAAGGATTACATTCGTCGCTTCTCCGAGAAGCGCAACAAGATCCCGAACATCACCGATGACATCATCATCGCCGCCTTCCAGAAGGGAGTCCGTGATGAGCTGCTAATCGGGAAGTTCGGGCGCAAGCCACCGAAGACGGTGAAGCAAATGTTCAAGACGGCGAACTCATACGCCAAATCCAATGACGCCATTAAGGCCGCCCGTCAAGACCGGCCCGATAGAAGGGAGGACAAGCAAGCGGGAGGGAGCCGTAATCCTAAGAAGGATGGCGGCAACAACGGCAACCAGGGCCAGAAAGATCGCAAGCGCCGATCTGAGGACCTAGTGGCCGCAACCTCCAACACTCAACGCTGTCCCCGAGTCGCCGCCTACGACGCCATCATGAACGCCCAAAGTGCACCCATCATCCGAATCATAAGCACGCGGCGAAGGACTGCTTTATCTACAAGCGGTTCGCAAGACGCGACGCAGCTCAACAAGAAGCCGACTGACGAGGCTGGCCCGTCAGGCGCCAAAAAGAACAACGCGGCTGAAAATGCCGAACCTTTTCAAGACCCAGTGGGGAGCTCAACCACATCTTCGGAGGTCCGCTAGCCTATGAGTCCAAGAGAAAACGAAGCTAACCGACCGGAGGTCAACGCGGCTCAACCCGAAGTCCTCAATATCTGCGATGGTCGGAAGTGTCCATCACTTTTGACCGCTCGGATCATCCCGACCGAGTGGTTCACCCGGGCGCTATCCACTCGTCCCTGGACCCCGTGGTCCGCAACATCGAGCTTAAGCGCGTCCTCATCGATGGGGCAGTGCCCTCAACATCCCGTTTGCCAAGACCATGGATGAGATGCAGATCCCGAGGGCCGAACTAAAGGCAAGCTCAGCCCCCTTCCACGAAGTTATCCTAGGGCTATCTTCTACACCACTCGGGCATATCTCCCTCCCAGTCACCTTCGGAGCTCGAGAGAACTTCCGAACGGAGAACGTCACTTTTGAGGTGGCCGACTTCGAAACAAAGCATATCACGCCATCATCGGAAGGCCCGCGCTTGCCAAGTTCATGGCGATCCCCCACTACACCTACCTCTCGCATGAAGATGCCGGGTCCCAACGGCGTCATCACTCTTCGCAGCGACGTGAAGCAAGCCTTCACTGCGATAAGGGAGAGCTGCGACATGGCCCAATCTCGCGAGAGATTACGTGGCCAACAAGAAGTCCGATTGGCTGCATCAACTTTGGCAGAGGGCGAAGTCCCCGCAAGAAGATAGCCAAATCGGGATCCGGCGACGCCAAGACCAAGAAGATCTCCCTTGATCCGTCGGATCCCTCGAAACGCGTAATCGGCGCCGACCTGGATCCCAAATAGGAAAGCGTGCTCGTCACCTTCCTCCAAAATAATAAAGATGTTTTTGCTTGGAAACCATCCGATATGCCCGGAATTCCTAGGGAGGTGATCGAGCACTCTCTCGAACGTCAAAGATGACACCAAACCGATAAAACAACGATTATGCGGATTGCGCAGCAGATCGAAAAGACGCTATCAAAGAAGAACTCGCAAAGCTCTTGGTTGCCGGCTTCATTAAAGAAGTCCTCCGTCCCGACGGTTAGCCAACCGCCCCGGTCCGCAAGAAGACGGGGCAATGGCGCATGTGCGTTGACTATACCGACCTCAACAAAGCCTGCCCCAAAGATCCGTTCGGCCGCCTCGCATCGACCAAGTCGTCGACTCAACAGCCGGCTGCCAACTCCTGAGTTTCTTGGACTGTTCCTCGGGCTATCACTAGATCAGCTTAAAAGAATCCGACTGCCTGAAGACATCGTTCATCACGCCGTTTGGGGCCTACTGCTACATCACCATGCCTTTCAGCCTGAAGAACGCCGGTGCCACATACCAACGCATGATCCAAAGATGTTTCCAAACGCAGATCGGCAAGAACGTTGAAGCTTATGTCGACGACGTTGTCATCAAGACCAAGCAAAAAGAAGACCGATCGCCGACTTAGAAGAAACCTTTGCGAACATCCGGCCTTCGAATGAAGTTAAACCCGGAGAACGGTGTTCCATCGAGCAACCGCTCGGCTTCATGGTGTCACATCGCGGCATTGAAGCAAATCCGAAAAGATCAACGCCATCTTAAACATGAAACCCCGAGTAACCGGAAAGACGTTCAGAAGCTCACTGGCTGCATGGCGGCACTAAGCCGTTTCATATCCCGACTCGGTGAGCGAGGCATGCCATTCTTCAGACTGCTAAAGAAGACAGACGACTTCCAGTGGACCGCGGAAGCCAACAAAGCCTTTGAAGATTTCAAAGAGTTCCTTACAACGCCGCCCGTCCTGGCCTCGCCTCAACCCCAGGAACCTCTGCTGCTGTACGTTTCAGCCACTCACCAAGTGGTTAGTACGGTCCTTGTGGTCGAACGCGAAGAAGAAGGACAGGCTCAGAAGATTCAAAGGCCAATCTACTTTGTTAGCGAAGTATTGGCAGGAGCCAAAATTCGCTACCCTCACGTACAAAAACTGCTCTATGGTGTTCTAATAACCGCGAGGAAATTGGCACACTATTTTCAGGGTCACTCGGTCACCGTCGTCACCTCTTTCCCACTCGGCGATGTCATCCACCACCGCGAGGCAACCGGACGCATCGCCAAGTGGGCCCTAGAGCCGATGCCGGGACTTGACTTTTAAGGCAAGGACGTCCATAAAGTCACAAGCCTTGGTGGACTTCCCTGGCCGAGTGGATGAACAAGAAGAAAACGTGCCTCGGGAAGACCTCCAACACTAGACCATGCACTTCGACGGATCCAAGAGGATCACCGGCTTGGGAGCAGGAGTTGTGCTGATCTCCCCGACCGGGGAAAGGCTAAGATATGTCCTTCACCTCCACTTCTCCGCCTCACACAACGTTGCCGAGTACGAAGCTCTTCTACATGGACTGCGCCTCGCAGTTTCACTCGGGATACGTCGGCTTATTGTGAAAGGTGACTCCCAGCTGGTCGTCAATCAAGTGATGAAAGGCGGTCCCGCCTAAACGACACTATGGAGGCCTACCGGCAAGAGGTCCGCAAGCTTGAGGACAAGTTTGACGGGCTCGAACTCTCACATGTCCCGAGACATAACAACGAAGCCGCCGATGAGCCGGCACGTTCGGATCTTAGCGCGAAGCTGCCCCAACGACGTCTTTGTCGAACATCTCTACGAACCAACCATCACGGCAAAGACAACTCCCAACGAGCAAACCACGAACAAAGTCGCCATGACCGATACCGACTGGAGGACACCGCTCATCAAATTCTTAACCCAGCAAGAGCTGCCGGATGACCGGGATGAAGCAGAACGCGTCCGGCGTCGTTGCCAAGCATATGTCATGGTTGACTCCGATCTATACAAGAGAAACTCCTCCGGAATTCTAATGAGGTGCATCACACCCGAGGAAGGGAGGCAACTACTCCAAGACATCCACTCGGGCATATGCGGAAGCCACGCGGCAGCACGCACTCTAGTCGGCAAAGCTTACAGGCAAGGTTTCTTCTGGCTTACCGCGGTCTCCGACGCGGATAAAGTCGTACGAACCTGCGAAGGCTGCCAGTTTTTCGCCCGACAAAGCCATGTCCCGGCCCAGGAGCTTCAAACAATCCCACTTTCCCGGCTGTTCGTGGTATGGGGCTGGACATGGTCGGCCCTTTCAAAAAGCCCCGGAGGATTCACACACCTCTTCGTCGCAATCGACAAGTTCTCCAAGTGGATTGAGGCCAAGCCGGTCGCCACAATTACTGGCGATAAAGCACGGGACTTTTCCTCAACATCGTGCACCGCTTCGGCATCCCAAACGTAATCATAACCGACAACGGGACTCGGTTCACGGGAGGCATCTTCAAGGAATTCTGCGAAGACATCGGAATCAAGATCCGCTATGCACGTAGCCCATCCCAAAAGCAATGGACAAGTCGAGCGAGCCAACGGCATGGTCCTCCAAGGAATAAAGGCTGCGTTTTCGACCGCCTAAACCCTTACGGCAAGTGGGTCCAAGAACTTCCCTCGGTTTTATGGTCACTGCGGACCACACCCGGCGGGCTACCGGCCAAACTCCCTTCTTTTTGGTTTATGGCGCGAAGCCATGTTGCCAAACGAGATGGAATATGAATCCTCCGGTCCGGCAGCTTCAACGATGAACGCTACGACCCCGACCGAGTGGATGACCTCACCCGATTGGAAGAGGCCCGTGAGGCACCCTACTCCGTCGGCCAAATACCTTCAAGGGCTCGAAGATACCACAGTCGCAACGTGCGAGCACGAGCTTTCATTGTTGGCGACCGGTCCTACGCAAGATCCGACCACCAAAGACCGACACAAGTTATCTCCATTATGGGAAGGACCGTACATAATCGCTGAAGTGACTCGGCCGGTGCATACCGGCTAAAGCGTGAAGACGGGTCTATGGTGGAGAACTCCTGGAACATCGAGCATCTTCGACGATTTTATGCCTAATTCGGCTAAGGCTTCATGTTTTCCTTGACTGCCAACCTCAAGCAAGATGACTTCTTGAGTTCGCAGTCGGGGGCTGTGCATACGTGTCAATAAAGCATGGTTTTCTTCGACAACTTGTTTATATTTGGTTTATCATTGTTTAATGTTTCTTGATTTGAGTTTAATAGATAAGGACTGAGAATTTTTTGATGACCTAATCAAGCTTAGGCTTGGTGACAGTCGGACGAAAATTACTTAAGAAATTTTCTATGAAGACTCGGGTCAAGGCATTAACATAAATAAGCTAGATACCTACAAGTTCACATCGAAGGCATAAAGAGACCAAGATGATTAAACTTACTCCCGACTGAACCTTTTTAAATCTTGGAGGCTGGATGCAGAAGATGGCTTGTGATGGAACAAGAGTTCCTAGATGGATGGATTTGCACGCACACGAGTTTAGGGTTCTCCACGGAGAGCTGGTTAACAATGCTGCGAAAGAGAAAATTTTTGGGGAAGATAAAGTGTCGAGGATGACCTCGAGGCTTCGTAAAAAGACTTGAGGGTTTTTGCCAAGTTATCTCGCGATTGGGCCGAGCCCATGAGAGACTTGCGGCCCAGCTAAGGTGTGGCTTGACACGTGTCCTTAGGGACTTAAGTGGATGGACTTAAGCAGATTTGCCCTGGCAATATGCACGTGTCACATAGCCCAATACCTTTGAAATCCTTTCATACCGCGGTTTGCATAACTTCATGAGAAGTTGGCACGATGCAATTTAAAAGGTGACAAATAGTTAAGCTTTTCATGGCTGTCCTGATGACAGGAACTATTTGGTTTTAAAGCATTTGATTAAATGATTTTATCAATGCTATTTTTTCTACCTTGGTGAAGATCTTTTTTAGATTAAGACCAATATTATGGCAGGAGCTATTTAATATTTTGGTCGTATTTTTTGGATGACTGAAAAATTTGTTTACCCATGAGGGTTGACTAAATTATTTGTCCCGAGATGACTCGGACAAGTTAACTCGGATGAGCATGAGCTTGCCGAGTGTTTTTACCCACGAGGGTTGATTAAATTATTTGTCCCAAGATGACTCGGGCAAATCAACTCGGATAAGCATGAGTTTGCCGAGTGAATTAATTTCTTACCCACGAGGGTTGATTAGATTATTTGTCCCGAGATGACTCGGACAAGTTAACTCGGATGAGCATGAGCTTGCCGAGTGTTTTTACCCACGAGGGTTGATTAGATTATTTGTCCCGAGATGACTCGGACAAGTTAACTCGGATGAGCATGAGCTTGCCGAGTGTTTTTACCCACAAGGGTTGATTAAATTGTTTGTTCCGAGACGACTCGGGCGAACTACTCGGATAAGCATGAGCTTGCCGAGTGATGTGATTTTTTATGATTGCTTTAGCTTGAGCTAAGCATTTATATGAGAATTATTTGTTTCGAGATGACTCGGGCAAATTTCCGGGATGACTCGGGAAGATCAACTCGGATAAGCATGAGCTTACCGAGCGAATTGATTTTTACCCATGAGGGATGATTAAAATATTTGTTCCGAAATGATTCGGGCAGATCCACTCGGATAAGCATAAGCTTACCGAGTGATTTCCACCTATGAGGGTTGATTGAGTTATTTGTCCCGAGACGACTCGGGCAAATTCACTCGGATGAGCGCGAGCTTGCCGAGTGATGATATTTTTTATGATTGCTTTAGCATGAGCTAAGCATTTACATGAGTATGATTCTTTATAGTCCTTGTATGTATGTTTGGTCTGTTTTTGGCTAATCATATAGTCGGGGGCTACACCTAATTAGGTACATCATGAGATGCACCTAGATATTTATTTTGAGAATTTTTGGATATTTTCCAGCCCTTCACAGTCTTTGGAGCCACTCGGAAGATTCAGCAGAGATGATGAAATCACTCGGCGCCGAAGCACTCGGCCAAAAAGATTTTTGGTCGTGTATCGTTTTTGGTTTGAAGCCGATGTCTCGTCGACGAAAAGGACTCGGGGCTCTGTGGAGATTATGGCAATCGGGTATCCACATGGCAAGCTTATCCGACTGGAGTTAGGGATAGGTTGTGCCTATCAAATATGTAAACCAACTACGACTTGGGTATTACGTTGCCGATTAGATAAGGCAACGGCTCATAGTCACGGTTTGGTAAGATTGAGGAAACCGACTTAGAGTAAGATAGGGTTTCCGATCCGTAAGCCCACCTCCCAAGACTATATAAGGGGGTAAGGGGCGTCCCTTGAGGGATATGCGATATCGGCTTAAGATCATATGCTTCATGAGAAGTTAGATCGAGAGATTCCAATAGGAGATTAGCTTTTAGCCTTCAGCTTTAGATCACGAGATCAATAAAGACACTCGGTGGATCGAATCCACCGAAACAAGAGTAGGGTATTACCTCACGAGAGGGCCTGAACCTGTCTAAACCTTCTTCTTCTTCTTCTAACCCATTGTGCTTGGCGATCTTGACTGCGACCCCAGAAATTGTATTGCCGAAACCAAGTTTCGACACTATCAATTTATTGGTTTTTGGCTCTCATCTCTCTTGAAATTTAATTTGTATAGAGATTGTCTATTCCATTAGAGGTGGCTCCATCCCTATCTTCATTTCTCTCATCCATCTCATCATGTGAGCTTAAATAACACCTAGAGGCAAGTGCTAGAGGCTTACAGTACTTGCTTTGAGCGAGCAGTGATTGAGAGGGACGGTGGGGATGGGGTTGGGCATGTAGCAGTGAGCCCATGCTCCGTGGGTCCGGTCCGTATCTTCTGCATTCGAGGCTAATGGGAAACTTTGCCGTGGTATTCGCGTATCATATGCCCTCAAGTCTTCATGTGTACACATCATATACATTGACTAATAAACATCATTAAAAATTGTTTTTAATATTATTATATCTATGTGTAAAATCTCATCTTCAAATTCTGACATAATGTCACTGTCAAGGATAAGGTATATCTCTTATACTTGAGTTTATGGTATACGACAATACCATATACTTAATGATCTACGAGAAGGTATTCTTTATTAAGAAAATATGACAAATATAGAAGAAAATTATCTCCTAAAATAGAAGGTGTCGGAGTCCTATTCGAAAAAGATAAAGTCTCTTTAGCCCATGTCCTGTTCTAGTTATTCAAGTTCTAATTGGAGAAGAAGCCGGTCATATCTATAAATATAAGGTTCCCCAGTGAAGGGGGATATCGAGTTACAAGTCACAACCAAAGCCACATTGAGAGGCACTCTGGAGAAAGCAAGAACCATATTGCCAAGTGGATCTCGTAGGGTTAGTTTAGCCACCTTACTCCGTGTCGATTTTAGTGATCTGCAATATAGTTTATAGGGTGCACTAGATCAAGGAAAGATGGTGATAACGTAGGAATAGCTGATGGCGCGTATCAATGAGTGATCAATTAATTACCCTATTAGGGTTTCCCTGGCCCTTCTTATATAGTCACAAAGGTGGGCGATTAGATATGGTAGGGTAGCCCTTATAATCTGGGTACCTACCATCTATTTACCTGGGATAGGATTAGTTGTCTTATCTCTAATCCTTTTGTTAATTCACAAGTTAGCCGCATGGGCCTAGTGCACTTGGCCCACTCTATGCCACACGACCTAGAAGCCATGCCGTGGGTACCTAGATACCATGTACCTCACAGTAGCCCCCGAGTACTAACCTTGATGAAGACTCAGAAGTTGGTGAAGTTATCTGGAAGAGGTGAGATGAGCTAAGTACTCATCCCTAGTATTGTCGAATAGGTACTATTGTCGTCGAATAATCTCCGAGTAATCAGCCGACCGACCAGCCAAGTAGTTATGTTCGGATGCGGTAGATGGGAGAACGATGAAGCCGGGTCGATGTAGTCGAGTTCGTGTAAGGGTGGAGCCCCCAAGCGTGTAGAGTAGGCGACATGACCGAGTAGGGCGTAGCCGGATCCGTGCGAGCCATGCAAGGGCGAGGCCCTCAGGCATGCGGTGTAGACGACGTGGCCGGGTAAGGCGTAGCCGGATCCTCATGTGCCGCACAAGGGCGAAGCCTCCGGCATGCAGTGTAGACGTAGGCAGCTGGCCTGAAGACATAGCTCCCAGTCGGCGGATGAGGGGCCGGCCAGCATGGGGACAAGATCACCCGGCGGTGACGTAGGCTACCGGCCTGGAGACGTAGCCCCCCGTCGGCGGCGAAGTAACCAAATAATACAACACTTGGGAAAATGCCTCACACTGCGATGTGACACCCGAGGAAGACAACTCGAGAGTTTGCCTCACCCAGTGGAGTAGTAGCCGAGTAAGGTAGCCCTTAGGGGCATACCTCACTTAAGTGTGGTCCAATCTTCCTGATGGGGCATGGTCATGAATTTATGTTATGCATATCGAGGTCGTTGCATCATAAAACACATAAAAGGAGTAGTATATTGTATAGAAAATATCCACTCGAGAAGAATACAAGTATGTTTAAATACATGCAAACATTCATTCCTCCTCTTATTATAATTAATTTCCCTGAGTAGTTGACTCCTTACGTTTAAGCACTCTGTCTTGGGCGTACGATGTGGGGCGTAGCCGAGTCCGCGTGAGCCACGAGGAGAGTAGCCCCTGGGCATGCAGGGAAGGTGGCATGGCCGGTTAAGGTATAGCCGAGTCCACATGAGCTGCGAAGGGTGTAGCCCCCGGGCATGCGATGAAGACAACATGGCAGGTTAGAGCGTAGCTAAGTTTGCGAGAGCTGTGAGGGGGTAGCTCCCGGGCATGCGGTGAAGGTGGCGTGGCCTTGACCATGTGAGCCGTTACAAGGAAACAGAGCTTCAAGGATCAAAGTTTGTGCTACTCAGATACTTTTGCAACTGTTAAGAGGAGGAAATGAACGTGTAGCATGAACACCAAATAGATGTAGCCCCTAATTTTCTGCTTAGTTGGGTGACCAACTAAACAGTAAGTTAGATGCAAAATAAATTATTCAAATGAAAATACCATATGAAGAGTGACTTAGCTTGCTCGGTATTCCATGAGTTGAGAACAGCTGGGGAGGCGGTGAAGCCCCTTAATTGCCAGGGAGCCGTCGTGGAGGCGTAGCCCCTAGTCAACGGAGTCGTGACGTAGCCTTACAGAGTTAGCCACATGGGGAGACGAAGCCCCCGAGCTTGTCCGACTGAGGCATGATCGGGGCACATTAGCCGTGCAAAGGCTGGAGCCCTCAGACGTGCGAAGTAGGCGACGTAGCCAGGTAGGGCATAGTCGAGGCTATGTGAGCCGTACAAGGCCAGAGCCCTCGGGCGTGCAGAGCAGGCGATGTAGTCGGGTAGGGCATAGTCGAGGTCGCGTGAGCCGTACAAGGGCAAAGCGCTGCAGTGAAGGCAGCGTAGCTGGGTAGGGCGTAGCCGGGTCAGCGTGAGCCGCGCAAGGGCAAAGCCCCCGGGCATGCGGTGAATGTGGTGGAGCCGAAGCGGAACTCTGTCCCAGTGTGAAGCGCGGGGCTTCGACGTAGACGACAATGCCGGTCTTGGTGGCGAACATGAAGGAGACGAAGGAGATATGGCCCCCGGCGGGGAACTAAGGCAGCTTGCCATGATGACTTCAGTAGATGCCATCTCCTCCTTCGAAGAAGACAATATAGCACACCCCTACCTAGTGTGCGACCTTTCGATTTTAGTGATTGACAATATAATTTATAGGGTGCACTGATCAAGGAGAGATGGTGACAGAGATTTTTATACTATTTCACACCCTCAGTATGAGATAACATCCTAATCTAGTTGTATATGGATTAGATCTGTATCGGTGTGCGCAGATCAGCGTAGAAATAGTTGATGATGTGTATCAATGAGCGATCAATTAATTACCCTATTAGCGTTTCCCTGGCCCTCCTTATATAGTCACGGAGGCGGCCGACTAGATATGGTAGGCTAGCACTTATAATCCTGGTACCTACCATCTATTTATATGGGATATGATTAGTTGTCTTATCTCTAATTCCTTTCTTAATTCACAAGTTAGCCTCATGGGTCTAGGACACTTGGCCCACTCTATGCCACACGGTCCAGAGGCCATGCTGTGGGTACACGGGTAACGTGTACCCCATAGGCCATGCCGTGGGTACGCGGGTAACGTGTCCCCACACTCCCCCATTGTAATTAGTGTGGTATTTTCTTCATATATTTATATAAACTGGATTATGGCTGTTACTCTTTTTAGAGGGTCTGAACTAGTATAAATACTTGTCCCATGTCTTCTTGTTACGATCTCGCATATACCCTGGTTCTAACGTCCCTTATACCCTCCATATACCGTCTTCTGGTATAGCCCATTGACAGTGACATAGTAGGAAGGAGGTGTTAGTGATATGTCCTAGAGGCAACATGTATATGTTGGATATTACAGTCAATGTTTATGTATTAATGAATAAAGTATTATTCTGTTCCATAAAATAGACAACTTGTATTGATCAATAAGTATGTGTGGGGGATGCTCCCCCGGGGTAGCCCATGCTAGGGAAACAAGATCGGATAAGTCAGGTCGGGAGTTCTCAGGGCTAGGGTTGGGTAGACTCGGCCAAATGGGCCGTGCTCCCGCGGGCCGGCCCGAGCACGCCGTGAACAAGTGCCCAGACGGCCGCACGGCCCGACCGGCAACGGGCCGTGCCGGCACGCCCGTCGCCCGTGCCGTGCTTGGGCCGGTCATCGAGCCTCTGCGGGCCGGCACGGCACGACACGTGTCCTGTAGCGGCACGGCACGGCCCGGCACGGCCCGCGGCACGACACGGCCCGTTTCGCGTGCGGTCGAATGGGAGCGCGACACGTGGCAGGCCGGGAAGAAAAGCTGCGCAACGGCTCTTAGGCGGTCCAATGGGAGCGCGCCACGTGTCACCAACGGCTCTATGGCTGTTCAAATTTCAAATTAGCCGTTGGAGACCAAAAAAATCATAAAAATTCAAAAAAATTGCAAAAAATCAGAAATTTCGCCCTATAAATAGGGCATGAACCCCAGCCATTTCTCCTCACCCCTCACTTCTCATTTTGTGCTCTCAAGTGCTCTCAAGTGCTCTCTTTCCTCTCAAGTGTCCGTTTTTTTTGATTTTGATAAAATTTGCTCAAATTTTGTTAAAAATCAAAATTAGTTTCGTAGTTCAATAGTTTGATCGCGAAGTTTGAAGTTCTCGCAGCTTGGAAAGATGTAAGTAATATTCAAATTTGTGTATTATTTGTATTGTGTTTATGAAATCAATAAATATTTTACAATTTGTTTATGTCGGTTTAAAATTTCGAATGGATCCGAACTATCCATACCAGTCGCCGTCTTTCACTTTGGGTGATTTCGACCCCAACTACATGCCGGGGTTTGAAGATGCCTCCGGATCGGCTCCAACTCCACCATCTGTGGAGGAGGTACCGGTTCAGACGGCTGCGGTGGCTTCGGAAGGATTATCTTCCGGATCCGTGAGCGGAAGTGTTTCAACACGCACTGGTCCAAAAAGATCGAGAACTTCCGGTGTATGGCAACACTTCGACGAGATAAAGGAAACAGCCCCGGATGGAAGGGAGGTATCAAAAGCTCGTTGTAGAATATGTAGGCAAATGTTATCTCGCTCGTGGTTCTGGCTGTACAGTCATCTCAAGCGCCATACGGAGTCGTGTGCCAAAAAGCAAGGAATACAACTCCGACAACAACAACTTATGCTAAACCCGGATGGTACGGTACGTAGTTGGGAGTACGATCCCATGGTTGCTCGGGAATCTCTTGTCCGGTTAATCGCCAAGCAAGATTTACCCCTGAACATTGGAGAGACTCCTGATTTTGAACAATACATTCAGCAATCTCATAACCCTAGGTTTAAATCGTAAGTAGGCAAATGACAACTAGAGATTTAGAGAATGTTTATCGAAGGATTCAAATGCACTCGAAAGAACTTTTTAGTACATGTACTTTCTCTCGTTAGTGTAACTTCGATATATGGAGTAGTAGAGCTAGGCGGGATTATCTTAGCGTTGTTGTTCACTTTATTGATGATGATTGGCAATTACAAAAGAGAGTTTTCGGGCTTAGGTTAATAGATGGCTCACATACAGGAGAAAACATATGAAAGAATTAGGGAAGTAATTAATGAATTTAATCTTGCCGATAAGATATTTTTGTCACCCTAGATAATGCATCTCGCTAATTCTCGTGCTATGGAAATATTGTAACCTTTATTTTGTGTTTATGCTCAATCGTTTCTACTACATCAGCGTTGTGCATGCCATATAATTAATTTGATTGTTAAGACCGGCATGAAAAGGGTTCATAACCATATTGATGTTGTTCGTCAAAGCAATCGCGTGGTTAATCGCTTCGAACCCACGGATTGGTGCGTGGAAGAGGTTTTGTCATGCGGCGGTAAGAGAGCTCGTAAGTTTGCCACCGATGCCGAGCATCGGTGGAATTCAACATATTTAATGTTAAAAGTTGTTTTACCTTATAGTGAATTACTTACGGATTTTGTTCAATCACGTGGTGGCCCACCAAACAATGACGGGTCGCCAATACTGAATGAGCATGTTTGGGCAATTGTCCAAAAATATAATCAATTTTTAGAAACTTTTTATGATTGTACTCTTACTCTGTCACAAATTTATTATCCAACTTCTAATATAATTTTGCACAATATTCTTGAAGTTGCTTCTCTATTTAAAGAATATGAAAATGATGATGTTCTAACTGAACCTGTCTTTCACATGAAACAAAAATATTTTAAATATTGGAAAAATATACCTATGTTGTATGCGTTTGCTTTTGCTTTGGATCCTAGGTGTAAATTAAGAGGATTGTCTGCTATTTTATCACTTCTTGGTGATACTTTAGGTATAGATTATAGTTCTTTCTATACTGAGGTTAGAAGTAAATTATATGAAGTTTTTGGAAGATACGAACTAAAGTTTCAGGGAGTTCGACAGCAGAGACCCCCTCCTATCCCCACTACAGGTAAGAAGAAGATACAGTGGGGTCGTATTTGGGGTGGATCTTCTTCAAGCCAAGGTGGTGGCACTTCGTCGACTACAAGTGGAGACGGCTCTTCGCATGCTGTGGCCGAAGAGTTGTCCGGTTATTTGGACAGTGACGCCATCCACCACGAAGCACAAGACTTCAACGTTCTCGGGTGGTGGAATGATCACAAGTTAGCATATCCCGTGCTTTCAAAACTAGCACGGGATGTGTTGACGGTGCCCGTCTCGATGGTGTCATCCGAATCGGCTTTCAGTCTATGCGGCCGTATCATCGAAGACCGAAGGACGAATCTGAGCAGTGACCACGTCGAAATGCTACTAAGCGTTAAAGACTGGGAGCTTGCTCGACAACATGCCCAATATACTGCAGACAACCAAGAATTGGTCGCCCAGTTCGAGCAGCTCTACCTGGATCCAGACCAACCCCAGTAGAATTTTGTTAGACGTAGTTCTTACCTTTGAGCTGTACTCTTTTCTTTGTCATGGTTTTCTCGGTTTTCTCTACGAGTTGTTACATGACAAAGTTTTTAACGAGGCAACATGTATCATTGTATCCTATAATGATATAAACATCAATAAAGGTCATTACTATTTTTAACAATTTTTTTCAATATTTTCGTAAATGTGGATTTATTTTTAACATTACTAAGTCATTATTTTTTTAAAACTTTATTTTTTTTATTTTTATTTTTTCAACTTATGTGTTGTTTATTAAAAAAATAGAAAAAAACGGCCCGTGGGCTCGGCCGGCCCGTGGTCCACCGGGCGTGCCGTGCGGCACGGGCCCGTCCCCGCTCCTCACGTGCCGTGCTTGGGCCGGAGCCTAGGCACGTGGGCCGCACGGCACGGCCCGTTTATCAAGCGGGCCAAACGGGCCGTGCCGAAACGGGCCGTGCGGCACGGGCCCGTGCCGTGGCCGGGCCGGCCGCCGTTTGGCCGTGACTAGGGTTGGGAGCCATACCTTGGGCATGGTCGAGCAGCCCGACCTCTACCTCTTAGCCCGACCTCTACACCTTGGCCGATCTCTACGCGTGGCTCCGACTTGAAAAGAGCAGGCTTTCCCCCTTGGGAAGGAGGCTTCCTTGACAAGCCTCACAGATGAGATAAGGGGGGACAAGACGATAGAGGATGATGTCACCTGGAAAGACTGCGCACAAGATGCCTGTAGCAAGTAGATCCCGAGGCAAGACTATGCGCAAGACGCCCATGACGAGCGGATCCTAAGACGATTCCGTTTTGCTTTTCAGCTTTAGCATGTATTTGCTTTATGCTTTATGACCATGCTTTCTTGTGCCCCAAGCCCTTTGTAACTGCCCCCCTTGGACTATAAAAAGGAGGGCATATGGCTCGGGCTGGGGGGATCGCATCAAAGAACTCTCTCAGACCCATACTGAAACCCTAATCCGAGGTCACCCTAACACAGAACACATGAGTAGATTTGTTATCCTCCGAGAGGACCGAACCTGTCTGTGGAGATTATGGCAATCGGGTATCTACATGGCAAGCTTATCCGACTGGAGGTAGGGATAGATTGCGCCTGCCATATCTGTAAACCAAATATGACTTGGGTGTTACGTTGCCGATTGAGATAAGGCAACGGCCCATAGTCATGGTTTGGTAAGATTGAGGAAACCGACTTAGAGTAAGATAGGATTCCCGATCTGTAAGCCCGCCTCCCAAGACTATATAAGGGGGGTAAGGGGCGTCCCTTGAGAGATATTCTGATAGAAGATCAGATATTGTATGCTTTATGAGCTTTTAGCTTCCAGCCTTAGATCACGAGATCAATAAAGACACTCGGCAGATCGAATCCACCGAAACAGGAGTAGGGTATTACCTCACGAGAGGGCCTGAACCTGTCTAAATCTTCTTTTCCTTCTAACCCATTGTGCTTGGCGATCTTGACTGCGACCCCAGGAAATTATATTGCCGAAACCGAGTTTCCACAGTTGGCGCGCCAGGTAGGGGCCGCGCGTCAAAGACTTATTCAACAATCTCACCGACAAGCGTGATGGGATCTTCTTCAGGATTCGGCGACTTCGCTGCCGACAACTTCAACAAGCACTCCTCCTTTGACTCGGATTCGAACCAGTCGGAAGAAGAGACCCACTCGGCGCCGTTCGGGCTCCCGAACAGCGCCGAGATCTTCGACGACATCTTCAAGTCCAAGATGCGATCCACCCTCCCCAACGAAGGACTTTACTTGGCACCGTTCGGATTGCCGAACACCGCCGAAATCTGCACCGATCTTCTCGTCTCCCCAACGGAGACGATCTACTCAGAAGAAGACCTCTCGGTGCCATTTGGACTACCAAACGCCGCTGAGATCTACGGCAAACTCCTCTCCCCCGAGTCGAGGTCCACCTACTCGGAGGAGCCCGCATCACCAAGCTCTGACTCGGACTGGAACGATCCAGACCCGGGCTACCCAGGATCGAGGGAGATCGTTGTCATCCTCCAGCCGTTCAGCTCTTGCTCATCTTCGGAGCTCAACGAATATCTCAGCTCCGCTGGCTTTGATGACCTCTATGGCATCCCCTCAGATGAAGCTGACGACTCCGACTGCCACAAGGACTACGGGCCGAAGTGCTTCGATGTCCTCATGGCTGAGCCGGACGAGTCCGACTCAGCTATGGCTCGCAGGCTTGCTGAGGAAGAGCGAGCCAAGATCAAGCAGGAGCGCAAGCTGGCTGAAGAGGAGAAGAAACGTAGGGAAGAGGCTGACAAGAGAAAACAAGATCTACGCGCAGCCGGACGATCCGCTCAGGAGGCCATCCTTCAAACGCGGGTCCGTAATGCCAACATCTTCCAGACGCCACAGCAGAACGCTGTTGCCGCACTCACACTCTTGGACACCGTCATGGAGACGGCACCCTCCGACGTGACTCCAATACTTGACAAAATCAAGACCATCATCGCAGCCACTGCCAACGGTCATCCCTCCACCTCGGCACGAAGGCCGACTGAGTCCGTGGCTAAAACGCCCGACAAAAGCCGACTCCCGCCTCTAAGGTCAGGAGACTACAAGAGGCCCGAGCCCGACCGGTCCACGACTAGGCCAAGAGGCCCACGTCACGAGTCCACACAGAAGTACCAGGAGCAAACGACCGACTCCCGCGACAAACGACATGGACGTCCACCCGTCCACCGCCGCGTCCGCCGCGACAACAGCTCCAGCTACCCAACCAGCCAACCAAAGACCCCGCCGAGTGATCTGCGGGAAGTCCTCGATCGCCGCTACCAGGAGTGAGACCGACACACCCGGGAAGATCGGAGGGGATCACCCGATAGCGGCGACGACGGAGTGCCAGCTTTCACTCGGGAGCTTCGCCGAGTGCACTGGCCAAATGGTTTTAAGCCAACAGAATAGAGAGATACGACGGCAAGACCGACCCGAGTCGTGGCTTACCGTGTATACTCTCGCCATACGCGCGCGGCGGTGACAACAAAGCTATGGCCAACTATCGCCCATGGCCCTCGCCAACTCAGCCAGGAACTGGCTCACGAGCCTGCCAAGAGGCTCAATCGGCTCGTGGAGCGAGCTGAGGGATCATTTCATCGTCAACTTCCAAGGCACCTTCAAGAGGCCCGGCACCCACTTCGACTTATACAACGTCATCCAGAAGCCGGACGAGCCTCTGAAGGATTACATCCGGCGCTTCTCCGAGAAGCGGAATAAGATCCCCAACATCACCGATGACATCATCATCGCCGCCTTCCAGAAGGGAGTCCGTGATGAGCTGTTAATCGGCAAGTTCGGGCGCAAGCCGCCGAAGACGGTGAAACAAATGTTTGAGACGGCGAACTCCTACGCCAAATCCAATGACGCCATCAAGGCAGCCCGTCAAGACCGGCCGACAGAGGGAAGACAAGCAAGGGAGGAAGCCGGAATCCTAAGAAGGATAACGGCAACAACAACAACCAGGGCCAAAAAGACCGCAAGCGCCGATCCGAGGATCTAGTGGCCGCAACCTCCAACACTCAACGCCGCCCCCGAGTCGCCGCCTACGACGCCATCATGAACGCTCAATGCACTCACCTTCCCAATCACAAGCACGCGGCTAAGGACTGCTTCATCTACAAACAGTTCGCCGAGCAGTACGCGGCACAACTCAACAAGAAGCCGACTGATGAGGCTGGTCCATCGGGCGCCAAGAAAAACAACGCGGCTGAGAATGCCGAACCTTTCCAAGACCCTGTGGGAGAGCTCAATCACATCTTCGGGGGGCCGCTAGCCTATGAATCCAAGAGGAAACAGAAACTAACCGACCGAGAGGTCAATGCGGCTCAACCCGAAGTCCCTCTGTACCTGCGATGGTCAGAAGTGGCCATCACTTTTGACCGCTCGGATCACCCTAACCGAGTGGTTCACCCGAGGCGCTATCCACTCGTCCTGGATCCTGTGGTCCGCAACATCAGGCTCAAACGCGTCCTCATCGATGGGGGCAGCGCCCTCAATATTCTGTTCGCCAAGACCATGGATGAGATGCGGATTCGAGGGCCGAATTGAAGGCAAGCTCAGCCCCCTTCCACGGAGTCATCCAGGGCTATCATCTACACCACTCGGGCACATCGCCTTCCCGGTCACCTTTGGGGCTCGAGAGAACTTCCAAACGGAGAACGTCACTTTCGAGGTGGCCGACTTCGAAACGGCCTACCATGCCATCATCGGAAGGCCTGCGCTTGCCAAATTCATGGCGATCCCACATTACACCTACCTCTCGCATGAAGATGCGGGTCCCAACGGCGTCATCACTCTTCGCAGCGACGTGAAGCAAGCCTTCACTCGCGACAAGGAGAGCCGCGACATGGCCCAATCTCGCGAGAGATTGCGTGGCCAGCAAAAATCTGATTGGCTGCATCGACTTCGGCAGAGGGCGAAGTCCCCGCGAAGAAGATAGCCAAATCAGGATCCGGCGATGCCAAGACCAAGAAGATCTCCCTTGATCCATCGGATCCCTCAAAAACTGCTGTAATCGGCGCTGAACTAGATCCCAAATAGGAAAGCGCGCTTATCACCTTCCTCCAAAATAATAAAGATGTTTTTGCTTGGAAACCATCTGATATGCCTAGAATTCCTAGGGAGGTGATCGAGCACTCTTTGCATGTCAAAGATGACGCCAAACCGATAAAACAACGATTACGCAGATTCGCGCAGGATCGAAAAGATGCTATCAAGGAAGAGCTCACAAAGCTCTTGGTTGCCGGCTTCATCAAAGAAGTCCTACATCCCGACTAGTTAGCCAACCCAGTCCTGGTCCGCAAGAAGACGGGGCAATGGCGCATGTGCGTCGACTATACCGACCTCAACAAAGCCTGTCCCAAAGATCCATTCGGGCTGCCTCGCATCGACCAAGTCATGGACTCAACAGCCGGCTGCCAACTCTTGAGCTTCTTGGATTGTTACTCAGGCTACCACCAGATCAGCTTGAAAGAGTCCGATTGCCTGAAGACATCGTTCATCACGCCGTTCGGGGCCTACTGCTACATCACTATGCCTTTCGGCCTGAAGAACGCCGGCGCCACATATCAACGCATGATCCAGAGATGTTTCCAGACGCAGATCGGCAAGAACGTAGAAGCTTATGTCGACGATGTTGTCATCAAGACCAAGCGAAAGAAGACCCGATCGCCGACTTGGAAGAAACCTTTGCAAACATCCGGCCTTCGAATGAAGTTGAACCCGAGAAGTGCACTTTCGGCGCCCCATCGTGCAAACCGCTCGGCTTCATGGTGTCACATCGCGGCATTGAAGCCAATCCAGAGAAGATCAACGCTATCCCGAGCATGAAGCCCCGAGTAACCGAAGGACGTCCAGAAGCTCACTGGCTGCATGGCGGCGCTAAGCCGCTTCATCTCTCGACTCGGCGAACGAGGCATGCCCTTCTTCAGATTACTAAAGAAAACGAACGACTTCCAGTGGACCGCGGAAGCCCACAAGGCCTTTGAAGATTTCAAGGAATTCCTTACAACGCCGCCTGTCCTGGCCTCGCCTTAGCCCCAGGAGCCCTTGCTGCTGTACGTTTCAGCCACTCACCAAGTGGTTAGTATGGTACTCGTGGTCAGAGCGCGAAGAAGAAGGACGGGCCCGGAAGATCCGAGGCCGATCTACTTTGTTAGCGAAGTATTGGCAGAGCCAAAATTCGCTACCCCGTGTACAAAAATTGCTTTATGGTGTCCCGATAACCGCGAGGAAATTGGCACACTATTTTCGTGGTCACTCGCCACCGTCGTCACCTCCTTTCCACTCGACGATGTCATCCACAACCGGGAGGCAACTGGGCGCATCGCTAAGTGGGCTCTGGAGCTGATGCCACTGGACTTGACTTTTAAGGCGAGGACGTCCATAAAGTCACAAGCCCCGGCGGATTTCCCGGCCGAGTGGACTGAGCAACAAGAGAACGTACCGGAAGACCTCTAACACCGGACCATGCACTTCGACGGATCCAAGAGGATCACCGGCTTGGGAGCAGGAGTGGTGCTGATCTCCCCGACTGGGGAAAGGCTAAGATACGTCCTTCACCTCCACTTCTCCGCCTCACACAACGTTGTCGAGTACGAAGCCCGCTACATGGATCGCGGCTCAGTTTCACTCGGGATACGTCGGCTCATTGTGAAAGGCGACTCCTAGCTGGTCGTCAACCAAGTAATGAAGGACTGGTCCTGTCTAAACGACACCATGGAGGCCTACCGACAAGAGGTCCGCAAATTGAAGACAAGTTCGATGGACTCGAACTATCACATGTCTTGAGACACAACAATGAAGCAGCTGATGAGTTGGCACAACTTGGGTCCAAGCGTGAAGCGCCCCAACAGACGTTTTTGTCGAGCACCTCTATGAGCCAACCATCACGGCAAAGACAACTTCCAACGAACAAGCTCCAAACGAAGTCGCCATGACTGATGCCGACTGGAGGACGCCACTCATCAAATTCTTAACTCAGCAAGAGCTGCCGGAAGACCGGGATGAGGCAGAGCGCGTCCGACGTCGTTGCCAAGCATATGTCATGGTAGATTCCGACTTGTACAAGAGAAGCCCCTCTGGAATCCTAATGAGATGTATTACACCCGAGGAAGGGAGACAGCTGCTCCAAGACATCCACTCGGGCATATGCGGAAGCCACGCGGCAGCACGCACCTTGGTAGGCAAAGCCTACAGACAGGGTTTTTTCTAGCTTACCGCGGTCTCCGACGCGGACAAAGTGGTACGAACCTGTGAAGGCTGCCAATTTTTCGCCCGACAAAGCCATGTCCTAGCCCAGGAGCTACAAACAATCCCACTATCCTGGCCGTTCGCGGTATGGGGCTTAGACATGGTCGGCCCCTTTAAGAAAGCTCCAGGAGGATTTACACACCTATTCGTCGCCATCGACAAGTTCTCCAAGTGGATTGAAGCCAAGCCGGTCGCCACAATCACTGCTGACAAGGCATGAGATTTCTTCCTCAACATCATGCACCGCTTCAGCGTCCCAAACAGGATCATAACCAATAACGGGACTCAATTCACAGGAGGCATCTTCAAGGAATTGCGAAGACTTCGGAATCAAGATCTCGTTATGCATCGCCGCACATCCCAAAAGCAACGGACAAGTCGAACGGGCCAACGGCATGGTCCTTCAAGGCATCAAGGCTCGCGTATTCGATCATCTAAGCCCTTATGCAGGTAAGTGGGTTCAAGAGCTTCCCTCGGTTCTATGGTCTCTGCGGACCACACCCGTCGGGCTACCGGCCAAACTCCTTTCTTTCGGTCTACGGCGCGAAGCCATGTTGCCAAATGAGATGGAGTATGAATCCCTTCGAGTCCGCAGCTTCAACGATGAACGATATGACCCCGACCGAGTGGACGACCTCACCCGACTGGAAGAGGCCCGAGAGGCAGCCCTCATCCAGTCGGCAAAATATCTTCAAGGGCTCGAGATGATACCACGCCGCAACGTTCGAGCACGAGCTTTCATCGTTGGCGACTTGGTTCGCGCAAGATTCAAACCACCAAAGACCGTCACAAGCTATCCCCCTTATGGGAAGGACCATACATAATCGCTGAGGTGACTCGGCCCGGTGCATACCGACTAAAGCGCGAAGACGGATCCATGGTGGAGAACTCCTAGAACATCGAGCATCTTCGACGATTTTATGCTTAAATTGACCAAAGTTTCATGTTTTTCTTGACTGCCAACCTCAAGTAAGATGACTTCTTGAGTTAGCAGTCGGGGGCTGTACATATGTCAATAAAGCATAGTTTTCCTCATCAACTTTTGTGCATCATTTGGTTTATCATTGTTTAATGTTCCTCAATTCGAGTTCAGTGTTTAAAGACTGAGAGTTTTCTAATGGCCTAATCAAGCCTAGGCTCGGTGACAGTCGGACGGAAATTACTTAAGAAATTTCACACAAAAACTCGGATCAGGGCATTAACATATATAAACTAAATATTCACAAGACTACGTCAGAGCATCATAACCATACAATATTTACAAGACAATGTTCACGAGACAGATTAAAGCCGAAAGTTGTTCACTACATCTATAGCAATCTTCTTTGCCGACTCCTGCGCTTCACTAAGCATGTCCAGCGCTTGCTCGTCCGAGGTTCCGTCGGCAAAGCCTTCCCCGACTGAGTTGATATCCACTCGGGGGTAGAGAGACCTGGTCTGCGCAAGAGCCAGACCAGCCCCCATGGTTGCAGCCTCGGTGATGTTGGCCAAGTATTGGTCGGGGGCTCTTCGCAGCTTGTCAAAGATTTCGACCGGGTCCAGTGAGCTGGCCCCAACTCCATTGTGAAACAAGGATAGCAAGATGGGCGTTGCCGAGTTGGCAACCTCTTCCCGGACCTCTCCGCTCGTTTGACCCGCTCGAGCAAGACGTCGTATTGAGCTCGGGTCTTGACTTTGTAAGCTGCCCAAAAGAATTCGTTCACGCAGAGCACTCGAAAATAAAGCATCACAAAGAATGTTACTTTGAAGAAGCTCACCTTCGAACTCGGCCTCCAACTCGGTCCTCTCGAGGCTGACTGCCTCCAGCTGGACCTGGAGCGAGTGGACTTCCGACGAATTTTCTGCAAACACAGAAGGCTATTAGCGGCCGAGATCAGTACAAAACTCATAAAGAAACTGGGAAGACTGGACTTACTCCCGACTGAACCACGGAGGTCGAGGTTTTCCTCCCGGAGCTCGGCTATCTCCTTCCTCAGAGCTGCCTCCCTCGACGCGGCCTCCTCCTGAGTGGCCTTCAGTTTCCGCTGGACGTCCTCCAAGGAGTTCAGGTGAGGAACCAGTTTCTCCAGTGCCTCGGATTTGGCCATGGATCGACAATACTCTTTCTGCACGCAATATTCGAGGTTGGCCGACTGAAGAGAAGTAATGATACAAGACAAAGAGAAGATCTGGGCTTACATTGAGTAGCCGAGTCGCCTCATTTAGGCTGTTGACGAGGGCATCCCTTTCTTCGCTTTCGGCCTGCTTGTCCAAGATGATGCCCTACCTCTGGCCTTTCGAGTCCCGCCACTCGATCTTGATCGGGGAACCCAGGTTTTAGAAGACTGCAACCTGGGGATTTCCTCCACCGTGGCTGGCAGATTAAGAAGAATAGATGAAGACACGACAAATTTAAACTAAAGAGTAATGACAAGACCTTGATTCAAGACTTACCGCAGTGGCCGCACTCTTAGGTGGAGCGCCGCCGGCCTCATTCTTCCGGCTTTTCGATCGGGTCCTCGCCGGGGTTCCCCGAGCCGCCGCCTGGTGTTTCTTTGCACTGACGGTTCCTGGCCGGGACGTCCCCGCGCGTCGGGGCTCTTTCCTCGGGACATCCTTCTTGGGAGGCGAGGGTTTTTCGCACGGAGCACCCTCGCTGGGAGCGGGCTCGGGGTCTTGGCTCGCAGCTTGGATGCCTCGGGAGCTACAGTGAGTAGGCCCCTCACCCTTCCCGCAGATCTATGTCCCGGGGCCTCCGCAACAACGGATGCAATGAATGAAGACAAAGAAAATTTTCAACAAAAAGATCGGACTTCGTCATGAAGCATACATGGACGACCGGTGGATCTTCGGCGCCGCCTTCGGTGATGGCCTTGGAGGAGGAGTCTCGACTGGAGGAGCCGGGACGTCGTCGTCCGAGTCGTCAATGACGAGCCTCCTCTTGCTCGCCCGCTTGTTGGCGTCCTCACTCGGGCCGCCCGTTTCCCGACCTGGATCTCTTTGAATCTTTATCCCGACGTCGGTTTCTTGGCAGACGGCGACACGTCATCGTGAGGCACCTTGTACGGTTTTGAGATAACGAAGCATTTTCCTGCAAGAGAAATTTTTACAATACTAAGAGGCATGGCATCAAGGTTGCAAGACAATGCAAAGAAGTCAGTCGGCTTACCGGAGGAGGAGGCCGATGGATGCTGAAGGGAAGAACTGGCAGTATGAGGGCGCGCTCGACTGCAATTCTGGTCGAGAAGATCTTGTACATCCGGATCTTCGTGATCTCGTAACCGAGTGGATCTTGATCTTCCCGATTGGGGTCCTTCCCGCCTTCGTACTCGAAGGCTGGCTTCGACCGCTCTTTGATTGGAGTCAGTCGGCACCTGATGAAGTGCCGAGTGATCTGCTCGCCGCGAAGACCTCTTTTCTTCATTGCCAAGATCTTCGCTAGCAGGTTGTTGGCCTCATCCCAATCTTGAGCCACTGGTACAGTGCTCCAAGTATGCTTGGGTACCGGAGGAAGGCCGACAAAGGCTGGCAGGCTGGGTTCGAGATTGCTAATGTAGAACCAGCCCGCGTGCCATCCCTTGTTGGAAGATTTCAAGGGGAGATAGAAGTACTCCTTGCGGAGAGATCCGCGGAGTTGAAAACCCACTCCACCAACAACGCATGGGCGGTCCTTATTCGGATGAGGTTTGAGGTAAAACATACGGCGGAAGAGATGAAAGTGAGGGAGGATGCCAAGGAAAGCTTCACATACGTGGATGAAAAGAGCGATGTGAAGCATAGAGTTGGGATTCAGATGATAGAGCTGGAGACCATAGTAATCCAAAAGCCCCCGGAAGAACTCGGAAGTGGGGAGGCTGAACCCGCAATAAAAGAAAGAGGTGAACACAACAAGCTCACCGGTGTTTGGGGTTGGGAAATCTTCACCCGCTGCCGGGCGCCAGCCCACGATCTCTTTGGGGGAAGCACGCCGTGCTTCACCATCTCCTTGAGGATAGATTCCCTCACATCTGATGTGGCCCATTGGTCAAAGGGGATTCTCTTTTCATCCGCCATGAGTGTGGTTTGGGTGGGAAGTGGATCTGGTCAGAAAGGATGGGGTTTGAGCAAGGGATCTTGGGAGTTAGTTGCGGAAGCTAGTTTGTGTCAAGGAGCGTGCTCCTGGGTGGATGGATTCGGGTGCGCATGAGTTTAGGGTTTTTCGCAGGGAGCTGGTGAACAGCGCTGTGAAAAGAGGAATTTTTCGGAAGACGAAGAGGCGGGGACGACCTCGAGGTTTTATAGAAAGATTTGAGGGTTGCGCTAGGTTTTCTCGTGATTGGGCCGAGCCCATGAGAGACCTGCGGCCCAGCTAAGGTGTGGCCCGACGCGTGTCCTTAGGGACTTAAGCGGATGAGCTTAAGCAGATTTGCCTTGGCAATATGCACGTGTCCGAATGCCCTGTATCTTTGGAAATCCTTTCATACCGCGGTTTGCCTGACTTCATGAGAAGCTGGCACAATGCAATTTGGGAGGTGACCAATAGCTAAGCTTTTATAGCTGCCTTGATGACAGAGGCTGTTTGGTTTTTTAGCATTTGGTTAAGAGATTATATCAATGCTATTTTCCACCTTGGTGAAGATCTTTAATGATTGAGACCAGTATTATGGCAAGAGCTATTTAATAACTTGGTCGTGTTTTTCATACGATTGAAAAACTCGTTTTCCATGAGGACGATTGAAATACTTGTTCCGAAATAACTCGGGCAAATCCACTCGGATAAGCATGAGCTTACCGAGTGCTTTCCACCCATGAGGGCTGATTGAATTATTTGTTCTGAGATGACTCGGGCAAATTCACTCGGATGAGTATGAACTTGCCGGGTAATGAGATTTTTATGATTGCTTTAGCGTGAGCTAAGTATTTATATGAGAATGATTTTTTATAGTTCTTGACTATATGCGTAGTCGTTTTTGACTAACCACATAGTCGGGGCTACACTAATTAGGTGCATCAGAGATGCACCTAGATATTTTCCACCCTTCACGTCTTTGGAGCCACTCGGAAGATTCGCAGAGATGATGGAATCACTCGGCGCCGAAGCACTCGGCCAAAAAGATTTTTGGTTGCGTAACGTTTTGGTTTGAAGCTGAGTTGTCTCGTCGACTGAAAAGGACTCGGGGGCTACTGTGGAGATTATGGCAATCGGGTATCTACATGGCAAGCTTATCCGACTGGAGGTAGGGATAGATTGCGCCTGCCATATCTGTAAACCAAATATGACTTGGGTGTTACGTTGCCGATTGAGATAAGGCAACGTCCCATAGTCACGGTTTGGTAAGATTGAGGAAACCGACTTAGAGTAAGATAGGGTTCCCGATCTGTAAGCCCGCCTCCCAAGACTATATAAGGGGGGTAAGGACCGTCCCTTGAGAGATATTCCGATAGGAGATCAGATATTGTATGCTTTATGAGCTTTTAGCTTCCAGCCTTAGATCACGAGATCAATAAAGACACTCGGCAGATCGAATCCACCGAAACAGGAGTAGGGTATTACCTCATGAGAGGGCCTGAACCTGTCTAAATCTTCTTTTCCTTCTAACCCATTGTGCTTGGCGATCTTGACTGCGACCCCAGGAAATTATATTGCCAAAACCGAGTTTCAACACTCTCTAAAAACTTAGCTCATCTTGTCTCGAGTCGACCATCAAGCCCATTGGTAGATGTCCCGACCACTCTTTCACCTCCTCGGGCAGCCCCCTTGGAGGACTGCCGATCACCCCGTCGATAGTTGGCGTGCCAGGTAGGGGTCGTATTTACCATCTCGAGTGGTTTTGATGGTTGTTTCATTCTCCTCCGACTTCGCGGCTCCCACGGGGACGATGTTCGTCTTTGGGAGTTTGGTCTTCCGCTCTAATGACTTCAGCCACCTCACCCTCTCTCTTGAGGCCTCTGGCGAGCTAGAGCGCGCTGTTGCGATGCGGCACATGACGACGGTGGCAGGGCGCCCTCTGTGCCTGGCGGCCTTGACTCCGGTGGCCCGCCTGGCCATGAAGGCCAGGCAACCCAAGCCCCCGACTGCCCGCATGGCAGTCCCAAGGGCAGACTACGTGTGGATGCGGATCGAGCACACCACAGGGCACCGCGTCGCACGCTCGGCTCCCCCGGTGCTGAAGCCGTCTTCACCAACCATGCCCGCTATGGGGCGCCTCTCCATCCTCTTTGAGCCGGCGAGCTTCGCGAAGCCTGCCCTGTGCACTCTCCCCCGCTTTGCGATGCCTGCTAAGAGGTCGTGCCGACTGGGGTTCGCCCCTAGCAACCGCTGGCTGGCAAACTTCATCATGATGGCAGACATGGTCTCGGATGACGAGGCCACGAGCTCTCAGGAGTCCGACACCCATCGCAAGGCATGTCGCCATCGCAACGCTGGCCGTGTTGTCCGACGCGAGTAGGCCCAACATGCCCGTGTTTTACCTCGGAGCCTAGAGCCCGACTTCACCATGGAGTTGAAGGGGCACCAGGTGTTCCAGACGCCTGCGACCAACTTGGTGGCAATCGAGCGAGCGCTCGTCACCCTTCTTGACTCCCAGAGGTGCGGAAGGCCATGGCCATGACCCAGGCGGCCACTGCACAGCTCAACGCTCCGGGCCCGTCCAAGCGCTCCTCCCGGGTGCCGTCAACCGAGGTCTCGGCAGCCACAAGCCGCCGACAACTCCATTTCTCTCGCACAACACTCGGACCGGGCGACGAAGGCGATCCGCCCTGTTGCCTCGGGCGGGTGCCAACAGAAGGCCCCACTCCAAGAGCAGCAGGGCAGCTCCTACACCGGCGACGCACAGGAGATCATCGTGCATAGGCTTGATGCTCGGAACATCATCATGCATCGTGGCGTCGATCGTAGGTGCCAAGAGCTATGGCACCGAGAAGACTTCAACCAGGAGCACGACACCCCTGAGGGCAGAGCAGACGCTCAGGCCCCATCCCGGCACAGTGGGTTCCCGGCCTTCACCGCCTACCTCCGTCAGGTGATGTGGCCCAAGGGCTTCCGTCCGACCGGCATCGAGCCCTATGACGGCAAGACCGACCCCTCCTTGTGGCTTCAGTTGTACTGCATGGCCGTCCAGGCGGCCAACGGCGACACCCACGTGATGGAAAACTACCCTCCTGTAATGTTTGCACTGACCACCATCAACTGGCTCATCGGGCTCCCCGAGAACTCTATCGACACATGGGACGAGCTCTACGATGCCTTCATCGCCAACTATCAGGGCACCTAGCAGCACCCGCCGTCCCGCTACGACCTCCAACAAGTCGGACAGGGGGTCGACGAGTCGATCCAGAGCTACATCCGTCGTTTCTCTGAACGACGCAACACTATCGCGAGCATCTCTGATGACGACGTCATCCACATCTTCTTCTAGGGCCTCCGCAAGCCCTTCGAGCCGTTCCTGTTAGTGATATGCCCTAGAGGCAACATGGAGATGTTGGATATCATGGTCAATGTTTATGTATCAATAAATAAAGTGTTATTCAGTTCCATGAAATAAATAACTTATATTGATCAATAAGTATGTGACTTATTTATGATACTCTTTATGTATGAATCTATTTCTAAAATAATCCTTGATCATATATCATATCAATGGAACATATATGATTCTAAAATCAGCATGTTTATTGATTGATGATCATGTCTCATAGATCATGGTACGAAGATACCAAATCAATAAACGTGAACATGTGTTAGAGAACACATTGTTGGATAGACCCACCTTGAGACACTACAGGGAATTAATGTGCCATTAGTTGGTCTCAAGTAGTGTTGGTGCAAAGTCCTTTGACCTGAGATCATCATGGATTTCAACATGTGTAATTGTTCACTTAGGGACTACCAAATGCTATTCCGTAACTGGGTAGTTATAAAAGTAGTCTTAGGGTTCCTATGAAATATGTAGTGGGATGTGAATGATCAAGATGGAATTTGCCCCTCCTCTGGGAGAGATATCTCTGGGCCCCTCGAAGTAATGGATTATGGAAGTGCATGGCCCTGCCGAGTTGATTGAGGAGTCAATCAACAAATAGATAATCCAATACGAGATCGAGTGAATGATTAAGCTATTGATAGGATGACATATGTCTTGCCTATAGCTTAATTGGTATCGTGAGACAAAGGGATTTGTGCAAATATTACAGGTTCAGCAGATATGATCCTCTTGTATACTTTGGTGTCAATACGTTCTGCTAGGGGCCGCTGTTGACGGGACGGCCGAGTTGGACTTGGGTCAAAACCAAGTATACCTGAGCCTACAGGGTCACACACTTAATGGGAAAGAATAGACATTCGAGTTTAACTCGAATACGACTCAATTGGATAGAGATCTAACTGGACAAGGAGTCCCGATGGGCCTTTAGGACCAGTTGGCAACCCTATATAAAGGAGGCGAGGGGTGGAGGGTTCAAGGCACACAACATACAACCGGACCAAGCTTCTCCATGGAAACCCTCCCATGTCCGAGCCAAAACCCTAGCCATGCATTGCGTGCTAGCACACGGGTGTTCGGAGTTCTCTCCCTGGATGTGTGGATACCGGTAGAGACATCGCTACATTGCGATGTTCTTCGGCGGCATTGAATCTCGTCGAGATCCAATTAAGCCGAATTCAATTTGGTTGGAACGTCCGGGGTCGGCAGGAACGTTCCTGGGGTCGGCTAGAAGTTTTTCGGGGTCGACAAGACTTCTCCGAGGTCCGCAAGCAACATATTGACTGTTTCCGCTGCACTGCATGTCAATAGGTAACGATCTATGAACCCTTACTTGCAAGCTTTCCTGGATTGCGTGGTAGAAAATTTTTGATTTATGCTATCGTAGCCTCCGCGTTCTCCTTCAGTTCCGGCATCTAGTCATGAACCAACCAACCTCTCCCGCCGTGATGATTACCATCACCGAGCGTTTCATCGATGTCGAGGACACTGAGCGGGAGCATATGCGCGCCGTGAGTACCGACCTCCGAAGGAGCACCAGGGCAAGGAGCCAGCCAAGCGTAGTCGCCGGTCCCTGAGGAGGGTCGACCGTCGAACACTTGAGCTGCCCCGGCGAGATGATGTGAAGCGGAAGCCGAGCCCTGAGGTTGTGGCCATCGATAAGGCCAAGTTGAGGACGAGGGGCGAGGCCCAAGGTGATTCTCTAAGGAGGAATTGGACAAACCATGTTTCCTGCACCCAAACGCCAAGCACTCCATACGACAGTGCTACAATCTCCAAGACCAGATGGTTCGGGAGGCACAGAACGATCCCCGACCCGCGAGGGGGCGAAGGGGGAAGGACGACAGCGCTAAGCGCCAAAAGGAAGACCACCCGAAGGACGATGACTTCCAGGAGCCGACCCGCACGGTCAGTATGATCTACGGGGGGGAGGCTGCCTCGAGGGGCCGTCGACAACAAAAACTCCTCGCTCGGCGGGTGAGCGCGATCTCCATGGAGCCACCTACGCACCTCCGGGGGTCGGAGGTCCCAATCTCCTTCTTCCGAGCCAACCAGTGGGCTGATGTCCCGAAGCCTGGGTGGTTTCCACTAGTGGTGGACCCAGTGATACTCAAGGTGCGCCTCAAGCGCGTGCTCATCGATGGGGAACAACATCAATGTCCTCTTCCGAGGAACTCTGCGTGACCTCAGCCTCTCCGTCGACACCTTGGAGCCCACCGACTTGCCCTTCTACGGGATCGTCCCAGGCAAGGCCAGCGTGCCGCTCAACATGGTCTCCCTCCCCGAAATGTTCGGCATGCGGGAAAACTACCGCACCGAGTTCGTCAGGTTCTACGTGGCTGACTTCGAAACTGCCTATCATGCAGTGCCCGGGCGCCCTGCCCTTGCCAAGTTCATGGCGGTCCCGCACTACACGTACTTGGTCCTCAAGGTGCCGGGACCCGTGGGGACTTTTTCTGTACGAGGTGATGTCGCCACTTCTCTCGACGAGGCCATTGACCTCTCGATCCACATGGACGAGTTCACCGCCCAAGTCGCCGACCGCAAGGGAAAAGCGCCGATGGCTGACGAAGCTCCAGACTCAATGTCGACCGCTCCAGGACTCACCGCCGACCCCGCCGAGTACATGGCTGTCCCCATATCTGACGCCTACCCCTCCAAGATGGTGCTGATAGGCGCAAGCCTCGGGGAGAAATAGGAAGGCGTGCTCATCGGCTACCTGCGCACGAACATTGACATGTTTGCTTGGAAATCGGCCGACATGCCGAGTGTACCCAGGGAGCTGATCGAGCACGAACTCCATGTCTTTCCTGATGTCAAGTCGGTCAGGTAGAAGTTACGCCGGTTCACCCAAGAGTTTAAAGACGAAATCAAGAAGGAGGTAGCTAAGCTTTTAGATGCTGGCTTCATCAAAGAGGTGTATCATCCGGAGTGGCTTGCCAACCTGGTTCTTGTAAAGAAAAAGAATGGGAAATAAAGGATGTGTGTTGATTATATCAACTTGAACAAGCACTACCCAAAAGACCCATTCTCCCTTCCTCGTATCGACCAAGTAGTCGACTCCACAGCAGGTTTTTCCCTCCTGTGTTTCTTGGACTACTACTCAGGCTATCATCAGATCAGCCTCAAAGCAGCCAACCAGGAGAAGACGTCGTTTATCACGTCGTTCGGGGCCTTTTGCTACACTACGATGGCCTTCAGACTCAAAAACGTCAGGTCGACTTACTAGCGAGCCGTCCAGCACTACCCTACTAGCCAGATCAGGCGGAACGTAGAGGCCTACATTGACAACATGGTGATCAAGAGGAGGAAATCCGGTGACCTGCTAGGAGACATTGTCGAGACTTTTGAGAGTCTCTGCGTGTACCAATGGAAGCTGAATCCCGAGAAGTGCGTCTTCGGCATACCCTCCGGGAAGCTCCTCGGTTTCGTCATCTCCAACCAAGGGATTGAGGCAAACCCCGAGAATCTCAACGCTCCTAAAGATGGCCAGGCTGACCTGCGTCAAGGACGTCCAGAAGCTCAACGAGTGCATGACGTCCCTCAGAAGGCTCATATCCCAACTCGGCAAGCATGGTGCGCCGTTCTTCAAGCTGGTGAAGAAGGACTCGGACTTCCAGTGGTCAGAAGAAGCTGACAGCGCCTTCGTCGGCCTCAAGTGGCTCCTAACTTTGTCGCTCGTACTCGTCGCACCGAACCCTGAAGAGGCATCACTTTTGTACATCGCCGTGACCACCATGGTCGTGAGCATGGTGCTGGTCATCAAGCGCTCGGAAGATGGTAACGCCTACCTGGTGCAGAGGCCCGTCTACTACATCTCCGAAATCCTCGGGTCCTCTAAGGCCCGATATCCCTAGGTGCAGAAACTGCTCTACGGCGTCCTCATCACCACCTGAAAGTTAAGGCGTTATTTCCAAGCTCACAAGGTTGTGGTGGGGGTGACCGGGTATCCCATCAGGGACATCATCCGAAACCAGGAAGCCACTGGTCGGGTGGTCAAGTGGGCGGTGGAAATGGGTGAATTCTCCATCGACTACAAACCTCGCAATGCCATCAAGTCCCAGGCCCTCGCCGACTTCATGGTCGGGTAGACCGAAATTCAACTCCCGTCGAACCCCGAGACTCGGCAGACCTGGACTATGTACTTTGATGGGTCAGTCAGCATAGACGGAGTCGACGCTGGTGTGCTTCTAATCTCCTCGTAGGACGAGCATATTAAGCATGTCCTTCAGCTGCTCTTCAAGGCATCAAACAACACTGCTGAGTACGAGCCCCTTCTCCATGGTCTCCGGATCGCTACATCCATCGGCGCCAAGCACCTCATGGTGTACGGTAACTCGAAGCTGGTGATTAGCCAAGTCAACAAAGACTAGTCTTGCCCAAGTGAGAGGATGGACGCGTACTTCGCCGAGGTACGGGAGTGGAAAGGCAAATTCTGCAGCATCCAGTTTCACCACGTTCTTTGTCACACCAACGTGGTTGCCAACCAGCTGCCCAAGCTGGGATCCTCTCGATTGTATGAGAATGCGTAGGGTACGATAGCATAAAACAAAATTTTTCTACCACACAATCTAGGAAAGCTTGCAAGTAAGGTGTCATATACCCAAATTCTAGGGTCATCAAAACTTTTGTCCAATTATAATAAAATAGAGTTTCTCAATTTTGTGAACTAAAAATTTCCTTTTTCTTTCAAACATAGGTTGAAGGGTTCTGATCCAGACTTTTGCATGAAGAGGAGTTCTGAGGAAAAATTAAAACTTTTCATTTACATCCTAGGACAAAAATTCAAGATCTTGAAGAAGCATGCATGCTAACGTAAAGCCACCTTGACCTAGGTCATTTATGTGTATCCGGATTTTCGAAAACGCATCTCATTATAGGTCATATGCACATAGCCTAGACGATTTAAGTTTACCAAGCAAACTTACCACAAATCCTGGGTGATAACAAGTGAACATGAAATCTAGTCCAAAGATCTTTTCCTCAGCTCAAGACAAATTCAAATAAACCCCTATGATTATATTAGGCGAAACCACAGAGCGGGAGCAAATATACATAGGAAGGATTACCCTAATTTTTTGGACAAAACCATATAGGATAAAATCATGGAATAATTCATGGAGGCACTAGACATATTGGACAACTCAACCTAATTTTAGTACATTTTAATAACTAAGATTGATGCCCAAACAAATTAGGCAAAACAGATTGGATATTAGGGTAAATAAAATCCTTATCGGCTAAAACGACAACTTGCTTGAAAGTCTATTAAAATGCACTTAAGTGTACAGGAAATAATTTATTCAAATACTATTTTAATTAAAATGAATAAATATAATTTTTCCAGAATTTTTCTCTTTTGTTTAGGCCTTCCAAAAATTCAGACAAGTCCCAAAAGTACCCTGTCTTTAATTAATTACTGGGAACAAACTACTAATTATTTTTGAGTAGAACCAAATAAAATGGAATCTAGAGATGATCAACTATCCTCAGTAAAAATTTCATGAATTTACCACGGCATCATATTAAACAATGAAGCTACCAAGATTGGAGGTTAAGAAATAATCTGAATATCAACTTTAAATCATTTACACATGTGTCTATACCCATCTCTCTCTCTCCCTTGCCTTGCTCTCTTCACCCTGGCCCCACATGGCAGCTGCTCAAACTTGCTCCATCTCTGTGCAAAATGCCACAACTGCTCAACGGAAGCCTGGGAACAGCCAAAGCACGGGAGGATGTGTCGGCGCCATCCCTATGCCACCTAGCTCGCCCTCGCCAGCGCGACATCCAGCATTTGACCCGCCGCTCGCCACCAAGACCTACACCTCTCCCTCATTACGTTCTGCGCAGAGGCCAAGGGAGACGTAACATCCTAAAATCGAAGGAGTAGAATTCGGAACGTGAAAATCGGAACTCGCAAAAACTTTTTGGAGATTTGCAAAAGATTCTTGAAAGAGGATATATTTTGGTTTAAACCCTAACGGTGGAAGAAAAATAATAAATATTTGGATTTGGATGATAAAAATATTTTGAAAAGGAAATATGAAATTAGAAATTAATCAAGGACCCTAATTTGGTAATTTTAAAAGAAGAAATAAAAATATGAAAAATATATTTTGAAAAATAAAAAGTGGGGGAAAAAGTTTGAAAATATAATTTCAAAATTATTTTGGGAATATTAGAATTTATTTCGAATTTTTAGGGTGAAAGGAAATGGAAATGGAAAATAGGAATTTGAAATCGGGAAAAAGCAAAAGCGCACTGTTCATGCGTATGCAGGTGTTCGACGACGCCCCGCGCCCGCGCGCCACCACGCGTCGCCGCGCCGTCTGCGTCGCTGCGTCACCACGTCCTCGCACAACCGCCGCGCCGTGCACCGCATCGCCACGCACCCGCGCCATGCCGCGCCACGCCGCTGACGCCGCCGGGTTCGCCCGTACGCCGGCCGCATGTGCTCACCGTCGCCTCGCGTACCACGGCGCGCGCCCGAGTCAATGCCGTCGCCGTGGCCGCGTCGCCACGCCGCGCCGTACCACCGTGACATCCCGCTTGTCTGTAACCATGCCCACCGTGCGTCGGCCTCACCCTCCCCTACTCGCGCGTCACCCTAGCTCGCTACCATGGCCGCCGAGTTCGAGCTCGCGTGGTCAACTATATATAGCACTCCTCGGCCGAAACTCACAACACAAAAATTGTGCCACACTGTCTCATCTAGCTCCTCACCAATTTTCCCCAAAATCCGTTCATCGTAGCGCTAGAATTTCGCAAGAGATCGGAGCACGGGTCGGAAGAACCCTAACTCGGCCGCCCGGTGCAAACCTCAAAATTCGTCGCCCTCGCTGATTTCCTCCGGAATTGAAGGTACGCCCACGATCTACGTGCTCCAAGCTATATTTCCCCTAAGTCTCCCGAGCCAATTAGCCGCCGGAAATCGCCGACGACGAGCGCCGCCGAACCCTCTCGTTTGGCCGCCGCCGTGCGCACGTCGCCATGCCACCACCGCCCCTTTCCGGCCAAGCCGACCCCCTAGCTAGCACCCCCGTGTTCCGTAGATCCTCTAGGACCCCTTGGTTCGGCCGCATTGTCACCGGAGTGCCGCCGCACCGTGCGCCTTCGCCGAGAGCCCTCTGTTTGGGCCGCCGCCCCGTCGTCGCTGACCGATCCGCCGCCTCCCTAGCCCAACCGCGCCTCAAAACGGACTCCCGCGTCATGTAGATGGTGTAGGGTTAGCTAGATGCCGAGCTCCGATCCCCTCGCCGTCGTTCGGCCATGCCGCGCCGTCGGCCTCGCCGGGGAATGAAGAAGAAAGAAAAGGAAAGAAAGGGAAGAGAGAGCGAGAACGGCTCGCTGGCTCAGTGGTTTGAGCCGAGCCGAGTGAAAGGAAGGGCGCAGGTTCGATCCCGGCTTAGGCAAAATTTTTTGAAATTTTTTTTATTTTTCTAAGGAGATTAAAAATAAGAATAAGCTTATTAAAATCCTAGGAAAATATTTATACTCTTCTAAACTATTCTAAAACTTTATTTACAAAGATTTTGCACCTTTTAAAGGGATTTATTTATTTACTTTTAAATTTCTTTGCAAATAATTATGAAGTTATATTTGCTTAGACTTTGAACTTTTAATCTAATAAATTTCCAAAATATTTGTGTATCTTTGTGAGGCCCATTTATTCACTTAGTTTATATTCACAAATCTAGAATCTTTTCCAAGAATTTTAAACTATCTCATATAAATTCCAATCCACCCCTTTTGCGACATATACGTTCGATATTTGATTTGCTTCATAAAATCCTCCGTAATTCGATTAGGGTCATAGGGAAGTTGGTTTGGGAGAGTTCTTTATGATTTTTCATGCTTTTCGTTCGTTCTTATCGGATTTTAATTGGAATCTATTTTTCTTTTCCTTTTCGCTCGTATGATTAGCGACCGAGGAGGCGAACGTTAACCCCGCAGAGACCCCACTCAAGAAGCGTACGAGCAAGGCAAGTCTTCACACCCTTTGAACATATTGATCCCAATTGCGAAATGATGTTATTTTACACTTTAAACATGCATGCTTTACCATGTTACCTATACTTGTAGTGCCATTCCTTGCTATTGAGTACCCTTAGAATTACTCCTTGTAACTCACGATGTGATACAACTAACCGAAGCATAACTTTGGTAAACCGCTTAGCCATGCAATACTTAGCTTTATGCATACTCATGACTTCATGAAAAAGCTTTGTGCTTGGGCAACTACCTTAAGGGGAGGTAGTTGAGACTCGGCATGTGGAGACATGAGCGCCACATGACCATGATGAATTACATTTGATGAAAATGTGAAGTACTAAACAAATGTTTTAGACTGGGCGGCCGGATGATTTGGGTGGATTCCGGAAAAGGCAAGTGCCGACTGGTCAATTAAGGACCAAGCCATGAGATAGCGGAAACGAGCCAGTACAACCGCACTTCTCGAATGGGTATAGACCTAGCCGATTAGATGGCCGAGCGGAGGCAGTATCCTTGCATAGATGGTTCTCTATGATGTGGTTATGGGATGAGTATGTGGCTGCGGCCTTCGTTATGAATGTGGAATTAAACTACGTTAATTAAACTTAAAGATTGGAAATGTCTTCCCTTACCCCGGTGCTGCGAACTCCTCTCACTGCTAGAAAAGGACGGCTAGAGTGCATGAGGACATAAGTTCATGGAGCGGGTACGCCAAAGTGAGGTTATCGAAAGGCTTTGCCGTGACCGTCTCATGTGTTGAGGCGTAGGCTCATTTGTTGGGCGTCGCGGAGTACGGGTAAAGTGTACATCCACCGCAAGTGTGAGTGAATCAATCTATTCGAATAGCCGTGCTCGCGGATATTGAGCATCGTGACAAGACTTTCGCTTGGCTAGACTTTGAACTTAAAAATGCTGGGATGGGTTTGCATGATGATTTAATTCTTGGTGGATCAACTTCTCGAGAATGCGAGAAGGGGTGGACTCCCGTAAAATCATGACGAACCGGAGGCGGGAAGCCATCCTTGGAATCACGGTGGATGGTAGACGAACCGTCGCCGGGTTAATGAACTATGAAATTAAAACTTGATTTGGCTAGACGACAGGCTTGTGAAAATAATTGTGAAAACCGGCTTTACGCAAAAATAACCCTAGCCATGTTCTTTGAATAACCCCGTCATATGCATCAATTCTCGTGTTGACTTGCCGAGTACGGTTGGTACTCACCCTTGCTATACGCACAAACCTCCCGTGATGGAGTTGAAGAGCCGGAAGATCCATATGCTTACCACCGGGAGGACGAGGGATCGACGGCGCATATTAGACTTTAGCTCCGGCCGTTGCTCGTGGCAATGGGCAAGCCGCGCCTCTTTCCGCCGCCTTATCTAAACTCGTTTTTATGTTGTACTCGGACCATAAGGTCCTGTGGATGAACAATGCCTTCGGGCCTATTTATGTAATAATGGTATTGTAAGACTATTCGTGCATGTGCACTTGATTATCCAAGATCGCATTCGTGGGTACCAACTACTTGATCCAGGAAATGGTACTATGAACACGAAAGATTCCCGACTCAAAATCGGGGTCCACAGAGCTGGTATCGAGCCATGCGACCGTAGGCTAAGACCAAATGGCGCCCTACCCCTAACTAGATGGCTAAAGGAAGTATCCCTACAGGATCAGTTTTAAACTATTATTTCCAAAAATGCAAATATATCTTTTCTACATCCGTATTTCTTTTTACCAAATGATTATGATAGCTCCCTCCCACTAACCCTAAGTTGCCCGTAAAGCGAGATGTCAAACCACGACGGAACTTGGGAAGTCACTATTCCGCGGACGAAGGGTTCGTGGTCCAACTCCGCCTCTACTATGGTGCTTGAGATACCCAGAGCCACCCACCTATCACATCAAAAGGCATGGCTCCGAAGAGTATCCAGCCTGGGAGGCAGCTGTATCCATAGAAGCCCGTATGGGAAGCGAGACATCTTACTGCTTCCATACTCGCTACCACCGGGACCTAGCAGAAGCGGCTATTCAGGATGCAGCTCGCGAGGCCTTCCTTCGCCTTAATGCGGAACACCGTGCCGAACTCACAATGACAGAGTTCGTGCATCATCCTTACCGCGAAGAAGGCAATCCAGTCTGCACTGTGGAGGCTACCCCCTGCTGTTACAACCCGATGGTCACGCGTCTATCGCGTTGGGCAGAGACAGCAGACGACTGTTACGAGGAGGCCCTTCTCGAGATCAACGATCAGCAGTCACGCCTCAATGATCTGATCAACAGCCACCAAGGCCGCGGAGACCGAGATAAGCATGCCGCAGACTCACCGCAGCCAATGGTGCTCAAGACGAGCAACTCTCGGACCGCTACATGGCCCGAGGGGAGGCTCTGGTGGAGCTGGAAGAGCAGCTCAGGAAAAGCAAGCAGCAGATCAACCAGCTAGAGGAACAGCTGCGCACTCGTCCTGTCTACGCTGCAGGTACTTCCACTGAGCCTGTACCATCACATCCTGCCCCTGTGCCCGACCACTATTACCACATGACTCCAGCAAGCTTTGATACTTTTCAAGCTATGATGGAGCAAGCTTTCATGTTGAGCACGAGCCGCACCATACCCGGTCGACCCCACCGCCGCTACATCCGTGGGACCTACCCCGAGCTCCATACCGCACCATCCGAGCCGGATCGGAGAGGGTAACCCCATCCGATCTACACCGACACGGAGTCCGAGGCGGAGCCCATGGAGATCAAATGGGAGTCTAGCGACACCGACTCAATGGAGGAGGAAGTTCCCCCTCGTCGCTTGACTCACACGGGAGGCCCCTCACCCGCCGATCGCTCGCAAGAGTACGCGGCCACCGAGTCGGAAGATTCGGCGTGACTCCGAGGCCACCACCTCCGAGCCGTGGGGACTTCGGTTTGCTTCAGCGGCAGACCACCCACTTCCGGCGCCTGGCTCTTGCGGATGGTTGGATGACTAGGCGGAAGGACCATCCCGCCCGGCAGCACTTCCTATTTACCCTTAATTAGTTGATCTAGTTGAACGATACAATTATTATTGCCATCTCGGCATGGAGGACTGTGTGTACAGTCCATGTACCCTTTATGTAATATGATGAACCTGAGCACCGCCTTGCGACGTATTAATTCGTATGCTTATTATTATTTCACCTTGTCTGTTGATGGGAGATCATTCCAAGGAGCTTGAAGAAAAATTTCCGGTGAACTATAACTTAAACTAGTCCGCTCTCTTAATTTATCTCCCTTCTTCGATGGCACATCGTCGCAGAGCCGCGGCAACCAACGAAAACCCGCCGAACCCAACCCCTCCACCCGGCGGAGGTCATGGCATTGCGACCCGGCTACTCCAAGCGATTGCTAACGGTCAAGGAGGTCGAGGAGGATCAAATGGGGAATTCATGAGAGCTAAGCCGCCCACCTTTTCCACGGCCGAAGAACCTATGGACGCTGAAGATTGGTTAAGAGTGATAGAGAAGAAGCTAACCCTCGTCAGAGTCCGAGAAGCGGATAGAGTTGTCTTCGCTACTAACCAGTTGGAGGGTCCCGCGAGTGACTGGTGGGACACCTACAAGGAGACACGAGCCGAAGACGCCGGCGAGCCAACATGGGAGGAATTCACGGCTGCGTTCCGTGAGAATTTCGTGCCATGCAGAATGAGGATGAAGAAGAACGAGTTCCCTGGCTGCGTCAAGGGAACACATCAAGACAAGAATACTTGAACAAGTTCACCCGCTTGCCCGTTACGCCACCAAGTGACGCGGACGAAGAAGAAAAGATAGACAAATTCATTGAGGGACTAAATGACGAGCCGAGGGGACCAATGATCGGGCAGATCACACCGGCTTCAAAGCCTCATCAACAAGGTCGTCCGACTTGAGCATGACCAAAAGGTGGTAGACAATAACCGCAAGAGGAGGCTCGCTATGGCTCGCCCATTCCAGGGGACGCCACAACGCCCCAAGGAGCCACCCCGTCCGGATGGAAGCCAAATGTTCCGGCAACCGGACGTTCTCCCGCTTCCGACCATGTCAACAGTCAGCTACACCTCGGTTCGTACGCCCCCACCAACCCTAGCCGCTCCAGAAGAAGGAATGTGAGTCGTTTTAATTGCGGAGAATTCGGGCACTACTCCAATAGCTGTCCAAAACCACGCAACGCCCCGTACGCACCGGCGCCAATGCAACGCCCGTCGGAGGAACCCCACCCCGCGGCAGGACGAGGTCTGCTTCAGACCCCGCTACCCAACGAGACCGCCACCGGGTTTCGACGTGGCCAAGTGAATCATGTACGGGCGTAAGAAGCACGGGAGGACCAGAGCGTATTGATGGGTATGTTCTCTATCAACTCTACACCGCTTAAAGTTTTATTCGATTCCGGAGCCTCGCATTCATTCATATCTTCCCAAGTAAGCAAACAACACCACCTACACCAAGTAGCACTTAAGAGGCCTATGTTGGTACACTCACCTGGGGGAGACATAACCGTACCCCATGCCTGCATTAACGTGCCCATACGGATTAGAGACGTGGTGTTTCTCTCAAACCTTATGGTGTTATCGCCCCAAACCATAGATGTCATACTCGGAATGGATTGGTTGACCAAAAATAATGGAATTATAGACTGCAGTCGAAGGGAAGTCACGGTATCCACCCCGTGGGGATCACCGATGAGCATAACTATGGATCAAAACCCAAAGCTATGTGAACAAGCTGCGGGAGTGTTCACCATGCTACCTCTAGGCGGAATGCCAGTAGTACAAGAATACCCGGACGTGTTTCCCGAGGAATTGCCCGGAATGCCCCCGGATCGCGACATAGAGTTTATCATCGATCTAATGCCTGGCACTGCCCCCATATCCAAGAGGCCTTATCGAATGCCAGCCAATGAGTTGGAGGAACTCAAGAAGCAAATAAAGGAACTACAAGAGAAGGGATTCGTTCGCCCCAGCTCTTCTCCCTGGGGAGCTCCAGTGCTCTTCGTCAAGAAGAAGGATGGGAGCATGAGAATGTGTGTAGACTACCGATCGCTGAACGAAGTCACTATCAAGAACAAGTACCCGCTACCTCGAATCGATGACCTATTCGATCAACTTAAGGGTGCGCAGTGTTCTCCAAGATTGATCTACGGTCGGGATACCATCGTTGAAGATTAGAGCCGGAGATATTCCTAAGACGACATTCTCTACACGATACGGCTTATACGAGTTCACGTGATGTCCTTTGGATTGACCAATGCCCTGCGTACTTTATGAACCCGATGAACAAGGTATTCATGGAGTACCTGGACAAATTCGTAGTGGTGTTCATCGACGATATACTTATCTACTCCAAGAACGATGAGGAACACGCGGAGCATCTACGACCGGTACGGAAAAGCTACGAGAGCACCGCCGTATGCCAAGTTCAGCAAGTGTGAGTTCGGCTCAAGGAAGTCGCTTTTCTTGGTCACGTGGTTTCAGCGGAGGAGTAGCAGTAGACCCCGCTAAGGTCGAAGCCGTCACGGGATGGAAGGCACCCAAGTCGATGAAGTTCGGAGTTTCTTGGGCTTGGCCGGTTATTACCGACGGTTTATCGAAGGGTTTTCTACGTAGCCCGACCTATGACTCAACTTCGAAGAAGGAAAAGAAGTTTGAATGGAATGAGAAGTGCCAAAAGCCTTCGACCAATTAAAAGAAGAGTTAACCACTGCTCCAATCTTGACCTTACCCGACAACCGGAAGGACTTCGTGATGTACCGTGATGCATCCCGGCAAGGATTGGGGGAGTATTGATGCAGGATGGAAAGGTCGTGGCGTATGCCTCGCGACGTTACGACCCCACGAAGAGAATTATCCCACACACGACTTGGAATTAGCCTAGCTTGTACACGCATTGAAGATTTGGAGGCACTATTTGATCGGGAACCACCGTGATGTGTATACCGATCACAAGAGCCTAAAATATTTCTTTACTCAGCTGATCTCAATCTACGACAGAGGCGATGGCTGGAGTTGATCAAGGATTACGATCTAGGAATCCACTATCATCCCGGCAAGGCGAATGTAGTGGCCGATGCGCCGAGCCGCAAAGCCCAATGCAACCACATGAGATTGGACGGTATGGCCAGCGAACTCCAAGAAGAAATGGCCGACTCAATCCGCACCCGATTCCTCACGGAGAAGTGAACTCATTGGAAATCCAACCCCTACCGAGAACTCAAATAGAGGAAGCCCAAAAGGAAAATGAGGAAACCCAGAAATTAAGGAACGCATGGCCGCCGGACGCGCTCGGAGTTTTCGTGGATGACAAGGGAACCCCGTGGTACAAGAAAAGAATCGTGTGCCCGAACGAGGCGGTTTGAGGGGATTGATCTTAAAGGAAGCCCACGAATCGGCATATTCGTTACATCCCGAGAGCACGAAAATGTACCAGGATTTAAAAGGAGAATACCGGTGGCCCAATATGAAGAGAGATGTAGCCGAATACGTAGCCGTGTGCGATGTGTGCCAAAGGGTGAAAGCCGAACATCAACGCCACGCTTGCTGCAGCCACTCAAGATTCCCGAATGGAAATGGGACGAGATAGGCATGGATTTCATAGTGGGATTACCCAAAACTACGACGCTACGATTCCATTTGGGTAATAGTAGATCGGCTCACCAAGACTGCCAGATTTATACCAGTGAAGACTAACTACAATAGCGCCAAGCTAGCGGAACTATATATGAGTAGGATTGTATGTCTCCACGGTGTACCAAAGAGGATCATATCGGATCGTGGTACCCAATTCACATCTCATTTTTGGAGCAAAGTCCACGAGGCACTCGGAAGTCATCTCGCTTTCAGTACCGCCTACCATCCACAGACCGATGGGCAGACTGAAAGGACGAACCAAGTGCTGGAAGATATGCTGAGAGCCTGTGCATTGGATTTCACCAAGGATTGGGAGAAATGTTTATCGTACGCCGAGTTCTCTTATAATAATAGCTATCAAGCCAGTTTGAAGATGTCGCCAAACGAAGCTCTATTCGGTCGCCGATGTCGAACCCCATTGATGTGGTCAGAAACCGGTGAACGAACCGTATTCGGGCCTGACATGATCAAGGAGGCTGAGGAAAAGGTTCGCCTGATTCGGGACCGACTACAAGCTGCTCAATCACGACAAAAGAGCTACGCGGACACTCGACGAAGAGAATTGGAATTCAAAGAGGGTGACTACGTGTATCTAAAGGTCTCACCCCTACGGGGAACACAGAGATTCAAAGTCAAAGGGAAACTCGCACCACGATACGTGGGCCCATTCCCGATCGCGCTAGGAGGGGAGAAGTGGCCTACCAATTGGAACGCCCGAGAATCTCTCGGATGTCCACCCAGTATTCCACGTATCGCAGGAAGAAATGTCTGCGGGTACCGAAGAGCAAACCCCGTTAGAAACCATCCAAGTCCACAAGTGATCTTACCTACCCAGAATATCCAATCAAAATACTAGACGAAGCAGAAAAGAAGACACGAACCAAGTCATGGCGCATGTACAAAGTACAATGGAGTAATCACACCAAGAAGAAGCTACCTGGGAGAGCGAAGAATTCCGAGGACGGAATACCCACACCTATTCAGCAATGTAAGAAATCTCGGGGACGAGATTTATTGTTAGGGGGTAGGTTTGTAACATCCCGAAAATCGAAGGAGTAGAATTCGGAACGTGAAAATCGGAACTCGCAAAAACTTTTGGAGATTTGCAAAAGATTCTTGAAAGAGGATATATTTTGGTTTAAACCCTAACTGGTGGAAGAAAAATAATAAATATTTGGATTTGGATGATAAAAATATTTTGAAAAGGAAATATGAAATTAGAAATTAATCAAGGACCCTAATTTGGTAATTTTAAAAGAAGAAATAAAAATATGAAAAATATATTTTGAAAAATAAAAGTGGGGGAAAAAGTTTGAAAATATAATTTCAAAATTATTTTGGGAATATTAGAATTTATTTCGAATTTTTAGGGTGAAAGGAAATGGAAATGGAAAATAGGAATTTGAAATCGGGAAAAAAGCAAAAGCGCACTGTTCATGCGTATGCAGTGTTCGACGACGTCCCGCGCGCGCGCGCGCTCACCACGCGTCGCCGCGCCGACCGTCGCTGCGTCACCACGTCCTCGCACAACCGCCGCGCCGTGCACCGCATCGCCACGCACCCGCGCCATGCCGTCGCCACGCGCGACGCCGCCGGGTTCGCCCGACGCGCCGCAAGATGCTCACCGTCGCCTCGCCGTACCACGGCGCGCGCCCGAGTCAATGCCGTCGCCTGTGGCCGCGTCAGTCCACGCCGCGCCGTACCACCGTGACATCCCGCTTGTGCTGTAACCATGCCCACCGTGCGTCGGCCTCACCCCTCCCCTACTCGCGCGTCACCCTAGCTCGCTACCATGGCCGCCGAGTTCGAGCTCGCGTGGTCAACTATATATAGCACTCCTCGGCGAAACTCACAACACAAAAATTGTGCCACACCTGTCTCATCTAGCTTCTCACCAATTTTCCCCAAAATCCGTTCATCGTAGCGCTAGAATTTCGCAAGAGATCGGAGCACGGGTCGGAAGAACCCTAACTCGGCCGCCCGGTGCAAACCTCAAAATTCGTCGCCCTCAGTTGATTTCCTCTGGAATTGAAGGTACGCCCACGATCTACGTGCTCCAAGCTATATTTCCCCTAAGTCTCCCGAGCCAATTAGCCGCCGGAAATCGCCGACGACGAGCGCCGCCGAACCCTCTGTTTGGCCGCCGCCGTGCGCACGTCGCCATGCCACCACCGCCCTTTCCGGCCAAGCCGACCCCCTAGCTAGCACCCCGTGTTCCGTAGATCCTCTAGGACCCCTTGGTTCGGCCGCATTGTCACCGGAGTGCCGCCGCACCGTGCGCCTCGCCGCCGAGCCCTCTGTTTTGGGCCGCCGCCCGTCGTCGCTGCAGACCGATCCGCCGCCTCCCTAGCCCAACCGCGCTCAAAACGGACTCCCCGCGTCATGTAGATGGTGTAGGGTTAGCTAGATGCCGAGCTCCGATCCCCCGCCGTCGTTCGGCCATGCCGCGCCGTCGGCCTCGCCGGGGAATGAAGAAGAAAGAAAAGGAAAGAAAGGGAAGAGAGAGCGAGAACGGCTCGCTGGCTCGTGGTTTGAGCCGAGCCGAGTGAAAGGAAGGGCGCAGTTCGATCCGCGGCTTAGGCAAAATTTTTTGAAATTTTTTTTATTTTTCTAAGGAGATTAAAAATAAGAATAAGCTTATTAAAATCCTAGGAAAATATTTATACTCTTCTAAACTATTCTAAAACTTTATTTACAAAGATTTTGCACCTTTTAAAGGGATTTATTTATTTACTTTTAAATTTCTTTGCAAATAATTATGAAGTTATATTTGCTTAGACTTTGAACTTTTAATCTAATAAATTTCCAAAATATTTGTGTATCTTTGTGAGGCCCATTTATTCACTTAGTTTATATTCACAAATCTAGAATCTTTTCCAAGAATTTTAAACTATCTCATATAAATTCCAATCCACCCCTTTTGCGACATATACGTTCGATATTTGATTTGCTTCATAAAATCCTCCGTAATTCGATTAGGGTCGTAGGGGAAGTTGGTTTGGGAGAGTTCTTTATGATTTTTCATGCTTTTTCGTTCGTTCTTATCGGATTTTAATTGGAATCTATTTTTCTTTTCCTTTTCGCTCGTATGATTAGCGACCGAGGAGGCGAACGTTAACCCCGCAGGAGACCCCACTCAAGAAGCGTACGAGCAAGGCAAGTCTTCACACCCTTTGAACATATTGATCCCAATTGCGAAATGATGTTATTTTACACTCTAAACATGCATGCTTTACCATGTTACCTATACTTGTAGTGCCATTCCTTGCTATTGAGTACCCTTAGAATTACTCCTTGTAACTCACGATGTGATACAACTAACCGAAGCATAACTTCGGTAAACTGCTTAGCCATGCAATACTTAGCTTTATGCATACTCATGACTTCATGAAAAAGCTTTGTGCTTGGGCAACTACCTTAAGGGGAGGTAGTTGAGACTCGGCATGTGGAGACATGAGCGCCACATGACCATGATGAATTACATTTGATGAAAATGTGAAGTACTAAACAAATGTTTTAGACTGGGGCGGCCGGATGATTTGGGTGGATTCCGGAAAAGGCAAGTGCCGACCCTGGTCAATTAAGGACCAAGCCATGAGATAGCCGGGAAACGAGCCAGTACAACCGTACTTCTCGAATGGGTATAGACCTAGCTGATTAGATGGCCGAGCGGAGGCAGTATCCTTGCATAGATGGTTCTCTATGATGTGGTTATGGGATGAGTATGTGGCTGCGGCCTTCGTTATGAATGTGGAATTAAACTACGTTAATTAAACTTAAAGATTGGAAATGTCTTCCCTTACCCCGGGTGCGCCGTAACTCCTCTCACCGCTAGAAAAGGACGGCTAGAGTGCATGAGGACATAAGTTCATGGAGCGGGTACGCCAAAGTGAGGTTATCGAAAGGCTTTGCCGTGACCGTCTCATGTGTTGAGGCGTAGGCTCATTTGTTGGGCTGTCGCGGAGTACGGGTAAAGTGTACATCCACTGCAAGTGTGAGTGAATCAATCTATTCGAATAGCCGTGCTCGCGGATATTGAGCATCGTGACAAGACTTTCGCTTGGCTAGACTTTGAACTTAAAAATGCTGGGATGGGTTTGCATGATGATTTAATTGCTGGTGGATCAACTTCTCGAGAATGCGAGAAGGGGTGGACTCCCGAAAATCATGACGAACCGGAGGCGGGAAGCCATCCTTGGAATCACGGTGGATGGTAGACAGAACCGTCGCCGGGTTAATGAACTATGAAATTAAAACTTGATTTGGCTAGACGACAGCTTGTGAAAAGAATTGTGAAAACCGGCTTTACGCAAAAATAACCCTAGCCATGTTCTTTGAATAACCCCGTCATATGCATCAATTTCGTGTTGACTTGCCGAGTACGGTTGGTACTCACCCTTGCTATACGCACAAACCTCCAGTGATGGAGTTGAAGAGCCGGAAGATCCATATGCTTACCACCGGAGGACGAGGGATCCGACGGCGCATATTAGACTTTAGCTCCGGTCGTTGCCTGTGGCAATGGGCAAGCCGCTGCCTCTTTCCGCTGCCTTATCTAAACTCTGTTTTTATGTTGTACTCGGACCATAAGGTCCTGTGGGATGAACAATGCCTTCGGGCCTATTTATGTAATAATGGTATTGTAAGACTATTCGTGCATGTGCACTTGATTATCCAAGACGCATTCGTGGGTACCAACTACTTGATCCAGGAAATGGTACTATGAACACGAAAGATTCCCGACTCAAAATCGGGGTCCACAGAGCTGGTATCGAGCCATGCGACCGTAGGCTAAGACCAAATGGCGCCCTACCCCTAACTAGATGGCTAAAGGAAGTATCCCTACGTAGGATCGCTTTTAAACTATTATTTCCAAAAATGCAAATATATCTTTTCTACATCTCGTATTTCTTTTTACCAAATGATTATGATAGCTCCCTCCCACTAACCCTAAGTTGCCTGTAAAAGCAGATGTCAAACCACGACGGAACTTGGGAAGTCACTATTCCGCGGACGAAGGGTTCGTGGTCCAACTCCGTCTCTACTATGGTGCTTGAGATACCCGAGCCACCCACCTATCACATCAAAAGGCATGGCTCGAAGAGTATCCAGCTGGGAGGCAACAGTATCCATAGAAGCCCGTATGGGAAGCGAGACATCTTATCGCTTCCATACTCGCTACCAGGGACCTAGCGAGCGGCTATTCAGATGCAGCTCGCGAGGCCTTCCTTCGCCTTAATGCGGAACACCGTGCCGAACTCACAATGACGAGTTCGTGCATCATCCTTACCGCGAAGAAGGCAATCCGTCGCACCGTGGAGGCTACCCCCGCGTTACAACCCGATGGTCACGCGTCTATCGCGTTGGGCGAGACGCAGCAGACGAGATGCTACGAGGAGGCCCTTCTCGAGATCAACGATCGCAGATCACGCCTCAATGATCGATCAACAGCCACCAAGGCTGCGGAGACCGAGATAAGCATGCGCGGACTCACCGCAGCCAATGGTGCTCGACGAGCAACTCTCGGACCGCTACATGGCCCGAGGGGAGGCTCGGTGGAGCTGGAAGAGCAGCTCAGAAAAGCAAGCAGATCAACCGGCTAGAGGAACAGCTTGCGCACTCGTCCTGTCTACGCTGCAGGTACTTCCACTGAGCCTGTACCATGCATTTCCATAATCCATCACCTCGAGGGGCCCAGAGATATCTCTCCTAAGGAGGGGCAAATTCCATCTTGATCACTCACATCCCACTCCATGTTTCATAGCAAACCCGAAAACTACATTTATAACTACCCAGTTACGGAATAGTGTTTGGTAGTCCCAAAGTAGGCTACTACACATGTTGGAATCCATGGTGATCTCAGGTCTAAGGACTTTGTACCAACGCTACCTGAGACCAACTAATGGCACATTAATTCCTGTAGTGTCTCATGATGGGTCTATCCAACAATGTGTTCTCCAACACATGTGTCCATGTTTATCGATTTGGTATCGCCATACCCATGATCTATGAGACATGATCATCAATCAATAAACGTGCCGATCTTAGAATCATATTTGTTCCAACAATATGACATATGATCATGGATCGTTTAGAAATAGATTCATACATAAAGAGTCTCATAAATAAGTCACGTACATATTGATCAATACAAGATGTCTATTTCATGGAACTGAATAACACTTTATTCATTTATTCATAAACATTGACGTGATATCCAACATCTCCATGTTGCCTCTAGGGCATATCACTAACACCACATTGAGTAGAACCAACCTCGGGAACGACTTGCGACACCACCACGGCTGTCACCGCCGCATGTGCTCGCCGCCGGCACCATTCCGGCCACCACCATAGGCAAGAAGGACACCGATATCTTCGCCATCTCCTCGTCTGCATTTTCTCTTTTAGTTGCTCCAGCTAATTCATCGCCGTTCGCCGACGACACTGCCGCTAAGCATCTCCAGTCGGCCGAGCTCTGCCTCCCTCGGCCTCCAACTCACCGACATGCGGGACCCCCATCATTAGCGCCAAGGCAACGAGTTAGAAGGGGATTTAAAACTAGTTGGGTTATATTTGCAAAGTTCCTCTGCCTGACATGTGGGACATGGATCCATTTGTAATTACACAAAAACCCGAGGACTCTTAATAAATTTCATTTGAACACGTGCTGAGGACCGCGGGGTCTATTTGCCTAAATCCCAGGCAGACACTGACCTATGTAGATAGATTAAAACCCGGGGGCTCTAGTATAAAAAGGGAATAGACCTGTGCCTGAACTTTTGGATTTTGGACAAAAAAACTAAGTAGACTTATAAAATTCATATAAAATCCAATCTAACTAAAAATTTCTGTGGACTCATGGCAAAGTGAACTATATTTTAGAAGCATAAGACTTGACCCTCACCATACAAAGTTTTCCTCTAAAATTCAAATAAGGGAAACTACACATAGAGCCACCACAAACTTATAAAATGCATAGTAAGTTTAATTTAACTTATTTTTGGACAAACTCAAATTCTACAGATCAACAAACTTACACACTCTATTTAGGAAAAATAAAAACATATAGTTACTTTGTACCAAATACCTCTAAAACTATTAATATTAAAATGATGTGATTTAGGTAGGCTGAAATTTAGGGATTTATATAAAATTCATTTTAACTCCTTTTTGAGTGAACTTAAGTTCTGTAGAATCACAAAAGTATCCACTTTCAAAATATAAAATAAAAATATATGCCTTCTGTGTAGTAAAACCTCTTAAATATTTATATATGAAACAAATGACTTAATGCATCCTTCAACATGTAAAATTTGTAGAAAATTCAATTTTAATCCTTTTTATGTGAACCAAGTTTCTATGAGACCAGCAACTAATGAACTTCCATTAGGTAAAATAAAACATGGCCACTCATGTACCAAATATAACTGTTTACACCCAAAATTGGCACTTAGGAATCAAAATAGGAAAGATTGCCAATATTTGGAAATTTGTCGGTTTCTTCGGAGAGGCCGGTCCCGACCGCCGTGTATAGGCCGGTCAGGCCAGGGTGGGCCGGTCGGACCAAAGGCATATGGCCGATCGATCTGACAGAGTCCGAAACCTAGACGACTTCGTTAGTTTTCGGGTTTCCTTTCTTCATACGGTTGTATCTCGGGTTTCCAAATATGTTTATCCCGAATAGGACATGGAGAAGGGCCTGTAGAGGGCAAGACCAACCCCTATATAAGGGTCAAGGCCGGTTCAATTGTGAAGAACAACCAACACACAACATACAATACAATCTAGAATCGTTTTTTTCAATATTCTTTACTTTTCAGCCATATTTTTCTACTTTGCCCTAGTTTAGTCCATCTTTGTCGATTTGCGCCGTAAATCGTTCGCCGCCGCTGCGAGAGTGCGACAATTTTTTGTAAGTTTGTCTTGAAAACTTTCCGTTTATTCACGAGACGAGTAGTTATCAATCTATCCATCTAAATTGGTTCCGCTAGCCGATTTTATCTACAAAACCCACTTTGTTCTAGTTCTTGCTAGATTGAAGTGGTTGGTGACTCCGTACCAAGAACCACCGCAAATCTTTAGGTGAATCGATCGTGTTCGTGGCTTTGTCAAAAAGGTGCCAACACGACTTTTGGTGTCTCCGCTGGGAAGACACGACGCCAACTCGGATTCGACGCCGCCATGTCCAAGCAAGCGGCGCAAGACGTGGAGCCATCCAACGTCGTCCACATCTCGTTGGACGACCTGGATGGGGAAGCTCGCCAAATAATGGAGGAGCGCATACGAGCAATCACGCAGGAGGTGCTAGATCAATCTTGCACCAAAACGCGACAGGGCGTCATCATCAAGCCCGGGAGCCCGCTCAAGGTAACTCGCGGCGAGGTAAGCGCTGATCACATCTCTATGCCTATTCAAAAACTTGTTGCTAGTACGGTGGATGAGTCCGTTACCGCCGCCGTGAACAATAAGGTTGAATCCGCTATGGAGGCTTGTTTTAATAGGTTGTTTAAAGCACACATGAGTGGTAAATCCGGTCTTCCCGCGACCGATTTGCCGCCTACCTCGGTTTCGGGGGAACCAAGCCCCCGTGAACCACATATTTAGTAAAACCGACGGGCGATTGCCTAAGGCCCCGGCGAAAGTAGCTCGCCTCGCGTCTGGCCGACGCCCTACGGCCGCCCGCCGGCCCTCTACGTCGGTCCGACCGGCCCATCATATCTCGGTCTGACCGGCCCGACGGCCGGTCTGACCGGAGCACAGTACGGCGGTCTCACCGGCCCTATGGCCGGTCTGACCGGGGCGCCTTACGTCGGTGTGACCAGTTCACCCTACATCGGTCAGACCGGCCGTCAGGCCGACCCACACCCATACTACACCGGTCTAACCGGCGGCTATCTGGCCGATCAGACCGTGCCTTACCTGGCCGGTCAGACCGGGCCCATGGCCGGTCAGACCGGTGCTCTGGTGCCAGTACAGGAGATAGATCCTATCACGGGCAACTCGGTTCTATACCATGTTCCCGCACACGACTCTCCTGTGGCTACTGTCCATGCGCCAATTCCCCTGCATGTCCCCAATCAATACAATGATCCTAATAGGGGATATCCGCGCGACACGAGAGATGGCCAATATGACAATATTGCACCGCAACAGCCACCTTTTAGGCTGCCTGTCATAGCCGACCCGCCTAGGCCTGAAAATATGGAAGAACAAATTAGAAACATTATTAGAGAGTCGTTAGGAGTTGAGCCCAGGAATCGTGCTAAGGTTTACCAAAAGTCGTATCCTGACTATTTCGATAACATCCCATATCCTCGTGGTTATAGAGTCCCTGAATTCACCAAATTCAGTGGAGATGATAATAGGACTACATGGGAACATATCGGCCAATTCCTAGTGCAATGCGGGGAAGCTAGCACTTTAGATGCTTTTAAATTGCGCTTATTTTCATTATCTTTATCCGGTACTGCTTTTACTTGGTTTACATCTTTACCGGCTAACTCTATTCATACTTGGGCTCAGTTAGAACAGAAATTTCATGATTACTTTTATACTGGTGAAACTGAGCTTAGACTTTGCGACTTGACATCGGTAAGGCAAAAACATAATGAATCTGTTACAGATTACATTAAGAGGTTTAGAGATGCTAGAAACCGGTGTTTTAGCTTGAGTATAACCGAGAGAGACTTGGCCGACCTCGCTTTCAATGGGTTGCTTACTCCCATTAAAGAAAGGTTAGATGGCCAACAATTTCTCGATGTTAGCCAGGTAATGCAGAAGGCTCTGGCTAAGGAAAGCCGGGTGAGGGATGCTAAAAAGTTTGTCAGGCCCAGTGATAAGAAACCTCATGTTAGCATGATCGACTGTCCTACTAGTGATTCTGAATCCGATGAAGGCGATCATGACATGTATGTCGCCGAGTGGTCTTGGACAAACAAGAACAAACCCTTTGTTTGTTCTAGTTTGACGCCGACTCCTCGCAAGGATCGGCAGAGCAAGATCAAATACAGCTTTGATGTGGCCAAATGCGATAGGATTTTTGACTATCTTTTGCAGGAGAAACAGATCAAATTACCTAAAGGCCATGTCATACCCTCATTAGAAGAATTAAAGCGTCGTTCTTATTGTAAATGGCATGATTCCTATTCACATTCTACTAATGAGTGTAATGTTTTTCGTCGACAGGTTCAATCGGCCATAGATGAAGGACGATTGAAGTTCACCGAAGGCCCGAAGATGAAGCTTGACAACGATCCTTTCCCAGTGAATACCGTCGATCTTGATGGCAAGAAGGTATTGATTCGGCCGGATCAAGCCGAATCAGCTAAGGGGAAGGAAGTTGTCATCGGGGAGCCTAGGCCCAAAATGCTTGTCCCAAAGAGCCCGGAGGTTGGGACATGGAAGGAGAATAAGGCCAAGGCATCTATATCGAAGAGGTCCTACAAGCCCAAAGTGACCTTCGACATGCTCCATGACAAGTACAAAAGGAAGAGTGCCGAGAAGGAGCGCGTCAAAGGAAAGAGACCAAGATCACCTCCTAAGGAGCGATTTGGTCCTTCATCGAAGGTTTTGGAGCCGCCGTTTCCCCATCTCCCTCAGGTCATGCCATGGGGACCATGCCCGATGCCGCCTCCAGGTTATCCGTTCCCTTACTTCATGCCTTGGGGGGCACCCTCGCCTATGTACAACATGCCTTCAATGCAGGATCACCAAGGATGGAGAGGGCAGAGGAGATCGTCGCGAAGGCAGGCATCTACTTCTAGTAGAGGCCGGTTCCCCACTAAGGACGGGCTTGATGGCAAGAAAAGGGCACACAAGCGCGTCAAGCCTGAGGAGAGGGCTTTGGAGGCGATCACGATCAAGATAGGATCGTATGACATGCCAGTGCCATCTGGTAAGGAGGCTAAGTTGATATTTGGCCCTTGAACCAAAGTCGCAAAAGATGCCGCGCAGGAAGAAGTCAGACCGGACGTCCTGGCCGGTCTGACCGCAGTTCAATAGCCGGTTAGACCGAGCCTTCTGGCTGGTCTGACCGCGCGTCTGCAGCCGGTCAGACCGTGCCATCGGCCGGTCGATGTTCGCTCGTCCGACCGGACCTCGCCGTCGGCCCGAGCACGTGCTCGACCGGCCACTGGGCCGGTCGGCCGACGTCTGGTCGAAGGATACCGGAGTGACTCCCTTTTCGGGTAAAGGCAACGGGGGACATTATTTGCCTCCTGGAACAGAGCCAAATCCTAGGTGGATGCCTGGGAATTTGACGGCTACTCAGAAGAGAAGGTTGCGGCGTCTTCGTGCTTCGAGTTAAGAGAGAAGGAAGCCGAAGAGAGGAGAGACAGGGAGTTCGATGAGTTGCGACCACCGCCCGCGAAGGAGTGGAAGCGTAAGTCATCAAGCTGGGGGAAGCCGGTGGTTGTTCAAAAGGATGAACAACCACGTGGAAGCATCGTCCGGCGAGAGCATGGAGATCAACATGGTTTGCATGTTGCCCATGGAGTTTTGTGCCATGGACGAGGCCGAAGTCGCTCAAATGTCACTAGATCCAAAGGATGCGGTCTTCGAGAAGCCCGACGAGTCCAACCGTCACATGAAGCCTCTTTATTTGAAGGGCCACATTGACAGGAAGCCGGTCTCGAGGATGCTAGTGGACGGAGGCGCGGCGGTGAACCCGATGCCTTACTCTCTCTTCAAGAAGTTGGGTCGCGAAGAGGCGGAGCTAAAGAAGACCAATATGCTTCTCAACGGCTTCAACGGCGAATCAACAGAGGCGAAGGGGATCTTGTCCGTGGAACTTACGGTGGGGAACAAGACATTGCCTACCGCCTTCTTCATCGTCGATGTACAAGGTAACTATAGTGTCATCTTGGGGCGGTGTTGGATCCATGCCAACTGCTGCGTCCCATCTACTTTACATCAGTGCCTAGTACAATGGGATGGTGATGAGGTTGAAGTAGTTCAGGCGGATACATCCGCTGAGGTTGCCATGGCCGATGTTTCTGTGGGATGGAAACATGGAGACATGCAGTGCTTGTCAGGGCTAGATCTTTCTAGTTTTTATTTTATTAGTGTTTCCAAAGAAGGCTTTATACCCATTTCTGTAAAGCCGGCTAGTTTAGCACGGCTTGGTGACATTACTTTGTATGATGAATAAAGCAACCAATTTGGAATGGTTACAAAAGAGGGTTCAAGAATATCGGTCAACAAAGAACGATATTGGGGAAACTATAGAGGATTTTGACGAGGTAGAGAAGCTCGGTCAAGGGTTCACATCAGCCGATCCATTAGAATAAATAGATATAGGAGATGGGAGCGTACCAAGACCGACCTTCATAAATAAAAACATGAGAGCCGATCATAGGGTTAAGATGATCGAATTGCTTAGAGAATATAATGACTACTTTGCATGGGAGTACCATGAAATGCCCAGACTTAGTCGTGATCTTGTTGAGCATCGGCTTCCGATAAAGTCAGGGTTTAGGCCTTATAAACAACCTGCTCGTCGGTTTAACCCACTTATATATGATCGTGTCAAAGAAGAGATAGACCGCTTATTGAAAGCGGGGTTTATTAGGCCATGCCGGTATGCGGAGTGGGTGTCCAATATAGTACCGGTAGAAAAGAAGGGGAGCGGCAAAATTAGGGTTTGCATAGATTTTAGAGATTTAAATAAAGCCACTCCTAAAGATGAGTATCCTATGCCTATTGCCGACATGCTAATAAATGATGCCTCGGGTCATCGAGTCATTAGCTTTTTAGATGGCAATGCCGGCTACAACAAAATCTTCATGGCAGAGGAGGATATGTATAAGACAGCCTTTAGATGTCCAGGATTTGTCGGGTTGTTTGAGTGGGTAGTTATGACATTCGGGTTAAAGAATGCTGGCACAACGTATCAAAGGGCGATGAACCTAATTTTCCATGATTTGTTAGGTTTTATCCTAGAAATCTACATTGATGATATTGTAGTCAAATCGGATGATATGGATGGACATATGGCCGATTTAAGGTTAGCTTTTGAGAGAATGCGTCGGTATGGATTGAAGATGAATCCACTCAAGTGTGCCTTCGGTGTGTCGGCGGGAAAATTCTTAGGATTCATGGTGCATGAGAGAGGGATTGAGATTGATCCTAAGAAAGTTGAAAAGATTCAAGATTTCAAAGCGCCGGCATGCAAGAGGGAAGTTCAGAGGCTGTTAGGTAAAGTGAACTATTTGAGAAGATTCATATCTAACCTAGCAGGTAAAATCGATGCTTTTGTGCCTATTCTACGTTTGAAGAGAGAAGCCGATTTTACTTGGGGGGCAGCACAACAGGAGGCGTTTGAAGGTTTGAAAAAATATTTGTCTACTCCGTCCGTGGTGCGAGCTCCTAAAACCGGAATTCCATTTCGGTTGTATATTGCTGCTGAAGACAAAGTTATTGGAGCCGTTTTGACGCAAGAGGAAGACGGCAAGGAGTACATAATTACATATTTAAGTCGCCGTCTTCTGGATGCCGAAACGAGGTATGTATTTGTAGAGAGGCTTTGTCTTTGCTTGTACTATGCTTGTACCAAGTTGCGTCATTACTTGTTATCTAGTACATGCATAGTTGCTTGTCAGACCGATGTCATTAAGCACATGTTGCAAAGGCCAATTCTAAGTGGTAGGATTGGCAAATGGGCGTATACATTAATTGAATATGATTTGGCCTATGAATCATTGAAATCTATGAAGGGCCAGATTGTAGCGGACTTTATAGTAGATCATCATATAGACGTTGATTGTGGAGATGAAGTCCGTTTAGTTAGCGTTACACCTTGGAAAGTTTATTTTGATGGCTCTTCATGTAAGGAGGGTCAAGGCATAGGTGTAGTTTTAATTTCGCCCAATGGTCAATGCTTTGAAGCATCGGTTCGTTTAGAATATTATTGTACAACTAATCAAGCCGAATACAATGCTTTGTTATTCGGTTTACAAGTGATGGAGATCGTCGAAGCTACACATGTAGAAGCGTTCAGTGATTTGGAATTGGTGGTGCAACAGGTTGCCGGGGTTTACAAATGCTTCGACGTATCATTGAACAGGTATTTTAGATCAATGCCTAGATATTATTGCCAGTTTCGATGAATTTACTATTAAGCATATTGCTAGGAATGAAAATTCTAGAGCAAATGACTTAGCTCAACAAGCATCTGGTTATAGCATCAAACGAGGTTTATTTTTCATATTAGATCAACCGGTGCTTGATTATAATTTTTTGAGTAAAATTGGCAAAGAGGCAGACTGTAGGTGGTCTGACCGGCGCACTATCGCCGGTCTGACCGTGGATGGCATTCGGTCTGACCGGCGTTCGCGGCCGGTCGACCGTGGTGGTTGCTCGGCCCGACCGGAGTTGCTTGGCTGGTCGACCGACTTCACGAAGGTCTTGGGGGGGCACAATCTTCTCAATACAGGGCCGAATTAAGTGGTAATTCGGACATGTGTGCCCTCAGGAGCGAGTAAATGATTGGCGAATTCCTTTGATTAGCTATTTAAAAGATCCTAGTCTTAGAGTTGATCGGAAAGTTCGGCTGCAAGCGTATAAATATATTTTGCTTGATGAAAGCCTATATTGCCGAAATATAGATGGTGTACTATTAAAATGTTTAGATGCCGATCAATCTAAGGTTGCTATGGGTGAAGTTCACGAGGAAATTTGCGGGACTCATCAATCGGCCCATAAGATGAATTGGCGCTCGAAGAGCAGGGTTCTATTGGCCGAGGATGATTGATGATTGCTTCAGGTACTATAAGGGATGTGAAGCTTGTCAATGGTTTGGCAATGTTCAATTGGCACCGGCTTCGGTGTAGAATCCTATAATTAAGCCATGGCCGTTCCGAGGGTGGGCTTTAGATTTTGTTGGTCAAATTTATCCTCCGTCTTCAAAGGGGCATCGGTTCGTGCTAGTTGCATGACATTACTTCACTAAGTGGGCCGAAGCCGTGCCGCTCGGGAATATGACGCATAAGGAGGTAATTGATTTTATTCTCAAGCATATTATTCATAGATTCGGTATTCCTCAAACATTAACTACAGATCAAGGAGCTTCTTTTATGTCTAAAGAAGTGAAAAGTGTTGCCGAATCTTATGGAATTCAGCTGTTGAGTTCATCTCCTTACTACGCTCAGGCTAATGGACAAGTCGAGTCTAGTAATAAGACATTGTTGAAGCTAATCAAGAAGAAGGTCGAGGAACATCCGAGAAGGTGGCATGAAGTGCTTCCTGAAGCTTTATGGGCGCATAGAATATCTAAGCATGGTGCTACCAAGGTGACCCCTTTTGAGCTTGGTTATGGACAAGAAGCCGTTTTACCGGTTGAGGTAAATCTTGGTTCTCTTCGATATATAAAGCAAGATGATTTGTCAGCCGAAGACTACAAGTCCTTGATGGGTGATAATCTTGATGAAGTGGTCGACAAACGTTTGACGGCTTTGGAAGAAATAGAAAAAGAAAAGAAGAGAGTGGCCAAAGCATACAACAAAAGGGTGAAGGCAAAGACGTTCCAAGTGGGAGATCTAGTGTGGAAGACTATTTTGCCTTTGGGTTCCCGATCTAAAGAATTTGGTAAGTGGTCGCCAAGTTGGGAGGGACCTTATCGGATATATGGAATCGTTCGAGGCAATGCATATTTCATGGAGACACTTCAAGGAGAACGGTTTCAGCGGGCTATCAACGGTAAATATCTAAAGAAATACTTCCCGAGTATTTGGCAAGATGCTTAGGGAGTTGTGTGGCCGATAAATGAGTTATCGTCCCAAGTTAAAACATGTCTTATGCTTTTAGATTCACGGTGTTCATCATAAAAGGCAGGGGGGCATGTGTTTACACCCAAAATTGGCACTTAGGAATCAAAATAGGAAAGATTGCCAATATTTGGAAATTTGCCGGTTTCTTCGGAGAGGCCGGTCTGACCGCCGTGTATAGGCCGGTCGACCGGGCAGTGGGGATCAGACCGAAGGCATATGGCCGGTCGACCGACGAGTCCGAAACCTAGACGACTTCGTTAGTTTTCGGGTTTCCTTTCTTCATACGGTTGTATCTCGGGTTTCCAAATATGTTTACCCCAAATACGACATGGAGAAGGGCCTGTAGAGGGCAAGACCAACCCCTATATAAGGGTCAAGGCCGGTTCAATTGTGAAGAACAACCAACACACAACATACAATACAATCTAGAATCGTTTCTTTCAATATTCTTTACTTTTCAGCCATATTTTTCTACTTTGCCCTAGTTTAGTCCATCTTTGTCGATTTGCGCCGTAAATCGTCCGCCGCCGCTGCGAGAGTGCGACAATTCTTTGTAAGTTTGTCTTGAAAACTTTTCGTTTATTCACGAGACGAGTAGTTATCAATCTATCCATCTAAATCGGTTCCGCTAGCCGATTTTATCTACAAAACCCACTTTGTTCTAGTTCTTGCTAGATTGAAGTGGTTGGCGACTCCGTACCAAGAACCACTGCAAATCTTTAGGTGAATCGATCGTGTTCGTGCCTTTGTCAAAAAAGGTGCCAACAATAACAGTAAACAATACAACTATAACCTAGGTGCTAGTAATAGTAGTTAAAGTACTATGTACATATAAGTATACATATATATAGGCACATTAGCTCAAACTAAATCTAATAAAAACTTGTTGGACCAGAAGAACACTAAGCTCCATCCACACTCACTAAGATTTAGAGCACCTAGCTCATACAACCCTATCTAGGTTAGTATAATAAAACAATGACATAAAACCCCTCTAGGTGCAAAATATGGGGAAAAACAATAAAGGAATCGAAAATTGTAGAATTAAAATAGGATGAATACTTAGCCAAGTCAAGAAGTGACAAGGCTTTGGACCTATCACTCTTAAGACATCTGCATATAGAACGTTAAAAACCTAGTGCACATTATAACTTGTAAAATGCATAGGAAATTCTTAATAGCTCTAAAAATTGTGAAACCAAAAATATTAGCCTTATAAAACCTATCTACACCTCTCTGTGAAGTAAAATTAATAAAAATCAAATTATAGAAACACTGTCCAAACAACGCTTGATCCTATGCCGCTACGACCCAATAAAACTTCTAAAAAAATAACTCCTAAATGAAATAAGACAAAATCGAAATTCTTCCATCAAAAATCATTTTAGATCAGTACCTACTCAATGTGTAAAAATCATGCATTTTAGAGCATTTTGGATTTTTTTGCATATTTCGGTGTTTAATCGCATAACATGTATTTTGTATAGTCGATTGCTTGAATGGTGAAGAAGAGATTAGGATGCTGACATTTTCCAGGCAAGTCCCACCTCCCTCTCTTTGATCACCTTGATCCCATGGTTTGGAGGTTATTAAAAATATTTGCAAATCTTGCATGTCAATTGTACACTAATGAATTAAAATCTTGCTAAACTTGCTAGACCAACTCCTAATACTTGCATATTACCTTAACCCCACATATGTCCATAACTTTCATTCCTAACCTTAGGAGAAATTTGTCTATATCACCTTATAATGTGAGTTTTGATGTCTAGGTTACTATGATGCTTAGCCATGCTTAAAAATGTTTTCCTCGATATTATGGGCTCATCACAAACATGAAAAACTTATTTTAAATAATCTGGACAGAACTTGTATACTTGGTATTTTGACAAATAAAATGATGAAAAACATGGATTTTAGGTATGGGTCACAACTGGTGCACATATGGTGATTAGTTGTGCACCGATAGGGGGAGAGTGTGCCCAGACCGACCTAAGGACTTCACTCAACGTGTGTTCATTTCGTATACAGTACAACCACATGTGTCAGTATGGGATGACCTAAGCCAAATAAGTTATTTAGTGACTAGCCTTGCACTTTGGTAGGTCGGTGTGTATGGGTTCGGAATAACCCAGAGGAACTTCCTATTTACCCCGTCGTGGTAAAGGCGACTAAGTCTGTCCAATACAACGGTAACGTGCCACGTGGGTGGGTTCTCGTCGTGTCTGCCACCACGGCATTAAGTTAAGGCGTGGGCCCGCTACTTAACGGTTCTGGGTTATATTTCTAGTATGCCCAGGATGGGAGAAACACATATTGTGCTGGTGCAAGGCTAGAAACTAAGTAGTGTAAAGGCTTCATTGTGAACTCTAGTCTGTACTCAACATGTAGTATGGTAGTACCGACGGGTACCGAACAAAACTAGAGCGTTTCTCTCTATGTGAGCAATTCACATCATGTGGGTAAAGTGTACAAACTCTGCAAAGTCTAAACTAATCGATTAGCCGTGCTCACGGTCACGAGCGACGTGTTGATATGTATTGAGTATAGACTTGTATTTTTTTCCTCCTGAATGCTGAAATTTCCTTCAAATCATGTTGAATTTTGTGAATGAACTCCTTGCTGCCATAGAGGGCAAAGAGGTGTATATTTAATCATGATTAATGACTACTTTGATGCCCATATGCTAAGATTATGCTCTCTGAAATTTTATTTGAAAACAAATCTGATTTGGAAGTGTTTTATGCAAATAAAACTTGCTTTACGCTAAAATAAACCGTATTATGCCTTCCTTGATTATATGCCATACATGTAGAGTGTTAGGCTTGCCTTGGTGCTTGCCAGTACATTAACTTGTTTAATGTACTAACTCTTGCCAGTGGAATATCCACTTTGCTTGCAGGTGTAGACTTAGTCTTTTGAGTGATGCGGGTAAACGACTGTTTCTTCTAGGAACTGAACTTAACGGGGTAAACCCTAGTCAGTGTGCTTGTGGAATGGGTAGTAAGCCACTGCTGTTCGCTGCACTCTGATATATTTATTTGGCCAGTCGGTCTATGTAATTATCCATTTGTTATAACCCTTTAATAGTTTCTCAATTTAAGTGTATTGGCTATGTATATTCATGCTTGTGACGAAAGTGTGAATCTAGCGCACATCCTGGGAGCTAGATTTACATGAGTATGAGTTAGGAATAATTGAGGCGTCGTAGATCTTTAGCCATTTTGTCAAGTCTCCTGAGTATGTAACACATCTGGTCGCCACCTTCGAGTGGTTTGACGGGCACACTTCAGGCTGAAGTTGACTGACAGGCTAAAGGCCCAGCGATGTCTCACTTATCCCTCTTTCGGGAATTCGGATGTTTCGTTATACTTGTTATATGAGCTGAACCATTTCAACTCATATTGCAAATAGAACGAGAGGTTCGGGCGTCTCCGACAAGGAATGGTATCAGAGCGAGTACTGACTATAGGAGCCCCTTAAGTTGGTCGTTTGGAATGGATTCTAAAAAAATTATTTTGAGGGCTTTGCTCTCAGCTATAAATTATTTGTGAAAACTAATTCTATCTTGTAACTCATCTCTATTTAGAGATTAATCTTCTCTATATCTCTGTTTTAAATTTTAAAATTCTCACTTGCTCTCGATGCCTTTTGAAAATTTGTGTTTCTATAAAAAGGAGTTTGAAAACACTTGATTATCACAACAAATCAGTACCGATGAGTTTTGAGAAGTTCTAAAATCCCTTTGCAAACTATACCTATGTGCTAGTTCGGATTTGTAAAATATCGGGTTAGGAATAGCCTTTAGTAAATGAGTTTTGAAAATGGGTTGATAAAATTTAAAACTCGATAGACATTGTAGGGATTCAATCTCCTTATGTTACCTCTGCACCAAAAATGATTTGGGTTGATTTTGATCTCCTCTCTCTCGACTTTTCGAAATTTCATCGGTAAGGCCTAAAACGGATAGTTTGGTATAGAATAGAACTTGTGATGCTTAAACCTCTAGATTATTTGCTTAGATGGACCACCCAAAAGTCATATAGTTTCTGGGCCACTCTAACATAATGTATTTAAAAGGATGGTCAATTTAGCTAACTCAAAACCTGAATAAAGATTTATTTTGTGTCGAATGGTTGTAGAAATTTTGAGTCAGTCGGTTTGCAAAATTTGCATAGAGTAAACCGTAGATGGTAAACCTGAGAAATTTTACCAGAAGCATGTAGACTGACCCAGAAGCCCTCACGAATTTTTGCCAAATTTTTAGACCCCTTCATCATAGTAGACCAGGTCGATTTATTAGCCTAACCATGTTCTGGAAATTTGTAGATAGCAGACTTCAACTTTTGTACAGCCCAAACCACGTAAAATAAAATGTTCACCTTTCACCAGTAGCTCCGAGACATACCCTGGAAGCCCCATGAATTTTACTAGAATTTTTAAGCTCCTGCATCAGGATGAAACCATCCACTTAACTAACACAAGCCTATTCTGAAAATTTATAACATCTGCCTTTAACTTTTCCTATAGCCCAAGCCATCCCTGCAAAAATATAGACCTTTTGACAGTAGCCTATAGACTTACCCAGTATGCCCCACGAATTTTGCTAAAATTTTTGAGCCCCTGTAACATGCCCTAAAAATTCATATAGACTAGGAGAACAGAAATCTGAAACCCGGTATACCGTAGTTTGTTAAATTTGACCAGACAGAAGCATAGGTGAAAAAAATTCTGATATTCCTAAGATAGTTCGCCTATCTCCCTGATTTTTGCCCAAATTTTATACCCTTGGGAACTAGCCCAAATAAACCAATAGAGGGAGCAAGCCCATATTTTCCAGCACATCGGTACTTAACCAAACCGATTCCTCCAGGGCAACCCATACATCAAAAAAAATCGCCGAAGTTTTTTCAGCCCAAAGAAGCCTTATTAGAATGCCAAGGGTGAATGCCAAATAACCTTGCAGCCCATCTAAATTGACCACTAGGCCTTGTACCTACCAAACCGACATACAGATGCACCTAAGGCGATCACGGCGAACTTGATCCCTATTCTCCAAATTCTCCCAATCAACAGTCCTTTATTTTAAGGGGGATAGGTTATCATGGCCCTATGAACCCAAAGATAGATAATAACCTTTTCAAGCCCCCATAGGCTTAAATAGAAAAGTTATATTAGGAAACAAGTTGTAGCCGAACTATGTAATTTATGTTGAGATGGCTCAATGCGCAAATTTTATGCTCCTTTCGGATGGATGCAAAAATTTTTAAATTCCAGCAACTCACAAACATGGTTTGGAAACTTGACTTGTATCTTTGATAAGCCTCCTAGTATGTGTATATATACACTTATTGTTTCTATGGCATGAAGGCAATATGAAAGGTATTTTCATGAGCATTGAAATCATTCCATACATCCATCGCATCATTCATGCATCGTGATATCATAGCATTCATGCAAGTCATTTTTTTGTTTCTTTTTTCGTATATAAGAAAAGATATTGCCACACATGTCATACAACAATCGTTTTCCTATTAAGCCCCCAGTATGTAAACGTAAACCCATGGGTATTCGTGACCATTTTCCAATGCCTCTGAGAATTTCGAGTAGAAGTCAGTAGACTTACAAGACCTCCTTTGGTAAAGACTGTCCCTGAGACGGATACCGCCACAACGTAATACCCAGTTAGACACTATGCCCTGTTCTCCGCAGAACAAGGTGTAGATAAACCCGAGACTACCAAACCAGCTCATTTTCCATTTCGCGAATTCTTCTAGCCATAAATTTTTCAGACTTTAAGGGGGATAGCATGGCTGGTTAACCTCAAGCACTCGAGATAGCGCCTATGTTGTCGCCACTCGCCTTCGCTGTAAACTGCCAAAGCAAGGAGAGTTCCACTGTTATTTACCATTTTAGCTTAACATACCTTTATGGAAAAGGGTAAAAATAAGTAGGGACCCATTTATCCCCGACTCCATAACTTGCATGTTTGCCATTCCAAAATTTTAAACCTCATAGATACAAGCTCGACCGAGCCATGGTTTGACCTCCAGATTTTCCATCATCATGCCCGAATGAAGGCCTGATGCCACCAAACCTTTTGTACCATTACTTCATCGCTCACCAAAATACTTGGCAGCTACCACGCTCGTCAAGAACGCTCCCCTCACCTCCTCAGTAAAGGTTTTTCACAACCTTAGTTAAGCAAGTCTATTATACAACTTAGGAAGAGTTTAGAAATAAGTGTATTGAATCTTATATGTTTGAAAAGTTTTCAAACAACAAGGAGCCGATAAAAACCATGATATCCAAAACCCAGTGCCCGCTGCAATAGCACCCTTTTCGGTGTATTCGAGTCATTTTCCCATGCACCTTACCCAGTCCGGAATATCCAGCTCCACATCCTCGTCCCGCCATGACCGTCAAACAAGGACTAGAGGGTACACTACCTAAGTCGGTAACACACGAATGGACGAACCAACATACCGCATCTTTGCCCACAACCATCGCCAAGCAGCACCCATTTTCCCCAGGATATAGCCTCTCAACCAAGGTGCCTCGGTACCCCAATATCCGAGCGTCGACACTAACAACAACTCTACCCGTTTCCCTGAGCCAATAAGGACACTTCATTTTCCCTCCTGGGTTCTGCGACCGCAGACCCCGATGTCCATGAAAACCACATTATCCTAGGCAAATATTGTTAGTGATATGCCCTAGAGGCAACATGGAGATGTTGGATATCACGTCAATGTTTATGTATTTATGAATAAAGTGTTATTTAGTTCCATGAAATAGACGTCTTGTATTGATCAATAAGTACGTGACTTATTTATGAGACTCTTTATGTATGAATCTATTTCTAAACGATCCTCGATCATATGTCATATTGTTGAAACAAATATGAATCTAAGATCGACATGTTTATTAATTGATGATCATGTCTCATAGATCATGGGTATGGAGATACCAAATCAATAAACATGGACATATGTGTTGGAGAACACATTGTTGGATAGACCCACCATGAGACACTACAGAATTAATGTGCCATTAGTTGGTCTCGGGTAGTGTTGGTACAAAGTCCTTAGACCGAGATCACCATGGATTCCAACATGTGTAGTAGCCTACTTTGGGACTACCAAACGCTATTCCGTAATCGGGTAGTTATAAAGGTAGTTTTCGGGTTTGCTATGAAACATGGAGTGGGATGTGAGTGATCAAGATGGAATTTGCCCCTCCTTTGGAGAGATATCTCTGGGCCCCTCGAGGCAATGGATTATGGAAATGCATGGCCATGCTAAGTTGATTGAGGAGTCAATCAAATGACAGATAATCCAATATGGTTCGAGTGGATGGTTAAGCTATTGAAGGGATGGCACACATCTTGCCTATAGCTTAATTGGTATCGTGAGGCAAAGGGATTTGTGTACACATTACAGGTTCGGAGCCGATATTATATTCTTGTATACTATGGTGTCAATATGTGCCGCTAGGCGCCGGTCAGGATGTCGGCTGAGTTGGACTCGAGCCGACGGTCGGCTAAGTTAGACTATAGCCGAAACCGAGTATACCTGAACCTACTGTGGTCGCACGCTTAAGGGGATAAGAACAGGCATTCGAGTTGGACTCGGATACGGCTCGATCGGATAGGGATCCGATCGGATAGAGTCCTATGGGCTTACGACGTATGGGCAGCCAACTCGTGAGATTCGGATAGGATCCGATTCAAAATAGAGTCCTGATCGGCCACTAGTCCCGTCGGCCAACTCTATATAAAGGAGGGAGGGGTGGAGAGCTGCGACACATCAATTGCATCGCAGTAAGTCGTCGAGATCAATCTCCACGGAAACCCTCCCCACTTTCGAGCCAAACCCTAGCCTTGCATCGCGTGCTAGCACACGGGTGTACGGCGTTCGTCCCCGGACGTGTGGATACCGGTAGAGGCGCTGCTACATTGCGCGCCGTTGATCGGCTTCGGATCGGCTGCAATTGGAGCGATCGGGCGTGGTGGAATCGGCGCGGTCGGGCGCATCGGAGCGAGGCGTGAGAACGCGGCCGGACGACTCGAATCGGGATTGGCGAATCGGCTATCTCCGGGAATCGGCTACACTGTTCCGGATCGGATTGCCCCGATTGGCTATTCCGCCGCACTCTACTCCAATCGGTAACGATCTATCGGCCCTTACTTGCAAGTGTTCCTGGTTTGCGCGGTTAAAAGTTTTTGTTTTCGGCTAGCGTAGCCACCGCGTAACCCTTCGTGGTATCGAGCTAATCTTGCTTAGTTCGGGTTTTAGATTGGATCTGGAACAAGTTTTGTGCACGGGTTGATTAGATCAATCGGTTTTACGGGATCTGTTGAGGAGAGTTAATGGTAATTGCGTTTCTTGATAGTGTATCGGAACGGCGTAATGTGATTACGTCGAAGCAATTTCCATATAACTCGGTTTGAGTCGGCTTCGAGATAGCGTTCCTTGATAGTGTATCGGAACGGTATAATGTGATTATGCCGAAGCTATCTCGTAGTCCGATCTTGTTAGCTGCCTCGCGCCTACGCAAACCATCTCCCTTGATAGTGTATCGGGACGGCATAATATGATTATGCCGACATGGTTTCTGTAGCGGGACCGCCGTGTGTGTATCCCCTTATAGGTCGTCTCGATGCCGTAGCTCTGCGATAAGTAGAAAACGTTTCTACGCCTAACTTGTTTTTGTAGAGAATGCTTTGAGATGGTATGGCCCTATTGTATGTATGAGATGTATGAGATGCATGTGATGCATGTAATATTCTTTCATATGTGCAATCCATGTAATATTCTTTCATACGTGCAATGCTTGTAATATTCTTTCACGACCTGCGAGTCGATGTAATCTTCAATTAGAGCTTCTATAGTAGTAGCTTAGTTTGAAGAAATCAAGCATTCGGCACTCGAAAGAACGGTTATGAAGATGGAGATCCTGTGCACCGGCATGGAGATGGAGATCACCATGTGAAGGGGGCCATACTATTTCATTATATGCTATTCTTCTTGCTTTCATATGTGATATGTTTGTTTGATAGGATAGCATCCTCGCAAAATTAAGTAGTAATGATGCCCTTCCAAATGTTGCACCCGTCACCGTTATGCTCGTTAATGGTGGGTTTGCCAAAGCAGGTGCCATTCTCTATCATAACACGAGGGGTATATGTCGACATATACATGCGGAGCATTTGGTTTACTTAACAAGGCTATCAAAACAGTTTTGGGCCTTGGGGCATAGGTTGGCGCCGGGCATGGAGATGCCACACCAACAACAAGAGTCACATAGAGATATGATTAGCAAGGTGTTGCTTATCGATGTTACTAATTTTCTAGCGGTGATGCCAAAGCTCACTAGAAAATTAACTAACATGTGGATCTTGACACAATACGTAACCTAGAGGGAAGGTGTAAAATACGTAATGGGAGTCTAATGTTAAATTGTTTAACAATAGACATAGCATAAACATTGTGCTAAACTTTGCTTTTTCGTTGTAGAATAAATGGCGGCTAATACGCACCCAGTGCTTTTAATTTGCGATCTATTCTCGAAAAGGAAAAATTAAACGGAACAAACTTTATGGATTGGTATCGCAACTTGAGAATTGTTCTCAAGCAAGAGCGTAAGGAGTACGTTCTTGAAGTACCCTATCCCGAGGATTTGCCAAATAATGCCACCGCAACGCACGGAGAGCTTACGAGAAGCACACTAATGATGCCCTAGATATAAGCTGTCTCATGCTAGCTACAATGTCCCCCGAGCTTCGAAGCAATATGAGAGCAGCGATGCTCACACTATTATTCGTGGACTGCGTGGCATGTTTGAGAACCAAGCTCGGGCCAAGAGGTTCAACACCTCAAAGTCCTTGTTTGCATGCAGGCTTGTTGAGGGAATCCCGTCAGTCCGCATGTGATAAAAATGATTGGCTATATCGAGAGTCCGAAAAACTAGGTTTTCCCCTTAGCCAAGAATTGGCTACCGATGTGATTCTCCGGTCGCTCCCTCCGAGCTTCGAGCCATTCATATTAAATTATCACATGAACAATATGGATAGAACCTTGGCTGAATTGCATGGGATGCTAAAGACATGAGGAGAGTATCCAGAAAAACGGTCATCATGTGATGATGATGCGAAGGCTAAGCGCAAACCACTGTCAAGAAACTTTGCACCAAGAGGAAGTTAACTCCCGATGAGATCGCGAGTGCCTCCAATGCAAAGAAGGGCAAGAAGGGGTCGGCGGCATCGATGCCGTTTGCTTCTATTGCAAGGAGACATGCCATTGGAAGAGGAACGCAAGAAGTACATGGAGGATCTCAAAAAGAAGCAAAGTACGACTTCGCTTCAGGTATTAATGTTATAGACATTAATCTTGCTACTTCACCTACGACTCATGGGTATTTGATACCGGATCGTAGCTCATATTTGCAAGTCGTTGCAGGGAATGAGAAGAAGTAGAGGATTGAGAAGGGGCGAGGTGAACTGCGCGTCGGCAATGGAGCAAGCGTTGCTGCACAGCTTTGTCGGCACGATACCACTTCATCTACCTTCAGATTAGTTTTGGAATTAAATAATTGTTATTGTGTTCCAACACTATGTCAAAACGTTATTTCCGCTTCATGTTTGCAAGCGGAAGGATATGATTTTAGATCAATGAACAATGATTGTTCAATATATCTCGAGATATGTTCTATTTTCATGCTCCATTGGTGAATGGATTATACGTTTTGAATCTTGAAGCGTCTCCCATCTATAACATTAATACGTAAAGACAACTCTCTAATGATATAAACCCCACGTTTATCCGGCATTGTCGCTTAGGCCATATAAATAAGAAACGCATGGAGAAGCTCCATAAGGATGGATTGCTTCACTCTTTTGATTTTGAATCATTTGAGACATGTGAGTCTTGTTTACTTGGTAAGATGACAAAGGCACCTTTCACGGGCACGTGAGAGAACAAGTGACTTGTTGGCACTCGTACATACCGATGTATGTGGACCAATGAGCTCAACGGCCAGAGGTGGTTATCAGTACTTCATTACCTTTACCGATGACTTTAGTAGATATGGTTATATCTACTTAATGAGGCATAAGTCCGAATCCTTTGAAAAGTTCAAAGAGTTCCGAATGAAGTACAGAATCATTTAGGGAAAACAATCAAGTTTCTACGATCGATCGTGGAGGGGAATACTTGAGCCAAGAGTTTGGTAATCATCGAAAGATTGTGGAATTGTTCCACGTTGACACCGCCGGGAACTCCACAATGGAACGGAGTGTCCGAACGGAGAAATCGCACCTTGTTGGACATGGTGCGGTCGATGATGAGCCAAAGTGATCTTCCGTTATCCTTTTGGGGATATGCTCTTGAAATAGCTACGCTCACACTAAATAGAGTTCCATCTAAGTCGGTTGAAAAGACACCATATATGGGGGGCAACCCCTAGTTTGTCTTTTCTCAAAATTTGGGGATGTGAGGCTTACGTAAAACGTTTACGTCGACAAGCTCACACCCAAATCCGACAAGTGCTTCTTTGTGGGATATCCTAAGGAAACTAAGGGATATTACTTTTATAATCGGAACAAGGCAAAGTGTTTGTCGCCCGACACGGTGTCTTCTTGGAGAAAGAGTTTCTTTCAAGAAGGGTTAGTGGGAGCAGGGTGCATCTTGAAGAAGTTCAAGAAACACCGAAAATGTTTCGGCGACCACAAAACCACAACGGAGGAGCAAAGTGTTGCGCCACCGGTTGTAGATACACCGCCCCACGAGAGTCGAAAGATCACGTCGTGCACCGACAGTACACAGTGCGGAACAACGTGATATATTGTTGTTGGACAACGATGAGCCTAAGACCTATGAGGAAGCGATGGTGGGACCCGATTCCAACAAGTGGCTTGGAGCCATGAAATCCGAAATAGAATCCATGTACGACAATCAAGTTTAAAACTTGGTTGATCCACTCGATGATGTCAAAACCATTGAGTGTAAATGGGTTTTTAAGAAAAGGCCGATATGGATGGAAATGTTCACATCTATAAGGCGCGATTGGTGGCGAAAGGTTTTAAACAAATTCAAGGAGTTGATTATGATGAAACCTTCTCGCCCGTCGCAAAGCTTAAATCTATTCGGATTATCCTAGCGATTGCTGCATATTTCGATTATGAGATATGGCAGATGGATGTCAAAACGGCTTTCCTGAATGGAAACCTCAAGCGAGGATGTATACATGATACAACCTCGGGGTTTTGTCGATCCAGAATCGCTCGGAAAAATATGCAAGCTACGAAATCCATTTATGGATTGAAGCAAGCATCTCGGAGTTGGAATATTCATTTTGATGAAGTAATCAAAGGGTTTGGTTTCATCAAAAACGAAGAAGAGGCCTGTGTTTACAAAAGGGTCGTGGGAGTGCAATTGTATTTCTAATCTTATATGTGGATGACATATTACTGATTGGAAATGATATCCCTATGCTAGAATCCGTCAAGTCTTCATTGAAAAATAGTTTTTCCATGAAAGACTTAGGAGGGAAACATACATATTAGGCATTCGGATCTATAGAGATAGATCCAAGAGGCTAATTGGATTAAGCCAAAGTACATACATTGACAAGGTGTTGAAAAGGTTCAACATGCATGATTCCAAGAAAGGTTTCTTGCCCATGTCACATGGCATTAATCTTAGCAAGAATCGGTGTCCTCGGACACATGATGAGCGGAATAAGATGGGTATGGTTCCATATGCTTCGGCAATTGGATCCATCATGTATGCCATGCTTTGTACACGCCCGCATGTTCGTACGCGTTGAGTGCTACGAGCAGACACCGATCGATCCAGTGAAGGTCACTGGACTACGTAAAGAATATCCTTAAGTACTTGAGAAGAACTAAGGATATGTTCCTAGTCTATGGAGGTGAAGAAGAGCTCGTTGTAAGTGGTTACACCGATGCTAGCTTTCAAACGGACAAGGATGATTATAGATCGCAATCGGGTTCGTGTTTGCCCGAACGGAGGCACGATCACTGGAAGAGTTCCAAGCGGGATACCGTTGCTGATTCTACAACGGAGGCCGAGTACATTGCTTCGGAAGCGCAAAGGAGGCTGTTTGGATCAAGAAATTCGTTTCGAGCTTGGTGTGATGACCAGTGCGGCGGACGAATGTCTCTCTATGGTGACAATAGTGGAGCCATTGCGCAAGCCAAGGAGCCGAGGTCACATCGAAGTCCAAACACATACTTCGGCGATATCATCTCATCCGCGAGATAGTGGACGGAGGTGATGTCAAGATATGCAAAGTGCACACGGATCTCAACATAGCCGATCCGACGACAAAACCTCTCCCTCACCGAAGCATGAGGCGCACACAAGAGCAATGGGTATTAGATACTAACATGATTGACTCTAGTGCAAGTGGGAGATTGTTAGTGATATGCCCTAGAGGCAACATGGAGATGTTGGATATCACGTCAATGTTTATGTATTTATGAATAAAGTGTTATTTAGTTCCATGAAATAGACGTCTTGTATTGATCAATAAGTACGTGACTTATTTATGAGACTCTTTATGTATGAATCTATTTCTAAACGATCCACGATCATATGTCATATTGTTGGAACAAATATGAATCTAAGATCGACATGTTTATTAATTGATGATCATGTCTCATAGATCATGGGTATGGAGATACCAAATCAATAAACATGGACATATGTGTTGGAGAACACATTGTTGGATAGACCCACCATGAGACACTACAGAATTAATGTGCCATTAGTTGGTCTCGGGTAGTGTTGGTACAAAGTCCTTAGACCGAGATCACCATGGATTCCAACATGTGTAGTAGCCTACTTTGGGACTACCAAACGCTATTCCGAATGCGGGTAGTTATAAAGGTAGTTTTCGGGTTTGCTATGAAACATGGAGTGGGATGTGAGTGATCAAGATGGAATTTGCCCCTCCTTTGGAGAGATATCTCTGGGCCCTCGAGGTAATGGATTATGGAAATGCATGGCCATGCTAAGTTGATTGAGGAGTCAATCAACGGATGATAATCCAATACGGTTCGAGTGAATGGTTAAGCTATTGAAGGGATGACACACATCTTTCCTATAGCTTAACCGGTATCGTGAGGCAAAGGGATTTGTGTACACATTACAGGTTCGAGCCGATATTATATTCTTGTATACTATGGTGTCAATATGTGCTGCTAGGCGCCGCTGATGTGCAGTCGGCTGAGTTGGACTCGAGCCGACGGTCGGCTAAGTTAGACTATAGCCGAAACCGAGTATACCCGAACCTGTGGTCGCATGCTTAAGGGGATAAGAACGGGCATTCGAGTTGGACTCGGATACGGCTCGATCGGATAGGGATCCGATCGGATAGAGTCCTATGGGCTTACGACGTATGGGCAGCCAACTCTGTGAGATTCGGATAGGATCCGATTCAAAATAGAGTCCCGATCGGCCACTAGTCCCGGTCGGCCAACTCTATATAAAGGAGGGAGGGGTGGAGAGCTGCGACACGTCAATTGCATCGCGTGCAACGAAGTCGTCGAGATCAATCTCCATTGAAACCCTCCCCACTTTCGAGCCAAACCCTAGCCTTGCATCGCGTGCTAGCACACAGGTGTACGGCGTTCGTCCCCGGACGTGTGGATACCGGCAGAGGCGCCTGCTACATTACGCGCTGTTGATCGGCTTCGGATCGGCTGCAATTGGAGCGATCGGCCGTGGTGGAATCGGCTGCGGTCGGGCGCATCGGAGCGAGGCGTGAGAACACGGCCGGACGACTCGAATCGGGCGATTGGCGAATCGGTGTCTCCGGGAATCGGCTACACTTCGGATCGGATTGCCCGATTGGCTATTCCGCCGCACTCTACTCCAATCGGTAACGATCTATCGGCCCTTACTTGCAAGTGTTCTGGTTTGCGCGGTTAAAAGTTTTTGTTTTCGGCTAGCGTAGCCACCGCGTAACCCTTCTAATATCCTACCCATCGACATGATAGGATAAAATCCTAAGTATGACGAACCTAATTAAACCGATGAACCTCCAACCATACCCCAACCCAAATCTCGGGGACGAGATTTCCTTTAAGGGGGATAGAGCTGTCATATACCCAAATTCTAGGGTCAACAAAACTTTTGTCCAATTAAAATAAAATAGAGTTTCTCAATTTTGTGAACTAAAAATTTTCTTTTTCTTTCAAACATAGGTTGAAGGGTTCTGATCCAGACTTTTGCATGAAGAGGAGTTCCGAGGACAAATTAAAACTTTTCATTTACAACCTAGGACAAAAATGCAAGCTCTTTAAGAAGCATGCATGCTAACGTAAAGCCACCTTGACCTAGGTCATTTACGTGTATCCGGATTTTCGAAAACACATCTCATTATAGGTCATATGCACATAGCCTAGACAATTTAAGTTTACCAAGCAAACTTACCACAAATCCGGGGTGATAGCAAGCGAACATGAAATCTAGTCCAAAGATCTTTTCCTCAGCTCAAGACAAATTCAAATAAACCCCTACGATTATATTAGGCAAAACCACCGAGCGGGAGCAAATATACATAGGAAGGATTGCCCTAATTTTCTGGACAAAGCCATATAGGATAAAATCATGGAATAATTCATGAAGGCACTAGACATATTGGACAACTCAACATAATTTGAGTACATTTTAATCACTAAGTTTGATGCCCAAACAAATTAGGCAAAACAGATTGGATATTAGGGTAAATAAAATCCTTATCGGCTAAAACGACAACTTGCTTGAAAGTCTATTAAAATGCACTTAAGTGTACCTGAGAAATAATTTATTCAAATACTAGTTTAATTAACATGAATAAATATAATTTTTCTAGAATTTGTCTCTTTTGTTTAAGCCTTCTAAAATTGGGAACAGACCACTAATTATTTTTGAGTGGAACCAAAGAAAATGGAATCTAGAGATGATCAACTATCCTCAGTAAACATTTCATGAATTTACCACGGCCTCATATTAAACTATGAAGCTACCAAGATTGGAGGTTAAGAAATAATCTGAAAATCAACCTTAAATCATTTACACATGTGTCTGTACCTATCTCTCTCTCCCTTGCCTAGCTCTCTTCACCCTGGGCCCACATGGAAGCTGCCCAAACCTGCTCCATCTTTGTGCAAAATGCCACAACCGCTCAAAGGAAGCCTGGGAACAGCCAGAGCACAGGAGGATGTCTCGGCGCCATCCCTATGCCACCTAGCTCGCCGTCGCCAGCGTGACATCCACCATTTGACCCGCCCCTTCGCCACCAAGACCAGCACCTCTCCCTCATTACGTTCTGCGTAGAGGCCAAGGGAGAACACCCCAGAATCGCCCTGAAACAACCCCATGTACTCCTCGGCCAAAGGTGTTCGATCCATGCCGCAACCTGTCGGGTGAGCATCGTTGCAGTTCGTGCTCAGGAACGTGATCCCCTTACCATGCCTAACTCATGCATGCTTTTGGTTTCCACGTTGCGATGTGCGGGGTCACTAGAGCATGGCAGTCGCCATTCCGAGGCGCCGTCGCACGGGATTGATGGTGTTCCAGCCATGGTGGATCGAGGCACGACTGAGGGCTTGCGTCACCGTCTTCACCTCATCCTCCCCATCGTTTCCCCCCAAGAAACCAAGCCAATGGCGCTCCAAAGGAGGAGATCGGCTTCCACCTTCATCGGCTTTGGCCAACCACCGCCGCGAGCTGTTCCACTCTCCCCGATGAGCTTCACGCTGATTCCGTCGAATCACATCATCTCCTTTAGGTTCACAACCATGCGCATGATCTATCTTAGCAGCCCCTTGGCCGGAGTGAGCCGGCGATGTCGACCCAAAAGATTCCGCCGCCACTGAGCCGTTCTTTGCACCGCCACCAATGTCCAAGCACCGCCACAAATGACTTAATGCACCCTTCAACATGTAAAATTTGTAGAAAATTCAACTTTAATATGTGAACCAAGTTTCTATGAGGCCAGCAACTAATGAAATTCCATTAGGTAAAATAAAACATGGCCACTCATGTACCAAATATAACAGCAAACATTACAACTATAACCTAGGTGCTAGTAATAGTAGTTAAAAGTACTATGTACATATAAAACCTATCTACACCTCTACACCTCTCTGTGAAGTAAAACCTATCTACACCTCTCTGTGAAGTAAAATTAATAAAAATTAAATTATAAAAATACTGTCCAAACAGCGCCTAATCCTATGCCGCTATGACCCGATAAAACTTCTAAAAATCATAACTCCGAAATGAAATAAGACAAAATCAAAATTCTTCCACCAAAAATCATTTTAGATCAGAACCTACTCAATGTGTAAAAATCTTGCATTTTAGAGCATTTTGGATTTTTCGTATATTTCGGTGTTTAATCGCATAACGTGTATTTTGTATAGACGATTCCTTGAATGGTGAAAAAGAGATTAGATGCTGACATTTTCCAGGCAAGTCCCACCTCCCTCTCTTTGATCACCTTGATCCCATGTTTTGGAGGTTATTAAAAATATTTGCAAATCTTGCATGTCAATTGTACACTAATGAATTAAAATCTTGCTAAACTTGCTAGACCAACTCCTAATACTTGCATAGTTCCTTAACCCCACATATGTCCATAATTTTCATTCCTATCCTTAGGAGAAATTTGTCTATATCACCTTATAATGTGAGTTTTGATGTCTAGGTTATTATGATGCTTAGCCATGCTTAAAAATGTTTTCCTCGATATTATGGGCTCATCACAAACATGAAAAACTTATTTTAAATAATCTGGACAGAACTTGTATACTTGGTATTTTGACAAATAAAATGATGAAAAATATGGATTTTAGGTTTGGGCCACAAGTGGTGCACATATGGTGATTAGTTGTGCACCGATAGGGGGAGAGTGTGCTCAGACCGACCTAAGGACTTCACTCAACATGTGTTCATTTCGTATACACTACAACCACATGTGCCAGTATGGGATGGCCTAAGCCAAATAAGCTATTTAGCGACTAGCCTTGCACTTTAGTAGGCCGGTGTGTATGGGTTCAGAATAACCCATGAAGGGTTACGCGGAGGCTACGCCAGCCGAAAACAAAAATTTTTCTACCGCGCAAACCAGGAACACTTGCAAGTAAGGGCCGATAGATCGTTACCGATTGGAGTATGCAGCTGAGAAATGTGCCAATCGTGTGGCTATCCGACTTCGGAACCGTGCCTGGCCGATGACACTCGATTCTCGCAAGCCGACACCAATTCCTAGGGACCGCCGATTCACCAATCGCCTGACACCGCCGATGTAGCCGATTTGCCGAATCGTCTGACCGCGTTCTCACGCCTCGCTCCGATGCGCTCAACCGCAGCCGATTCCTAGCCGATCAACAGCGCGCAACGTAGCAGCGCCTCTGCCGGTATCCACACGTCCGGGAACAGAACGCCAAACACCCGTGTGCTAGCACGCGATGCAAGGCTAGGGTTTGGCTCGAAAGTGGGGAGGGTTTCCGTGGAGATTGATCTCGGCGACTTCTGTTGCGGATTCGGTTTAATGCGATGCTGCAACTCTCCACCCCTCGCCCCTTTATATAGAGTTGGCCGACTGGGACTAGTGGCCGATCAGGACTTTATTTTAAATCGGATCCTATCCGAATCTCATAGAGTTGGCCGTCCATACGTCGTAAGCCCATAGAACTCTATCCGATCGGATCCCTATCCGATCGAGCCGTATCCGAGTCCAACTCGAATATCTATTCCATCCCCTTAAGCGTGCGACCCTGTAGGTTCAGGTATACTCGGTTTCGGCTATAGTCTAACTTAGCCGACCGTCGGCTCGAGTCCAACTCAGCCGACCTATCAACAGCGCGCCTACCAAAGCACATATTGACACCATAGTATACAAGAATATAATATCGGCTCTCAACCTGTAATGTGTACACAAATCCCTTTGCCTCACGATACCAATTAAGCTATAGGCAAGATGTGTGCCATCCCTTCAATAGCTTAACCATTCACTCGAACCGTATTGGATTATCTGTCTGTTGATTGACTCCTCAATCAACTTAGCATGACCATGCATTTCCATAATCCATTACCTCGAGGGGCCCAGAGATATCTCTCCAAAGGAGGGGCAAATTCCATCTTGATCACTCACATCCCACTCCATGTTTCATAGCAAACCCGAAGACTACTTTTATAACTACCCGATTACGGAATAGCGTTTGATAGTCCCAAAGTAGGCTACTACACATGTTGGAATCCATGGTGATCTCGGTCTAAGGACTTTGTACCAACATTACTCGAGACCAACTAATGGCACATTAATTCTTGTAGTGTCTCATGGTGGGTCTATCCAACAATGTGTTCTCCAACACATATGTCCATGTTTATTGATTTGGTATCTCCATACCCATGATCTATGAGACATGATCATCAATCAATAAACATGCCGATCTTAGAATCATATTAGTTCCAATAATATGATATATGATCGAGGATCATTTAGAAATAGATTCATACATATCGAGTCTCATAAATAAGTCACGTACTTATTGATCAATAGAAGATGTCTATTTCATGGAACCGAATAACACTTTATTCATTTATACATAAACATTGACCGTGATATCCAACATCTCCATGTTGCCTCTAGGGCATATCACTAACAATCTCCCACTTGCACTAGAGTCAATCATGTAAGTATCTAATACTCATTGCTCTTATGTGCGCCTCATGCTTCGCCGAGGGAGACGTTTTGTCGGCGGATCGGCTATGTTGAGATCCGTGTGCACTTTGCATATCTTGACATCACCTCTGTCCACTATCTCGCGGATGAGATGATATCGCGGAAGTATGTGTTTAGATTTCGATGTGACCTCAGCTCCTTGGCTTGCGCAATGGCTCCACTATTATCACAAGAGAGAGACATTGGACCCGTCGCACTAGCCATCACACCAAGCTCGAAACGAATTTCTTGATCCAAACAGCCTCCTTTGCAGCTTCGAAGCAAGCAATGTACTCGGCCTCCGTTGTAGAATCAGCAAGTATCCCGCTTGGAACTCTTCCAGTGATCGCGCCTCGGTTGTCGAACACGAACCCATTGCGATCTATAATCATCCTTGTCCGTTTGGAAGCTAGCATCGGTGTAACCACTTACAACGAGCTCTTCTTCACCTCCATAGACTAGGAACATATCCTTAGTTCTTCTCAAGTACTTAAGGATATTCTTTACTGGCGATCCAGTGACCTTCACTGGATCGACTAGTATCCGCTCGTAGCACTCAAAGCGTACGAGACATCCGGGAGTGTACAAAGCATGGCATACATGATGGATCCAATTGCCGAAGCATATGGAACCATACCCATCTTATTCCGCTCATCATGTGTCCGAGGACACCGATTCTTGCTAAGATTAATGTCATGTGACATGGGCAAGAAACCTTTCTTGGAATCATGCATGTTGAACCTTTTCAACATCTTGTCAATGTATGTACTTTGGCTTAATCCAATTAGCCTCTTGGATCTATCTCTATAGATCCGAATGCCAATATGTATGCTGCCTCCCTAAGTCTTTCATGGAAAAACTATTTTTCAATGAAGACTTGACGGATTCTAGCATAGGGATATCATTTCCAATCAGTAATATGTCATCCACATATAAGATTAGAAATACAATTGCACTCCCACTGACCTTTTTGTAAACACAGGCCTCCTCTTCGTTTTTGATGAAACCAAACCCTTTGATTACTTCATCAAAACGAATATTCCAACTCCGAGATGCTTGCTTCAATCCATAAATGGATTTCTGTAGCTTGCATATCTTTCCAGGCGATTCTGGATCGACAAAACCCTGAGGTTGTATCATGTATACATCCTCGCTTAGGTTTCCATTTAGGAAAGCCGTTTTGACATCCATCTGCCATATCTCATAATCGAAATATGCAGCAATCGCTAGGATAATCCGAATAGATTTAAGCATTGCGACGGGCGAGAAGGTTTCATCATAATCAACTCCTTGAATCTGTTTAAAACCTTTTGCCACCAATCGCGCCTTATAGATGTGAACATTTCCATCCATATCGGCCTTTTTCTTAAAAACCCATTTGCACTCAATGGTTTTGACACCATCAGGTGGATCAACCAAGTTCCAAACTTGATTGTCATACATGGATTCTATTTCGGATTTCATGGCTCCAAGCCACTTGTTGGAATCGGGTCCCACCATCGCTTCCTCATAGGTCTTAGGCTCATCGTTGTCCAACAACAATATATCATGTTGTTGTTCCGCACGTGTACTGCGGGTGCACGATGTGATCTTTCGACCTCCGTGGGGCTGGTGTATCTACAACCGGTGGCGCAACACTTTGCTCCTCTGTTGTGGTTCCGTGGTCGCGAAACATTTTCCGGTGTTTCTTGAACTTCTTCAAGATGCACCCTGCTCCCACTAACCCTTCTTGAAAGAAACTCTTTCTCCAAGAAAACAACGTGTCGGGCGACAAACACTTTGCCTTGTTCCCGATTATAAAAGTAATATCCGTTAGTTTCCTTAGGATATCCCACAAAGAAGCACTTGTCGATTTGGGCGTGAGCTTGTCGGTAAACGTTTTACATAAGCTTCGCATCCCCAAATTTTGAGAAAAGACAAACTAGGGGGTTGCCCCGTCCATATCTCATATGGTGTCTTTTCAACCGACTTAGATGGAACTCTATTTAGTGTGAGCGCAATGTTTCAAGAGCATATCCCCGAAGGATAATGAAAGATCACTTTGGCTCATCATCGACCGCACCATGTCCATCAAGGTGTGATTTCTCCGTTCGGACACTCCGTTCCATTGTGGAGTTCTGGCAGAGTCAATTGTGGAACAATTCCACAATCTTTCGATGATTACCAAACCGTTGGCTCAAGTATTCCCCTCCACGATCCGATCGTAGAAACTTGATTGTTTTTCCTAAATGATTCTCGTACTTCATTCGGAATTCTTTGAACTTTTCAAAGGACTCGGACTTATGCCCCATTAAGTAGATATAACCATATCTACTAAAGTCATCGGTAAAGGTAATGAAGTACGATAACCACCTCGGCCGTTGAGCTCATTGGTCCACATACATCGTATGTACGAGTGCCAACAAGTCACTTGCTCTTTCACCGTGTCCCGTGAAAGGTGCCTTTGTCATCTTACCAAGTAAACAAGACTCACATGTCTCAAATGATTCAAAATCAAAAGAGTGAAGCAATCCATCCTTATGGAGCTTCTCCATGCGTTTCTTATTTATATGGCCTAAGCGACAATGCCGGATAAACGTGGGGTTTATATCATTAGAGAGTTGCCTTTCTGTATTAATGTTATAGATGGGAGATGCTTCAAGATTCAAAACGTATAATCCATTCACCAATGGAGCATGAAAATAGAACATATCTTTGAGATATATTGAACAACCATTGTCCATTGATCTAAAATCATATCCTTCCGCTTGCAAACATGAAGCGGAAATAACGTTTTGACATAGTGTTGGAATACAATAACAATTATTCAATTCCAAAACTAATCCTAAAAGGTAGATGAAGTGGTATTGTGCCGACAGCAACTGTAGCAACGCTTGCTCCATTGCCGACGCGCAGGTTCACCTCGCCCCTTCTCAATCCTCTACTTCTTCTCATTCCCCGCAACGACTTGCAAATATGAGCTACGATCCGGTATCAAATACCCAAGAGTCGGTAGGTGAAGTAGCAAGATTAATGTCTATAACATTTATACCGGCGTAAGTCGTACTTTGCTTCTTTTTGAGATCCTCCATGTACTTCTTGCGGTTTCTTTTCCAGTGGCATGTCTCCTTGCAATAGAAGCAAACGACATCTCATTTCGCCGACCCCTTTTTGCCCTTCTTTGCATTAGAGGCACTCGCGATCTCATCGGGAGTTAACTTCCTCTTGGTGCAAAGTTTCTTGACAGGTGGTTTGCGCTTAGCCTTCTGCATCATCATCACATGATGACCGCTTTTCTGGATACTCTCCTCAGCTGTCTTTAGCATCCCATGCAATTCAGCCAAGGTCTTATCCATATTGTTCATGTGATAATTTAATATGAATGGCTCGAAGCTCGGAGGGAGCGACTGGAGAATCACATCAGTAGCCAACTCTTGGCTAAGGGGAAAACCTAGTTTTTCCAGACTCTCAATGTAGCCAATCATTTTTATCACATGCGGACTGACGGGATTCCCCTCAACAAGCCTGCACGCAAACAAGGACTTTGAGGTGTTGAACCTCTCGGCCCGAGCTTGGTTCTCAAACATGCCACGCAGTCCCTGAATAATAGTGTGAGCATCGCTGCTCTCATATTGCTTCTGAAGCTCAGGGGACATTGTAGCAAGCATGAGACAGCTTATATCTAGGGCATCATTAGTGTGCTTCTCGTAAGCCCTCCGTGCAGTTGCAGTGGCATTATTAGGCAAATCCTCAGGATAAGGTACTTCAAGAACGTACTCCTTACGCTCTTGCTTGAGAACAATTCTCAAGTTGCGATACCAATCCATAAAGTTTGTTCCGTTTAATTTTTCCTTTTCGAGAATAGATCGCAAATTAAAAGCACTTGGGTGCAGTATTAGCCGCCATTTATTCTACAAAGTAAAAGCAAAGTTTAGCACAATGTTTATACTATGTCTATTGTTAAACAATTTAACATTAGACTCCCATTACGTATTTTACACCTTCCCTCTAGGTTACGTATTGTGTCAAGATCCACATGTTAGTTAATTTTCTAGTGAGCTTTGGCATCACCGCTAGAAAATTAATAACATCGGTAAGCAACTCCTTGCTAATCACATCTCTATGTGACTCTTGTTGTTGGTGTGGCATCTCCATGCCCCGGCGCCAACCTATGCCCCAAGGCCCAAAACTGTTTTGATAGCCTTGTTAAGTAAACCAAATGCTCTGCCGTATATGTCCGACATATACCCCTCGTGTTATGATAGAGAGTGGCACTCGCTTTGGCGAGACCCATCATTGACGAGCATAACGGTGACGGGTGCAACATTTGGAAGGGCATCATTACTACTTAATTTGAGAGGGATGCTATCCTATCAAACAAACATATCACATATATGAAAGCGGGTAGAATAGCATATAATGAAATAGTATGGCCCCCTTCACATGGTGATCTCCATCTCCATGTCGGTGCTGAGGATCTCCATCTTCGGCACCATATTCCAATGTGCATGATGCTTGATTTCTTCAAACTAAGCTACTACTATAGAAGCTCTAATTGAAGATTACATCGACTCGCAGGTCGTGAAATAATATTACAAGCATTGCACGTATGAAAGAATATTACAGGGATTGCACATATGAAAGAATATTACATGCATCACATGCATCTCATACATACAATAGGGCCATACCATCTCAAAGCATTCTCTGCAAAAACAAGTTAGGCGTAGAAAATGTTTTCTACCTATCGCAGAGAAACGGTATCGAGACGACCTATAAGGGGGGCGCACACAGCGCCCGAAACACCACACGAAAATCATAGATCCAATCTATGAAATCGTTTACGGAAACCATGTCGGCATAATCACATTATGCCGTCCCGATACACTATCAAGGGAGATGGTTTGCGTAGGCGCGAGGCAGCAAACAAGATCGGACTACGAGATAGCTTCGGCATAATCACATTATACCGTTCCGATACACTATCAAGGAACGCTATCTCGGTGACTCAAACCGAGTTCTATGGATATTGCTTCGACGTAATCACATTACGCCGTTCCGATACACTATCAAGGAACGCAATTACCATGAACTCTCCTCAACAAATCCCGTAAAACCGAATGATCTAATCAAACTGTGCACAAAACTTGTTCCAGATCAAATCTAAAACCTGAACTAAGCAAGATTAGCTCGATACCACTCGAAGGGTTACGCGGAGGCTACGCTAGCCGAAAACAAAAACTTTTCTACCGCGCAAACCAGGAACACTTGCAAGTAAGGGCCGATAGATCGTTACCGATTGGAGTATGCAATGGAAACAGCCAATCGTGGCTATCCGACTGGAACCGTGGCGGCCGATGATGACAATGATTCCCGCAAGCTGACAGCCGATTCCTATGGATAGCCGATTCACCAATCGGTCGATTCGCCGATGTAGCCGATTCGTCGAATCGTCGACCGCGTTCTCGCGCCTCGCTCCGATGCCCTCGACCGCCCGATTCCTAGCCGATCAACACACAACGAGCGCCGCTTCTACCGGTATCCACACGTCCAGAACAGTAACGCCAAACACCCGTGTGCTAGCACGCGATGCAAGGCTAGGGTTTGGCTCGAAAGTGAAGGGTTACGCGGAAGCTACGCTAGCCGAAAACAAAAGTTTTCTACCGCGCAAACCAGGAACACTTGCAAGTAAGGGCCGATAGATCGTTACCGATTGGAGTGTGCAGCGGAAACAACCAATCGTGGCTATCCGATCCGGAACAAAGGTAGCCGATTCTCGCAAGCCGACGCCGATACCCGGGACAGCCGATTCGCCAATCGCCCGATTCGCATGCCGTAGCCGATCCGAAGCCGATCAACGCCGCGCAACGTAGCAGCGCCTCTACCGGTATCCACACGTCCGGGGACACAACACCGTACACACGTGTGCTAGCACGCGATGCAAGGCTAGGGTTTGGCTCGAAAGTGGGGAGGGTTTCCGTGGAGATTGATCTCGGTGACTTCGTTGCACGCAATGCAATTGACGTGTCACGCCTCTCCACCCCTCCCTCCTTTATATAGAGTTGGCCGACGGGACTAGTGGCCGATTAGGACTCTATTTTGAATCGGATCTCATCCGTACCTCATAGAGTGGGCCGCCCCACACGTCGTAAGCCCATAGGACTCTATCCGATCGGATCCCTATCCGATCGAGCCGTATCCGAGTCCAACTCGAATATCTATTCTATCCCCTTAAGCGTGCGACCCGTAGGTTCAGGTATACTCGGTTTCGGCTATAGTCTAACTTAGCCGATCGTCGGCTCGAGTCTAACTCAGCCGACTGTCAATAGCGGCGCCTAGCAGCACATATTGACACCATAGTATACAAGAATAATATCGGCTCGAACCTGTAATGTGTACACAAATACCTTTGCCTCACGATACCGTTAAGCTATAGGCAAGATGTGTGCCATCCCTTCAATAGCTTAACCATTCACTCGAACCGTATTGGATTATCCGTCCGTTGATTGACTCCTCAATCAACTTAGCATGGCCATGCATTTCCATAATCCATTACCTCGAGGGGCCCAGAGATATCTCTCCAAAGGAGGGGCAAATTCCATCTTGATCACTCACATCCCACTCCATGTTTCATAGCAAACCCGAAAACTACCTTTATAACTACCCATTACGGAATAGCGTTTGGTAGTCCCAAAGTAGGCTACTACACATGTTGGAATCCATGGTGATCTCAGGTCTAAGGATTTTGTACCAACACTACCCGAGACCAACTAATGGCACATTAATTCCTGTAGTGTCTCATGGTGGGTCTATCCAACAATGTGTTCTCCAACACATATGTCCATGTTTATTGATTTGGTATCTTCATACCCATGATCTATGAGACATGATCATCAATCAATAAACATGCCGATCTTAGAATCATATTTGTTCCAACAATATGACATATGATCGGGATCGTTTAGAAATAGATTCATACATAAAGAGTCTCATAAATAAGTCACGTACTTATTAATCAATACAAGATGTCTATTTCATGGAACTGAATAACACTTTATTCATAAATACATAAACATTGACGTGATATCCAACATCTCCATGTTGCCTCTAGGGCATATCACTAACAATCTCCCACTTGCACTAGAGTCAATCATGTAAGTATCTAATACCCATTGCTCTTGTGTGCGCCTCATGCTTCGGCCGAGGGAGAGGTTTTGTCGCGGATCGGCTATGTTGAGATCCGTGTGCACTTTGCATATCTTGACATCACCTCTCGTCCACTATCTCGCAGATGAGATGATATCGCCGAAGTATGTGTTTGGACTTCGATGTGACCTCGGCTCCTTGGCTTGCGCAATGGCTCCACTATTATCACAATAGAGAGACATTGGACCATCGTACTAGTCATCACACCAAGCTCGAAATGAATTTCTTGATCCAAACAGCCTCCTTGCGCTTCCGAAAAGCAATGTACTCGGCCTCCGTTGTAGAATCAGCAAGTATCCCGCTTGGAACTCGTCCACTGATCGCGCCTCCGTTCAGCGAACACGAACCCAGATTGCGATCTATAATCATCCTTGTCTGTTTGGAAGCTAGCATCGGTGTAACCACTTACAACGAGCTCTTCTTCACCTCCATAGACTAGGAACATATCCTTAGTTCTTCTCAAGTACTTAAGGATATTCTTTACGCAGATCCATGACCTTCACCGGATCTCGACCGGTATCCGCTCGTAGCACTCAAAGCGTACGAGACATCGGGCGTGTACAAAGCATGGCATACATGATGGATCCAATTGCCAAAGCATATGGAACCATACCCATCTTATTCCGCTCATCATGTGTCCGAGGACACCGATTCTTGCTAAGATTAATGCCATGTGACATGGGCAAGAAACCTTTCTTGGAATCATGCATGTTGAACCTTTTCAACACCTTGTCAATGTATGTACTTTGGCTTAATCCAATTAGCCTCTTGGATCTATCTCTATAGATCGAATGCCCAATATATATGCTGCCTCCCTAAGTCTTTCATGGAAAAACTATTTTTCAATTAAGACTTGACGGATTCAAGCATAGGGATATCATTTCCAATCGTAATATGTCATCCACATATAAGATTAGAAATACAATTGCACTCCCACCGACCTTTTTGTAAACACAGGCCTCTTCTTCGTTTTTGATGAAACCAAACCCTTTGATTACTTCATCAAAACGAATATTCCAACTCCGAGATGCTTGCTTCAATCCATAAATGGATTTTGTAGCTTTCATATCTTTCCGGCGATTGTGGATCGACAAAACCTTGAGGTTGTATCATGTATACATCCTCGCTTAGGTTTCCATTTAGGAAAGCCGTTTTGACATCCATCTCGCCATATCTCATAATCGAAATATGCAGCAATCGCTAGGATAATCCGAATAGATTTAAGCATTGCGACGGGCGAGAAGGTTTCATCATAATCAACTCCTTGAATCTGTTTAAAACCTTTCGCCACCAATCGCGCCTTATAGATGTGAACATTTCCATCCATATCGGCCTTTTCTTAAAAACCCATTTACACTCAATGGTTTTGACACCATCGGTGGATCAACCAAGTTCCAAACTTGATTGTCGTACATGGATTCTATTTCGGATTTCATGGCTCCAAGCCACTTGTTGGAATCGGGTCCCACCATCGCTTCCTCATAGGTCTTAAGTTCATCGTTGTCCAACAACAATATATCACGTTGTTCCGCACTGTACTGTCGGGCGCACGACGTGATCTTTCGTACCTCCGTGGGGCTGGTGTATCTACAACCGGTGGCGCAATATTTTGCTCCTCCCGTTGTGGTTCCGTGGTTTTTGAAACGTTTTTCGGTGTTTCTTGAACTTCTTCAAGATGCACCCTGCTCCCACTAACCCTTCTTGAAAGAAACTCTTTCTCCAAGAAGACACCGTGTCGGGCGACAAACACTTTGCCTTGTTCCCGATTATAAAAGTAATATCCCTTAGTTTCCTTAGGATATCCCACAAAGAAGCACTTGTCGATTTGGGTGTGAGCTTGTCGAATGTAAACGTTTTACATAAGCTTCGCATCCCCAAATTTTGAGAAAAGACAAACTAGGGGTTGCCCTGTCCATATCTCATATGGTGTCTTTTCAACCGACTTAGATGGAACTCTATTTAGCGTGAGCGCATGTTTCAAGAGCATATCCCCGAAGGATAACGGAAGATCACTTTGGCTCATCATCGACCGCACCATGTCCAACAAAGTGCGATTTCTCCGTTCCGACACTCCGTTCCATTGCGGAGTTCCTGGCGAGTCAAGCGTGGAACAATTCCACAATCTTTCGATGATTACCAAACTCTTGGCTCAAGTATTCCCTCCACGATCCGATCGTATAAACTTGATTGTTTTCCCTAAATGATTCTGTACTTCATTCTGGAATTCTTTGAACTTTTCAAAGGATTCGGACTTATGCCTCATTAAGTAGATATAGCCATATCTACTAAAGTCATCGGTAAAGGTAATGAAGTACCGATAACCACCTCTCGGCCGTTGAGCTCATTGGTCCACATACATCGTATGTACGAGTGCCAATAAGTCACTTGCTCTCTCACTCGTGTCCCGTGAAAGGTGCCTTTGTCATCTTACCAAGTAAACAAGACTCACATGTCTCAAATGATTCAAAATCAAAAGAGTGAAGCAATCCATCCTTATGGAGCTTCTCCATGCGTTTCTTATTTATATGGCCTAAGCGACAATGCCGATAAACGTGGGGTTTATATCATTAGAGAGTTGTCTTTCGTATTAATGTTATAGATGGGAGACACTTCAAGATTCAAAACATATAATCCATTCACCAATGGAGCATGAAAATAGAACATATCTCTAAGATATATTGAACAACCATTGTCCATTGATCTAAAATCATATCCTTCCGCTTGCAAACATGAAGCGGAAATAACGTTTTGACATAGTGTTGGAACACAATAACAATTATTCAATTCCAAAACTAATCCCGAAGGTAGATGAAGTGGTATCGTGCCGACAAGAACCGTAGCAACGCTTGCTCCATTGCCGAGCGCGCAGTTCACCTCGCCCCTTCTCAATCCTCTACTTCTTCTCATTCCCGCAACGATTTGCAAATATGAGCTACGATCCGGTATCAAATACCCAAGAGTCGAGTAGGTGAAGTAGCGAGATTAATGTCTATAACATTAATACCGAAGCGAAGTCGTACTTTGCTTCTTCTTGAGATCCTCCATGTACTTCTTGCAGTTCCTTTTCCAAAGGGCTGTCTCCTTGCGTAGAAGCAAACGGCATCGATGCCGCCGACCCTTCTTGCCCTTCTTTGCATTGGAGGCACTCGCGATCTCATCGGGAGTTAACTTCCTCTTGGTGCAAAGTTTCTTGACAGTGGTTTGCGCTTTGCCTTCGCATCATCATCACATGATGACCGCTTTCGGATACTCTCCTCACTGTCTTTAGCATCCCATGCAATTCAGCCAAGGTTCTATCCATATTGTTCATGTGATAATTCAATATGAATGGCTCGAAGCTCGGAGGGAGCGACCGGAGAATCACATCGTAGCCAACTCTTGGCTAAGGGGAAAACCTAGTTTTTCCGGACTCTCGATATAGCCAATCATCTTTATCACATGCGGATCGACGGGATTCCCTCAACAAGCTCGCACGCAAACAAGGACTTTGAGGTGTTGAACCTCTCGGCCCGAGCTTGGTTCTCAAACATGCCACGCACCCCGAATAATAGTGTGAGCATCGTGCTCTCATATTGCTTCAAGCTCGGGGACATTGTAGCAAGCATGAGACAGCTTATATCTAGGGCATCATTAGTGTGCTTCTCCTAAGCCCTCCGTGCAGTTGCGGTGGCGTTATTAGGCAAATCCTCCGGATAAGGTACTTCAAGAACGTACTCCTTACGCTCTTGCTTGAGAACAATTCTCAAGTTGCGATACCAATCCATAAAGTTTGTTCCATTTAATTTTTCCTTTTCGATAATAGATCGCAAATTAAAAGTACTGGGTGTAGTATTAGCCGCCATTTATTCTACAACGAAAAAGCAAAGTTTAGCACAATGTTTATGCTATGTCTTTTGTTAAACAATTTAACATAAGACTCCCATTACGTATTTTCCACCTTCCCTCTAGGTTACGTATTGGGTCAAGATCCACATGTTAATTAATTTTCTAGTGAGCTTTGGCATCACCGCTAGAAAATTAGTAACATCGGTAAGCAACATCTTGCTAATCACATCTCTATGTGACTCTTGTTGTTGGTGTGGCATCTCCATGCCCCGGCGCCAACCTATGCCCCAAGGCCCAAAACTGTTTTGATAGCCTTGTTAAGTAAACCAAATGCTCCCTGCATGTATATGTCGACATATACCCCTCGTGTTATGATAGAGAATGGCACTCGCTTTGGGAGACCCACCATTGACGAGCATAACGGTGACGGTGCAACATTTGGAAGGGCATCATTACTACTTAATTTTGCGAGGGACGCTATCCTATCAAACAAACATATCACATATGAAAACGGTAGAATAGCATATAATGAAATAGTATGGCCCCCTTCACATGGTGATCTCCATCTCCATGCCGGTGTACAGGATCTCCATCTTCATCACCGTTCTTTCGAGTGCCGAATGCTTGATTTCTTCAAACTAAGCTACTACTATAGAAGCTCTAATTGAAGATTACATCGACTCGCAGTCGTGAAAGAATATTACAAGCATTGCACGTATGAAAGAATATTACAGGGTTGCACATATGAAAGAATATTACATGCATCACATGCATCTCATACATCTCATACATACAATAGGGCCATACCATCTCAAAGCATTCTCTGCAAAAACAAGTTAGGCGTAGAAACGTTTTCTACTTATCTCAGAGTTACGGCATCGAGACGACCTATAAGGGGGTACGCACACGGCGGGTTACGCGGAAGCTACGCTAGCCGAAAACAAAAATTTTCTACCGCGCAAACCAGGAACACTTGCAAGTAAGGGCCGATAGATCGTTACCGATTGGAGTGTGCAGCGGAAACAGCCAATCAGGGCTATCCGATCCGGAACAGTGTAGCCGATTCTCGCAAGCCGACAGCCGATACCCGGGGACAGCCGATTCGCCAATCAGCCGATTCGCAGATGCCGTAGCCGATCCGAAGCCGATCAACAGCGCGCAACGTAGCAGCGCCTCTACCGGTATCCACACGTCCGGGGACACAACACCGTACACACGTGTGCTAGCACGCGATGCAAGGCTAGGGTTTGGCTCGAAAGTGGGGAGGGTTTCCGTGGAGATTGATCTCGGCGACTTCTGTTGCACGCGATGCAATTGACGTGTCACAGCTCTCCACCCCTCCCTCCTTTATATAGAGTTGGCCGCGGGACTAGTGGCCGATTAGGATTCTATTTTGAATCGGATCTCATCCGTACCTCATAGAGTTGGCCGCCCCACACGTCGTAAGCCCATAGGACTCTATCCGATCGGATCCCTATCCGATCGAGCCGTATCCGAGTCCAACTCGAATATCTATTCTATCCCCTTAAGCGTGCGACCCGTAGGTTCAGGTATACTCGGTTTCGGCTATAGTCTAACTTAGCCGATCGTCGGCTCGAGTCTAACTCAGCCGACTGTCAATAGCGGCGCCTAGCAGCACATATTGACACCATAGTATACAAGAATAATATCGGCTCGAACCTGTAATGTGTACACAAATCCCTTTGCCTCACGATACCGGTTAAGCTATAGGCAAGATGTGTGCCATCCCTTCAATAGCTTAACCATTCACTCGAACCGTATTGGATTATCTCGTCCGTTGATTGACTCCTCAATCAACTTAGCATGGCCATGCATTTCCATAATCCATTACCTCGAGGGGCCCAGAGATATCTCTCCAAAGGAGGGGCAAATTCCATCTTGATCACTCACATCCCACTCCATGTTTCATAGCAAACCCGAAAACTACCTTTATAACTACCCGATTACGGAATAGCGTTTGGTAGTCCCAAAGTAGGCTACTACACATGTTGGAATCCATGGTGATCTCGGTCTAAGGATTTTGTACCAACACTACCCGAGACCAACTAATGGCACATTAATTCTGTAGTGTCTCATGGTGGGTCTATCCAACAATGTGTTCTCCAACACATATGTCCATGTTTATTGATTTGGTATCTTCATACCCATGATCTATGAGACATGATCATCAATCAATAAACATGCCGATCTTAGAATCATATTTGTTCCAACAATATGACATATGATCGGGATCGTTTAGAAATAGATTCATACATAAAGAGTCTCATAAATAAGTCACGTACTTATTGATCAATACAAGATGTCTATTTCATGGAACTGAATAACACTTTATTCATAAATACATAAACATTGACGTGATATCCAACATCTCCATGTTGCCTCTAGGGCATATCACTAAGAGAAAGAGGGGAGGGTTTCCGTGGAGATTGATCTCGGCGACTTCTGTTGCGGATTCGGTTCAATGCGATGCTGCAACTCTCCACCCCTCGCCCCTTTATATAGAGTTGGCTGACTGCCGATCAGGACTTTATTTTAAATCGGATCCTATCCGAATCTCACAGAGTTGGCCGCCCATACGTCGTAAGCCCATAGAACTCTATCCGATCGGATCCCTATCCGATCGAGCCGTATCCGAGTCCAACTCGAATATCTATTCCATCCCCTTAAGCGTGCGACCCTGTAGGTTCAGGTATACTCGGTTTCGGCTATAGTCTAACTTAGCCGACCGTCGGCTCGAGTCCAACTCAGCCGACCTGTCAACAGCGGCGCCTACCAGCACATATTGACACCATAGTATACAAGAATATAATATCGGCTCTGAACCTGTAATGTGTACACAAATCCCTTTGCCTCACGATACCAATTAAGCTATAGGCAAGATGTGTGCCATCCCTTCAATAGCTTAACCATTCACTCGAATCGTATTGGATTATCTGTCTGTTGATTGACTCCTCAATCAACTTAGCATGGCCATGCATTTCCATAATCCATTACCTCGAGGGGCCCAGAGATATCTCTCCAAAGGAGGGGCAAATTCCATCTTGATCACTCACATCCCACTCCATGTTTCATAGCAAACCCAAAGACTACTTTTATAACTACCCAGTTACGGAATAGCGTTTGGTAGTCCTAAAGTAGGCTACTACACATGTTGGAATCCATGGTGATCTCAGGTTCTAAGGACTTTGTACCAACATTACCTGAGACCAACTAATGGCACATTAATTCCTGTAGTGTCTCATGGTGGGTCTATCCAACAATGTGTTCTCTAACACATATGTCCACGTTTATTGATTTGGTATCTCCATACCCATGATCTATGAGACATGATCATCAATCAATAAACATGCCGATCTTAGAATCATATTAGTTCCAATAATATATATATGATCAGGGATCATTTAGAAATAGATTCATACATATCGAGTCTCATAAATAAGTCACGTACTTATTGATCAATACAAGATGTCTATTTCATGGAACTGAATAACACTTTATTCATTTATACATAAACATTGACCATGATATCCAACATCTCCATGTTGCCTCTAGGGCATATCACTAACAAGAGGAATTTCCTATTTATCCTGTCGTGGTAAAGGCGACTAGGTCTGTCCAATACAACGGTAACGTGCCACGTGGTTGGGTTTCCGTCGTGTCCGCCACCACGGCGTTAAGTTAAGGCGTGGGCCCGCTACTTAACGGTTCTGGGTTATATTTCTAGTATGCCCAGGATGGGAGAAACACGTATCGTGCTGGTGCAAGGCTAGAAACTAAGTAGTGTAAAGGCTTCGTTGTGAACTCTAGTCTATACTCGACATGTAGAGTATGGTGGTACCGATGAGTACCGAACAAAACTAGAGCGTTTCTCTCTATGTGAGCAATTCACATCATGTGGGTAAAGTGTACAAACTCTGCAGAGTCTAAACTAATCGATTAGCTGTGCTCACGGTCACGAGTGACGTGTGGATATATTTTGAGTATAGACTTGTTTTTTTTCCTCCTGAATGCTTAAATTTCCTTCAAATCATGTTGAATTTTGTGAATGAACTCCTTGCTGCCATGGAGGGCAATGAGGTGTATATTTAATCATGATTAATGACTACTTTGATGCCCATATGCTAAGATTATGCTTGCTTAAATTTCATTTGAAAGCAAATCTGATTTGAAAGTGTTATATGCAAATAAAACTCGCTTTACGCTAAAATGAACCATATTATGCCTTCCTTGATTATATGCCATACATGTAGAGTGTTAGGCTTGCCTTGATGCTTGCCAGTACATTAACTTGTTTAATGTACTAACTCTTGCCACTGGAATATCCACTTTGCTTGCAGGTGTAGACTTAGTCTTTTGAGTGATGCAGGTAAACGACTGTTTCTTCTAGGAACCGAACTTAACGGGGTAAACCTCTAGTCAGTGTGCTTGTGGAACGGGTAGTAAGCCACTACTGTTCGCTGCTCTCTAATATATTTATTTGGCCGGTCGGCCTATGTAATTATCCATTTGTTGTAACCCTTTAATAGTTGCTCAATTTAAGTGTATTGGCTATGTATATTCATGCTTGTGACAAAACTGTGAATCTAGCGCACATCCTGGGAGCTAGATTCACATGAGTATGAGTTAGGAATAATTGAGGCGTCGTAGATCTTAAGCCATTTTGTTAAGTCTCCTGAGTGTGTAACACATCTGGTCGCCACCTTTGAGTGGTTTGACGGGCACACTTCAAGCTGAAGTTGACTGGCAGGCTAAAGGCCCAGCGATGTCTCACTTATCCCTCTCTCGGGACATTGGATGTTTCGTTATACTTGTCATATGAGATGAACCATTTCAACTCATATTGCAAATAGAACGAGAGGTTCGGGCGTCTCCGACATAAGGGTCTATAGAATGTTACCAAAAAACACGTAGTGCAATGGAAAACAGCCGATCAAATTCTAACCGACCTCGAGCAACGTTTTGTCGACCTTGTCGACCTCGGGCAACACCTCGCTGACCTCTGGTCTGATTCGCCCGACCCCGCCGACCTCGCTTCGACTGCGCCTGATCTCGTCGAGGCCGTTCCGATCCACCCGACCGGTCCGACCTTCCGATCAGTCCGACTTCCAACTACGGAATAAAGGGGTCGGCTAGTTGGAACTCGGGGATCTTCCGATATAGCCGACTTACACCGCAACGTAGCGATGTCTCTACCGGTATCCACACATCCTGGGAGGGAACGCCGAACACTCATGGGCTAGCACGCGATGCACGACTAGGGTTTTTGGCTCGTACGTGGACTAGGGTTTCCATGGAGAAGTTGATCTGGCTTAGAAGCTACGGACCCTGATCTCCACCCCTTGCCCCTCCTTATATAGAGTTGGCCGACCGGACTCGTAATCCCACCGAGACTCTATATTGAGTCGGATCTTATCCAAAGTAAGTTGTATCCGAGTCAAACTCGTATGCTTGTTCCAACCCGTTAAGTGTGCGACCCAATAGATTCGTGTACACTTGGTCCCGGTCCGAGAGCACCTCTCAGCCGACCCTGTCAACAGCGGCCCCCTAGCAGAACGTATTGACACCAAAGTATACAAAAAGATCATATCGGCTGAACCTGTAACGTGTGCACTGTTCCCTTTGCCTCACGATATCAATTAAGCTATAGGCAATACTAGTGCCATCCTATCATTAGCTTAATTATTCACTCGATCCCATATTGGATTATGTATCTAATGATTGACTCCTCAATCACATCGGCATGACCATGCACTTCCATAATCCATTACATCGAGGGCCTAGAGATATCTCTCCCATAGGAGAGGCAAATTCCATCTTGATCATTCACATCCCTCTACATGCTTCATAGTAAACCCGAATACTACTTTTATAACTACCCAGTTACGGAATAGCGTTTGGCAGTCCCTAAGTAAGCCACTAGACATGTTGGAATTCATCATGATCTCAGGTCTAAGGACTTTGCACCAACATCACTTGGGACCAACTAATGACATATTAATTCCCTGTAGTGTCTCAAGGTGGGTCTATCCAACAACATGTTCTCTAACATGTGTTCATGTTTATTGATTTGGTATCTCCATACGATGATCCATGAGATATGATCATCAACCAATACATGTGCTGATCTTAGAATCATATTCGTTCCATAGATATGATATATGATCAGGGATCATTTAGAAATAGATTTATATTACATAGAGTCTCATGAATAAGTCACATGCTTATTGATCAATAATAATTATCTATTTCATGGAACATAATAATAGTTTATTCATTAATAAATAAACATTGACCATGATATCCAACATATCCATGTTGCCTCTAGGGCATATCACTAACATCGGGCAGCCATCCCACGAGGAATTTTTGTCCAAGAAGTGCTCAAGCCATCGATCAAGGAGGCTGAGTTGTCTGCGTCGACCCTTCCACCCTTGGGTGACTCGGTGCTCACCATCTCCAACACTTTGGACTATTGTCGCCGAGAACTCATCGATTACATCACCACTAAGGCGCTACCGCCCAACAAGGTCACGACCAAGCATGTCGCCCGACGTTGCAAGCAGTACGTGGTGGTCGGCTCCAAGCTATACAAGCGCGCAGCCTCTTCCCGAGTACTCTGCTATGTGTCCTCTGGGACCGAGGTGTTCAGATCCTCGATGAAATCCAATCGGGCATCTGCGACAACATGCGGGCACTCGCACACTGGTCGGCAAGGCCTTCCGGTCGGGATTCTGTTGGCCGACTGCCAATGAGGACGCCAAGGAGCTAGTTCGGCGCTGCGTTGGCTTCCAGTTCTTTGTCAAGAAGAATCACCTCCCCGCTCAAGGTCTCCAGATGATCCTCCTTCGTGGCCCTTCGCGTGCTGGGGGCTTGACATGGTCGGCCCATTTCCGAAGCCTCAACAATGCTTTGACCGCCTCTTCATAGCAATCGACAAGTTCACGAAGTGGATCAAGGTGATGCCTCTGAAGACTTGCACTGCCAAGAAAGCAGCTGACTTCATCGAGGGCATCTCCTATCGTTTCGGCATCCTGAGGGAAATTATCATCGATCTTGGCACTTAGTTCACCGAGAATGAATTCTATGGATTTTGCGAAGATAGGTGCATCGAAGTGAAGTACGCCTCGGTGGCGCGTCCCTGGTCCAATGGACAGTGCGAGCGTGCCAACATCATCATCTTGCAAGGGCTAAAGGCCCGAATCTTCGATCCTCTCCAGAAGTATGGGGGTCAGTGGATTCGTGAGCTCTTGGCCATCCTTTGGGGACGTTGCAACCAGCCGAGTAGAGCCACGGGTCAGACCCCGTTCTTTCTAGTCTATGGGTCGAAAGCTGTCCTACCAGTCGACTTGCGCCATGATTCCCCGAGAATCTGCCACTATGATGAGGGGATGGCTGAGCAGACATGGGCCGAGGACATTGTTGATCCCAAATCGTGTCGGAAGTGCGTCGACTTGGAAAATCACGCGCTGGCCTGAGAGATTTGCTTTACTCTAGTGCAGGTCATAAGTATTGCTTCTTAGCTTCGTAGGCGTGCTAGTTGATTTGATCCTGCAATCAACAAGAAACAAAGAAACACGTGTTAGTCTGCAAACAATAGCCGATCGGCTGGTGGCCGATGACATATCGTTTGTTGTTAAGCCAATGCGGTGTGCACTAAATCAGCCAGAGGAAATTAAACCTAATTGATCGGCTGTAGATATTCATAATATATAATCTAAACATGAAAATACATTCAGACTAAGTGATTGGGATAGATCGGTAGTGTACCAAGACAGTATAAACCACTTAAACCCAAAGTTACCTTAATGCGCAGATTATATATATTTATAGCATAGCCGATGTCATAGATCTAATGTGTATCGGCTAGTACTCCGATACCACTTTATACTAAGATATCTATATAAACTAAATACATTAAACAGGAACCGATCAAGTGTTAAGAGGACCTAACAGATTGATAACAAGCTTAACATATATACTTACAGTGAGATCTTAATATAAAGGGTAGCTTTAACATATCAAGTAAACATAAAATGAACAAGATAGTTAAAACAGATAAGATCAGATGAAACCCCGATGCTATCTCTAATAGTAATCATAAAACAAGATAGATCCTTTATGATTCTAAATACAACATAATAGGTCGGACCTAACCGATACAACATTAAGTATAAAAAGAAGCATAAGATCTAAACGAGTTGATGAAAACCTTTCGAGATGGTGGATACACTACATAATCTAAGCCAACGATGGTACCTAACCCTATCGGCTGTTGTCTAATAACAGAGACTAGCCGATTAGGGTTAGATCATATTATCGATCTAGATTATACAACATATATGATAACTCAACGATTTACGTAAACAAGATTAGAGTATCATAATGATGGAAGCACTATCCCGAGAACGCAAGCCGCCATAACAAGCTTTACCTTTCGCTGGAGGTCGAATTAGATGCAGCCCAACTAGAAGCAAGAACTCGTCGAAATAACTACAACAAAAGTGTGGAGATGCACCGAAAGTTGTATTGAACTGATTGCTGTTAATTTACATGGTCCTGGGTCGTATTTATACCTAGATACAATATAAGTCCATAACGGACACGATTCCTTTCTCTATTACAATTCAAATTACAGATAATTGCCTAAAACAAACTCTTATCGACATTATCTATAAAGAAACTATTTAAAATATCTTAATTAATAGATACAATTGCCTTTCCTGGACTCTATCCATGTATGGCAACCTCATGAAGCACTTTAAATGAATCCGAAGATGATTCCAATATTATTCTACCGGAATCGGCTACATCGGCTCTTCTTGTCCGATTCGATATTGGCCGACGATTACCTTAGCTGACTCGGTCATCAACCGACGAACTCCTTAGCCGATTCGGTCTACACTTGGCGCGCACTCTGCTTATGACCACTCTGATTCTTTCCAAATCAGCTTCGATCTTAGTTCCAAATCTGATAATTGGCTTATCAAATTTGGTCATTAACACATGCCCCCAAGTCCGTGATATTTTTAATGTGTCACATACCACAAATATAAGTATGTGTTAGACCATGGAAATAATGTATAATGAAAATAAGAACTAAAGTTTCCCTAGAAAGGTATAATTAGTATGCTTGATCGTGCATTTTTTGAAGTTATGCATATGCATATGAGAAGCATAACCATTTTAAAACTCGACTAAAGGGATTAAGAAAAGTTTATAAACACCCAAAATCTGAGAAAAATATGTACAGATCTTTTGGAAAAACTTGGACGCACAATGTGAAGTTTGAATTCACATACCAAACCAAAATCTAGATAATATCCCTCACTATAAACCCAAAGTGCTGAAACTGTTGACAGAACTCTGGAACCATTTTCAAATCAATGCCAAAATTCAACCAGGGATCTCCAGGCTGAGAAACTTGACAAAAACATAGTTCAGACTTTGCTTTACAACGTTTCCATTGGGCACCGCCCCAAATTCGGCCTGGAAATGTATTTAAACAGAGCCCAAAGTAGTAAAGTCACTACTGGGATCCAGACTTAGAAAATTTTCTGGTCTCCACTCCACTCTCTCTTCCCTCGCTGCCATGTGGGCCCTACTGCCCGATGGGGCCACGGAGCCAGTATCATAACATTCTCCACCCGGTCCCACGTGCCAGAACACACGCGCCACGCGCGAGAGCCGACGTTGGCTGCGTGGCAAGCCGACGGGCTGTTCTCTCTTTCCTCGCCAGCGACACCATTTAGGCCCGACCAGCCGGCAAACACTCTCTTTCTCCCACTCTTGTCTCATTCCATGGAAGAACCGAGACCGCCCACCTTGGAATCGATGGGAACAGCCGAGAAAACTTCACCGCTGGCAAGAAAGGCCATTGTTGCCATTGACAACCGATGAACTCCGCTCTCGTTTGATGTGTGTTCCTTAATCCCTACTCAATTCCCTCTCTAATGCCACCGAGATTATCGCATTTGGTGCAGTCGACGGTCGGGAACACGACCACGCCACGCCAGGTCTTCGACGTGCTCTGAGCTGACCGCCGCAATGCACCCACTCGTCGACAGCCTTCCACGGTGAGCCATTGGCCAAACCCTCTCGCCAGCATGTTTTCTAGTGGCTGACAATGGTGTAACTCGAAGGAATCACAATGAAGTGCACTGAGGAGAGAGTTCCCCTTTTTCTTCCCCGACTCCGGCCGCCGTCATTATTTTCCTTTTCCTCCCTCTCTGGTAAGTTCTAGCGAAAAATTCCTTCTGCTTTGAGCAACCTCACGACCATCTGAACAAAGGCCCACACTCCCTTTTTACAGTTGAACACCGAGGCGACCAATCGACGGTCACCCGTGACGGAGACTGCTGCCGCTTCAAGACCCCACACGATGCCACCAATAACCCGACCGCGCCAGTGTCCAGCCAGCACTTGGTAAGTTTTCTGGTGACCCATAGATGCTTTACATTGCGCATGCACGAGTAGAACAAAGCCCAAAATATACATGCACCATCTACCCAAACCGCGCCGCCGCCCATACCGTCGACGGTGATGATTCCGGTGACGGCAGTGGACGAGAAGGCCACCACTAGCTTTGCCTTGGTCTTCTCTAGATTTTTCCTTTTGGTCGCAACTCAAGATCGGCCGCCGTTCGCCGCCGGCGCCAGCGAGAACCTCGCCACGCGCCACTGCCTTGCTTCACTCCCTCTCTGTCTCACTGACGAATGGGACCCACACTGTTAGGCGCCAGTAAAACACGTTTAAAACTAAACAGACGCTGAGAGATGGACCCCACACATTTTTATTCAAAATGAAGAAAAGATTAAACCCGGATATTAGAATTTTCTAATAGAGAAATGATCCCAACTTTGAAAATTCATATAAAATGGAAAATAGCATATTTTGGATTGAAACAAATTTGGTTAGATTCACAAGTTTATGAACTTTGATATTATGAAATAAAATCACCTACTCACAGTAGAGAATTTAATTCTAAAAATTTATTTGTAGACTAGCTAACCTAGGGAAAGTTTTAACTTATGAAATTTGTAAGAAAATCATTTCAACTCCGAATGGAGTGAACTAAAATTCTATGTAACCAGAAAAAGTTGAACTTTATTTTAGAATCATAAAACCTAGTACCTTCTGTAGCATATATATCCCTAATAAATTAAATAAGAGAAATAAATCTCTCATGTGTACCTCAGCTTCTAAAAATCATAGAAACCTAATCCTAACTCCAAAAATTACAAACTAAATTTTGTTAGAATCACATTGTTATGCTTTACTGGATAAAGATAAATATCATACCAGAAACATAAGAGTTTAGCCCTGGAATATGTTGAAATGCACATAGTTTCATACTTGACATGTAAACAATTTTAGAAATTTATAACTTTGATAAAAATTAATAAAATAGGGACCCTTATCCAGGAAAAATTCAATTTAACTCTAAACCATTTTAATCCATATAATTCATGCTGGATTTCCATGGATGTTTGTAATTTGAGATGTTGTATATATGAATTTAGACGAACCGCTGACGAATCCCGACTAACCCTCATATCAAGCTGATCAAGAAGAAGAGCCAGGCAAGTTTTTCACCTCCCCCTTTGAACACATTGAACCTATACTTTGGAGGTTATTTTGAAAAGGATTGCAAAATATGCATGTTGAATTTATATTACAACACTAAAATTTTGTAATACATATTAGATCAACTCCTTAACTTGCATTCCAGTTAAACTACACAATACACCTTAGCCATCATTCCTAGCCCTAGAAACAACTCAGTTTTGCCATAATGAGTATGATGGTTGAGATTAAAAATATATGAAAATGCTTAGTCTTGCTTGTAGTATATTTTTCTTACCATATGGGCAAAGTATATTAAAAACTGAGTTGACTTGTGGACTGAATTTATGATGAACAAATGTGATATTTGCCAAGTAAAATGTTGGAAAATATGGATTTTAGGTCTGGGCCTCATGTGGTACGCATATGAGATTAGTTGCGTACCGATAGGGGGAGAGTGTGCCCAGACAGATTTTAAGGACTTCACTCAATGTCTGTTCATTTCGAATACAGTACAACCACATGTGCTAGTAAGGGATAGCCCAAGCTTAGAAAATATTTATGGTTTAGCCTTACATTTTAGTAGGCTGGAGAGTATGAGTTCGTATAACTCAGAGAAACTTCCTATTTACCCCGATGTGGTAATTTAGGTGACTAAGTTTGTCCAATACAACGATATTGTGCCACGTGTGTGGGTTCCTGTCGTGTCCGCCACCACGGCGTTAAGTTTAAGGCGAGGCCACGCCACTTGATGGTTCTATGTCATATTCCAGTGTGACTAGGATGGAGGGAACACGTATCGTGCTGGTGTAAGGCTAAATCATGAATTTTGGAAGGGCTTTGTTGTGTGTAATAAATCGGATACTTATGTATCGCGTGACATGCTATGCATGATTATTATTTCACATTGTTGGCAACTTTTTTGGCAGTAAGGCAATCGCGATCGGGACACCTAAACACCTTGCGGTGATATGGAGTCGCCAACCACCTCAATCTAGCAAAAACTAAACCAAGATGGGTTTTGTAGATTAAACCAGCTAGCAAAGCCGATTTGAGTAGAACGATGGATAGATACCTGTCTCGTGGGTAAACGGATGGTTTTCAGGACAAACCTACAAAGAGGTGTCACACTCTCGCAGCGGCGGCGGACGATTTACAGCGTAAATCGACAAAGATGGATGAACTAATGCGAAGAAATGTAAAAGAACAATTAAATTGGCTAAAAGCTAAAAACTAGATTGAATCTTGTGTATGGTGTCTGTCTCTTGCCAATGGAACCGGCCTTGACCCTTAAATAGGGGTTGGTCTTGCCTTCTACAAGCCCTCCTCCACGTCCAATTCAGGATAAACACCTTAGGAAACCTGAAACATACCTTATGGAGCAAGGAAACCCAAGTACCGATAAAATCAACTCGGTTTCGGACTCTGCCGGTCAGATCGGCCACGTGCCGCCGGTCTGACCAGCCCATACATGGCAGTCAGGCCGGCCCTTTGGAGGAAACCGACAGATTTTCCAAATATTGGCAATTTTCCCTATTTTAATCCTAGATGCCAATTTTGGGCATAAACACATGCCCCCTGCCTTTTATGATGAACATCATGAATATAAAAGCATAGAACATGTTTGACTCAGGACGATAATCTAATTACCGGCCATAAAACTTCCTAAGCATTTTGCCAAACACTCGGGAAGCATTTTTTCAGGTATTTACTGTTGATAGCTCGCTGAAAACGTTCTCCTTGAAGTGTCTCCAGAAAATATGCATTCCCTTGAACGACTCCGCATATCCAATAAGGCCGTTCCCAACTTGGTGACCACTTACTGAATTCTTTAGATCGAGAACCCAAAGGCAAAATTGTTTTCCATACCAAATCTCCCACTTGGAATGTCTTTGCCTTCACCCTTTTATTGTATGCTTTAGCCACTCTCTTCTTCTCTTTCTCTATCTCCTCCAAAGCCTTCAAACGCTTGTCGACCACCTCATCAAGATTATCTCCCATCAAGGTTTAGTGGTCTTCAACTGACAAGTCATCTTGCTTTATATATCGAAGAGAACCAAGATTCACCTCAACTGGTAAAACAACTTCTTGTCCATAAACCAACTCAAAAGGGGTTACCTTGGTAGCACCATGTTTAGATATTCTATGCGCCCAAAATGCCTTAGAAAGTACCTCATGCCACCTCTTTGGATGTTCTTCGATCTTCTTCTTGACTAATTTTAACAAAGTTTTATTACTCGACTCGGCTTGTCCATTAGCCTAAGCGTAGTAAGGAGAAGAACTCAACAATTTGATACCATAAGATTCGACAAAACTTTTCACCTCTTTGGACATGAAGCTCCTTGGTTCGTAGTCAACGTTTGAGGAATACCGAATCTATGTATAATATGCTTCAAGATAAAGTCAATTACCTCCGTATGAGTCATATTCTTGAGCGGCACGGCTTCGGCCCACTTGGTAAAGTAATATGTCGCAACTAGCACAAACCGATGCCCTTTCGATGACGAAGGATGAATTTGACCGATGAAATCCAAAGCCCAACCTCGAAACGGCCATGGTTTAATAATAGGATTCAACACCGTAGCTGGTGCTAATTGAATATTGCCGAACCGTTGACAAGCTTCGCATCCTCTATAATATTTGAAACAATCATCAATCATCTTCGGCCAATAGAACCCCGCTCTCCTAAGCAACCAATTCATTTTATGGGCCGATTGATGAGTTTCACAAATACCCTCATGTACTTCTCCCATAGCAACTTTAGATTGATCATTATCTAAGCACTTTAATAGCACCCCATCTATATTTCGGCGATATAGATCTCCATCAAGCAAAGTATATTTGAACGCTTGCCGCCGAATTTGCCGATCAACCTTAAGACTAGGATCTTTCAAATATTGAATCAAAGGAATTCTCTAATCTTCTGTTGTTTCTAGGGCACAAACATCCGAATTAAAAATTATTTCGGCCTCTGTATCAGATGAGTTGTGCCCCCCAGCACCTTCTGTGAACCCGGTCTGGACGGCCAAGCAACGCCGGTGCAGACCGCTAACAACCCGTGGTCAGACCGAAAGTAATGCGTCGGTCAGACCGCCTGCCATCTACGGTCAGACTGGCGGTGATGCACCGGTCAGACCGCCTGCGATCTGTGTCTTCGCCAATTTCGCCCAAAAAATTATAATCTTGCACCGATTTTTCTAATATAAGAAATATCCCTCTCTTGACACTATAACCAGATGCTTGTTAAGCCAAATCATTTGCTCTAGAATTTTCACTCCTAACAATATGTTTAATAGCAAAATCATCAAAATTGGCAAAAATATCTAAACATTGATCAAGATACATGTTTAGCGACCCGTCAAGGCATTTGTAAACTCTGGCAACTTGTTGCACCACCAATTCTGAGTCACCAAACGCTTCCACATGGGTTGCTCCAATGATCTTCATCACTTGTAAACCGAATAACAAAGCATTGTATTCGGTTTGATTATTTGTACAAAATATTATAGATGAACCGTTGCTTCAAAACATTGACCATTAGGCGAAATTAAAACTACACCTATACCTTGACCTTCTTTGCACGAAAAACCATCAAAAATAAATCTTCCAAGGTATATGTAACACCATAAAAATCAGAGAATTTAAAATTGGGAATTAAAAATCAGAACTTACAAAAACTTTTGGTATTCTTGCATCTCGCCGTGTTTATTGCCTCTTATTTGCCAGCTTTGTCGTGCAAAGTTAATAAAGAGAAATTTATCTAAAAGATATGTAGGGAAATTGATGAGAATTTAATTTGAATCAAAACTATACTTTGGAAAATACAAAAACAAAACAAATAAAATGGAATAAAGGAGAGGATAGAAATAGAAGGAATATATATATATATGTACATAATAATATATATAATAAAGGATATAAAATGGCCAAATTATATTTCACATTGGGAGAAATAAAAGGAAAGAATAAAAATAAAAATTTAAAGGAAAGGAAAAAGGAAGGGAAAATTAGGGAAAATGAACAAGTCTACTGTTCAATTGGCGCCAGGTGTTTGACGCCGGTTTCGCCGTACCGCGCGCACGTCGCCGCGATGCCACTCATCGCGCGCGCGTGTTCCCGGCCGCCCCGGCGTCAATGGTTTGTACCGCGCGTCGCGTCGCTCGCCCTGTGCCACGCCGCACCCAGCGTTAGCCACGCCGCTCGCCCCCGCCGCGTCCACTCCGCCGTACGCACACGTGCGTACCCGTGCGCCCCAGGCGTCAACGCAGCCGTCACACCCGCGCATGTGCACCGCGTCAGCCATGCGCGCCCACGCCGAGCCGTCCCATCGCCGCCGCTGTAGCCTCGCCGCGCCGTCGTCAGCCGCTCCCGCACGCCCATGCCGTCGCCACGCCGCTGACGCTGCACCAGTGCACGCACATACCACCCGCCGGCTATAAAATGACCACCCCGGAACAAACTTCCTATACAACAATTCTTCCTCATCTCTCCCTCCATCTTCCCCCAAGCTTCCCCCAAATTTCCCCACCAACATCGCTCGGATTTTGAAGGAATCCGATGAGGAGCTGAAGAACCCTAGCGTCGGCCGCCCGAAGCAAAAGTTAGAAATTCGTGATCGAAGAAAATGTTAGAAATTCGTCATCTTCGATCGGTTTCTCGGCAAATTGAAGGTACATTCACGATATACATGTCATAAGGTACATTTCCCTAGCTTGGTTAAGCCTAACTCTCACCGGAACTCGCCGGCGACGAGCGCCGCCGAGCTCTCTGCTCCGGCCGCCGCCGTGCGCACGTCGCCAGGCCACCACCATCCCTTTCCGGCCGATCCAAGCCCCTAGCTAGCTTCCTCGTGTCCCGTAGATGCTCTAAGACCCACAGGCCCGGCCGGAACTCCGCGGAGCTCGCTGTCGTCGTGCGCCGTTGCCTCCACGGCTAGGCCGTCGTCGTCGGACCTCTTCGCTGCCTCCCCGGCCCAGCCGTGCCTCGGAATAGGGTCCCCACATCACATAGATGGTATAGGACTCAACAGTTGTCAAGCTCCGGTCGCGGTTGCCGCCGTTCGGCCGTTCTCCGCCGCTGGGCTCGCGGGGAAGAAGAAGGAGAAGAAGAGAGAAAGAAAAAAAAGAGAGGGGGAAGATATATGAGAACGGAGCGGTGGCTCAGTGGTTTGAGCCGCGTGAGAGAGAGAGGCAGGGCGCGGGTTCGATTCCTAGCCGAAGCAAATTTTTGAAAATTTTTTCTATTTCTTTTAAGGAATTAAAATTAGGAGAAGCCTAGTAAAAATCATAAAAAAATTATATTTACTCTATTGAATCCCTAAACTTTATTTACAAGAAATTTTACATCTTTCCAAGGAATTATTATTTATTCTTTTCCAAAATTTCCTTTACAAATAATTATGGACTTTATATTCAAACTTCTTAACCTATTCCCTCTCCAAAAATTCCTATCTTTTGTAAAACCCATTTATTCACCTAAATATTACATTTACAAATGGGAACCTTTATAATTTTTTAAAAAACAATCTTTATAATTCCTAATCAACCCTTCCCTATATATATACATATATATCTATATACATATAGGTTTTATATTTAATCCTTCCCAACCCAATTATCGGTAGACCGCGACACCGAGATCACCGGAGGGTTAAGAATTCCACTAGAAAATCGATGTAAACACTCTCGTTACCCTTTCGTCAAAATAGACAATTTCGGATCGTCGGTTATAACGCCGATAAACTTACATTAACGGGGATAAGGCCACCCCATATAAAATAAATCAAAGAAAACCTACAAGTTCAAATTAATGCAACTCACTCGTCTTGACTCGGACTTTAGCAAAACCCAATCATTAATCCATTTATGACCATAGATTCGCCGTAGATTCGTCTCAAGAGCTGCTTTTGCAATTTACTTGGCTTTTACTGGATTTTATTGAATTCTAAACAAATTCAATCCTTTCTTTTCGCACGTACGGTTAGCATCCAGGGAAGATAGCACTGACTATACTGAAGACCCAGTCCAACAAGCGTGCGAGCAAGGCAAGTCATCACACCTCTTCGAACATATTGATCCCAATTGCGAAATAATGTTGTTTCAAACTTCAAATATGCATGCTACATACACAAACTAGTACCTATGCTTGATATGCCATGCCTTGACATTGTTTACCTTTAGATATAATCTTTGTAACCCTTTGATGAGATATATCCGAAGGATATCTTCGGTAAAATGCTTAGCTATGCTTATATTAGAACCATGCACACTCATGACTTCACAAAGAAGCTTTATGCTTGGGCAACTACCTTAGGGAAGGCAGTTGAGATACGGCATGTGGAGACATGAGCACCACATTGCCTTGAACATGATGAAAATAGTTTTGATGAAAAAAATGAAAGTACAAAACCATTGTTTTTAGACTGGGGCGGATGGATGGATTTGGGTGGATTCCGGTAAAGGCAAGTAATGTCCCTGGTTGATTAAGGACCGAGCCACGAGACTTATAACCTGAAACGAGCCAGTACAACCGTACTTCTCGAATGGGTATAGACCTAGTGGAGTAGATAGCCGAGCGGAGCCAGTATCCCTGCATAGTGGTTCTTATGTGGAAATGTGGTTCTAGTGGTTGAGATAAGGCTGCGGCCTACGGGTTGAGTAATGGATGAGAATTTGGTGAGTTTCCCCTTACCCCGGGAGCACCAGAACTCTTGTCACTGCTAGGAAAGGACAGCTAGAGTGCAAGAGGAATTAAGTTCATGGAGTGGGTACTGCCAAAGTAAGGTTATCGAAAAGCTTTGCCGTGACCGTCCCATATGGAGGGATGAAGGCTCATTCAATGAGCAGTTGCGGAGTGCGGGTAAAGTGTACATCCACTGCACTGTGAGTAAACCAATCTATTCGAATAGCCGCGCTCGTAGATAATGAGCAGCATGACAAGTTTCTCTTGTGGCTAGACTCATAAGTTTTAAAATGAAGGGTGGGTATGCATAATGATTTTTGTATGCTGGTGGACTCAACTTCTCGACCTTTGAGAAGGGGTAGACTCCCCAGAAAACCATGACGACTCGGAGGCGGGAAGCCATCCTTGGTATCACGATGGATGGTAGACAACCGTCACCAACTTAATACACTCTGGAACTAAAACTTGACTTTGCTAGAGGTTAGGCTTGTAAAATGATTTATGAAAATTGGCTTTGCACAAATAAACCTCAGTCATCCTTTGAATGACCCTATCATGTGCATCACTTCCGTGTTGGCTTGCTGAGTACATTGGGTACTCACCCTTGCTATACGCACAAACCTTCAGATGGTGGAAACGAAGAACTGGAGGACCCCTATGCTTACTGCCAGGAGGGCGAAGAATAAGAAGGCGCCTACTAGGTCTTAGTCCCCGGTCGTTGCCTGTGGCAATCGACATGCCGCTGCCTTCCGTCTGCTATCTTATCTAATTTCTGCTTTTGGTTGTATCCGGACCAGTAGGTCCTGCATGTATTGAATAATGCCTTCGGGCCTAATATTGTAATATACCTTTTGGTGTAAGGCTATTCGTGCACTTTGCACCTGATAATTCAGTACTGTATTCGTGGGTACCAAACTACTCAATCCGGGGAAATGGTACTATGAACACGAATGATTCCCGTCCTCAAAAACGGGGGTCTACAGAGCTGGTATCAGAGCAGTGCAGCTGTAGGATAAGACCAAATGGTGCCCCACCCCCTGTAGAACTGGTTAAAGGGAACTATCCCTGCTTAGGATTATTTCAAGTACAAACTATGTCTACAAAACAGAATGTGTTTTCCCTTATACTCTTGTCCCCATTTCTCTACTAAAATTATTTTGATATTACCCCTCTCTAACCTAAGATAGTTTCAAAAGCAGATGGCAGACCATGATCAGAAATGGAACAGGGGATGGGTATATCCGGATCCCGACCAAAGAAAAGAGGCGGTGCACAAGAGGAGAAAGTCACTAGACTGGAATATAAGTTGTGATAGCAAAATGATTGTCATAGGCACGGTATTTACGCCCGAAGATGCTACGAAGATTCCTCGACACCTAAGGAACAACACCTTCCGTGGTGCACATTAGTTAACCCGACATCTCCAGCTTTATGGACCGCCCAAACCAGAAGATAACACATCAGAAGAGATGTCCTATGGATATGATGATAAAGAAAACATAGAAAACATTAGTGGAGGAGCAATGGGATTTCCAGGCATGTACTCGTTGTGGAGAAATTGGACACACTGCAAGCATGTGCAACTACCTCTGTCGTTGCGGTGAAGACACCCATATGCCGAAAGAATGCCCCATGAGGGCCATTACATGCTTCTTGTGTGAAAGATCATGTACCTAAGGACTATCAACTGATGATAATCTTTGATAAGAAGAGGAAAGACCAAAAGGTATTTCGACGGTCCGCCAATCAACTCTTGGTTGGTACCACAACAGAGAAGATGTTTCTGATCCTGAAACAGCCCCAACCCAAGTAAAGGCCATCAGTGGTAACAAAGGCGTGCGGCATACCCAGAAGAATGCACCTCGTGACAAATCGGGTCTGATCTGTTTCAACTGTCGTAAGCTAGGACACTTTTTCAATAAATGCCCCCTTCCAAGACCGACAAAAGAAGACCGACGTTGTTTCAACTGTGGCGAAACAGGTCATGTATCCAGAAGTTGCCCACTGCCCAAGCACCATCAGCCTCAAGACAACCGCATGATCTGCAATGCCGGTATTCCACAAGAGTAAAAGTAGCACCCGAATCTTGTGGTTGGTTGGATGATTAGATTGGACATCTGCAAGGGTTTTGGTCTTGCTTTGGATGGTGTTGAGTTGGCAAGGGCCACACCCTGATTTCCCCCTAGTTATGGTGTGATGTAGAACGATGTTAGTGTTATATTATGGGACTGTGCCTGGCAGTCCGATGTACCCTTATGATGTAACATTTGTGAACTAATATAAAGTTCTATGTTATATCTTAAATGAGTTTATTCCACCATGCTTGTTGTGTGCAAAAGATCACCACAAACAACTTGAAGAAAAATCCCTTAGAATCGTGACCTTAGTAGGTAAAGTCTCTTACCTTATCCACGTCGTACAGATGGCTCATCGACGTAGAGCAGCGGCGACCAACGAGAACCCGCCAGAGCATAACCCCTCTACTCTAGCGGAAGTCATGACTTTACAAACCCAACTGCTTCAAGCCATTGACAACAACCAAGGACAACACGGAGGATCAAACTTAGGCGAGTTTATGCGAGCCAAGCCACCGACGTTTTCCATAGTAGAAGAACCAATGGATGCTGAAGATTGGCTAAGAGTTATAGAGAAGAAGCTGACCCTCGTCCGAGTACGAGAGGCGGACAGAGTCATCTTCGCCACCAACCAGCTGGAAGGTCCCGCAAGTGACTGGTGGGACACCTACAAGGAAACCCGGGCCGAAGATGCCGGCGAACCAACTTGGGAAGAATTCACAACCGCCTTGAGTAAAAATTTTGTACCCGCCGCGGTCATGAGGATGAAGAAGAATGAGTTCCGTAGGTTGCGCCAAGGCAACACCTCGGTGCAAGAATACCTCAACAAGTTCACGCAGCTTGCCCGTTACGCCACAAGTGACCTGGCGGATGAAGAAGAGAAGATGGATAAATTTATCGAAGGATTGAACGACGAGCTGAGAGGACCAATGATCGGTCAAGACCACGCCAGCTTCCAAAGCCTCATCAACAAGGTCGTGAGGCTTGAGCATGACCAAAGGATGGTTGAAAACAACTGAAAGAGAAGGCTTGTTCTGGCCCGTCCAATTCAAGAGACATCTCAGAGACCCAAAGGAGCAACACCAACAGGATGGAAACCAGCCATCATAGCGGGCAATCGTCCCACTGCACCCAACAACGCTAGCAGGCCACCGGCAACACCTTTCCGCACCCTGACTCCCACTTTGGCAGCACCGGGAAACTGGAATGTTAATTGCTTCAACTATGGAGAATTCGGGCATTATGCCAATCAATGTCCCAAACCGCACAACACACCCAACCGTACTGGAGCCAACGCCACGGTTGTGAGAGGAACCCCTACCCCGGCGCCCGGACGAAGCTTGTTCAGAACACCCCAACCAAAGGAAGATGCAACCGGATTCCGTCGTGATCAGGTGAACCATGTGCGTGCTGAGGAAGCTCAAGAGGACCAAAGCGTGCTGATGGGTAGGTTTTCTATCCACTCTGCACCAGTTAAAGTTTGTTTGATTATGGAGCTTTGCATTCATTTATATCATCAAGAATAAGCAAGGAGCACAACTTGCACCGAGTAAACCTTAGGAGACCAATGGTAGTGCATTCACCCAGGGGAGAAATAACTATACCCCATGCGTGCATGGATGTGCCCATCGTATCAAGGATGTGGTATTCCTTTCGAACCTTATGGTTTTACCACCCCAAACCCTGGTCATCATACTAGGAATGGATTGGTTGACCAAGAACCAAGGGGTATTAGATTGTGGACGGAGAGAAGTCACCCTATCTACCCCATGGGGATCACCGATGACTGTAGCCATCGACCAAGACCCTATGCTCTGTGGCCGAGCTACAGGAATAGTCACCATGCTACCCATGGTTGGAATGCCAGTAATTCAGGATTACCCAGATGTATTTCCTGAGGAACTACCTGGAATGCCCCCAGACCGAGACATAGAATTCATCATTGACCTCATGCTTGGCACTGCCCCATAGCTAAGAGGCCCTATCGAATGCCAGTTAACGAATTAGAGGAACTTAAGAAGCAAATAAGGGAATTGCAAGAGAAAGGCTTTGTACGCCCTAGTTCTTCACCGTGGGGAGCCCCAGTGCTGTTTGTTAAGAAGAAGGATGGAAGCATGAGGATGTGCATAGACTATCGGTCGTTAAATGAGGTAACCATTAAGAACAAATACCCGTTGCCTCGGATCGACGACTTGTTCGATCAGCTCAAGGGAGCCCGAGTATTTTCAAAGATCGATCTTCGATCTGGCTACCATCAGCTAAAGATTAGAGCGGAGGATATACCCAAGACTGCGTTCTCTACGCGCTATGGCTTGTATGAGTTCACAGTGATGTCTTTTGGACTGACCAATGCCCCGGCCTACTTCATGAACCTCATGAACAAGGTATTTATGGAATATCTGGACAAGTTTTCATTGACGATATCCTCATCTACTCTAAAGATGATGAAGAACACGTAGAACATTTGCGCTTGGTACTAGAAAAGTTGCGAGAGCACCAGCTATATGCCAAATTCAGCAAGTGTGAATTCTTGCTTAAGGAAGTAGCCTTCCTTGGACATGTAATCTTAGCTGGAGGCGTAGCAGTAGACCCTGCCAAGGTCGACACCGTTACCAAGTGGAAAACACCCCAATCAGTAATGGAGGTTAGAATTTTCTTGGGATTGGCCGGATATTACTGGAGATTTATCAAAGGATTTTCTAAGATAGCCCAGCCCATGACCCAACTGTTAAAGAAGGAAAAGAAGTTCGTGTGGACTGAGCAGTGTCAAAAAGCTTTTGATCTACTCAAAGAAAAGTTAACACCGCTTCAATCTTAGTCCTACCGGACAACCGGAAAGACTTCGTCATATACTGTGATGCATCCCGACAAGGACTAGGAGGTGTGTTAATGCAAGAAGAAAAAGTTGTGGCTTATGCCTCAAGACAACTACGGCCGCATGAGGAGAATTATCCCACCCATGATTTAGAACTGGCCACAGTGGTGCATGCCTTGAAGATTTGGAGGCACTACCAGATCGGGAACCACTGTGATATATACACGGACCACAAGAGCTTGAAATATTTCTTTACCCAAACAGATCTTAACCTACGCCAGAGAAGATGGCTGGAGCTAATCAAGGATTATGACCTAGGAATCCATTACCACCCGGGTAAGGCCAATGTCGTAGCCGACGCATTGAGCCGCAAGACCCAATGCAATTATCTGGAGCTCCAAATGTATGGCCAACGAGCCTCAAGAAGAAATGGCTCGGCTTAACCTACAGTTGATTCCTCATGGACAACTGAATTCGCTAGAAATACAACCTCTCCTACAAATTCAGATTAAGGAAGCCCAGAAGGATTGCGAGGAGATCCAACTAATCAAGGAACGCATGGCCGAAGGACTGGCTAAGGAATTCATAGCCAACAACGATGGAAGCTATGGCATCTTAAAAGGATTTACGTACCAAAGAAAGGAGGATTGAGAGGACTGATCCTGAAGGAAGCCCATGAGTCAGCATACTCGCTACACCGGGGCAGCACCAAGATGTACCAGGATTTGAAAACAGAATACTGGTGGCCCAACATGAAAAGAGACGTAGCAGAATATGTAGCAATTTGTGACGTATGCCAACGTGTCAAGGCTTAGCATCAGAGACCGGCAGGGTTATTACAGCCCCTTAAGATCCCTGAATGGAAATGGGATGAAATAGGCATGGATTTCATAGTTGGACTACAAAAACTGCTACAGGATATGATTCCATTTGGGTGATCGTGGATAGACTTACCAAGACTGCCCGATTTATCCCGGTCAAGACTTGGTATAGCAGCGCTAAGTTGGCAGAACTGTACATGTCCAAAGTTTTGTGACTGCACGGAGTACCCAAGAGAATTGTGTCGGATCGTGGTACTCAATTCACATCTCACTTCTGGGATAGGTTTCACGAGGCGTTGGGAACTCACCTCGCCTTCAGTACTGCTTATCACCCTCAAACCGATGGACAAACCAAAAGGACAAACCAAGTCCTTGAGGATATGCTGAGAGCTTGCGCGTTGGATTTCACCAAGGACTGGGAGAAGTGCCTGCCCCATGTGGAGTTCTCCTATAACAACAGCTATCGAGCTAGCCTTAAGATGTCGCCGAATGAAGCCTTGTTTGGACGAAGATGCCGAACACCGTTGATGTGGTCGGAAGCCGGTGAACGAGCTGTGTTTGGGCCGGATATCATTAAGGAAGCCAAGGAGAAAGTTCGTCTAATAAGAGATCGGCTTAAGATAGCCCAGTCCCGGCAAAAGAGTTATGCGGACACTCGCCGAAGAGAGTTGGAATTCAATATAGGCGACTTTGTGTACCTAAGAGTTTCACCACTAAGAGGAACCAAGAGGTTTAAAGTCAAAGGAAAACTAGCGCCGAGATATGTTGGACCTTTCCCAATAAGCGCCAGAAGAGGCGAAGTGGCCTATCAACTAGACCTACCAGAAAACCTTTCTGATGTGCACCCTGTCTTTCACGTATCCCAATTAAAGAAATGTTTGCGGGTACCAGAAGAACAAGTTCCCTCGAAAGACATTCTTGTCAACAAAGACCTCACGTACCCTGAACACCCCGTGAAGATCTTGGACGAAGCAGAGAAGAAGACTAGGACCAAGACGTGACGAATGTACAAGGTGCAATGGAGCAACCACACCGAAGAAGAGGCCACCTGGGAGAAAGAAGACTTTTTGAAGACCGAGTACCCAAACCTATTCCAAGAACGGTAAGAAATCTCAGGGACGAGATTTATCGTTAGGGGGGTAGGTTTTTAACACCCTAAAAATCGGAGAATTTAAAATCGGGAATTAAAAATCAGAACATACAAAAACTTTTGGTATTCTTGCATCTCGCCGTGTTTATTGCCTCTTATTTGCCGCTTTGTCGCACGAAGTTAATAAAGAGAAATTTATCTAAAAGATATGTAGGGAAATTGGCGAGAATTTAATTTGAATCAAAACTATATTTTGGAAAATACAAAAACAAAACAAAATAAAATGGAATAAAGGAGAGGATAGAAATAGAATGAATATATATATATATATATGTACATAATAATATATATAATAAAGTTGGGCAAAAGATTGAAAATTTGGAGCTAAACTAAACATATAAAATGGCCAAATTATGTTCACATTAGGAGAAATATAAAAGGAAAGAATAGAAACAAAAATTTAAAAAGGAAAGGAAAAAGGAAACGAAAATCAGGGAAAATGAAAAAGTCTACTGTTCAATTGGCGCCAGGTGTTCAACGCCGGTTTCGCCGTACCGCGCGCACGTCACCGTGACGCTACTCGTCGCGCGTGCGTTCCCGGCCGCCCCAGCGTCAATGGGCCATACCGCGCGTTGCATCGCATGCCCTGTGCCACGCCACACCAAGCGTCAGCCACGCCGCGCCCACTCCGCCGTACGCACACGCGCGTACCCGCGCGCCCCGGCGTCAACGCAGCCGTCACACCCGTGCCTGTGCACCGCGTCAGCCACGCACGCCCACGCTGAGCCGTCCCATCGCCACCATTGTAGCCTTGCCACGCCGCAGTCAGCTGCTCCCGCGCGCTCATGCCGTCGCCACGCCGTTGACGCCGCACCAGTGCGCGCCCATACCGCCGACCGGCTATAAAACGACCACCCCGGACCAAACTTCCTATACAACAATTCTTCCTCATCTCTCCCTCCATCTTTCCCCCAAATTTCCCCACCGCATTGCTCGGATTTTGGAGGAATCCGACGAGGAGCCGAAGAACCCTAGCGCCGGCTGCCCGAAGCAAAAGTTAGAAATTCGTCATCTTCGATCGATTTCTCGGCAAATTGAAGGTACATTCACGATATACATGTCATAAGCTACATTTTTCCTAGCTTGGTTAAGCCTAACTCTCACCGAAACTCACCGGCGACGAGCGCCACCGAGCTCTCTGCTACGGCCACCGCCGTGCGCACGTCGCGAGGCCACCACCATCCCATTCCGGCCGATCCAAGCCCCTAGCTAGCTTCCCCGTGTCCGTAGATGCTGTAAGACCCACAGGCCCGGCCGGAACTCCGCCGGAGCTCGCTGTCGTTGGGCGCTGTCGTCGGACCTCTTCGCTGCCTCCTCAGCCCAGCCGTGCCTCGGAATAGGGTCCCCACATCACATAGATGGTATAGGACTCAATAGTTGTCAAGCTCCGGTCATGGTTGCTGCCGTTCGGCCGTTCTCCGCCGCTGGGCTCGCGGGGAAGAAGAAGGAGAAGAAGAGAGAAAGAAAAAGAAAGAGAGGGGGAAGATAGATGAGAACGGAGCGGTGGCTCAGTGGTCTGAGCCGCGAGAGAGAGAGAGAGTCAGGGCACGTGTTCGATTCCCAGCCAAAGCAAATTTTTGAATTTTTTCTATTTCTTTTAAGGAATTAAAATTAGGATAAGCCTAGTAAAAATCATCAAAAAAATATATTTACTCTTTTGAATCCCTAAACTTTATTTACAAGAAATTTTACATCTTTTCAAGGGATTATATTTATTCTTTTCCAAAATTTCTTTTACCAATAATTATGGACTTTATATTCAATCTTCTTAACCTATTCCCTCTCCAAAAATTCCTATCTTTTGTAAAACCCATTTATTCACCTAAATATTACATTTACAAATGGGGACCTTTATAAGAATTAAAAAAACCATCTTTATAATTCCTAATCAACCCTTTCCTATATATATACATATATCTATATACATATAGGTTTTATATTTAATCCTTCCCAACCCAATCATCGGTAGACCGCGACACCGAGCTCACCGGAGGGTTAAGAATTCCACTAGAAAATCGATGTAAACACTCTCGTTACCCTTTCGTCAAAACAGACAATTTCGGATCATCGGTTATAACGCCGATAAACTTACATTAACTGGGGATAAGGCCACCCCATATAGAATAAATCAAAGAAAACCTACAAGTTCAAATTAATGCAACTCACTCGTTTCGACTCGGACTTTAGCAAAACCCGATCATTAATCCGTTTACGAACATAGATTCGCCGTAGATTCGTCTCACGAGCCGCTTTTGCAATTTACTTGGCTTTTATTGGATTTTATTGAATTATAAATGAATTCAATCCTTTCTTTTCGCACGTACGGGTTAGCATCCGGGGAAGATAGCATTGACTACACTGAAGACCCCATCCAACAAGCGTGCGAGCAAGGCAAGTCATCACACCTCTTCGAACATATTGATCCCAATTACGAAATAATGTTGTTTCAAACTTCAAATATGCATGCTACATACACAAACTAGTTGAAGGGTTACGCGGAGGCTACACTAGCCGAAAACAAAAACTTTTCTACCACGCAAACCAGGAACACTTGCAAGTAAGGGCCGATAGATCGTTACTGATTGGAGTAGAGTGCAGCGGACTAGCCAATTAGGACTATCCGATCTGGAATAGTGTTGGCTGATGACAGCCGATTTGCCGATAGTCGATTCCCGGGGACAGCCGATTCACCAATCAGCCGATTCGCAGATGCCACAGCTGATCCAAGTCGTCCGACCGTGTTCTCGCGCCTCGCTCCGATGTGCCCGACCGCAGCCGATTCCACCACAGCCGATTAGTAGCCGACGAACAGCGCTGCAACGTAGCAGCGCCTCTACCAGTATCCACACGTCCGGGGACAGAACGCTGAACACCCGTGTGCTAGCACGCAATGCAAGGCTAGGGTTTGGCTCGAAAGTGGGGAGGGTTTCCGTGGAGATTGATCTCGCCGACTTCTGTTGCGCCAAAGCAGATTGATTCGTTTCTATTCGATGCCGCAACTCTCCACCCCTCGCCCCTTTATATAGAGTTGGCCGGTTGGGCCTAGAGGCCCATCGGGACTCTATTTTGAATCGGATCCTATCCGAATCTCATAGAGTTGGTCGGCCGGACTTCGTAAGCCCATAGGACTCTATCCGATCGGATCTCTATCCGATCAAGCCGTATCCGAGTCCAACTCGAATGCCTGTTCTTATCCCCTTAAGCGTGCGACCTTGTAGGTTCAGGTATACTCAGTTTTGGCTATAGTCCAACTTAGCCGATCGTCGGCTCGAGTCCAACTCAGCCGATCTGTCAACAGCGGCGCCTAGCAGCACATATTGACACCATAGTATACAAGAATGTAATATCGGCTCTGAACTTATAATGTGTACACAAATCCCTTTGCCTCACGATACCAATTAAGCTATAGGCAAGATGTGTGCCATCCCTTCAATAGCTTAACCATGCACTCGAACCATATTGGATTATCAGTCTGTTGATTGACTCCTCAATCAACTTAGCATGGCCATGCATTTCCATAATCCATTACCTCGAGGGGCCCAGAGATATCTCTCCAAAGGAGGGGCAAATTCCATCTTGATCACTCACATCCCACTCCATGTTTCATAGCAAACCCGAAGACTACTTGTATAACTACCCAGTTACGGAATAGCGTTTGGTAGTCCCAAAGTAGGCTACTACACATGTTGGAATCCATGATGATCTCAGGTCTGAGGACTTTGTACCAAGACTATCTGAGACCAACTAATAACACATTAAATCCTGTAATGTCTCATGGTGGGTCTATCCAACAATGTGTTCTCTAACACATGTGTCCATGTTTATTGATTTTGTATCTCCATACCCATGATCTATGAGACATGATCATCAATCAATAAACACGTCGATCTTAGAGTCATATTTTTTCCAATAATATGACATGTGATCAGGGATCATTTAGAAATAGATTCATGCATAAAGAGTCTCATAAATAAGTCATGTACTTATTGATCAATACAAGATGTCTATTTCATGGAACTGAATAACACTTTATTCATTTATACATAAATATTGACAATGATATCCAACATCTCCATGTTGCCTCTAGGGCATATCACTAACACTAGTACCTATGCTTTATATGCCATGTCTTGACATTTTTTACCTTTAGGTATAATCTTTGTAACCCTTGATGAGATATATCCGAAGGATATCTTTGGTAAAATGCTTAGCTATGCTTATATTAGAACCATGCACACTCATGACTTTACAAAGAAGCTTTATGCTTGGGCAACTACCTTAGGGAAGGCAGTTGAGATACGGCATGTGGAGACATGAGCGCCACATTGCCTTGAACATGATGAAAATAGTTTTGATGAAAAAAATGGAAGTACAAAACCATTGTTTTTAGACTGGGGCGGATGGATGGATTTGGGTGGATTCCGGCAAAGGCAAGTACCGTCCTTGGTCGATTAAGGACCGAGCCATGAGACTTGTAACCTGGAACGAGCCAGTACAACCGTATTTCTCAAATGGGTATAGACCTAGCGGAGTAGATAGCCGAGTGGAGGCAGTATCCCCGCATAGTGGTTCTTGTGTGGAAATGTGGTTCTGGTGGTTGAGATAAGGCTGCGGCCTATGGGTTGAGTAATGGATGAGAATTTGGTGAGTTTCCTCCTTACCCCGGGAGCAACAGAACTCCTCTCCCTGCTCAGAAAGGACAGCTAGAGTGCAAGAGGAATTAAGTTCATGGAGCGGGTACTGCCATAGTAAGGTTATCGAAAAGCTTTGCCGTGACCGTCCCATAGGGAGGGATGAAGGCTCATTCAATGAGCAATTGCGGAGTGCGGGTAAAGTGTACATCCACTGTAGTGTGAGTAATCCAATCTATTCAAATAGCCGCGCTCGCGGATAATGAGCAGCGTGACAAGTTTCTCTTGTGGCTAGACTCATAAGATTTAAAATGAAGGGTGGGTATGCATAATGATTTTTGTACGCTGGTGGACTCAACTTCTCGACCTGCGAGAAGGGGTAGACTCCCCAGAAAACCATGACGACTCAGAGGCGGGAAGCCATCCTTGGTATCACGATGGATGGTAGACAGAACCGTCACCGACTTAATACACTCTGGAACTAAAACTTGACTTGGCTAGAGGTTAGGCTTGTAAAATGATTTATGAAAATTGGCTTTACGCAAATAAACCTCAGCCATCCTTTGAATGACCCTATCATGTGCATCACTTCCGTGTGGGCTTCCTGAGTACGTTGGGTACTCACCCTTGCTATACGCACAAACCTTCAGATGGTGGAAACGAAGAATTGGAGGACCCCTATGCTTACTGCCAGGAGGGCGAAGAAGAAGAAGGCGCCTACTAGGTCTTAGTCCCCGGTCGTTTCCTGTGGCAATCGACATGCCGCTACCTTCCGTCTGCTATCTTATCTAATTTCTGCTTTTGGTTGTATCCGGACCAGTAGGTCCTGCATGTATTGAGTAATGCCTTCGGGCCTAATATTGTAATATACCTTTTGGTGTAAGGCTATTCGTGCACTTTGCACCTGATAATTCAGTACTGTATTCGTGGGTACCAAACTACTTGATCCAGGGAAATGTTACTGTGAACACGAATGATTTTCGTCCTTAAAAACAGGGGTCTACAGTATAACACCAAGGAAGTAAACCTCATCCTCATAAGCAATATCCACATGATGGTCTACTATAAAATCTACTACAATTTGGTCTTTCATAGATTTCAAGGGTTCATAAGCCAAATCATATTCAATTAACGTATACGCCCATTTACCAATTCTCCCACTCAGAATTGGCCTTTGCAACATATGTTTAATAACATCGGTCTGACAAGCAACTATGCAAGTACTAGATAACAAGTAATGACACAACTTTGTACAAGCATAGTATAAGCAAAGACAAAGTCTCTCCACAAAAACATACCTCGTTTCGGCATCTAAAAGATGGCAACTCAAATATGTGATTATGTATTCCTTGCCATCTTCCTCTTGTGTCAAGACGGCTCCAATAACTTTGTCTTCAGCAGCAATATATAACCAAAACGGAATTCCAGCTTTAGACGCTCGCACCACGGGTGGAGTAGATAAATACCTCTTCAATCCCTCAAACGCCTCTTGTTGTGTTGCCCCCAAGTAAAATCGGCTTCTTGTTCAAACGTAAGATAGGAGCAAAAGCATCGATTTTACCCGCTACGTTAGATATAAATCTCCTCAAGTAATTTACTTTACCTAGCAATTTCTGAACTTCTCTTTTGCATGTCGGCACCTTGAAATCTTGAATCTTCTCAACCTTCTTAGGACCAATCTCAATTCCTCTCTCATGCACCATGAATCCTAAGAACTTCCCCACCGACACACCAAAAGCACACTTGAGTGGATTCATCTTTAAACTATACCGACGCATCCTTTCAAAAGCTAACCTCAAATCAGACATATGACCATCTATGCCATCCGATTTGACAACAATATCATCAATGTAGATTTCAAAGATAAAACATAGCAAATCATGGAAAATAAAGTTCATCGCCCTTTGATATGTTGCACCGGCATTCTTTAATCCAAACGTTATGACAACCCACTCAAATAACCCAATAAATCCCGGATACCTGAAAGCCGTCTTGTACATATCCTCTTTCGCCATAAAGATTAGGTTGTAGCCAGCATTGCCATCCAAAAAGCTAATCACCTTATGGCCTAAAGCATCATTTATCAACATGTCGGCTATAGGCATAGGATATTCATCTTTAGGAGTAACTTTATTCAAATCTCTAAAATCTATGCACACTCTAATCTTGCCACTCCCCTTTTTCTCCACCGGAACAATGTTGGACACCCACTCCGCATACCGGCATGGCCTAATAAACCCGCCTTCAATAATCGATCTATATCTTCTTTGAGACGATCATATATAAGGGGGTTAAAGCGACGAGGAGGTTGTTTATGAGGCCTAAATCCTGATTTTATAGGAAGTCGATGCTCAACAAGATCGTGGCTAAGTCCAGGCATCTCATGGTACTCCCAAGCAAAACAATCAACGTATTATTTAAGCAGCTCGATTATTATTTTAACCTTATACTCAGCTTTCATGTTTTTGTTTACAAAAGTCGGCCTTGGAATACTTCCATCTCCTATGTCCACTTCTTCTAATGGATCGGCCGATGTAAACCCTAGACCAAGTTTCTCTACTTCGTCAAAATCTTCAATAGTTCCTCCAATATCGTCTTTGTAGACCGATGTTCTTGCACCCTCCTTTGCAACCACTCTAAGTTGGCTTCTTTACTCATTATACAAAGTATTACCACCTAGCCGTGCTAAACTAGCCGGCTTTACAGAGATAGGTATAAAGCCATCTTTGCAAACACTAATAAAATCAAAGCTAGAGAGATCTAACCCTAATAGGCATTGCATATTCCCATGTTGCCACCCAATCGAAACATCGGCTATTGCAAGATCGGCCGATGCATCTGCTTGAACAACTTCAACATCATCGTCGTCCCATTGAATCAAGCATTCATACAAAGTAGAAGGAACACAACAGTTGGCATGAATCCAACAACGCCCCAAAATAATGCTATAATTACCTTGCACCTTGAGGACGAAGAAAGCGGTAGGCAACATCGTGTTTCTCACTGTGAGCTCCACGGACAGGATTCCCCTGGCCTCCGTCGATTCACCACTAAAGCCGTTGAGTATCATATTGGTTTTCTTCAATTCAGCTTCTTCACAACTCAACTTCTTAAATAGCGAATACGGGATCAGGTTCACAGCAGCACCTCCATCATCCAGCATCCTCGAGACCGGCTTCCCATCAATATGGCCTTTGAGATAAAGAGGCTCCATATGACGGTTAGATTCATCGGGCTTCTCGAAAACCACATCTTTTGGACCTAATGAAAGATGAGGGACCTCAGTCTCCTCCAAAGCACAGAACTCCATGGGCAACATGCACACCATGCTAATGTCCATGCTCTCACTCGGTGATGATACCTCAGCCGGTTGTTCATTTTCTTCCCTCTACTCTTCCTCTTGAACAACCACCGGCTCTTCACCCTTCAACGATTTGGATTTCCATTCCTTCATTGGTGGCGGTCGCAACTCTTCAATTCTTCTGTCTCTCCATTCTTGGGCCTCCTTTTCTTCCAACTCACAAGCCCGAAGATGTTGCAACCTTCTCCTTTGTGTAGTCGTCAAATCTAAATCCTTAGGCATCCACCTTGGCTTCGGCTGTGTACCAGGAGGTATGTAATGCCCCCCATTGTTCCTTCGCGAAGAAGAGACAAAACCCGAACCACATCCAGAAGATTGGTGGTCAGACCGGTGCTGGTAACCGGTCGGACCAGTCTTATACCTGCGGTTAGACAGGTCAGAGGACCCAGTCAGACCGGCTGTAGACCTTCGGTCAGACCGGCTAGTAGGCCCGGTCAGAATGGCTGTAGATTTTCGGTCATACCGGCCAACCGACACAGTCTGACTGTTCTCCTGCGCAGAACTTGTGTTGACTTTGGTTCGATCACCAAAAACCATCTTAGCTTTCTCCTCAGATGGTATCGGCACATGATGAGACCCTATCTTGACAGTGACCACCTTCGAAGTCTTATCTTTCGCCTTAATGCACTTCTGCGCCCTCTTTTTGTTGATGAGAATTTTCTCTCACGCGCTGGCCTCCGAGATCTGGTTAGCTCCAGTGCAGGTCCTTCTCGGCTACCTGTGCTGTACAGGGCGTGCCAGTTGGTTTGATCTGTTAACCAACAAGAAAAATAAAGATATATGCGTTAGGAGTTAAGCTAGATCCTACTGGTTCGGCTGGGAGAGTCAATTTACATATATATGTTATCCCGAAGTGTATTTAAACTAAGTGACTAGAATAGATCGGCTGCGCCGAGACAGTATTAACCACTTAGTCAGAATATACAATGTGATAATAATGTAATGCCCTGAAAATCGGAGAATTTAAAACCGAGAATTAAAAATCAGAACTTACAAAAACCTTTAGATTGTTGCTTCTTGATCGAGTCTTTCTCTTCTTATTTGCTAGCTTGGTTGCATAAATTTATACGCGAGTAATTCATCTCGATGTTTGAGAAAAACCAAACGATTTGAATTTCCGCTGGGGAGAAAATTTTCGGAGTTTAGAATTGGGAATTTTAATAAAAAATAGGAAAAGGGTTATGGATTTATAAAAATATATAATTGGGAGCAAAACATTATTTCGGTGATTGAGTAATATTAATTAGTGGGCAAAATGAGTAATAAAATACTTTAGGGTATATATATGAAATCTAGAAATTAATTTGAATCAAAATCGCATTTTCTGGAATTGAGGAAAAGAATTAAATTAAATATGTAAAATATATTTTTAAAATAATAAAAGTGGTTGAAAAGGTTGAAAATATGTTTTACAATTTATTTTGGGTGTGTTATATTTTATTTTGAATTTTAGGGGTGAAAGGAAATAAAATTGGGAAATTAGGAAATTTAATTCGGGAAAATGCGAAAGGTCACTATTCATTGCGTGCCAAGTGTTCGACGCCGTACCTCGGACCCCGGACCGCCTCGCCACCGCGCGCCGCGCGTCGCGCTCCCAGCACCGCGCCCCACGCCGCCGTACCATGCCCATGCCGTGCCGTACCACGCCATTACGTCACGCACACTGTTCCACATCGCGTCGTGCGTCGGCCGCGCCCGCGCCCGCGCCGCCCGCGTCCGGACCACGCCCCGAGCGCCGCCACGCGCCGCTCGCCGTGCCTGGCCCCCTTCTGAGCGCCACCACACGTCGCTCCTCACCCCAGGCCCTCCTCGGCGCTCGCCACACGTCGCCATGCCCCACGCGCGGGCGCCATGGCCGCCGGCCTCGCCCGAGCTAAAATCGCCACGGAACGCCTATAAAAGGCCATGGCAGAGCAAGCTTCACATATAAAATTTCTTCGTGAATCACTCCCCTTCAATTCCCCCAAGTTTCCCCAAATTTCCCCACCGTATCGCTCGAATTTTGAAGAATACCGAAGAACCCTAGCGCCGACCGCCCGAGGCAAAATCCAAAATTCGTCGCCCTCGGTCGAGTTCTTCCCAAATTGAAGGTACTTCCACAATCTCCGTGGTATAAACTTTATTTTCCCCATGTTTCCCGAGCCGATTAGCCACCGGAGTTCGCCGGCGATGAGCCCGCCGTGCCTCCCCTATTTAGGCCGCCGCCATGCGCACGTCGCGAGGCCGTCTCGGCTCTTTTCCGACCAAACCGACCTAGTAGTTAGCATCCCCGTGCCCCGTAGACACTCTGGGAACACTTGGTTCGGCCGGAACGCCGCCGGATCCTGCGGGCACCGTGCGCCACCACCGCCGCGGCAAGGCCGCTGTCGCCGGCCCAAACCGCCGTCTCTCCGGCCCGGCCGTGCCTTGGAACGAGACCCTCATGTCGTGTAGATGGTGTATTGCCCTTTACCCCCCGCGCTTTGGTCCCTTCCCTCGCCGTCATTTGCCCTTACCCCATCGGCGCCCGCACGGGAGGAAGAAGAACAGTAGAAGAGGGAAGAAAACAAAAAGAGAGAAAGAAAAGAGCAAAGAGCTGCTTGGCGTAGTGGAGAGAGACGAGAGAGAGGAGCGTGAGGTCTTGCGTTCGAACCCCCATCCCGCGCCTTTTTCTGTTTTTATTTTATTTTCCTTTCTTCTTTTTCTTCGGCCCACTCGCAGAGAGACCAGGGAGTAGGGAGTAGGAAAGAAGGAAGAAAAGAAAAGAAAGGGGAAAGAAAAACCCGATTGGCTCGCTAGCCCAGTGGAGAGAGAGCCAAGCTGAGAGAGGAAGGTTGCAGGTTCCATCCCCGTCTTGGGCAAATTTTTCTTTAATTTTTCTATGGGGATTAAAAAAACAAGGATAAGCCTAGTAAAAATCATAAAAGAATTATATTTACTCTTTTGAAGTCCTAAACCTTATTTACAAAGAAATAAGTTTACATCTTCTTTTCCAAAATTTCTTTTGCAAATAATTATGAACCTATAGTCAAACTTCTTAACATATTTTCTCTCCAAAAATTCCTATCTTTGTTGAAACCCATTATTCACCTATTTTTAAAATATGGATTTTCTAAACTCAAAAATCCAAATTAGTTATTCGGCATCTAAGCTTCAAGGTTTATCAAATATTTCGAGATTCGATTATTATTAACCCTAGGACTTCTCGACCCGAGAAATAATTTGATGAAATTGAAAAGATAACCACTTCCTTTTATTAATTGAATCATCAACTCTAATATTTCTCAAACCTTAAGAATATTAACTTAAAATAAGTATCGCACCCTTCTTAACAAAATCGGATTCATTACAAAACTTCAAATCCTTATAACCCTTTCGCTCTAACCCGGATTTCGTCGAAACTCGAGCCTAGGTTCGCGTAGAGTCATAGCCTAGTGTTAGGAGCCGCTATTGTGGTTTACTTGGTTTTCTTTTGGATCTTACTAGATTCTATTTGAATTCTAATCGAATTCAAATTTGATTTCTCGCACGTACGATTAGCGTCTGAGGAAGGCGTTGAGTGCGCGGAAGACCCTAACCAACAAGTGTGCGAGCAAGGCAAGTCATCAAACTCTTTGAACATATTGTTCCCAATTGCGAAATGATGTTGTTTTAAACTTTAAACATGCATGCTATACACAAAGAATTACCTATACTTGGTATGCCATGCCTTGTTATTGATTACCTTTAGAATTATTCTTTGTAACCCTCGATGTGATACATACAACCGGAGAATAACTTCGGCAAAATGCTTGGCCATGCTATTATTAGATTCATGCATACTCATGCTTTTGCAAATAGCTACATTCTTGGGCAACTACCTTTGGGAAAGGCAGTTGAGATACGGCATGTGGAGACATGAGCACCACATTACCATGAGAATGATAAAATGAGTTTTGATGAAAACTGAAAATACCAAATACATGTTTTAGACTGGGGCGGCTGGATGATTTGGGTGGATTCCGGAAAAGGCTAGTGCCGACCCTAGTCAATTAAGGACCGAGCCATGAGATAGCCGGGAAATGAGCCAGTACAACCATACTTCTCGAATGGGTATAGACCTAGCGGAGTAGATAGCCGAGCGGAGGCGGTACCCCTGCATAGTGGTTCTTATGTATGAGATGAGACTGAGAATGGATGATTGAAAATTGAAAATTAATTATAATTTGAAGAATGAAGTTTTCCCTTACCCCGGGAGCGCCAGAACTCCTCACACTGCTAGGAAAGGACGGCTAGAGTGCGAGAGGATTTAAGTTCATGGAGCGGGTACTGCCAAAGTGAGGTTATCGAAAGGCTTTGCCGTGACCATCCCATATAAAGGGATGTAGGCTCATTCAATGGGCAGTCGCCGAGTACGGGTAAAGTGTACATCCATTGCAGTGTGAATGAATCAATCTATTCAAATAGCCGTGCTCGCGGATATTGAGCATCGTGACAAGACTTTCGCTTGGCTAGACTCTAAACTTTAAAATGATGGGATTGGTTTGCATGATGATTCTTATTCACTGGTGGATCAACTTCTCGAAATGCGTGAAAGGGTGGACTCCCCAGAAAACCATGACGAACCGGAGGCGGAAAGCCATCCTTGGAATCACGATGGATGGTAGACAGAACCGTTGCCGACTTAATGAACTGTGGAACTAAAACTTGACTTGGCTAGCTAGTAGGCTTGTGAAAAGAGTTGTGAAAATTGGCTTTATGCAAAAGAACCCCAGCCATTCTTTGAATGACCCTATCATGTGCATCACTTCCGTGTTGGCTTGCTTAGTACGGTTGGTACTCACCCTTGCTATACGCACAAACCTTCAGATGGTGGAAATGAAGACTTGGAGGATCCATATGCCTACTACCAGGAGGGCGAAGAAGCTGATGGCGCTTGCTAGGTCTTAGTCTCCGGTCGTTGCCTGTGGCAATTGACAAGCCGCTGCCTTCATCCCGCTGCCTTACCTAATTTCTACTTTTGGTTGTATGTGGACCATGAGGTCCTATATGTTGGATATTGCCTTCGGGCCTATTATTGTAATAATTTCGATGTAAGACTATTCGTGCATTTCCACCTGATTATTCAGTACTGTATTTCGTGGGTACCAAACTACTCGATCCAAGGAAATGATACTATGAACACGAAAGATTCCCGTCTCAAAAACAAGGGTCCACAGAGCTGGTATCAGAGCAGTGCGACTCTAGGATAAGACCAACTGGCGCCCTACCCCTTTATACCTGGTTAAAAGGGAATTATCCCTACGTAGGATTATTTTTGGAAATACAAACTATTTTCACAAAACAAACATATTTTTTTCTTACCCCAATTTCTGTACAAACATTTGATTTTACCAATTACCTTTCTCTAAACCCTAAACTATCTTCAAAAATAGATATAGGACTATGACCCTGTTAAAGCTTGGGAGATTGTTTGTTCCACCCGCTAAAGCAATAAGAGTACACAGGAATAAGGTCCCAACCAGAGCTTAACCTTTCTTATGATTTCTTTCTCTCTCTGACAATAGATGGAAAACAACAAGGGCAGGAAATCAAGATCTCAGCAATCTCATGGATCAACCCAGAGCGATCCTGTGGACACTCCACCTCCTTTCCCTATGGACCCAACCCTCGCCCAGGTAGTGGCTAACCAGACACAGTTGATGGTCATGATGATGCAACAAATGCAACAACACCTTCGACAACAACCGACGCAAGCCCTGATAACTCCCGCAAGTATACTATCGAGCCCACAGAGAGCGGTAACACCAAACCCGCCATTAGGATGAAAGGGAACACTTGACCCCCGCTACGGTTTCATGGAACAAGGACATGGAGTAAGGAACAGTACATGGGACAAGCACACCAGGACCCCGATCGAGGAAGAGATACAGTGCGCAGGGAAGGACAAAGAATCCGGTCAAACAACCGGCCAAGGTTTCAGTTCACCACCACTCAAGAAGAGGAAGTCACAAAAAGGGAATATAGGCGGTACAGGCAATATGATCGTCACATGCACAGTGTTTACCTCTAAAGATGCTAAGAAGATTACCCGATGTCGAAGGAAGAAGAGGGCTTGCTATAACTGCAAGGAGTATGGGCACCTTGCCAATCAATGCCCAAGCCACACAAACCCCTCCTCTTACCGGTGCCAATGCAACAGCCATAGGTGGCAACCCCAGATCGGGCGGCAACCCAAACAACTAGACAAGAAGTCTGCAGCAACCCTGGTCTTGCTTTGAAAGGAATTAAGACAGCAACGACCATGCCCCTACCCTTTATGTATGAAGACCCTAGATCGATGTTTGTGTCATTGTATTGTGTTGTCTGGGACTACACATGTCCAATGTATCCCCATGATGTAACACCTATGAACTAATATAGAGTTCCATGTTATGTCTTAAATGAGTTTATTCCACCATGCTTGTTGTGTGTAAAAGATCACTTAAAAACAACTGGAAGATCACTAAAAAAATTGATTAGAACCGTGACCTTAGTCGATCCAATCTCTTACCCCATCTATACTCCTCAGATGGCGCACCGTCGCAGAGCCCCCGTAGCTACTGAGAACCCGCCAGAGCCTAACCCCTCCACCCTAGCGGAAGTCATGACTTTACAGACCCAACTACTTCAAACCATTGCCAACAACCAAGGACAATGTGGAAGATCAAGCTTAGGCGGGTTTATGCGAGCCAAACCGCCAACATCCGCCATGGCCAAGTGAACCATGTGCATGCTGAAGAGGCCTAGGAGGACCAGATCATGCTAATAGGTACGTTCTCCATCCATTCTGCACTAAGTTAAAGTTTTGTTTGGTTTCAAAACTTCGCATTCTTTCATAACCTCGAGGACAAGCACAGAACGTAACCTATGTCAGATAGACCATAAGAGACCCATAATGATACCTTCACGTAGGAGAGACATAGCCATACCCTGTGCCAGCATTGATATGCCCATTGGAAGTAGAGACATGATGTTTTCTTCAAATATCATGATACCACCCCAAATCCTCAGTATCATTTTAGCATGAACCGACTGACTAAGAATTAGGAGGGTTATAACCTATGACCAAGAGATAGTCACCACGACCACCCCATGACTATCAGCAACAGACATAACCACGGACCGAGACTCAATAAAGTATCAAGTTTACCCTGCTACCCGGGATTTGAAATACCAGTAAGTTCAAAATTACTCGGACATCTTCCCTAAGGATTTGCCAGAATGCCCTGGTCATGATAGGAAGTGTATCATTGGCCTAATACTTGGTACCACCCCCAAATAGGCCCTACCAAATATCGACCAATGAGCCAGAAGGAACTTAAGACATAGGTCGAAAGGATACAAGCAAAAGGATGTGATATGGAAAACCCGACCTAGTGGACCACTCCTACCCCAAGAAATGAAAGTAAGCCCGAGAGACCGCTGGATAGACCAAAAGGACAAGTTAAGCTTAAACTTATTGATAGGAGGGTAGAGTAACATGACCCTGATCTTCATATTAGACACTAACCTTCTCTAAGATAGCCTTTTGTCACCTACAGGAACCCCCTAAAACCCCAATCATGTCGAGACCACTACCCATCTCTAAGCTAGAAGTTCCTAAGGTTTAGAACTGTAAGTCTATTATACAACTTAAACAGAGACCTACTAAACCTTGTATGCTTGAAGGATGCCCCAAGGATTAAGAGCTAACAACATCATGTTATCTGAAACAAAGAATTCAAGTGGACCACCCTTAGAAACTCACTGATAGATTCCTGCGTCACCCAGAGCAGCCAATCTAATCGTCGTCCTGTTAAGAAGGAGTCCCAATCGATCCATCCTATATGATTATACCGACCGATTCCCAATCGTGGCTCGACCCAAATCTCGAGGACGAGATTTATTGTTACGGGGGTAGGTTTGTAACGCCCTGAAAATCGGAGAATTTAAAACCGGGAATTAAAAATCAGAACTTACAAAAACCTTTTGATTGTTGCTTCTTGATCGAGTTTTCGCTTCTTATTTGCCACTTGGTTGCATAAATTTATACGCGAGTGATTCATCTCGATGTTTGAGAAAAACCAAACGATTTGAATTTCCGCTGGGGAGAAAATTTTCGGAGTTTAGAATTGGGAATTTTAATATAAAATAGGAAAAGGGTTATGGATTTATAAAAATATATAATTGGGAGCAAAACATTATTTAGGTGATTGAGTAATATTAATTAGTGGGCAAAATGAGTAATAAAATACTTTAGGGTATATATAAGAAATCTAGAAATTAATTTGAATCAAAATCGCATTTTCGGAATCGAGGAAAAGAATTAAATTAAATATGTTAAATATATTTTTAAAATAATAAAAGTGGGTGAAAAGGTTGAAAATATGTTTTACGTTTATTTTGGGTGTGTTGTATTTTATTTTGAATTTTAGGGGTGAAAGGAAATAAAATTGGGAAATTAGGAAATTTAATTCGGGAAAATACGAAAGGTCACTATTCATTACGCGCCAAGTGTTTGACGCCGTACCCGAACCCGGACCGCCTCGCCACCTCGCGCCGCACGTCGCGCCGCAGCACGCTCCCCACGCCGCCGTACCATGCCCATGCCGCACCGTACCACGTCGTTACGTCGCGCACACTGTTCCACGTCACGCCGTGCGTCGGCCACGCCCGCGCCCACTCCGCCCGCGCCCAGACCCCACCCCGAGCCGCCACGCGCCGCCGCCGCGCCCGGCCCCTTCTCGAGCGCCGCCACGCGTCGCTCCTCACTCCAGGCCCCCTCCTCGTCGCTCGCCACACGTCGCCATGCCCCCACGCGCGCGCGCCATGGCCGCCGGCCTCGCCCGAGCTAAAATCGCCACGGAACACCTATAAAATGGCCATGGCAGAGCAAGCTTCACATATAAAATTTCTTCGTGAATTACTCCCCTTCAATTCCCCCAAGATTACCCCAAGTTTCCCCCACCGTATCGCTCGAATTTTGAAGAACACCGAAGAACCCTAGCACCGGCTGCCCGAGGCAAAATCCAAAATTCGTCGCCCTCGGTCGAGTTCTTCCCAAATTGAAGGTACTTCCACAATCTCCATGCTGTAAACTTTATTTCCCCCATGTTTCCCGAGCCGATTAGCCACCGGAGTTCGTCGGCGATGAGCCCGCCGTGCCTCCCCTGTTTAGGCCGCCGCCATGCACACGTCGCCAGGCCATCTCGGCTCTTTTCCGACCAAACCGACCCCGTAGTTAGCATCCCCGTGCCCCGTAGATACTCTGGGAACACTTGGTTCGGCCGGAACGCCGCCGGATCCCGCGGGCACCGTGCGCCACCACCGCCGCGGCATGGCCGCTGTCGCCGGCCCAAACCGCCGCCTCTCCGGCCTGGCCATGCCTTGGAACGAGACCCTCGTGTCGTGTAGATGGTGTGTTGCCCTTTAGCCCCCGCGCTCTGGTCCGTTCCATCGCCGTCGTTTGCCCTTACCCCACCGGCGCCCGCACGGGAGGAAGAAGAACAGTAGAAGAGGGAACAAAACAAAAAGAGAGAAAGAAAGGAGCAAAGAGGCGCTTGGCGCAAGTGGAGAGAGACGAGAGAGAGGAGCGTGAGGTCCTGCGTTTGGACCCCTATCCGCGCCATTTTCCATTTTTATTTTATTTTCCTTTCTTCTTTTTCTTCGGCCCACTCACAGAGAGACCAGGGAGTAGAGAGTAGGAAAGAAGGAAGAAAAGAAAAGAAAGGGGAAAGAAAAACACGATCGGCTCGCTAGCCCAGAGGAGAGAGAGCCGAGCCGAGAGAGGAAGGTTGCATGTTCGATCCCCGGCTTGGGCAAATTTTTGAAAATTTTTCTTTAATTTTTCTATGGGGATTAAAAAAACAAGGATAAGCCTAGTAAAAATCATAAAAGAATTATATTTACTCTTTTGAATTCCTAAACCTTATTTACAATGAAATAAGTTTACGTCTTCTTTTCCAAAATTTCTTTTGCAAATAATTATGAACCTATAGTCAAACTTCTTAACATATTTTCTCTCCAAAAATTCCTATCTTTTGTGAAACCCATTATTCACCTAAATATTATTTTTAAAATATGGATTTTCTAAACTCAAAAATCCAAATTAGTTATTCGGCATCTAAGCTTCAAGGTTTATCAAATACTTCGAGATTCGATTATTATTAACCCTAGGACTTCTCGACCCGAGAAATAATTCGATGAAATTGAAAAGGTAACCACTTCCTTTTATTAATTGAATCATCAACTCTAATATTTCTCAAACCTTAAGCATATTAACTTAAAATAAATATCGCACCCTTCTTAACAAAATCGGATTCATTACAAAACTTCAAATCCTTAGAACCCTTTCGCTCTAACCCGGATTTCGTCGAAACTCGAGCCTAGGTTCGCGTAGAGTCATAGCCTAGTGTTAGGAGCCGCTATTGTGATTTACTTGGTTTTCTTTTGGATCTTACTAGATTCTATTTGAATTCTAATCGAATTCAAATTTGATTTCTCGCACGTACGATTAGCGTCTGAGGAAGGCGTTGAGTGCGCGGAAGACCCCAACCAACAAGTGTGCGAGCAAGGCAAGTCATCACACTCTTTGAACATATTGTTCCCAATTGCGAAATGATGTTGTTTTAAACTTTAAACATGCATGCTATACACAAAGAATTACCTATACTTGGTATGCCATGCCTTGTTATTGATTACCTTTAGAATTATTCTTTGTAACCCTCGATGTGATACATACAACCGGAGAATAACTTCGGCAAAATGCTTAGCCATGCTATTATTAGATTCATGCATACTCATGCTTTTGCAAATAGCTACATTCTTGGGAAACTACCTTTGGGAAAGGCAGTTGAGATACGGCATGTGGAGACATGAGCGCCACATTGCCATGAGAATGATAAAATGAGTTTTGATGAAAACTGAAAATACCAAATACATGTTTTACAATGGGGCGGCTGGATGATTTGGGTGGATTCCGGAAAAGGCTAGTGCCGACCCTGGTCAATTAAGGACCGAGCCATGAGATAGCAGGGAAACGAGCCAGTACAACCATACTTCTCGAATGGGTATAGACCTAGCGGAGTAGATAGCCGAGCGGAGGCGGTACCCCTGCATAGTGGTTCTTATGTATGAGATGAGACTGAGAATGGATGATTGAAAATTGAAAATTAATTATAATTTGAAGAATGAAGTTTTCCCTTACCCCGGGAGTGCCAGAACTCCTCACACTGCTAGGAAAGGACGGCTGGAGTGCGAGAGGATTTAAGTTCATGGAGCGGGTACTGCCAAAGTGAGGTTATCGAAAGGCTTTGCCGTGACCATCCCATATAAAGGGATGTAGGCTCATTCAATGGGCAGTCACGGAGTACGGGTAAAGTGTACATCCACTGCAGTGTGAATGAATCAATCTATTCGAATAACCGTGCTCGCGGATATTGAGCATCGTGACAAGACTTTCACTTGGCTAGACTCTACACATTAAAATGATGGGATGGGTTTGCATGATGATTCTTATTCACTGGTGGATCAACTTCTCGAAATGCGAGAATGGGTGGACTCCCCAGAAAACCATGACGAACCGGAGGCGGGAAGCCATCCTTGGAATCATGATGGATGGTAGACGGAACTGTCGCCAAGTTAATGAACTGTGGAACAAAAACTTGACTTGGCTAGCTATTAGGCTTGTGAAAAGAGTTGTGAAAATTGGCTTTATGCAAAAGAACCCCAGCCATTCTTTGAATGACCCTATCATGTGCATCACTTCCGTGTTGGCTTGCTGAGTACGGTTGGTACTCACCCTTGCTATACGCACAAACCTTCAGATGGTGGAAATGAATACTTGGAGGATCCATATGCCTACTACCAGGAGGGCGAAGAAGCTGATGGCGCTTGCTAGGTCTTAGTCTCCGGTCGTTGCCTGTGGCAATTGACAAGCCTGCCTTCATCCCTTGCCTTACCTAATTTCTACTTTTGGTTGTATGTGGACCTTGAGGTCCTATATGTTGGATATTGCCTTCGGGCCTATTATTGTAATAATTTCGATGTAAGACTATTCGTGCATTTCCACTGATTATTCAGATCGTATTTCGTGGGTACCAAACTACTCGATCCAAGGAAATGATACTATGAACACGAAAGATTCCCGTCTCAAAAACAGGGTCCACGAGCTGGTATCGAGCGGTGCGACTCTAGGATAAGACCAAGCGGCGCCCTACCCCTTTATACCTGGTTAAAAGGGAATTATCCCTACGTAGGATTATTTTTGGAAATACAAACTATTTTCACAAAACAAACATATTTTTCTTACCCCAATTTCGTACAAACATTTGATTTTACCAATTACCTTTCTCTAAACCCTAAACTATCTTCAAAAATAGATATAGGACTATGACCCTGTTAAAGCTTGGGAGATTGTTTGTTCCACCCGCTAAAGCAATAAGAGTACACAGGAATAAGGTCCCAACCAGAGCTTAACCTTTCTTATGATTTCTTTCTCTCTCTGACAATAGATGGAAAACAACAAGGGCAGGAAATCAAGATCTCAGCAATCTCATGGATCAACCCAGAGCGATCCTGTGGACACTCCACCTCCTTTCCCTATGGACCCAACCCTCGCCCAGGTAGTGGCTAACCAGACACAGTTGATGGTCATGATGATGCAACAAATGCAACAACACCTTCGACAACAACCGACGCAAGCCCTGATAACTCCCGCAAGTATACTATCGAGCCCACAGAGAGCGGTAACACCAAACCCGCCATTAGGATGAAAGGGAACACTTGACCCCCGCTACGGTTTCATGGAACAAGGACATGGAGTAAGGAACAGTACATGGGACAAGCACACCAGGACCCCGATCGAGGAAGAGATACAGTGCACAGGGAAGGACAAAGAATCCGGTCAAACAACCGGCCAAGGTTTCAGTTCGCCACCACTCAAGAAGAGGAAGTCACAAAAAGGGAATATAGGCGGTACAGGCAATATGATCGTCACATGCACAGTGTTTACCTCTAAAGATGCTAAGAAGATTACCCGATGTCGAAGATTACCTCTAAAGAAGATTACCCGATGCACAGTGTTTACTTCCGTGTTGGCTTGCTGAGTACAGTTGGTACTTACCCTTGCTATACGCACAAACCTTCAGATGGTGGAAATGAAGACTTGGAGGATCCATATGCCTACTACCAGGAGGGCGAAGAAGCTGATGGCGCTTGCTAGGTCTTAGTCTCCGGTCGTTGCCTGTGGCAATTGACAAGCCGTTGCCTTCATCCCGCTGCCTTACCTAATTTCTACTTTTGGTTGTATCTGGACCATGAGGTCCTATATGTTGGATATTGCCTTCGGGCCTATTATTGTAATAATTTTGATGTAAGACTATTCGTGCATTTGCACCTGATTATTCAGTACTGTATTTCGTGGGTACCAAACTACTCGATCCAGGGAAATGGTACTATGAACACGAAAGATTCCCGTCTCAAAAAAAATGGGAGTCCACAAATAAATACATGTTTTAACAGCCTAGCCGATACCGTAAGACTAACTGTGAATCGGCTAGTACTCCGATACGTCTTATGAAAAGATATTGATCTAAGCTAAATGCGCTAAACCTAGATCAGTAGGCTGTGGGCTGTGGCTGACAAACTGATTCTGGCTTATGGCATTTAACTAGAGCAAGATCTCAATATAAGAGGCGGCCTTAATAAACTTTATAGTAAATATATCAAAAGAATATTAAAACAGATAAGGTCGGCTGAAACCCCGGCACTGTCTCTAAACATATACATCTAGCCGAATAGATCATAAAGGCTCGAAAAACGACTTAATAGGTCAGATTGATGCAGCATTAAGTATAAAAAGAACAATCAGATCTACTATAGCTGATGTAAATCCCTCGAGACGGTGGATATCGCATATAATCTAGCCAACCCCTAGATCCAGCTCTATCGGCTACCGGTTCTTAACAGAAATGAGCCAATGTCGAGACAGATCAAGACATTGTTCTAGGTTATATGTGATATGTGATAACTAGCGCAGCATAAATCATCGAATTTAGAGTGTCATAGCGATGGAAGCACTAAATCGGCGAGATACACCACTAATGACAAACATTTACCTTAAATCAGGGATCGAAACAATGCAGCCCGAAGCTGGATCAGGTGTTCGTCTGAAGAAAAAAGAGGCGATGCGCTGAAAGTTGTATTGCTTGTGTGTTAATTATCATTTATAGGGATCTCGGGTCCTATTTATACCCAAGAATAACATTATCCGTGCGAATCACGGTCTCTGTCTAATCTACTATTTAAAATACGATAATATCCCGGGGTATGGTCCCATGCCGCATTACAATAGACAATCTAAACAAATTCCTAATTTACAGATACAATTGCCGTTACAGGACCCTATCCATGGATGACAATATCTTTTAACGCGCAATTTAGGAACCGAATCTTCTACTCATCTTTAAGCACTTTCATCGGAAACGGTCTTATCCTCTTCCCTGACTCAACAACGGCTATCGGCTATCCTCGTCTGACTCAACTTCAGCCGATTGACCTCGTAGCCTTTTGTGTCACCCAGCCGATTTGATCATAGCCGACACAGCCTATGTTTCTCCGCAGATCACTCTCCCGATCCGATCCCGCTTCAAATTCGACCTTGAACTTAGGGATTTGGTTACCAAATTTGGCCGTTAACACATGCCCCCTGTGGACCCCCGTTTTTGAGACGGGAATCTTTCGTGTTCATAGTACCATTTCCCTGGATCGAGTAGTTGGTACCCACGAATACAGCACTGGATAATCAAGGGCACATGCACGAATAGTCTTACAATACCATTATTACATGAATAGGCCCGAAGGCATTGTTCATCCCACAGGACCTTATGGTCCGAGTACAACATAAAACGAATTTAGATAAGGCGCGGAAAGAGGCGGCGGCTCGTCAATTGCCACGGCAACGACCGGGGCTAAGGTCTAGTATGCGCCGTCGGTTCCTTCGCCCTCCGGTAGTACGCGTAGGGGTCTTCGGCTCTTCATTTCCATCACTGGAGGTTTGTGCGTATAGCAAGGGTGAGTACCAACCGTACTCAGCAAGTCAACACTGAATTGATGCATATGACAGGGTTATTCGAAGAACATGGCTAGAGGGTTATTTTTGCGTAAAGCCAGTTTTCACAATTCTTTTCACAAGCCTATCGTCTAGCCAAAACAAGTTTTAATTTCATAGTTCATTAACCCGGCGACGGTTCGTCTACCATCCATCGTGATACCAAGGATGGCCTCCCGCCTCCGGTTCGTCATGATTTTCTCGGGAGTCCACCCCTTCTCGCATTCTCGAGAAGTTGATCCACCAGCGAATGAAACCATCATGCATACCCGTCCCAAATAGTTTTAAGTTTAAAGATCTAGCCAAGCGAAAGTCTTGTCACGATGCTCAATATCCGCGAGCACGGCTATTCGAATAGATTGATTCACTCACACTGCAGTGGATGTACACTTTACCCGTACTCCGCGACGCCCAACAAATGAGCCTACGCCTCAACACATGAGACGGTCACGGCAAAGCCTTTTGATAACCTTGCTTTGCGCAGTCCGCTCCATGAACTTAAGCCCTCATGCACTCTAGCCGTCCTTTTCTAGCAGTGAGAGGAGTTGCGCACCGGGGTAAGGGAAGACTTTCCAATCTTGAAGTTTAATTAGCATTAGTTTAATCCCACCATTCTTAACAAAGGCCGCAGCCTCATTCTCATCCCATAACCACATCACGAGAACCATCTATGCAAGGATACCGCCTCCGCTCGGCTATCTAGTCAGCTAGGTCTATACCCATTCGAGAAGTACGGTTGTACTGGCTCGTTTCCCGGCTATCTCATGGCTCGGTCCTTAATTGACCAGGGTCGGCACTTGCCTTTTCCGGAATCCACCCAAATCATCCGGCCGCCCCAGTCTAAAACATTTGTATAGTACTTTCAATTTCCACCAAACTTAGTTCCTCATGGCCATGTGGCGCTCATGTCTCCACATGCCGAATCTCAACTACCTTCCCTAAGGTAGTTGCCCAAGCACAAAGCTTTTTCATAAAGTCATGAGTATGCATAGTCTAAGTTTAGCAGGGCTAAGCAGTTTACCAAAGTTATGCTTCGGTTATTTGTATCACATCGCGAGTTACAAGGAGTAATTCTAAAGGTACTCAATAGCAAGGAATGGCACAACAAGTATAGGTACTTCGGTGAAGCATGCATGTTTAGAGTTTAAAATAACATCATTTCGCAATTGGGATCAATATGTTCAAAGGGTGTGAAGACTTGCCTTGCTCGCACACTTGAGGGGTGGGATCTTCGGCGGTGTCGATGCTGGTTTCTTCAGCGCTACCCGTACGTGCGAAAGATCAATTGAATTCAGTTAGAATTCAACAAAACACCGAGCGATCGAAAAGAACCACAAAAGCCATGAAAACAACTCCAGAAGTTTTGCCGAAAATTCTACTCGAGTTAGGACAAGGGTTGCGAGGAAAATCCGGTTTTGGAATCGAACCGATGACCTAGGGTTTTCGCAAAGTCGGCGATCGCAATTAAATTTGGAATTTACGTTTGAAAATATCAGCGAAGAAAATTCGTGCTCGAAATTTGAGGGTTTGAGCACAAAAGCGAAACCTATTTCGATGGCGGGAAAGAATTAAACGGAATCCGGATTGAAAAACGATGCGAAATAGAATTCGGAAAACGTCCGATTCCGATTTTTCAAACTTTGCACCGAGAAAACATGCGAGAAAATAATTTATTTTTGCCCAAAATTTTACTCAAGCCATCCCAAAATATTTTCCAAATTTTCCAAAATTTTTCCAAAATTTTTCCCTATTTTTCTTTTTTTTTCCTCTTTTCTCTTTTCTTTTTCCGAGCCGCACTATTCATCGGCTCCAAGGTGTTCGACCGAACACCTCACCCTCTCGCTCCTCTCGTGCCGGCGGCCGGCGCAAGCACAAAAGGAGGAGGTGGCGGCTCGGCTTACCGGTGATGGCGACGGCAAGGGAAGGGCGGCGGAGCTCCGGCGCACGGCGGCGAGGGCGCTAGGCGGTTCGGAAGAGGGAAAGGGGCGGCTGCTTGCGGTGGCGTTCGGGAGAGCAACGAGGAGGCGGCGGCGGTGCGGGAAAGGGGCGGGTTTGCCGGCCCTCTTATAGGCATGGCTGGGGGCGAGGGAATGGAGAAGGGGGACCGGCGTAGCTTGGGTGCCACGCGGCGACGCTGCGGTTTGGGCCGGCTCGGTCGCGCGCGGCGTGGCGGAAGGGCGCGGCGCAAACGCGGGGCCACGTACGGCGTCGTGCGCGCGGCGCGAGCGCGGCGGGGCCGGCGCGAGTCGGCGGCGCGCGGCGGCGACAGCGCGAGGCGCGGGCGCGGGGCGGGCAAGACGGCGGCGGCGGCGGGCGCGGCGCGGGGCCGTGACGGCGGGCGGGCGCGTGGCGACAATGGCGCTTGGCGCGGGCGGGGCCGGGCGCAGCGCGGGGTTGTCCGGGGCCGGGCGCGGGCGCATGCGCGCTCACGCGGCGCGTGGCGCACGCGGGTGCGGCGCGGTACGGCGCGGCGATGCGCGGCGGGCGCGAGGCGGGCCGGGACGGCGTCGAACAAGTGGTGACCAATGAACAAGTGCGACTTTTTAATTTCCCGATTTTCCATTTTCTTTTCCCATTTTATATTTTCTTTCCTGCTAGAAATTCCAAAATAAACCCTAATATTCCAAAAATTATTTTTAACTTTATATCTTAAACTTTTTCTTGACTTTTTATTTTTCCATAATATTTTTCATATTTATTTATTTTAAAAATCCCTTTTTCTTTTCTTTCAAATTTCAATATCCTTTCCCATATTCTTCCAAAATTTTCCGGATTTCGAGTACGACTCCGGGAACTTTATTATTTATTTTGTGTCTTAATTTATCTTCTCCCAACCACAAATTTTATTTTATATTTCCCAAAACGCGCTTTTGCAAATCCGCGCTTTTCTCGGTTTCCCCCGTTAAATCCTGATGCGGCTTTCGCACCACCGTTTTGACAACTCCGAAACCTCCAAATACACCGAAAAGGGAATTAACCACGTCCAAATTTATGCAACCGAGCTGGCAAATAAGAAGCAAATGACCGAGAAGAAGCAATAAGCCAAGGTTTTTGAAAGTTCGATTTTTACGTTCCGATTTCGGTTCTCGATTTTCGGGATGTTACAAACCTACCCCTAACAATAAATCTCGTCCCGAGATTTCTTACCGTTGCTGAATAGGTGTGGGTATTCTGTCCTCGGGAACTCTTCGCTCTCCCGGTAGCCTCTTCTTCCGTGTGATTGCTCCATTGTACCTTGTACATGCGCCATGATTTGGTCCGTGTCTTCTTTTCTGCCTCGTCTAGTATCTTGATTGGATGCTCCGGGTAAGTAAGATCACTGTGGACATGGATGGCTTCTAAAGGAGCTTGCTCTTCTGGTACTCGCAAACATTTCTTCAATTGTGACACGTGGAACACTGGGTGGACATCGAGAGGTTCTCGGGCGGTTCCAATTGGTAAGCCACTTCTCCTCTCCTAGCGCTTATCAAGAATGGGCCCACGTATCTTGGTGCGAGTTTTCCTTTGACTTTGAACCTCCGAGTTCCCGTAGTGGTGAGACCTTTAGATACACGTAGTCACCCTCTTTGAATTCCAATTCTCTTCGTCGAGTGTCCGCGTAGTTCTTTTGTCGTGACTGAGCAGCTTGTAGTCGGTCCCGGATCAGGCGAACCTTTTCCTCAGCCTCCTTGATTATGTCAGGCCCGAATACGGTTCGTTCACCGGTTTCTGACCACATTAATGGGGTTCGACATCGGCGACCAAATAAAGCTTCGTTTGGCGACATCTTGACGGCTTGATAGCTATTGTTGTAGGAGAACTCGGCGTACGGCAAACATTTCTCCCAGTCCTTGGTGAAATCCAATGCACGGGCTCTCGGCATGTCTTCTAGCACTTGATTCGCCCCTCCGCCCGTCCGTCGATGCGGGTGGTAAGCGGTGCGAAGGCGAGGTGACCGCCGAGTGCCTCGTGGACTTTGCTCCAAAAATGAGATGTGAATTGGGTACCACGATCCGATATGATCCTCTTTGGTACACCGTGGAGACATACAATCCTACTCATATATAGTTCCGCTAGCTTGGCGCTATTGTAGTTAGTCTTCACGGTATAAATCATCGCGTCTTGGTGAGCCGATCTACGATTACCCAAATGGAATCGTAACCCATCGCAGATCTTAGGTAGTCCTACTATGAAATCCATGCCTATCTCGTCCCATTTCCATTCGGAATCTTGAGTGGCTGCAGCAAGCCGTGGGCGTTGATGTTCGGCTTTCACCCTTTGGCACACATCGCACACGGCTACGTATTCGGCTACATCCCTCTTCATATTAGGCCACCGTATTCTCCTTTCAAATCCTGGTACATTTTCGTGCTCCCGGGATGTAACGAATATGCCGATTCGTGGGCTTCCTTTAAGATCAATCCTCTCAAACCACCTCGTTCAGGCACATAGATTCTTTTCTTGTACCACAGATTCCCTTGTCATCCACGAAAACTCCCGAGCGACGCCATGCGTTCCTTGATTTCCCGGGTTTCCTCATTCCCTTTTTGGGCTTCCTCGATTTGAGTTCTCGTAGGGGTTGGATCTCCAATGAGTTCACTTCTCCGTGAGGAATCGGGTGCGATTGAGTCGGCCATTTCCTCTTGAAGTTCGCGGCCATACCCCCAATTCCATGTGATTGCATTGGGCTTTGCGGCTTAGCGCATCGGCCACTACATTTGCCTTGCCGGGATGATAATGGATTCCTAGACTGTAATCCTTGATCAACTCCAGCCATCGCCTCTGTCGTAGATTGAGATCAGGCTGAGTAAAGAAATATTTTAGGCTCTTGTGATCGGTATACACATCACGGTGGTTCCCGATCGATAGTGCCTCCAAATCTTCAATGCGTGTACAAGCTGCGGCTAATTCCAGTCGTGTGTGGGATAATTCTCTTCGTGGGGTCGAATCGCCGAGAGGCATACGCTACGACCTTCCCATCTGCATCAATACTCCTCCCAATCCTTGCCGGGATGCATCGCAAGACATCACGAAGTCCTTCCGGTTGTCGGGTAAGGTCAAGATTGGGGGAGTGGTTAACTTTTCTTTTAATTGGTCGAAGGCTTTTTGGCAGCTTCTCATTCCATTCAAACTTCTTTTCCTTCTTCGAAGTTGAGTCATAGGTCGGGCTACAGTGGAAAACCCTTCGATAAACCGTCGGTAATAACCGGCCAAGCCCAAGAAACTCCGAACTTCGTCACGACTTGGGTGCCTTCCATCCCGTAACGGCTTCGACTTTGGCGGGGTCTACGGCTACTCCTCCGCTGAAACCACGTGACCAAGAAAAGCGACTTCCTTGAGCCGAACTCACATTTGCTGAACTTTGCATACAGCTGGTGCTCTCGTAGCTTTTCCGTACTAGTCGTAGATGCTCCGCGTGTTCCTCATCGTTCTTGGAGTAGATAAGTATATCGTCGATGAATACCACCACGAATTTGTCCAGGTACTCCATGAATACCTTGTTCATCGGGTTCATAAAGTATGCGGGGGCATTGGTCAATCCAAAGGACATCACTGTGAACTCGTATAAGCCGTAACGGGTAGAGAACGCCGTCTTAGGAATATCTCGGCTCTAATCTTCAACGATGATATCCCGACCGTAGATCAATCTTGGAGAACACTGCGCACCCTTAAGTTGATCGAATAGGTCATCGATTCGAGGTAGCGGGTACTTGTTCTTGATAGTGACTTCGTTCAGCGATCGGTAGTCCACACACATTCTCATGCTCCCATCCTTCTTCTTGACGAAGAGTACCTGGAGCTCCCGGGAGAAGAGGCGGGCGTACGAATCCCTTCTCTTGTAGTTCTCTTATTTGCTTCTTGAGTTCCTCCAACTCGTTGGCCGGCATTCGATAAGGCCTCTTGGATATGGGGGCAGTTCCGGGCATTAGATCGATGATAAACTCTATGTCACGATCCGGGGCATTGGGCAATTCCTCGGGAAACACGTCCGGGTATTCTTGTACTACGGCATTCCGCCTAGAGGTAGCATGGTGAACACTCCCGCAGCTTGTTCACATAGCTTTGGGTTTTGATCCATAGTTATGCTCATCGGTGATCCCCACGGGGTGGATACCGTGACTTCCCTTCGATTGCAGTCTATAATTCCATTATTTTTGGTCAACCAATCCATTCCGAGTATGACGTCTATGGTTTGGGGCGATAACACCATAAGGTTTGAGAGAAACACCACGTCTCTAATCCGTATGGGCACATTAATGCAGGCATGGGGTACGGTTATGTCTCCCCAGTGAGTGTACCAACATAGGCCTCTTAAGTGCTACTTGGTGTAGGGGGTGTTGTTTGCTTACTTGGGAAGATATGAATGAATGTGAGGCTCCAGAATCGAATAAAACTTTAAGCGGTGTAGAGTTGATAGAGAACATACCCATCAATACGCTCGGTCCTCCCGTGCTTCTTCGCCCGCACATGATTCACCTGGCCACGTCGAAACCCGGTGGCAGCCTCGTTGGGTAGCGGGGTCCGATGGACCTCGTCCCGCCGCAGGGGTGGGGTTCCTCGGACGGGTGTTGCATTGGCGCCAGTGCGCACGGGGTGTTGCGTGGTTTTGGGCAGCTATTGGAGTAGTGCCCGAATTCTCAGCTGATTGAAATGACTCACATTCCTTCTTCTGGGGCGGCTAGGGTTGGTGTGGGTGTACGAAGCCGTGGTGTAGCTGACCTGTTGACATGGTCGGAAGCGAGAGAACGTCCAGTTGCCGGGACGTTTGGCTTCCATCCAGACGGGGTGGCTCCCTTGGGGCGTTGTGGCGTTCCCTGGAATGGGCGAGCCATAGCGAGCCTCCTCTTGCGGTTATTGTCTACCACCTTTTGGTCATGCTCAAGTCGGACGACCTTGTTGATGAGGCTTTGGAAGCGGTGTGATCCTGCCCGATCATTGGTCCCCTCGGTTCGTCATTTAGTCCCTCAATGAATTTGTCTATCTTTTCTTCCTCGTCGCTGTGTCACCGGTGGCGTAACGGCAAGCTGGGTGAACTTGTTCGGATATTCTTGTACCGAGGTGTTCCCTTGACGCAGCCTGCGGAACTCGTTCTTCTTCATCCTCATCACTGCGGCTGGCACGAAATTCTCACGAAACGCAGCCGTGAATTCCTCCCATGTTGGTTCGCCGGCGTCTTCAGCTCGTGTCTCCTTGTAGGTGTCCCACCAGCCACTTGCGGGACCCTCCACGTGGTTAGTAGCGAAGATAACTCTATCGGCTTCTCGGACTCGACGAGGGTTAACTTCTTCTCTATCACTCTTAACCAATCCTCGGCGTCCATAGGTTCTTCGGCCGTGGAAAAAGTGGGCGGCTTAGCTCTCATGAATTCCCCGGACTCGATCCTCCTCGACCTCCTTGATTGTTAGCAATCGCTTGGAGTAGCGGGTCCGCAATGCCATGACCTCCGCCAGGTGGAGGGGTTGGGTTCCGCGGGTTTCGTTGGTTGCCGCGGCTCTGCGACGATGTGCCATCCGAAGCGGGGAGATGAATTAAGAGAGCGGACTAGTTTAAGTTATAGTTCACCGGAAATTTTTCTTCAAGCTCTATCGAATGATCTCCAATCCACGAGTACAAGGTGAAATAATAATAAGCATACGAATTAAGACATCGCAAGGCGATGCTCGGGTTCAACATATTACATAAGGGGTACATGGACTGTACACACACAGTCCTCCATGCCGGATAGCAATAATAATTATATCGTCCAACTGCATCAACTAATTAAGGGTAAATAGGAAGTGCCGCCGAGCCGGGAAGGTCCTCCCGCCTAGTCCTCCATCCATCCGCAAGAGCCGGGCGCCGGAAGTGGGTGGTCTGCTGCTGAAGCAAACCGAAGTCCCCACGGCTCGGAGGTGGTGGCCTCGAGTCACGCCGAATCTTCCGACTCGGTGGCCGCGTACTCTTGCGAGCGGTCGGCGGGTGAGGGGCCTCCGTGTGAGTCAAGCGACGAGGGGGAACTTCCTCCTCCATTGGGTCGGTGTCGCTAGACTCCCATTTGATCTCCATGGGCTCCGCCTCGGACTCCGTGTCGGTGTAGATCGGATGGGGTTACCCTCCCCGATCCCGGCTCGGAGGGTCGGCACGGAGCCCGGGGTGGCAGCAGTGGGGTCTACTGTGCACGGTGCGTGGCTCGTGCTCAACATGAAAGCTTGCTCCATCATAGCTTGAAAAGTATCCAAGCATGCTGGAGTCATAAGGTAATAATGGTCGGGCACGGGGGGGAGGTGATGGTACGGGCTCGGTGGAAGTACTGCAGCGTAGACGGGACGAGTGCGCAATGTCCTCTAGCCGGTTGATCTCGCGCTTGCTCTTCCTGAGCTGCTCTTCCAGCTCTACCAGAGCCTCCCCTCGGGCCATGTAGCGGTCCGAGAGTTGCTCATCGAGCACCATTGGCTGCAGTGAGTCGGCATGCTTATCTGGTCTCCACGGCCTTGGTGGTGTCGACCGGATCATTGAGGCGTGACGCGATCGTTGATCTCGAGCGGGGCCTCCTCGTAACGCTGCTCGTCTGTGTCTCGCCCAACGCGATAAACGCGTGACCATCGGGTTGTAGCAGCAGGGGTAGCCTCCACGGTGATCGGGTTGCCCTCTTCGCGGTAAGGATGATGCACGAACTCGTCATTGTGAGTTCGGCACGGTGTTCGCATTAAGGCGAAGGAAGGCCTCGCGAGCCGCATCTGAATAGCCTTCGCTAGGTCCCGGTGGTAGCGAGTATGGAAGCAGTAAGATGTCTCGCTTCCCATGCGGGCTTCTATGGATACAGCTGCCTCCCAGGCTGGATACATCTCGGAGCCATGTCTTTTGGTGTGATAAGTGGGCGGTTCCGGATACCTCAAGCACCATAGTAGGGACTGGAGTTGGACCACGAACCCCTCGTCCCGCGGAACAGTGACTTCCCAAGTTCCGTCGTGGTTTGACATTTGCTTTACAGGCAACTTAGGGTTAGCGGGAGGGAGCTATCATAATCATTTGGTAAAAAGAAATACAGATGTAGAAAAGATATATTTGCATTTTCGGAAATAATAGTTTAAAACTGATCCTACGGTAGGGATATTTCCCTTTGGCCATCTGGTTAGGGGTAGGGCGCCATTTGGTCTTAGCCTACGGTCGCATGGCTCTGATACCAGCTCTGTGGACCCCCGTTTTTGAGACGGGAATCTTTCGTGTTCATAGTACCATTTCCCTGGATCGAGTAGTTGGTACCCACGAATACAGCTGGATAATCAAGGGCACATGCACGAATAGTCTTACAATACCATTATTACATGAATAGGCCCAAAGGCATTGTTCATCCCAGGGACCTTATGGTCCGAGTACAACATAAAACGAATTTAGATAAGGCGGCGGAAAGAGCGGCGGCTCGTCAATTGCCACGAGCAACGACCGGGGCTAAGGTCTAGTATGCGCCGTCGGTTCCTTCGCCCTCCGGGTAGTACGCGTAGGGGTCTTCGGCTCTTCATTTCCATCATGGAGGTTTGTGCGTATAGCAAGGGTGAGTACCAACCGTACTCGGCAAGTCAACACAGAATTGATGCATATGACGGGGTTATTCAAAGAACATGGCTAGAGGGTTATTTTTGCGTAAAGCCAGTTTTCACAATTCTTTTCACAAGCCTATCGTCTAGCCAAAACAAGTTTTAATTTCATAGTTCATTAACCCGGCGACGGTTCGTCTACCATCCATCGTGATACCAAGGATGGCCTCCCGCCTCCGGTTCGTCATGATTTTCTGGGAGTCCACCCCTTCTCGCATTCTCGAGAAGTTGATCCACCGAATGAAACCATCATGCATACCCGTCCCAGCGTTTTAAGTTTAAAGATCTAGCCAAGCGAAAGTCTTGTCACGATGCTCAATATCCGCGAGCACGGCTATTCGAATAGATTGATTCACTCACACTGCGGTGGATGTACACTTTACCCGTACTCCGCGACAGCCCAACAAATGAGCCTACGCCTCAACACATGAGACGGTCACGGCAAAGCCTTTTGATAACCTTGCTTTGCGTCCGCTCCATGAACTTAAGCCCTCATGCACTCTAGCCGTCCTTTTCTAGCGGTGAGAGGAGTTATGGCGCACCGGGGTAAGGGAAGACTTTCCAATCTTGAAGTTTAATTAGCATTAGTTTAATCCCACCATTCTTAACAAAGGCCGCAGCCTCATTCTCATCCCATAACCACATCACGAGAGAACCATCTATGCAAGGATACGCCTCCGCTCGGCTATCTAGTCGGCTAGGTCTATACCCATTCGAGAAGTACGGTTGACGGCTCGTTTCCGGCTATCTCATGGCTCGGTCCTTAATTGACCAGGGTCGGCACTTGCCTTTTCCGGAATCCACCCAAATCATCCGGCCGCCCCAGTCTAAAACATTTGTATAGTACTTTCAATTTCCACCAAACTTAGTTCCTCATGGCCATGTGGCGCTCATGTCTCCACATGCCGAATCTCAACTACCTTCCCTAAGGTAGTTGCCCAAGCACAAAGCTTTTTCATAAAGTCATGAGTATGCATAGTCTAAGTTTAGCAGGGCTAAGCAGTTTACCAAAGTTATGCTTCGGTTATTTGTATCACATCGCGAGTTACAAGGAGTAATTCTAAAGGTACTCAATAGCAAGGAATGGCACAACAAGTATAGGTACTTCGGTGAAGCATGCATGTTTAGAGTTTAAAATAACATCATTTCGCAATTGGGATCAATATGTTCAAAGGGTGTGAAGACTTGCCTTGCTCGCACACTTGAGGGGTGGGATCTTCGGCGGTGTCGATTTGGTTTCTTCGGGCGCTACCCGTACGTGCGAAAGATCAATTGAATTCAGTTAGAATTCAACAAAACACCGAGCGATCGAAAAGAACCACAAAAGCCATGAAAACAACTCTAGAAGTTTTGCGAAAATTCTACTCGAGTTAGGACAAGGGTTGCGAGGAAAATCCGGGTTTTGGAATCGAACCGATGACCTAGGGTTTTCGCAAAGTCGGCGATCGCAATTAAATTTGGAATTTACGTTTGAAAATATCAGCGAAGAAAATTCGTGCTCGAAATTTGAGGGTTTGAGCACAAAAGCGAAACCTATTTCGATGGCGGGAAAGAATTAAACGGAATCCGGATTGAAAAACGATGCGAAATAGAATTCGGAAAACGTCCGATTCCGATTTTTCAAACTTTGCACCGAGAAAACATGCGAGAAAATAATTTATTTTTGCCCAAAATTTTACTCAAGCCATCCCAAAATATTTTCCAAATTTTCCAAAATTTTTCCAAAATTTTTCCCTATTTTCTCTTTTTTTCCTCTTTTCTCTTTTCTTTTTCCCAGCGCACTATTCATCGGCTCCAAAGGTGTTCGACCGAACACCTCACCCTCTGCCTCCTCTGTTACGGCCGGCGGCCGGCGCAAGCACAAAAGGAGGAGGTGGCGGCTCGGCTTACCGGTGATGGCGACGGCAAGGGAAGGGCGGCGGAGCTCGGCGCACGGCGGCGAGGCGCTAGGCGGTTCGAGAAGAGGGAAAAGGGGCGGCTGCTGCGGTGGCGTTCGGGAGAGCAACGAGGGAGGCTGCGGCGGTGCGGGAAAGGGGCGGGTTTGCCGGCCCTCTTATAGGCATGGCTGGGGGCGAGGGAATGGAGAAGGGGGACCGGCGTAGCTTGGGTGCCACGCGGCGCGCTGCGGTTTGGGCCGGCTCGGTCGCGCGCGGCGTGGCGGAAGGCGCGGCGCAAACGCGGGGCCACGTACGGCGTCGTGCGCGCGGCGCGCGGCGGCGAGGGGCGGGCGGAGTCGGCGCGAGCGGCGCGGCGGCATGCGCAGCGCGAGGCGCGGGCGGGGGCGGCGGCGGCGCGGCGCGGGCGCGCAGCGCGGGACCGTGACGGGCGGGCGCGTGGCGACAACGGCGCTTGGCGCGGGCGGGGCGGGCGCGTGCGCGGGGTTGTCCGGGCCGGGCGCGGGCGCGTGCGCGCTCACGCGACGCGTGGCGCACGCGGTGCGCGCTGCGACGGCGGGCGCGCGCGGGCGCGGGCGGGCGGGACGGCGTCGAACAAGTGGTGACCAATGAACAGTGCGACTTTTTAATTTCCCGATTTTCCATTTTCTTTTCCCATTTTATATTTTCTTTCTGCTAGAAATTCCAAAATAAACCCTAATATTCCAAAAATTATTTTTAACTTTATATCTTAAACTTTTTCTTGACTTTTTATTTTTCCATAATATTTTTCATATTTATTTATTTTAAAAATCCCTTTTTCTTTTCTTTCAAATTTCAATATCCTTTCCCATATTCTTCCAAAATTTTCCGGATTTCGAGTACGACTCCGGAACTTTATTATTTATTTTGTGTCTTAATTTATCTTCTCCCAACCAAAAATTTTATTTTATATTTTCCAAAACGCGCTTTTGCAAATCCGCGCTTTTTTCGGTTTCCCTGTTAAACCACGATGCGGCTTTCGCACCACCGTTTTGACAACTCCGAAACCTTCAAATACACCGAAAAGGGAATTAACCACGACTAAATTTATGCAACTGAGCTGGCAAATAAGAAGCAACAGACCCGAGAAGAAGCAATAAGCCAAGGTTTTTGAAAGTTCTGATTTTTACGTTCCGATTTCGGTTCTCTGATTTTCAGGATGTTACACCCCCCAAGTCCGTAATAAGACAATATCGCAGATTTGCTGCTTTTTTGAATTCCCGCGCAACTCCCGTCCTATTCCGTTTCGGCTGTTAAGAAAAACTCTCTAAATACCGCTTGTCTGGCATCGAAGCAAGCCACGCCATCACTTTTATTCCTCAAGACCTAGCCAGAAAAACTTCCCTTCTTCTTTCAGCGATTCCGGCGAACCGAAGCAGAACCTCTCCGGCGATCTCCCTGCAAAAGCAATCCTCCTCACCAATGGCGTCCTCAAGCACTCACGCCGACACAATCCCCACTGAGTACCCCGAGGTTAGTTTCTCGTCAGCTCACATCCTTCGCTTTGCGCAATCTGATTTTTCTTCCTCTTGTTGATTCCATTATTGCTTCTTGCTATTTGTAGCACCTATCACACCAAATTGCGATCCCTAGCCTTCTTCATCTCGACCAGCAGCTATTAGGGCCGATTGGTAACCTAGACCCTACTGAGTTCATCAACGCTGAAACCAATCAGATCCCCTTTAGGTTTTCCTCCCCAGACTTATCTTACTGGACAGGGACCTTTAAATCCTGGCCCTCAACAGACAAATCTTGGCCATCCTGGTATGCTAGAATGTCGGCTAGCAAGCAAGCCATCTAGGATGAGATAGGGATCAACCAATGCTTAGCTCTGACTTTAGCAGACATGCCGAACGATGAACCACTGCTATCTGCTGCTAGCTATTTTTGGTCGGACACGCTGAACGCGTTCCTCTTTAGGCAAGGACCGATGATACCAACTCTTATGGACATAGTCATGCTAACCGGTCTGGACATAACATCGGTTGTTGCCCCTTCTGACCTGAATATCAAGTGCCACCACAATTTCAAGACCAAGAGCATCAACGGCTGGATCGGATTCGTATCAATGAACATGAAGGACGGGCCAGTCTTCGACAAAGAACATGCAGCCTTCTTGATGATGTGGCTAGAGAAATTCCTTTTCTGCGGATCAAGTTGTGGGCCGACCACCAACTGGCAACATGTAGCCGAAGCATTAGTGGAGTAAAAGAAAATCCCCCTGGGAAAATATCTGCTCGGCTACTTGTATCAAATGCTGAGTGGTGTGCCGATGAAGCTAGCTTTAAAACAATCTATCAACACCGAAGGGCCCTGGTGGCTGCATCAGCTGTGGCTCAACCTGCACACCTATAAAGTTGCAAATCGGTCAAGCCTGTTTGAGGCCGATTTCCCCCTAGCCGAGCCGAAACACCGTGACGGCGAAGAGATAACCACTCGGCATTGCATGTCATATGGAGAAGCTGCTTCCTCTTACTCGGTCTCAAAGCTGTCAACCGAATACTTCAAAAATTGGTTCAGCAACTTATATAACGGGTTCTCAGCCGATTCTACCATTTGGATTGCATATGATAAATTCAACAAATTTGAATTCCCAGACGATCTTCGGCTAGACGAGATCAATTCTCCAAAGTTTGACAAGCCGAGAGAGATCTTTACCACTTCCATCTCTCCTTGCATCCTGCCGATCGGCATCCACCAAGGACGAAACATTCAGAAGAGCTACGAGTTCTATCATCCGATGGTAGTTGCAAGGCAACTGGGGCTAGGTCAACTGCCGATTGGGCTGTAGTACTCGAACAAGATCCAAACCAGAGGCATTATTAACGGTGAAATCATGATGCTTCGGCTATTAAACCTTCAAAGCCCTCCTCTTGGCAGTTTCGGGGTCATCGAGCTGGCAGTCTCAAGGACAAGTGCCTTTAGCCGATGGTGGGAAGAATGGAAATCACACATATTCCACCAATCGGCTTCTATGTATCTTACCACCGTCAATCCGGACATGATTCCATCGGTAAGCCATTCTTTTCTAGTCTTTTTTTTCTTTATCGGCTATAATATACATATCTTATTACTCATGCCTTTGTCCCTATAGACGAATGATGTTTCTCCTCCCCAGGCCAGCCGATCAGGAGTGGCCATCAGTTATGGGCCCGGCGTGCTGCCAAGCGGCTGTGGGTTGGCGCCATCCATAATCGGCTTCAACGCGCCGAAGGTGTCAACCCTCCTCCACGGTCAAACCCGTGAACCCCTCCGTCGGCAAAAATGGGACAAACTGTCGGCTATCGCCACTCCGGTTGCGGCGAAGAAGAAACCTGCCAAGACACAGAAACCAAGCCCGACCGACGATCTACCCCCCATCGACCTGGATGTCGACGCCGTGCTCGATGAAGAGGTTCAGGACGAGGACATGGAAAAAGCCCTTGATGAAGCAGCGTCCGAATCAAGCTCCTCCGACAAGTACGCCCAAACTCCGTCAGCTGGCGAGGCCTCTGTGCAGAAAACGCCAAGTCCACCAAAACGCTCCGTCCATCCGACGCCGGTAAGCGACTTTCAATGCTTGCGGCCCCTTGACTTCTTCATTCATACTCGTCTTACTATACCCTTTGCATCGGCAGAGGAAGAAGCTAGCCACCAGGAAGAGAACGACTCCTCTCCGTTCAGTAAGTTATCTTGACTCTGCATGCTTTCTTTTATTAGCAGATCCTTAACCTCGTACCCTTTTTAGCCTGCTCGCGCCCCGACACCTGCCCCCAGGTATCCAGTGAACACACTCCGTCGGCTGCAGGTGATAAGAATGCCGATGACGAAGCTATGTCGGTCCCAGCAGTCCAAGTGAGTATTACATCTATCTTTCCCGTAATCGGCTCCATGACCTCTGTCCATGCTGTAACCGTTCTGTATCTGGTAGAGCGTAGCCGATTTCCTGGGCTTCGACCTGTCAGAGTTCATCGACCCAGATGAGACAATTCACAGGGCCCTGGTGCCGCTTGACGAAGACCTAAGGACCATGCTAGCTGACATCGCTAACCGGCTGGAGGGCTCATTGGACGCGTTGGTAGCCGATTGCGGCTCTGTCCATAATCGGTTTGAAGAGATCCAAGCCAGGCTTCCAGACGAGTTGGCTGATACGATCGCGCCCACAACCTTTCTTGAAGCGCATCGGCATAAATACAAGCGGGCAAAGCAGTGCATAGCCGATCGTCGAGAGAACAAGTCACTAGCCACGACCATCAAATCCAACCAAGAAGAGATCAAGGCGAAGAAGGCCAAGTTTGATGCATTGAAGATAGAGCCGATTGCACACTCGATCGGCTTCGCGCACGACGGGACAAACTGGTAGCTAAACTCGTCCAGATTGAGACCAAGATCACGATCCAAGAAGAATACGTGGCTGGCCTGCCAAAGGAGATAGAAGATGAACGATCCAGCATCAAGGCGGCCGTGTCCTATCTGACAGATCTGACGAAGGCGATGAAACCAGTGCCTAGGACCGATGCAGCCGATGTTAAGGGGATTGAAGACATCGACGAGATCCGTAAAGCGATCTCGGCCACTGCTGAGTTCCTTAGGCGCTGAGTCGGCTGTAATAGTTTTGACAAAACTTGTAAATCTTGTAATCTAACTGTTCCTTGTAATCGGCTTTCATTATCTCTTGTAACTGCTTTGAATTATCTCCTGTAATCGGTTTGCCTTACTTGATCCCCACTTAATGCATGCTTGTCGATCACATTAAACTTGCTTGAAGACATCAAATTTTTTTCCTCGATATCATATTGTATTGTATATGCCCCCTAATTTTGTTGATGATTTTCCCAGCATTAACAAAATTATTAAATCACAAATCTTGTCGCTATCGACTAAACTGAGCTGATGTAGAGCGATTAGGGGAAAAACTTGGCGTAAAAATATCCTAAAGGCGATGCGTGCGTCACAACGCATTGGCTAACACGAATCGGCTGAACAAACAGAGCCGAATCATGAGTTGATCCATACACTTGGGTAATATTTCTTTAAATATTTGCCATTCAGAGCCCTTCCAAACACTTCTCCATCCAAACCCTCTAGCATATAAGGTCCTTTAGAGATGCATTTGTGGATCTTGAAAGGCCCTTCCCAACTTGGTGACCACTTGCCGAATTTATTATCTCTTGATCCAATCGGCAATATCAATTTCCAAACAAGTTCGCCCTCTTCAAAATACTTAGGTACAACTTTCTTATTATAATGACGGGCTACTCGTTCCTTATCCCTTGTTACCTTTTCCAAGGCCCTCATCCGTGATAAAACGAGGTCTTCTGATTCATCGACCATCAAGTGATAATAATCATCGGCTGTGAGTTGATATTGCAGCTGAACTCGTCTCGAGCCGATGATATTTTTCCATGGCAGTACTGCCTCGTGTCCATAGACCAACTTGTATCTAGGGACTTGGATAGATCCGTGGCATGCCATCCGATATGCCCAAAGTGATTCGGCTAATCGGCTATGCCATTGCATAGGGTACTCAGAAATCTTCCTCTTTATCAGTTTGATCAAACTTTTGTTTGAAGCCTTTGCTTGCCCGTTGGCCTGTGCATAGTATGGTGAAGAATTAAGTAATTTGATCCCCATGCCGTTGGCAAACTGAACAAACTCATCCGATATGAAGATAGATCCCTGGTCTGTTGTTATTGTTTGTGGGACGCCAAATCGATAGATAATATGCTCTTTAACAAACTTGATTGTGTCCCTAGAATCAACCTTTTTCAAAGGAATTGCCTCCACCCATTTTGTAAAGTAATCTGTTGCCACCAGAATGAATTTATGTCCTTTGCTTGAGGGTGGATTAATCTGGCCGATCATGTTGATGCCCCATCCTCGGAACGGCCAAGGCTTTATGATCGGGTTCATAGCCGATGCAGGTGCTCTTTGCACGGTGCCGAATTTCTGACAATCCTGGCAGCCTTTATAATACTTGAAACAGTCCTCCAGCATCATCGGCCAAAAATATCCTGCTCTCCGAAGCAACCACTTCATCTTGTGAGCCGATTGATGCGTGCCGCATATCCCCTCGTGTACTTCTCCGATAGCCACCTTGGCTTGATCGGCACTAAGACACTTGAGCAGCACACCATTAATCATCTGATAGTAGAGATCTTCATCGAGCAAAACATATTTTAAAGCCTTGTATCGCAATTTCCTTGAAGCCGATTGAGAGGGGTTCTGTAAATAGCTGTAAACCTCAAACCTACAATCATCGGCTGCCATGGCAGTGACTTCTACCTCAACTTCTTTTATCATCGGCCTGTAGCCTGATGCCCCTTGAGCTAAATCATTGGCTTCTGTATTCTGTTATCTGGGGATGTGTTTTAGTGTAACTAGCCGAAAGCTATCCATCAATTCTCGGCATTGTTGGTAGTAGATCATCAGCGCGTCGTTCCTGGATTCATACTCCCCTGACAACTGGCTGATGACCAATAGTGAATGCCACATTATCTCTATGGCGTCGGCTTCGTATTCGGCTTGATTGTTTGTAGCATGAGGATCGATAGAAAAAGCAAATTCAAAGCTTGGCCCCGTAGGCGAAATAATGACCAATCAGATACCGCAACCGTTGGTGCACACCGAGCCATAAAATGTCAATGTCCAAGGCATAATTTCGATTGAGCCGATTGAGTCATCTCTATTCTAAAATCGGTTATAGCTTGTCCTTTAACTACCCTAGGTGCTTGATACCTCAGATCAAATTTTGTCAAGGCAAAAATCCACTTTCCAATCCGTCCTTTTAAAACCAGAGCCGATAGCCTGTATTTGACGACATCGGCTTTACATATTATTGTGCACTCATTGGATAGCAGATAATGCCTTAACTTCGTACATGAAAAATATAGGCACAGGCATAGTTTCTCCACTGGTAAATATCTTGTTTCCGCATCCAACAGCCGTCGGCTGAGATAGAGGATAGCTTTTTCTTTGCCCTCAATCTCTTGGATTAGGACTGAGCCAATTGACTTGTCGTCGGCTGACAGGTACAGCTTGAACGGTATTCCTTTTCGTGGAGACATTAAAACTGGAGGCGAGCTTAAATAATTCTTGATATTGTCCAAGGCTTTCTGTTGCTCTGCCCACATGTGAATGCTTGATCGGCTTTAAGCCGAAGCAGTGGTGTGAACGGCTCCATCTTTTCTGAAAGATTGGCTATGAACCGCCTGATGAAGTTGACTTTGCCGATCAATGATTGAAGCTGCTTCTTGTCCTTTGGAGGCTGTATCATTTCGATAGAATTGATGGTCCTTGGTGTAACCTCAATTCCTCTTTCATGAACAAGAAATCCTAGAATTTGCCCGGCTAACATGCCGAACGCACACTTCAACGGATTCATTTTTTGGCCACATTTTCTTGTCCGCTCCAAAACCTGCTTTAGATCGGCTATGTGGTTCTCTATCTCCATGGACTTGACAACGACATTGTCGATGTAGATCTCCACCAGAGAGCCGATCATGTTGTGAAAGATATAATTCATGGCCCGTTGATATGTTGCCCCAGCATTTTTCAGCCCAAATGTCATGACAACCCATTCATATAAGCCGATGGCTCCAGGACGTCGAAAAGCAGTTTTATGGATGTCTTCCTCGGCCACAAAGATTTGATTGCAACCTGCATTGCCATCCATAAAGCTGACGATTTTGTGGCCTGATGCAGCGTCTACGAGCAAATCGGCTATAGGCATTGGGTACTCATCTTTGGGGGTAGCCTTATTTAAGTCTCTGAAATCGATGCATACCCTAAGTTTGCCATTCTTTTTCAATACTAGGACGATGTTTGAGACCCACTCGTTGTATCGGTAAGGCCGAATGAATCCTGCATCATATAGCCGAGTTATTTTGGCTTTGATCGCGTCATACATATCGGCTTTGAACCTCCTGGGAGGTTGTTTGAACGGCCGATAGCCTGCCTTGATTGGCAATTGATGAACAACGATAAATTTGCTAAGACCAGGCATCTCGAAGTACTCCCAAGCAAAACAATCTTTATATTCTTTTAACAAATTAATAAGCTGGGATCTACAATGAGAGGACAACTTTTTGATATACGTCGGCCTAGGCCTGTCTCCAGAGCCTATGTCTATTTCTTCTAATTCATCGGACGACGTAAAACCTTGCCCAAGCTTGCCATCGTCTTCGTCCACGGTGTCCATGTCGTAGACGTTCGAGCCCTCCACGACGTCTTGCTCAAAGCAGCAGCTGCAGCTCGTCATCTCCAATCGGCTGTATGGCAAAATCGGATACTTTTAGAAAATTGGCTTGCCAGATTTTCCCGGACAAACAATCAATGCCATCGATTTCCCAGAGTGGCAAATTGGCATTGGCGACGCTTACTGACCTGTCGGCTGGTACAATTTCTATCTTGTCGCCATCCCATTGAAGTAGACACTGGTGCATAGTGGAAGGGACACAATAGTTGGCATGTATCTAGTCCCTCCCGAGCAGCAGGCTGTAAGACCCCTTCCCATCGATGACAAAAAAGGTTGTAGGCACGGTCTTGTTGCCGACTGTCCGTTCGACATTCAACATGCCCTTGGTCTCCGATGGGTTGCCGCCGAAGTCCTTTAGTACCATGTTAGTCTTGATCAGGTCTTTGGCTCTCTTTTCCAATTTCCTGAATGTTGCATAGGGCATCAGGTTTACTGCGGCTCCCCCATCCACTAGCATTTTTGACATCGGCTTGCCGTTGACGAAACCTTATACATACAACGGCTTGAGATGCCGATTTTCGGTCCCCTTTGGCTTGTCGAAAATTGCTTGATCCGGGGACAGTGCTAGTTTGACCAAGGCATCCTCGATATGGTCTACATCGGCCTTGGGAGCACCAAATTCGGCTGGCAATATGAATACCATATTGACCGATGCAGAGACTTTGCCTTTCCCCTTGGCTGCCCTTCTGGCTTGATCGGCTGATCTCTCTGGTCTGTTCCTCGTTGGCCGTGGTGATTTTCTTTTTGGGGATCCATCATCTTTTGATTTTACCTAGCCTATGGCGTTGTTCTTCGATCATCTGCCGAACTTCTTCTTTCCTTCCTTCATGCTTTAGCCTTTGAATTCTTTGTTTCTGCGTTTTGGTGAAGAGGTCAGAGGGGCACCATTGGGGGTTGGCCGATTCTTCATCATCGGCCTCTCCTTCGTCGTAGTAGTCATCGTTCTCGTCTTTGTTGAAGAAGTCTTGATGGATCGGCCCTAGCCGATCGTGAATGGACTGCTGGTGCCGGTTGAGCTGTATGGCCCTTGGGACGAATTGAGTTGGGCTGGTGATTGGCTGTCTTCTGTTTTCGTCCTCGCGATAATCGCTGTAGGCCGGGCAATTATCTAGTGTTGGCAGCCTCATCCCGGTTTCCCAGCAGTGCCTGAAAAATTTGCAATGCCAATGAGGGTCGGCACCGCTGTTGTTTCTGTTGTACCGGCGGCCTCGCGTCTCTGGCTCTTGCCGATGAAACCTTTTAAACCAAGCCTCTTCCCGCCAAGATTGCTGTTGGGAGCGGTGTCAGTTGTTCATGTTGATCGGCCGTCGATCAGCCGATTGGGCAACGGGGCGCACCATGTTGATTGGCGCGGCTTGGCTTCCAGTCGGCTTATCCTCTGGCTTGACCCCTTTTAATGTTTCGGCTAAGCTGTACGTCATTCTGCGCTGCCGATCAGCTTGCCTGGGGCTGGCTTGAACCATATTGACCGGGAAGGGGTTGTCGTCTACCTTCATAGGCTGAGTAGACTCGGCAAACTTGAGTTTCCTGACCTCTATTGCCGACTGGATCTGCTGCCTGAAGACTTTACAGTCGTTAGTGGCATGGGATGTAGAGTTGTGCCACCTGCAGTACTTTATCTTCTTTAGTTCATCAGCCGATGGGATCACATGGTTTTTGGGAAGCTGGATCTGCTTCTCCTTGAGTAATAGATCGAAGATCCTATCGGCCTTGGTGATGTTGAAATCATATTTCTCCTCTTTGGCTGTCTTCAGCAGCCATTGACAGACGATGGCCTTTTTATTCTTGGCCCATTCGGCTGCCACCACCTCTGCGTCATCGTCACTGAAATCAGAGTTTGATTCAACGATGACTTGAGTTATGTTCTTGACGGCCTTCATGGTGTCTTGAAATCTATGCTCATGGGCCATCGCCTTCTGCGCCAGATGCGCCAGGATGACAAAGTCTTGAGTGGAGAAGCGCTCGCGGATCGGCACGATCAGGCCGTGGAAGGCCAAATCGGCTAGTTGGGCGTCCGACAACACCAGGCTGTAGCATCAGTTCCTCATCTCTCTGAAGCATTGAATGTAGTCTTGAACCGACTCGTTGTGCTTCTGCCTGATACTGGTGAGGTCCGACAACTTCATTTCATGGTTGCCTGTGTAGAAGTAGCTATGGAATTATTTTTCGAGATCAGCCCAACTCTAAATTGAGTTGTAAGGCAATGAAGAGAACCAGGTGAAAGCCAATCCCAAAAGAGACAAGGGGAATAGTCGAACTCTCAAGGCATCTGTAGCCGATGCTTCGCCGCACTGCGCCAAGAATCGGCTGACATGCTCGTAGGTTGACATGTTGTCCTGCCCTTAGAATTTCGGGAAGTCTGGGACTTTGTACCGGTTGGGCAATGGAATTCGCTCGAAATGCTCCGGATAAGGATACCGATACATGTTTCTTGAGTACTTTGGCTTGAGGCCGAATTGATCGTGCATGACGTCCACAATCAAATCGGCCCATGTCCGGTTATCCTCCTGTATCAGCTCGTATTGATCATATGGTTCGGGTGCTTGCCGATACAGTGGTGGCGGTGTCTGGGGCCTGTAATGATGATCTTGATGGCCTCCTTGATACTGGTACTGGAGCGGATGGCCAGCGGGATGCGACCGATTTGCCGGTGGTGGTGTTGGTGGGCTTGGGAACAGCTGTCGGCCACCGGCGTTGTACTGTCTATCCAGGCCAATCTAGGCAACCGGCTCTAATTGCCGATTGTCATCGAACATGTTGGCGATCTGGTCCTGGGGAAGTTGTTGTTGTCGGTTCAGCATGGTGACCACTGGTCTCGCAGCCGATCCGGACAGATTCGGCTGGTTGAGGGCCCCTCCTGGTGGCCCTGGCTGTGCTGGTGGTGGAATCAGCCGATTCTGGGTGGCCAACATCCTGTAACCAGGAAACTGACCGTCTGTGAAGTAAGTTGGCCCCCGCTGCAGGTGATCGGCTATCTTGGAATCGACCACAGTGGCAATCATATTGTTGAGGGTGTTGACAAGAATGTCACTCTGGTTGACCAGCGCATGGTGGACGGCCGAATCAATTTGGTCTTGCAAAGTATGCAGGCCCGAATCATCTTGTTCTTGAACCGGCTCCTTCGTCTTCTGTTTGTCCTTTGGTCTGCTGGAGGAGGACGCCTTGAGTTCGTCCATGCTGAATTTATACTTTTGGTGCACGGCTCTAGACCTTGTCTGGGTGAACAACTGTAGGTAGTTGGCTTGGAGCTCTTCTACCATCTTTTTGTAGTCGACTTGTTGTTCAGCCAATAATTGTTCCATCTTCACAGGCACGATGTTGTCCTGAGAAACGCTGGGGCTGTTGAGGTCGACCACCTTGTAAGCTGCGTCGATGCGTCCTAGCCGAGTTGACAGAGATAGTCCCACTGGGCGTGCCAAGAAGTGTGTTGATGAGAAATTTCTCTCACGTGCTAGCCTGGGGGATCTGCTTAGCTCCAGTGCAGGTCCTTCTCGGCTACCTGTGCTGTATAGGGCGTGCGAGTTGGTTTGATCTGTTAACCAACAAGAAAAATAAAGATATATGCGTTAGGGGTTAAGTTAGGTCCTAATGGATCGGCTGTGAGAGTCAATTTATATATATATGCTCTCCTGGAGTGTAGTTAAACTAAGTGACTAGAATAGATCGGCTGCGCCGAGATAGTATTAACCACTTGATCCAAATATACAATGGGATAATAAATACATGTTTAAACAGCCTAGCCACCGTAAGACTAACTATGAATTGGCTAGTACCCCGATACATCTTATGAAAAGATATTGATCTAAGCTAAATGCGCTAAACCTAGATCAGTCGGCTGTGAGCTGTGGCTGACAAGCTGATTTTGGCTTAGGGCATTTAACTAGAGCAAGATCTCAATATAAGAGGCGGTTTTAATAAACTTTATAGTAAATATATCAAAAGATTATTAAAACAGATAAGGCCGGCTGAAACCCCGGCACTGTCTCTAAACATATACATCTAGCTGAATGGATCATAAAGGCTCTAAAAACGACTTAATAGGTCAGATTGATGCAACATTAAGTATAAAAAGAACAATCAGATCTACTCTAGCTGATGTAAATCCCTCGAGACGGTGGATATCGCATATAATCTAGGCCAACCCCTAGATCTAGCTCTATCGGCTACCGGTTCTTGACAGAAACGAGCCGATGTCGAGACAGATCTAGACATTGTTCTAGGTTATATGTGATATGTGATAACTAGGCAGTATAATTCATCAAATTTTGAGTATCATAGTGATGGAAGCACTAAATTCGACGAGATACACCACTAATGACAAACATTTACCTTAAATCAGGGATCGAAACGATGCAGCCCGAAGCCGGATCAGGTGTTCGTCTAAAGAAAAAGGAGGCGATGCGCCGAAAGTTGTATTGATTGTGTGTTAATTATCATTTACAGGGATCTCGTGTCCTATTTATACCCAAGAATAACATTATCCGTGTGAACCACGGTCTCTATCTAATCTACTATTTAAAATACGACAATATCCCGGGGTATGGTCCCATGCCGCATTACAATAGACAATCTAAACAAATTCCTAATTTACAGATATAATTGCCGTTACGGGACCCTATCCATGGATGGCAATATCTTTTAACGCGCAATTTAGGAACCGAATCTTCTATTCATCTTTAAGCACTTTCATCGGAAACAGTCTTATCCTCTTCCCTGACTCAACATCGGCTATCGGCTATCCTCGTCTGACTCAACTTCAGCCGATTGACCTCGTAGCCTTTTGTGTCACCTAGCCGATTTGATCGTAGCCGACGCGGCCTCTGTTTTTCCGTTGATCACTCTCCCTATCCAATCCCGCTTCAAATTCGACCTTGAACTTAGGGATTTGGTTACCAAATTTGGCCGTTAACACTTTTCTTCTTCGAATTGATTCCTTGATGGAAACCGACTTCCATTTGGCGAAGATATGTGCTCATGTACTGATCTCCTCTCCCTTTTCCATCCTTGATGAAATTGCATTGGAGGCATATGATTATACATTGGTGGAATTGCTCCCCATGGCATAAAATAAGGGAAAGGATACCCGGGCGACGGCATTGGGGAAGGCCCCCATGGCATGACTTGAGGACAATGCGGGAACGATGGCTCCAACGCCCTTGGCGAATGACCAAATCGCTCCCTAGGTGGTGATCTTGGTCTATTGACCTTGTTACGCTCCTTCTCCATGCTTCTCTTCTCATATTTGTTCAAGAGCATATCAAAAGAGACCTTCGGCTTCCGGGGATTTCTTGAACTTGAATCTTTACCTTCATTCTTCTTCCAAACGCCAACCTCCGGATCCTTGGGCACGAGCATCTTGGGTCTAGACTCCCCAATCATAACCCCTTTCCCCTTAGTAGATCCAGCTTGTTTCGGCCAAATCAACACTTTCTTGTCATTGAAGTCAATGACATTAATAGGAAAAGGATCGCTACAAGCTTCATCTTGGAGCCTCAGTAAACTTCAATCGTCCTTTCTCTATGGCCGATTGAACCTGTCGACGAAACACATTACACTCATTAGTAGAACGAGAATAAGAATCATGCCATTTACAGTAAGACCGACGCTTCAATTCTTCTACTAAGGGTATGACATGGCCTTTAGGTAGTTTAATATGCCTCTCTTGCAAGAGATAGTCAAGGATTTTATCACACTTGGCCACATCAAAACTATACTTAATCTCACTTTGTCGATCCTTGTGAGGACTCGGCGTCAAGCTAGAGCAAACAAAAGGCTTATTTTTATTAGTCCAGGACCACTCAGCAACATACATATCATGATCGCCCTCATCATTATCAGAATCACTATCATCGGAGCAATCAACCATACTAACACGAGGTCCTTTGTCATTAGCTCTGACAAATTTTTTACTATCCCTGACTCGGCTTTCCTGACCCAGAGCCTTCTGCATGACTTGACTAACATCAAGAAATTGTTGGCCATCTAACCTCTCTTTAATAGGAGCAAGTAAACCACTAAAAGCAAGATCGGCCAAATCTCTTTCAGTTATATTCAAACTAAAACACCGGTTTCTTGCCTCTCTTAATCTCTTAATATAATCAGTGAAAGATTCATTATACTTTTGTCTAACCGATGTAAAATCACATAGCCTAAGCTCAGTTTCACCAGTATAGAAATAATCATGAAATTTCTGTTCTAATTGAGCCCAAGTATGAATAAAATTTACCGGTAAAGAAGTAAACCATGTAAAAGCAGTACCGGACAAAGATAAAGAAAACAAGCACAATTTAAAAGCATCGGAAGTACTAGCTTCTCCACATTGCGCTAAGAATTGGCCTATGTGCTCCCATGTAGTCCTATTATCCTCACCACTAAACTTAGTAAACTCAGGAACTCTATAACCGCGACGATATGGCATATTATCAAAATAATCAGGATACGGCTTTTGGTAAACCATAGCTCGATTCCTCGACTCAATTCCAAATAACTCTCTAATGATGTTTCTAATCCGTTCCTCCATATTTTCAGGCCTTGGTAGATCGGGTAAGTTCGGCGGCCTAAAAAGCGGTTGTTGTGCGCAATATTGCCATATTGGCCATACCTAGTGTCATGCGGATAACCTCTATTAAGATCATTGTATTGATTAGGTATATGTGGAGGAATTTATGGATAAACAGTAGCTAATGGGGGATTATGTACGGGAACGTGATATAGAACCGAATTGCCCGTAATTGGGTCAACCTCTTCTACTGGCACCAATGCGTCGGTCTAACCGGCCCAGGGCCCGGTCTGACCGATAGTGTGCGGTGCGTCTGACCGGCCATATAGCCGACGGTCAGACCGGTGAAGGGGGTGGTTAGACCGGCCTGTTGGCCGGACTTACTGATATAGGGTGCATCGGTCAGATCAGCCGAAGGTTCGGTCAGACTGGTAGGAGCGGCAGAACTCTCCACCCCGACTTGTTGCATGATCGCCCCATCGGTTTTGCTAAATATTTGATGAACAGGGGCTCGGCTAGCACTTGCAGCAGACGTAGATGGTAAATCGGCCATGAGAGAGCCGAATTTAGTGCTCATATAATCATCAATCATCCTATTAAAGCAAGATTCCATAGTTGATTCAAGTTTATTATTGACGGCAACAGTTATGGATTCATCTACCGAGTTTGCCACAAGCTTTTGAATTGGAAGAGTGATCCTTTCGGTGCTTACCTCGTCATGTACGACTATGAGCAGACTCCCGGACTTGAGAACCACGCCTTGACGAGTTATGATGCACGATTTGTCCAAAACCTCCTGCGTGATCGCCTTGATCTGCTCCTCCATGATCTTGCGTGTTTCTCCGTCAAGATCATTCAATGAAACATGCATGACTTTGGATGGATCCACCTCCTGTGCGGCTTGCTTCGACATCACGGCGTCAAAATTGAGATGGCGTTGAACGGATTTCCCCAGTGGAGTCGCCAAAAATCGTGTTGGCAATTTTTTTGGCAAGAAGACAATCACGATCGAGACACCTAAATGCCTTGCGGTGATATGGAGTCGCCAACCACCTCAATCTCAAAAACTAAACCAAGATGAGTTTTGTAGATTAAACCGGCTAGCAAAGCCGATTTGAGTAGAACGATGGATAGATACCCATCTCGTGGGCAAACGAAAGGTTTTCAGGACAAACCTACAAAGAGGTGTCGCGCTCTCGCAGCGGCGGCGGACGATTTACAACACAAATTGACAAAGATGGCTGATTTAATATGAAGAAAAGTAAAAGAACGATTCAATTGGTTAAAAACTAGAAACTAGATTGAATCTTGTGTATGGTGTCTGTCTCTTGCCAATTGAAGCGGCCTTGACCCTTAAATAGGGGTTGGTCTTGCCTTCTACAGGCCCTCCTCCACGTCCAATTCGGGATAAACACCTTAGAAAACCCGAAACATACCTTATGGAGCAAGGAAACCAGAGTACCGATAAAATCAACTAGGTTTCGGACTCTGCCGGTCAGACTGGTCAACATGCCGCCGGTCTGACCGGCCCTTAGGACCAATCTGACGGGCCCATACATGGCGGTCAGGCCGGCCCTCTGGAGGAAACCAGTAGAATTTTCCAAATATTGGCAATTTTCCCTATTTTAATCCTAGGTGCTAATTTTGGGTGTAAACACACATCATGTGGGTAAAGTGTACGTACTCTGTAGAGTTAAAACTAATCGATTAGCCGTGCTCACGGTTAAGAGCGGCATGTGAATATGTCATGAGTATAGACTTGTGATTTTAAATTTCCTAAATGCTGATTTTAAATGTTCAAATGTGATGAAAACTTGTGTTTTATCCCCTTGCTGCCATGGAGGGCAAAAAGGTGCTATGTTATATGTGTTATCATCTAAATCAATGCCCAAATTACTAAGTATATGCTTGCTGAAATTTTCCTTACGAAAAGTTTGAAATTTGCAAGTGGGTTTTGCTAAACAAAACTTGCTTTACGCTAAAAGAACCTGGTGTGAGCCTTACTTTGAGATTGCCATGCATGTAGCGTGTAGGCTTGACTATTGCTTGCCAGTACAATCCATTGTAGTGACACTTTCTTTGTATATATATTTTGTTGTATGCATTGACTTGTCTGTAGGTGAGATTCTTCCTGAGGAGGATGATTTCGTCGGGGATATTTCTTTCTTCCAAGATGGTTCTTACTAGGGTCTACCATAGTCGGTTGCATGAAAGATCTCTCGGGTAGAAGATGCTTCCACGAACTTAAATATTTGGCCGGTCGGCCATATGTATCTAAGCACTTTGATGTATGCACTATATAATACATAAAACTTAGCACTTATTAAGTTAGAGATATCAAATGCTTGGATGAAAGTGCTTAGTGTGTTCCTTTTGCTAGGAACATTCTAATCATGAGTATGAGTTAAAGATAATTGAGACAATGTAGATCTTTAGCCATTTGGTGTCAAGTCCCCTGAATGTGTAACACATCTGGTCACCGCCTTCGTGTGGTTTGACGGGCACATCTCAGGCTGAAGTTGACTGGCAGGCTAAAGGCCCAGCAAGGTCTCAGTTATCTTTCTCTCGGAGCATCGAATGTCTTATTAGGTTTGTGGGAAGAATTGGTGCATTCCGTTCATCCCTCAAATATAATAAGGGGTTCGGAAGGCGTCCCGATATAATGTTGTAGATTTGCATAACTTTATCTCCGAGCAAATTTCGGGCTTCCCATCGGTCGGTTACCACGCCTCTTTAAATAACAACCGCCACTTTAGAGTTTTTCACGCCGTCACTTTTGCCTCCGCCGCCTTAGCCAAAAACATCTCCAACCTTCATCGCCGACCTCCCCGGCGCTCTCGGCGGTCTCACAAGCACCCTCCGCGCGGCAACGAACTCATTCTCGGCGATGTCGACCTCGACCACCCCCTCCATGGTGCCGTCGGCTGAGTTCGCAGAGGTAAGCCCCGTCGGCTTTAGCTTCTTTCTTTTCCGCAATTTGGCTCTTGCTTTTCATAATACGTCCTTTCTTTTCTTTTCTCTTCATTGTAGCACCGTTCTCACCAAATTGCGATCCCCAACCTCATCCATTCCAACCAATACTTTTTAGGACCAATCGGCAACCTAGACCCCTTAGAATTCATCAATGCCGAAACCAACAGGATCCCTTTTAGGCTGTCAAACCCTAACCTAGCACATTGGAATGGGACTTTCAAATCATTACCATCAACCGATAAGACTTGGCCAACATGGTACAATAGGGTGTCGGCTAGCAAACAGAGCCATTGGGAAGAACTAGGGATAGCACAGTGCTTGGCCCTAACTATAGTCGACATGCCTAAAGATGAACCCCTGCTATCGGCTACCAGTTATTTTTGGTCCAACACTCTGAACTCCTTTATGTTCAACCAAGGACCGATGGCGCCCACCCTTTTGGACATAATCATGATCACGGGCCTTGAAATCACATCATCGGTCAGTCCTATCAGCCTGAACACCAAGTGCCAATATTCTTTCAAGAACTAGAGCCATCGGAGGTTGGAATGGATTCATAAGCCAGAACATGGGAACCGGCCCAGTGGACCCTAGAGAACACGCAGCCTTTCTTCTCATGTGGCTAGAAAAATTCCTGTTCTGTGGTTCAAGCTGTGGCCCCACAACTAACTGGCAACACATAGCCAAAGCCCTAGTGGAAAAGAGAGATTCCTTTGGGAAAGTATCTGCTAGGGTATCTCTACCAGATGCTAAATAATGTATTGACTAAAATTGCCACCAATTTGGCTATCGGCACTGGAGGTCCCTGGTGGCTGCTGTAGATATGGCTAAACTTCCATACATACAAGGTTGCTCAGAGGCCGGACTTGCAAGACACCAGCTTCCCATTAGCACAGTCGACAATAGACAAAGATGGCGATGAAATCACAACCCGCCGATGCATGTCATTCGGAGAGGCATCATCTTCGTACTCCGGATCTAAACTCTCAGGCGATCCCTTCAAGAACTGGTTCGGCAACTTTTATGATGGATTTCCAACAACTTCAAGGATTTGGTTTGCCTATGAGAACTCCGAAGAATTTGAACTCCCTAGTGATTTTAGATTTGATGAAATAAATTCTGAGAAATTTGAGAAATCTAGGGAAGTCTTTACATCGGCTATATCTCCTTGTATCCTCCTAGTTGACATCCATCAAGGGAGAAACATACATGTTTCTTATGAATTTTATCATCCTATAAACACTACCAGACAACTGGGCATGGGACCATTGCCAATTGGTCTGTACTTTGCTAATAAGATCCAAACCAGAGGGGAAATCGGCTCAGGCCTAATGATGGATAGATTGCTAAACATTGAAGGCCCCCCACTTGGAAACATAGACAATATCGAGCTGGCCATAACAAAGACTGCAACTTTTAGCCGATGGTGGAATGAATGGAAAAAACACCTGTTTCACCAGTCGACTTCCATGTACCTCACCAACATATACCCGGAGCTGATTCTAGAAGTAAGCACTCCTTCTTTCTCTCGTTAATTGTTATCGTCTGTCTTTCAGCTGATTCCAGAAGTAAGCACTTCTTCTTTCTCTTGTTAATTGTTATCAGCTGTCTTTCTTTAATACCTAACTGTATTTTCCTCTTTGTTTGCAAACTGCCGATTTATGTCCTCCACACATCAGCAATACCGGGGTGGCCATTCAGCAATACCGGGGTGGCCATTAATTATGCCATCGACATCCTTCCCAACAGCGGCGGATTGGCCCCCTCACGAATCAGCTACAATGCTCCTAGGAGATCAACCTTGCTTCGTGGCCAAACCCGTGAATCATTTCAAAGGAAGAAGAGAACTAAACCATTTGCTGCCAATCCATCGGCTGTATAGAAGAAAACTTCAAAGAAATAGAAAACCACTATAGTTGATGATCTGCCGCCCTTGGATCCAGATGTAGAGGAGGTCCTGAACCAAGAAGAAATGGAAGAAGCCATTGATAAGGCTGCGGCTGAAACAAGTGAGCCAAGGAGATCCGTGCAAACGCTACCAACCAACAACCAAGCTCAAAGAACACCCAGTCCCCCAAGACCTCAACCTCAGCCTTGACCTCAATCGGTATGCACTTATCCAAAGTCCTCTTCCTTTTCATTCACATGCAATCCCTCATTAAGCTTTTTGTCTTGCAGAAAAAGAAATTGGCTTCAAGGAAGAAATCGGCTCCAGCTCCGTCGGTAATCCCAACTTCAAATTCTTTTCATTCTTTCTTAACAAACTGATGCTTAGTCAAACTTGTATTTCTTTATGTACAGCCTCCTCGCTCTCCAACACCTGCCCCAAGCATCAAGTGAAAGAACTCCATCGGCTAGGGCAGCGATAATGTCGAGGCAGAAACAGCATCGGCTTCCGTCATCCCCTAAGTCCTTTTTCTTGACTTCATATCGGCTAATTTCATAGTTCTCAGTGACTAACAGACTCAATACTTATCAATTCCAATATTCTCCTCACAGACTCTAGCCAATATGTTTCCTTTTGATATAAAGGAATTCATGGACGACGAGGAGGACACCACCGACAAGACTCTAGCATTTGTTGCCGATGATTGGAAAACAACACTGCAAGATTTGGCTCGTCGGCTAGTAAGTTCTTTAGACTTCCTAGTCACTGACTGTGGATTGATCAGAGCAAGATTCGAAGAGATTCAAGATCAGCTCCCAGACCACACAGTCGATGGCATCTCTCAAGTCGTATATCTCGAGCAACATCGACACAAATTTGAAACAGCCAAACAACGGATAGCCAATCATTGAGAAAGAACGACCCTTGAGGCCACGATTGAAGCCAATCGGTGATCCATACTAGAAGACAAGGCCAAGCTCAATGAGATGACAGCTGAGCCAACTTCTAATCTTGATCGGCTGCGCAAACGTAGAGAGGAGCTGCTAGCCGAACATGCCAAGTGTGATGCTGGTATAGCATCTGAAGAACAAAGGCTTACCGACCTCCCGAGGATAATATCAGAGCAAAAATCCAGGCTGAAGGCTTCAATGAAAAATTTATTAGACCTTACTATAGCCTTGAAGGTGATCCCCGGGAATGATGCAGCCGACCTCAAAGCCATCGAAGAAATTGACCGAATTCGGCAAAGAGCAATATCGGCAATTAACAGCTTCATATCCGGCTAAACCAATTCATGTAATAGGGCTAGAATTTGAACACTTGTGAACTTCTGTAATATAACTTTTGTGTTGACCCTTTTGTGAACTCCTGCAATGTTACTTGTAATATAATCTTGCAATATGTCATGCATTGAAAACTTTTTGAAGTCCACAAAAATTTTGAAGTCCACTTGAGTTCACTTGTGTGTATATATTCCCCCCTAATTTTACAATGTCAGCCGATTATTGATAAAATTATAACTTAGGGGACAATATCACACAAAATCAGGCATCATGCATCGACAGAAACATAACCGATTACGATAAAAATAAAAAAGACTAAGGGTGATATAACTTATATCGACCATCACATATTGACATAGCATAGCCAATTATGATAAATTTGAGTAGATTAAGGGCGATATGACTTATATCGGCCATGTAAAGGTGATGTAAACACATTGGCTACCATGTATCGGCTCAACAGAGCCAAATCATGAATTGATTCAAACACTTGGATCATATTCATTCAAATATTTTCCATTGAAAGCCCTTCCAAAAACTTCTCCATCGATCCCTTGCAACATGTAAGCTTCTTTGGAAACAGACTTGTAGATTTTAAAGGGCCCTTCCCAATTCGGTGACCACTTGCTGAATATATTGTCACGAGTACCAATCGTTAAGATCAATTTCCAAACCAACTCGCCTTCTGAAAATGACTTGGGCAAAACTTGTTTATAGTAATGACGAGCGATTCTTTCTTTATCTTTAGTCACCTTTTCCAAAGCACGCATCCTGGATTGGACCAAGTCCTCCGATTCGTCCACCATGAGATTGTGATAGTCATCAGCTGTCAACTCGTTTTGTAAATCGATCCTTCTTGAGCCGATGACACTTTTCCATGGCAAGACAACTTCATGTCCATAAACTAACTTGTAGAGAGGAACTTGAATCAATCCGTGGCAAGCCATCCGATAGGACCATAAAGCTTCAGCCAATCGGCTATGCCACTCCTTTGGGAACTCAGAGATCTTGCTCTTGATCAATTTAATCAGACTTTTGGTAGATGCTTCTGCTTGTCCGTTGGCTTGTGCATAATACGGTGAAGAATTCAATAGCTTGATCCACATGCTTTTTGCAAACTAGACAAACTCATCGGATACAAAGATAGATCCCAGATCGGTTGTAATTGTCTGGGGAACACCAAATCAGTATATGATATGCTCTTTGACGAACTGAATTGCATCCCCAGAATCAACCTTCTTCAAAGGAATTGCTTCGACCCACTTCGTAAAATAATTGGTTGCCACCAATATGAATTTATGTCCTTTGCTCGAGGGTGGATTTATCTGGCCGATCATGTCAATTCCCCAACCTCTGAACGACCATGGCTTGATTATGGGATTCGTAGCCGACGCTGGTGCTCTCCGAATCGCTCCAAACTTCTGACAGTCTTGACAAACTTTATAATATTTGAAGTAGTCTTCCAACATCATCGACCAAAAATACCCAAGTCGTCGAAGCAGCCACTCACCTTTTGAGCCGATTGATGAGTACCACATATGCCTTCATGCACTTCGCCCATCACCACTTTGGCTTGATTGGCACCCAAACATCGTAGCAATAACCCATCAATCGTCCGATAATATAGATCATCATCGAAGCCGATTGAGAAGGGTTCTTCAAATAATTGAAAACAACTTGCCTCCAATCATCGGCTGCAATTGCAGCAATTTCTACCTCGATGTCTTGACCATCGGCTTGTATCCCGACACCCCTTGACCTAAGTCATTAGCTTCAACATTTTGCTCTCGAGGAATATGCATCAAAGTTACCAGCCAAAAATGTTCCATCAACTCTCGACACTTTTCGTAGTAGATCATCAACGCATCGTTTTTGCATTCATATTCTCCAGCTAGCGGATTGATGACTAACAATGAATCACCCATGATCTCCACGGCATCGGCTTCAACCTCTTTCAAAAGTTGCAATCCTTTGAGAACTGCTTCATATTTGGCTTGGTTATTGGTAGCATAGAGCTTGATAGTGTAAGCAAATTCAAAAATTGTCCCCCTTGGTGATATGATGACCAAGCCGATACCACAGCCATGGGTACAAACCGATCAATAAAAGAATAAAGTCCAAGGTACTATGCCAACCAAGCCGATTGAGTTATCATGATACTCAACAATGAAATCGGCTATGGCCTAGCCCTTGACTGCCTTGGGTGACTCATACCTGAGATCAAATTCTGTCAAGGCATATATCCATTTGCTAACTTGCCCTTTTAGCACTGGAGCCGATAGCATATATTTGATAACATCGGCTTTGCAGACTACGATGCATTCATTGGACAACAAATAGTGCCTTAACTTTGTGAAGGAAAAGTACAGGCATAAGCATAATTTCTCCACGGGAGAATACCTTGTCTTAGCATCCAGAAGCCTTCTGCTCAAATAGAATACTGCTCTTTCCTTGCCCTCGAACTCCTGGATCAAGACTGAACCGATTGACTTTTCATCGGCTGACAAGTATAACTTGAAAGGCACCCCTTTCTATGGAGGAATCAACACTGGAGGAGAACTCAAATATTTTTTGATGTTATCCAAAGCTTTCTATTGCTCCATCCCCCAAGTGAACTGCTGGTCGGCTTTCAACCTTAACAAAGGTGTAAAGGGCTTCATTTTTTCAGATAGATTGGCAATAAACCTCCTAATGAAATTCACCTTGCGAACCAGAGATTGCAATTGCTTCTTGTCCTGTGGAGGTTGAATATTCTTGATTGCATTAATGCTTCTATGTGTTACTTCAATCCCCCTTTCATGAACAAGAAAGCCCAAAAACTGACCAGCCGATACGCCAAAGGCACACTTTTGTGGGATTCATCTTCAGGCCATATTTCCTTGTTCTCTTGAGAACTCTTCTCAAATTGGCTATATGGTCATCGACTTCTTTCGATTTGACGACCACGTCAGTAATGTTGATCTCAAACAATAAGCCAAATTAGATCATGAATGATGTAATTCATAGCCCTCTGATACGTAGCTCTAGTGTTCTTCAGACCGAAAGTCATCACAACCCATTCGTACAAGCCGATTATGTTAGTGATATGCCCTAGAGGCAACATGGAGATGTTGGATATCACGTCAATGTTTATGTATAAATGAATAAAGTGTTATTCAGTTCCATGAAATAGACATCTTGTATTGATCAATAAGTACGTGACTTATTTATGAGACTCGATATGTATGAATCTATTTCTAAACGATCCCTGATCATATGTCATATTGTTGGAACAAATATGATTCTAAGATCGGCATGTTTATTGATTGATGATCATGTCTCATAGATCATGGGTGTGGAGATACCAAATCAATAAACATGGACATATGTGTTGGAGAACACATTGTTGGATAGACCCACCATGAGACACTACAGGAATTAATGTGCCATTAGTTGGTCTCGAGGTAGTGTTGGTACAAAGTCCTTAGACCTGAGATCACCATGGATTCCAACATGTGTAGTAGCCTACTTTGGGACTACCAAACGCTATTCCGTAATTGGATAGTTATAAAGGTAGTTTTCGGGTTTGCTATGAAACATGGAGTGGGATGTGAGTGATCAAGATGGAATTTGCCCCTCCTTTGGAGAGATATCTCTGGGCCCCTCGAGGTAATGGATTATGGAAATGCATGGCCATGCTATGTTGATTGAGGAGTCAATCAACAGACAGATAATCCAATACGGTTCGAGTGAATGGTTAAGCTATTGAAGGGATGGCACACATCTTGCCTATAGCTTAATTGGTATCGTGAGGCAAAGGGATTTGTGTACACATTACAGGTTCGAGCCGATATTATATTCTTGTATACTATGGTGTCAATATGTGCTGCTAGGCGCCGCTATTGACAGTCGGCTGAGTTGGACTCGAGCCGACGATCGGCTAAGTTAGACTATAGCCGAAACCGAGTATACCTGAACCTACGGGGTCGCACGCTTAAGGGGATAGAATAGATATTCGAGTTGGACTCGGATACGGCTCGATCGGATAGGGATCCGATCGGATAGAGTCCTATGGGCTTACGACGTATGGGCGACCAACTCTATGAGATACGGATGAGATCCGATTCAAAATAGAGTCCTAATCAGCCACTAGTCCCAGTCGGCCAACTCTATATAAAGGAGGGAAGGGTGGAGAGCTGTAGAGACATCAATTGCATCGCGTGCAACAGAAGTCGCCGAGATCAATCTCCACGGAAACCCTCCCCACTTTCGAGCCAAACCCTAGCCTTGCATCGCGTGATAGCACACAGGTGTACGGCGTTCTGTCCCCGGACGTGTGGATACCGGTAGAGGCGCTGCTACGTTGCGCGCTGTTGATCGGCTGCAATCGGAGCGATCGGCTGTGGTGGAATCGGCTGCGGTCGGGCGCATCGGAGCGAGGCGTGAGAACGCGGCCGGACGACTCGAATCGGCTGATTGGCGAATCGGCTGTCTCCGGGAATCGGCTACACTGTTCCGGATCGGATTGCCCTGATTGGTTATTCCGCTGCACTCTACTCCAATCGGTAACGATCTATCGGCCCTTACTTGCAAGTGTTCCTGGTTTGCGCGGTAAAAGTTTTTGTTTTTGGCTAGCGTAGCCTCCGCGTAACCCTTCAGATTATGCCAGGACATCTAAAAGTAGTTTTGTGGATGTCTTCCTCTGGCATGAAAATTTGACTATATGTCGTATTTCCATCCATAAAACTTATGATTTTGTGCCCCGAAGCATCATCAACCAGCAAATCGGTAATCGACATTGGGTATTCATCCTTAGGGGTAGCTTTGTTTAGATGTCAAAAGTCGATACACATCCTAAGTTTGCTCTTCTTCTTGACCACTGGAACTATGTTAGAAACCCATTCAGCATATCGGCAAGGCTGAATGAAACCAGCGTCATACAGACGACTGATTTCGGCCTTGATAGCATCATACATATCAGCTTTGAACATTATAGGTGCTTGCTTAAACGGCCGATATGCTGGTTTGATAGGAGGCCGATGTTCAACAATCGATTGGCTAAGTCCTAGTATCTCAAAATACTCCCAAGCAAAAGAATCTTTATATTCTTTCAAAAGTTCTATAAGCTTGGTTCTAAATTGAGAAGACAAATTTTTACTAATGAATGCCAGCCTAGGCCTATCCCTTGGACCTATATCGACTTCTTCTAAGTCGTCGGCCGATATGAAGTCTTGTCCTAACTTGCCATCGAGATCATCTATAGTGTCCTTCGTGTAGAAGCCTGACCCCTCCACAACGCCCTCAAAGCAGCAGTTGGGGCTCTTCGTCTCCAATTGGTTGTATTTCAGAATCAGACACTTTTAGATAATCAGCTTCCCAAACCTTGCCAGACAAGCAATCAATGTCATCCATCTCCCAAAGGGTTAAATTGGCATTGGCAATGTTAACTGACCTGTCGGCTGGTACGATATCAACCTTGTCGCCTTGCCATTGGATTAAGATCTAGTGCATGGTAGAAGGGATGCAGCAATTGGCATGGATCTAGTCCCTTCCCAGCAACAGGCTGTATGATCCCTTCCCATCGATGACAAAGAAGGTGGTAGGCACAGTCTTGCTGCCGATTGTTAGCTCCACATTTAAAACCCCCTTGGTTTCTGATAGGTTGCCTCCAAAGTCTTTCAAGACCATGTTGGTCTCGATGAGGTCGTCGGGACTCTTGCCCAATTTTCTGAATGTAGCATAGGGCATCAAGTTCACCGCAGCCCCTCCATGTACCAACATTTTGGACATCGGCTTTCCATTGACATATCCTTTAATATAAAGTGGCTTGAGGTGCCAATGCCCTGTCCCCTCTGGTTTTTCAAAAATAACTTGCTCTAGGGACAAAACCAATTTGGCTAAGGACTCATCCACCACATCTGCATCGGCCTGAGCCGCTTCATACTCGGCTGGCAACACAAAAACCATGTTGAACGATGCAGAGGCCACAACTTTTCCCTTAGCCAGTCTCTTTTCTTTGTCGGCTTGGACATCATCGGCTGAGAACACTTGGCTCTTAAAACACCACTCTTTCTTCGGGCGTTGTTGCTTCTTTTTCTTCAGCCGATGGTCGATTTTTGCTTGAAGCTCCTGCAGCTGACCCTACTCTTCATCCTTTGCACCCTCCTTTTATGGGTCTTTGTGAAAGTACCGGAGGGGCACCATTGCGGGTTCACAGTCTCCTCTTCATCTTCATCAGGATCCTGCAAAAAATCTTGATAAATTGGACCCAACCTCTGGTGAACAGGGAGCTTCTTTTGTGGCAGCCGATTTCTCTCAGGACGAGATTGGCTAGACTCTCTAGTGTAGTTGCCATCGTGATTGCTGCATGCTGGGCAGTCTTCGATTGATGGCAGCTTCATCCCTTCGTTCCAGCAGAACCTAAAAAATTCACAGCCCCAATGGGGATCAAAGCTAGGCTGCCGATAATCACTCCTATCGGCTGCTCTACCACTGGTGTGGACCATGTTGACAGGGAAAGGATTGCCATCAACTTTCATCGGCTTCTTCGGGTCTTCAAATTTGATTTTTCTTGCCTCGATAGCTGATTGGATATGTTGTCTAAAGACTTTGCAATCATTAGTGCTGTGAGATCCAGTATTGTGCCATTTGCAGTACTTCCTCTTCTTTAGTTCCTCAGCCGATGGGATCACATGACCAGCTGGAAGTGGATTTGCTTCTCCCGAAGCAGCAGGTCAAAGATTTTGTCAGCTTTGGTGATGTCAAAGTCATATTTTTCCTCCTTAGTAGAGTTTTTCACCCACTGACAAGTGACAACTTTCTTGTTCCTAGCCCAAGCGGATGCTGCCACTTCGGAGTCGCTTTCCTCTTCTGACTCAGAGGCGTATGCAACATGGCTAATCGTCTTGAGAGCTTTCTTGGCTTCTTGGAACCTTTGTTCATGTGCCGATATTTTCTGGGCCAAGTGAGCTAGACTTTCAAAGTCTTGAGCCAAAAACCTTTCCCTTATTGGTGTCAACAGACCCTAGAAAGCGAGATCGGCTAGCTGGGAATCTGACAAGACCAGGCTATAACATCTGTTCCTCATGTCTCTGAATCTGTAAATGTAGTCCTGAACAGATTCGTCATGTTTCTACCTGATGGCTTATCGGACAGTTTCATCTTGTGAACACCGCTGTAAAAGTATCGATGAAACTGTTTCTCTAGGTCGGCCTAGCTTTGCACAGAGTTGTATGGTAGAGAAGAAAACCAGGTGAAAGCCGATCCAGAGAGAGGGAATAACCTAACCCTCAGGGCGCAAGTAGCCGATGCCTCACCACATTGGGCTAAAAATCGACTAACATGTTCATAGGTGGAGACATTGTCCTGCCCTGAGAATTTGGAGAAGTCTGGCACTTTGTATCGGCTAGGCAGTGGCACCCTCTCAAAACATTCGGGATATGGGTACCGATACATGTTGCCTGTATCCTTAGGCTTGAGGCCAAATTGCTCCCTCATAACATCTGCAATCATGTCTGCCCAAGGGTTCTATTGCTTATCGGCTCAAACTGATTGAGTTGAGGCTCGTAGTCGGGTTGAGGCAGCATCCCCTGCCGATACTGCATTTGAGGTGAATGGGGCTGATACTAGAGATTAAGGTTGCCCCCTATGTGATGTTGGGGAGACTGATGCACCCCATGAGCTTGCTGATTGTGATGGAACTAAGAGCCGATTGGCTGACGCTGCTATTGGATCCGCGTCTGCTGCCATATCGGCACCTGTTGAATCGGCTCTGCAGCCGATTGATTTGCCCTTAACAAGGCCGCAATTTGCTCTTGAGAAGCCAGAGGAATGTCTTGCCCACCGTGCTGAGGCTGCTGCCTGGATAGATGTATAGGACTGAATTCCGGTGGCTTCTGCACCGATGATGAAATAATCAGCTTTCTAGGTGCCGATGCTGATGTCGTCGGCTGACTTGGGGGTATGCCTGAGATAGACTGTAACCCATCGGTAGCCAAAGTCCTATATGGTGGAAATTTGCCTTCAGGGAGGAAAATTGGGCCCTTGACTTGATACTCAGCAACCCTGCAATCGACCATGTCTTTGATCATATTGTTCAGAGTGTTAACAAGGATCCCCGACTGGTTGATCAATGCCTGATGCACGACATAGTCAATGCAGTCTTGTAGATTGTGCAATTTTGAGCCTTCCTCCTGTTTGGTATCCTGAGCTTTGGCACATTTGCCAGAGCTTGATTCGGGCTCGTCATCACCTGGCAACTTTATCTTGTACCTTTGGACGACGGTGCCTAACCGAGTCTGGACAAACGAATGCAGATATTGGTTCTGCAACTTGTTCATTAGCTCCTCTATCTCGACCTTTTGCTATGGCGTCAATTTGTCCATAGTGATTGGAATGATGTTCTCTTGGTCGATCTTAGAAATCTCGATGTCAACCATTGCGTCTGGCTTGTAATGGGTCCCACCGGGCGTGCCAAAATCGTGTTGATCCCAAATCACGCCGGAAGTGCGTCGACTTGGAAAATCACGCGCTGGCCTGAGAGATTTGCTTTACTCTAGTGCAGGTCCAAAGTATTGCTTCTTAGGTTCGTAGGCGTGGCAGTTGATTTGATCCTGTAATCAACAACAAACAAAGAAACAAGTGTTAGTCTACAAACAATAGCCGGTCGGCTGGTGGCCGATGACGTATCGTTTGTTGTTAAGCCTATGCGGTGTGCACTGAATCAGCCAGGGGAAATTAAACCTAATTGATCGGCTGTAGATATTCATAATATATAATATAAACATCAAAATACATTCAGACTAAGTGATTGGGATAGATCGGTAGTGTACCAAGACAGTATAAACCACTTAAACCCAAAGGTACCTTAATGCGTAGATTATATATATTTATAGCATAGTCGATGCCATAGATCTAATGTGTATCGGCTAGTATTCCGGTACCACTTTATACTAAGATATCAAAATAAACTAAATGAATTAAACAGGAACCAATCAAGTGTTAAGATGAACTAACGGATCGATAGCAAGCTTAACATATATACTTACAGTGAGATCTTAATATAAAAGGCAACTTTAACATATCAAGTAAACAAAAAAAGAACAAGATAGTTAAAATAGATAAGATCGGCTGAAACTCCGATGCTATCTCTAGTAGTAATCATAAAACAAGATAGATCCTTTATAATTCTAAATACGACTTAATAGGTCGGACCTAACCGATGCAATATTAAGTATAAAAAGAAGCATAAGATCTAAACGAGTTGATGAAAACCTTTCGAGATGGTGGATACACTTTATAATCTAAGCTGACGATGGTACCTAACCCTATCGGCTGTTGTCTAATAACAGAGACTAGCCGATTAGGGTTAGATCATATTATCGATCTAGATTATAAAGCACATATGATAACTCGACGATTTACGTAAACAAGATTAGAGTACCATAATGATGGAAGCACTAATCCCGAGAACGCAAGCCGTCATAACAAGCTTTACCTTTCGCTGGACATCGAATTTGATGCAGCCCAACTAGAAACAAGACCTAGTCGAAATAACTAAAAGAAACAGGTGGCGATGCGCCAAAAGTTGTATTGAACTGATTGTTGTTAATTTACATGGTCTTGGGTCGTATTTATACCCCGATACAATATAAGTCCATAACGGACACGATTCCTATCTCTCTTATAATTCAAATTATAGATAATTGCCTAAAAAAACTCTTACCGATATTATCTATAAATAAACAATTTAAAATATCCTAATTAACAGATACAATTGTCTTTCCTGGACTCTATCCATGTATGACAACCTCAAGAAGCACTTTAAATGAATCCGAAGATGATTCCAATATTATCCTACTGGAATCGGCTACATCGGCTCTTCTTGTCTGATTCGATATGCCACATACCCAAAACCTAGGATCGAAGAATTATTGTCCAAACCAAATGAGAGTGAAGATTCTTACTTTTGTGAACCATAAATTTTCATTTCAAACTTAGGTGAAGTATTTGAACCAAGTGATATGATAAAAAATATTGGGAAACAAAAGAAAACCTTTTTCATTTATAACTTAGAAGGTGGATACAAACACACCTGTGCACATGCATATGCATAAATCATACTTTGACAATAAGTCTTTTTGTGCAACTCAATTTTTGAACTCTCATTTCATCATAGGTTCATCTCCACAACTCAAGATAAGGATCAATATAACCCTGTCAACAAATTAGGAGCATTTGCAAAGTGGGAACACATAAACATAGAAGGAGTACCCTAATTCTCTAAAATAATCCACTTTAGATAAAATCATGGAAAAATTCATGAAGATTCCAAATATTATATTCAACTTAAAATAATTTTGGTACAATTTAACAATTAGGTTTGATGCCTCAAACAGAATAGACAAAATAGTCAAATAATAGGCTAATTATGATTTCTTAGCGACTAAAATGATATCTTGCTTAAAAGTTCATTGAAATGCACATAAGTATATATAGTAAATAATTTATTCAAATACTAGGTTAATTAACATGAATAAATATAATTTTTCTAGAATTTTTCTTCCCTGCTTAGGCCTTCTAAAAATTGAAACAAGATTCCAAATACCCCATATTTGTTGAATTCCTGTGAGTAATCTACAACTGAATTTTGAATCCAACCAAAGAAAATGGAAACTAGGTATACTCATTTACCTCCAGAAAAATTTACAAGAATTTATCTAGAGCACACATTAAACTATGCAGCAACAAAGTTAGAGGTAAATAATAATTCGAAAAAAATACAATAAAAAATCAAGTGTACTCACTCTTCTACACATCCCTCTCATTCTGTAGACCCTGTTTTACTAACAGGAATCAATCGTGTTCATAGTACTATTTCCCTGGATCATGTAGTTTGGTACCTACGAATACATTGCTGAATCATTAGATGCACGATACATCCCTCGACTTACACAAAATATTACAATATAGAGTCCGAAGGCAAAGTATAGAACATAGGACCAAATGGTCCGGAATACAACCAAAAGCAGAAAATAGATAGGGCAGTGGAGAGAAGGCAGCGGCACACCATTGTCACAGGCAACGACTGGAGCTAAGACCTACTGGACACCATCATCCTCCACACCCTCCTGGTAGTATGCGTATGGGTCTTCAGGGTCTTCATCGCCAACTCTAAATGTTTGTGCGTATAGAAAGGGTGAGTACCAACCGTACTCAGCAAGCCACCATGACAACGATGCATATGATAGGGGATAATCAAGGAGTGGTTGTGGTTCTTTTGCATAAAGCCAGTTTTGCAATTCTTTTCACAAGCCTAAGACCTAAGACTGATCAAGTTTTATTTCCATAGTTCATTTAATCAGCGACGGTTTTGTCCACCATCCATTGTGATCCAAAGGATAGCTTCCCGCCACTGGATCGTTATGATTTTCTGGGGTCTACCCCTTCTCGCCTTCCGAGAAGTTGATCCGCCAGTACATAAAAATCATCATGCATGCTCATCCCATCATTTTAAAATTTAAAGTCTAACCATGCGAAAAACTTGTCCCGCCGCTCCATATCCGCGAGCACAGCTATTCGAATAGATTGTTTTACTCACACTGCAGTGAATGTACACTTTACCCGTACTCCGTGACTTGCCCAACACATGAGCCTATGTCCCAACACATGAGACGTGTCACGGCAAAGCCTTTCGATAACCTCACTTAGGCAGTACCTGCTCAATGAACTTGAGCCCTCATGCACTCTAGCCGTACACAGTTTATAGCAGTGGGAGGAGTTCTGGCGCTCCCGGGAAGGGAAAAACTCATTCATTCTTTAAGTTAAAGTTAAATCCAATTTTAGTTCATCATTCCACATATAGGCCTTTCGCCCATTCTCATACGTAAGAACCACTATGCAGGGATACTGCCTCCGCTCGGCTATCTACTCCGCTAGGTCTATATCCATTCGAGAAGTACGGTTGTACTGGCTCGTTTCATGTTTATCTCATGGCTCGGTCCTTAATTGACCGGGACGGCGCTTGCCTTTTCCGGAATCGACCCAAATCATCCAGTCGCCCCAGTCTAAAACATTTGTTTGTTTTAGTTTTTCTTCGAAGACACATTTCATCACTGTCATGGCAATGTGGTGCTCATGTCTCCACATGCCATACATCAACCACCTTCCTAAGGTAGTTGCCCAATCATATAGCATTTGATAAATATGATTGTGCATGAATCTAAAATAGCATGGGCTAAGCATTGTCGAAGAATGACTTCGAATGCACGATACCGTAGGGTACAAAGAATAAACGAGTATTCAATATCAAGACAGGGCATATAACAAGTATGGGAGTTCATATGTGTATAGCATGCATATTTGATTTTAAACAAACATAAGTTCGCAAAAAGGTTCAACATGCTCAAAGGTAGTGATGACTTGCCTTGCTCACATCCTTGTTGACCTAGGTCTTCGGCGTTCTCTATTCATACGTGCGAGAAATCCAATTGAATTCGATTAGAATTCAAATAAAAATCACCAAAAGCCAAATGAATCATAAAAGCAGCTCCTAAAACTAGGCTACGATTTTAGACGAACTTAGGTTTGAGTTTCGATAAAATCCAAGTTAGAACGAGCGAGTTAAGATAATTTGAAATTTTTGCGATCCCCGATTTAGTTTATTATAGTGTGGTATCATTTTGAGTTAGTTTATCTCAATTTAGAAAAAGAAATAGTGATCGATAATTTTGAAAATATTACTCCGGAAAGGAAATGTAGAATCCAAGTTTTATCCAATTTTACCGGACCGACAAGTCCGGGGTTTGAATTAATTAGATTCCAAAATAATATCACACTAGAGTTTGTCACTATTTATAATTTTAAATTTTAGAAAATTCCTATGACAAAACTAATGTTTAATAATAAACTAAATTATAATTAAATTACTAGAGTGATAATTAAATATATCAATCTATGCGATAATTAATATTTCATTCTTTAATTAATTTCAAAAATAAAGGTTTTATTCAAGAAAAAGAACATATATTTTTGCGAAAAACTTTTCCCAAATATTTTCCCAAAATTTATTTTTCTTTTCTATTTTTTCTCTTTCTTCTTCTTTCTTTTTCTTTCCATTCATTTCTCTTTTTTATCTCATCTCCTTCTTCTTCTTCTTCTTCTTCCTTCTTTCGGCTCCTCCTCCTCTCTCTTCCCGACTCCCTCTCCTTCCTTCCATCTCTCTCGGCATAGCCTGGCCGGCTACGGCCGAGCATGCGCGTGGTCGGCACGGCGACTTAGGGCAGACACCGGGAGGGAAAAAGGGGCTCACTGGGCATGGCATGGTGGCGCAAAGGGCAACGAATGGCGGCGATTGGCGGCGCATGGGGCGGCGTTGATGCGAGGGAGGAAGGGGGAAAGAGAGAGCGGGAACGGGAGGGGAGGGCGGTGAGGTGAGGGAAGAGGGCATGGGTCCTTCCCCTTTTATAGAGGTGACCGTAGAGGGGAGAGGGAGAGGGCGACGACGACGGTGGCGCGTGCGGCGCAGTCGGCGGCGCAGGACGGATGTGGGGTGGGCGGGCGGCGGGTGCGGGCTGAGGACGGTGCGCGTGCGTGAGGAAGGCGCGGTACGGGGCGGCGCGGCGCGGGCGACGTGCGCATGCAGCATGGGCGACGTTGCGTGCGCGGCGCGGGCGGTGTGCGCGGGTGCGGGGGCCGTGCGGCGTTGAACAAGCGGCGCCCGATGAATAGTGAATTTTTCTATTTTTAAATTTTTTTTATTTATACCTTTCGCATAACACGAATTAAATTAAAATACAGTTTGGCCCCAAAAAAATTTAATTTACTTTTAAATTTTCTATCCTTTCCCAACTTTATTAATATATATTTTTTAATATCCTTTTTACTTATAATTTAATATATATAATTATATATATGTATTTTCCAAAAATAAAGTTTTGATCCAAAAGTAAATTTCTATCAATCTTAGCTTTTCCCAATTGTATAGTTTTATAATTTTTATTTCTATTATTCATTTTTGAATTTCTTTTTATTTTAGGGTTTTGAAACCTTTCCAACCTTTTCTCCTTTTATATAAATAATCTTTTATTTATAACATGCAATAAAACTTGCGAATAAGAGGCAAATATTTATGACCAGATGCGATAATTCAAAATTTTTTGTAAGTTCAGAATTTTAAATTTTTAATTTTTTTAAGTCTCCGATTTTTAGGGTGTTACACATTCCACCCTAGTGCACCATGGCATGGACCCACTAGAGAGCCTCCCAGGCTAACCCTCGCTCTGTGCCAAACTTCCAGCTGACTGGGAACGCGAGGACACGCCAGCCGACCGTGCTCTAGACGCCGGCGACGCGTGTACGCGACGTGTCGGCCCACAAACTCCTCCTCCTACCCTCAAACCTTCCAAGCCGTATCGCCAAGCGTCACACTTCATCACAAGGCCGAGCAAACCAAGACAGAAGAACACTGGTGCCTCCATTTCCATCCATTTTCATCTCCGGCCAGGAAGCCGACGACCATCGCCCTTGCTGGTTAAGCTGCAGTTGTCCTTTCCTTTTAGCGGTCCATCCTATCCTCTTGATGCCAAGCATTTTCTCTTTTGACCCCATCACATTTTGTGCATCACAGCAACGGGAACACCGTCGCGCCCACAGGAGCTCCGGAGCACACGCCAATCACCGCTGAAACGCACCCGTTCATCGACAACCTTCCACGATGAGCCATTGGCCAAACCCTCTCGCCAACATGTTTTCTAGTGCCTAACAATGGTGTAACTCAAAGGAATCGTTGTGAAGTGCACCGAGGAAATAGTTCCCCTTTTTCTTCCCCAACTCCGGTCACCCATCGCCACCGACGTATACTCCCTATCCGGTGAGCCATTGTCAAATTCCTTGCACGTGCACCATCCCTGGAATCTAATCATCCTCCTGGACATGCATGCATGGCCGTCCTTCGAGTAGATCAAGCTGTCACTGTTCATCCCGGAGCTCCCTGTTGCCACCAAGCCCATCTACACGTCGTCATCATCGACCAAGCATCGTCGCCTTTCTATAACGGTCTGGTAAGTCTCCTATTCCCCCGTAGCTACTCTTACATGCACTAGTTGGCATTAAACCAAACCGAAACCCGACATGCATCGGCATGCCGAGCCGCACCGTCGCCTGTGCTCGCCGCCGGCACAATCCCAGCCACCACTGCGCACAAAACCACCACCAACGGATTCGCAATAAGCCATTTCATCTTTTCTCTTATAGTCGCCCCATCTGAAACGCCGCCGTTCGCCGCCGGTGAGGGCAGAAAAGAGCTCCGGCCAACGTGCTCTGCCCTTCTCCTCCCAAACTCAATGACATGTGGGCCCAACCTAATTAGAGCGCGAGGACCATGCTTAGAAAACAGTTTAAAACTCCAAGGACCAATTAGTAAGACTGCCTCTCTATGCCATGTGGACCCAAGGACTTAGATGCAAATATTTTAAACTCTGAGGCCTCTTAAGAACTTTTAAATCACCACGTGCTAAGGACCTCGGGTTCTATTTCTGAAACTCCAGGGGCATATGTGTAAAATGACCAAGTCACTGACTTATGGATCCCATGGGTTTTTAATTCGAAAATATAGAGGAAAATGGCTAAATCAAACTTATTTTTCACAGAAAAATATACAAAATTGTTAAATCCATATAAAATCCAATATAACACATTTTTGGATGAAACAAATTTCTGTGAACTCAACAAATGATGAACTTTAATTTACAATATAAAACATGGCACTCCCAGTGAAAATTGTCTCTAAAATTCAAATAAGGAAAATCACATCTAGGGCTTGCTCAAACTTGTAAAATGCATAGAAAATTCAATTTAACTTATTTTGGACAAACTCAAATTCTATAGATGAACATATTTACACTCTCTATCTAGGAAAAATAAAAGCATATGGTTACCTTGTACCAAATACCGTTGAAGTTGTTGAAATTAAAATGATGAATTATAGGTAGGCTGAACTTTAGGGATTTATATAAAATGCATTTTTTAATTCCTTTTTAAGTAAACTCAAGTTCCGTAAATCATCAAAACATGTACTTTCAAAGTACAAAATAAAAATACTTGCCTACTGTATATTAATATCACTTAAAGATTTATTTAAAGATTAAACAACTTAGTGCACCCCTCACCTTACAAGAATTATCCAAAATTCATTCTAAATCCATTTTGAGTGAACTAAGTTTCTATAAAACCAGCAACTCATGAACATCAACTAGGTAAAATAAAATGTGGCCACTCATATGACAAATATGTCAGTAGAGTTTACAAAGAAAACCTAGGTACTAACACTAGTAATTAAGTACTATATGTATGTATATGTATAAATACAATTATGCACCTTAGCTCCACATAAACCTAATTAAAACCTATTAGGCCAGAGAAACTTTGAGATCATCCTCGTACACTAAAAATTGGATATACTTAGCTTATGGGATAAGGTCTAGATGAATACAAGGTATTTCTAGTCTAGACTAAAGCACCTCTAGATATTAAATTATAAACCAAGAAAATAAAGACCATGATCATGTGAACTAAAAATGGTTTAGTTAACCAAAATTTATCCTTACATTCACCTAAGTATAAAAGTGCCAATGCTCTGAACCCATAGTTTTTAAGTTATGCGCATATCGAACGTTATAGGCCTAGAACACGTTATAACCTTCTGAGAAACATAATAAAATCTTAGTAACTCTAAAAATTATGAAACCAAATGTGTTCGCCTTAGAAAACACATCTCTTCACCTCTGTGAAGACAAATTAATGAAAATCAAATCATAGGAACAATGTCCACACATCACCTAACCCTATGCCGCTACATCCCGATAAAATTTCTAAAATCCATAACTCCCAAATAGAGTAAGATAAAATAGGAATTCTTTCACCTAAATTCACTTTAGATCGGTACCTACTTCATATGCGCAAATCATGCATATTAGAGCATTTTGGATTTTCGCCTGTTTTCAGTATTTAATTGCATATCGTGTGTTTTATATAGATAATTGCTTAAACTGTGAAGAAATGATTTAGGTGCTAACACTTTCCAGTAACAATGCAAGTTCTTCCTCTCCTTTCCTTTGAACACATTGAATCCCATGTTTTGAGGGACGAAAATATTTGGTTGCAAAGTTGCATCTGAACTTAGACTCAAACGATATTTAAAACTTGGAAATGGAAGTTATTACCTATTTGCTGCATTTTCTACCTTGAATAATTGTACTCCTTGCTGTTTGTACCCCTAGAAAAGGTTAGAGTACATTCCTTGTGCTCAAATGGGTTCGTATATGCTTTATGCAATTATTTGCTTAGCCCTGCCTAGAAATTATGCAAATGCTTGTTCCATCTACCTTTAATATGTGAGTTTTGTTAACATGTGCCCTTGCTGAAATGGGTTTAACATGATGAGTATTTGCGAAGTAAAATCTGTAAAAGTGTGATTTTGACTCGGGCGGCAACTGGCATGCAATTGATGTATTTGTATGCCGTTAGGGGGAGTGATTGCCCGAGTCCGTAAGGACCAAACTTGTGTCACCAACTTAAAGGTAACCGTACATCCACATGTGTTAGTATGGGAGACCTAAGCTGAATAATCTACTTAGCACCCAGCCTTGCATTATGGTAGGCGCGGCGAGTATGGGTTCGGATAACCCAGAGGAACTTCCTAATTACCCCGAAGCGGTAGTTTAGGCGACTAAGTGTATCCAATACAACGATATTGTGCCATGTGATTGGGTTCCTGTCGTATCCGCCACTACGGCGTCAAGTTTAAGGTGCGACCACGCTACTTGACGTTCTAGGTTATTCCAGTATGCCTAGGATGGAGGAACACAAGTTGTGCTGTTGTAAGGCTAGGGATTAGGTAGTGTAAAGGCTTCGTTATGACCTCTAGACCACATTCAACATGAAGAGTGTGGTAGTGCGTCGCGAGCACAAAACCAACTAGAGTGTTCATATCATGTGGGTAAAGCTGTACAAACTCTCCAGAGTTCTCTAAAACTAATCGATTAGCTGTGCTCATGGTCAAGAGCGCTTTGGTGAAGTGTCATAAATATAGACTCTATATTTACAAAATGTGGACATGTGTCTTGTTTTGAAAAATGACAAAAGGTGTTAAGTTGTGTGTGTATGGTGATATACTGTGACTTGTTGTCATGGAGGACGATGAGATATTGATTATGATGGAACCATAATGAAATTAATGATGAAACCTAAAACTTGTCTTTGTTAATTGAATTGTCAACCCCTTTGTAAACAAATTGTGAAATAAAATTTGCTTTATGCTGAAAAATAACTACACAAATAACTTTCCTTTGTGATATAGCCTTCATGTATGTAGGTTTGATTGTATGCTTGCCAGTACATTAACCTATTTAATGTACTGACTCTTATCACTAGAACATCCATTTTGTTTGCAGCTCTTAGACTTAGTTTTTTTGAGTGATGCGGGTAATCGACTTCTTCTTCTAGGATTGAACTTAACAGGGTAAACCCCTAGTCTGTGTGCTTATGATTGGGTAGCCAAGCTTTGCAGTTCTTTGATATATATATATATATATATATATATATATATATATATATATATATATATATATATATAGCTCTTGTGTGGCGCGCGCACGCCCATCCCTTGTGGCGTGGCCGAATCTCTAATTTGAAAACTCAAATTGAAAATCCGAACCGTTCAAATTTGTTCTATATATTAATATTGCCTTGTATACAAAATTTTATATTTTTTTGAATTTTTTTACTATTTTATCAGAAAGGTCAAAAATATAATAAAATAGATACTCGAGAAATCGTTGGATTATTGCATTTTTGACCTATCTGATAAAATAGTAAAAAATTCAAAAAAATGTAAAATTTGGTATACAAGGCAATATTAATATATAGAACAATTTGAACGGTTCGATTTTCAATTTGAGTTTTCAAATTAGAGATTTGGCCACGCCACACGGATGGGGGCGTGCGCGCCACCACATACATCTCTCTCTCTCTCTCTCTATATATATATATATATATATGGTCGGTTGGCCGATGTAATTATTATTGTCAATGTAAGTCTTTAAGTTTTCTTTCATCTTACATGAATTCGCTATGTATATCCATGCTTGATACAAAAGTGTGAATCTAGTGCACATCCTGGGTACTAGATTCACATAAGTAAGAGTTAAGGATATTTCAGATGTTGTAGATCTTTAGCCATTTTTGTCAAGTCTCCTGAATGTGTAACACATCTAGTCGTCGCCTTCGAGTGGTTTGACGGGTACATCTCAGGCTGAAGTTGACTGACATGTTAAAGGCCCAGCAAGGTCTCCAATATTCTTCTCTTAGAATGTCAGGCGTCTCGTTATGTTGTTTGATGACTTGAAGCGATACACTTCATCTCGCAAACCTAACAAGAGGCACGGGTCGTTTCTGACAGCAGTGGTATCAGAGCAATTACCGACTATAGGAGCCCCTTAAGTTGGTCGTTTAGAATGGATTCTCAAGAACATATTTTGAGGGCTTGCTCTCAGCTATAAATTATTTGCGAAAATCACATTCAACCTTACATCTCATCCCTCTCTAGAGATTATTCTCCTCGATGTCTCAACTTTAATTTAAAGACTCTTATCTTGCTCTATAGGACCGAAACAATTTGAAAGTTTGTAATTTTGTGAAAGTGAGTTTGAAAATACTTAACAATCACCACTAATCAGAACCAAAGTGTTGGAATAATTTTTGAAAATCCCTTTTGCCAACTATTCCTATGTACTAGTTCGGATTTGCAAATTATCGGGTAAGAAGTAGCCTCTAGTGAATGGGTTTTGAAATGGATTGATAAAATTTAAAAATTGTTAGACACTAGAAGGATTTCCATCTCATCATGTTAACTCTGCACCAAAAATGAATTGTGAAAAAATTTTGAGCTCCTCTTCCTCAACTTTTCAAAATTTTACCGATATAACCTAAAAGAGGTAGTTGGTATAGGATGAAAGTGGTGGTGCTTAAACCTCTAGATTGTTTGCTTAGATGGACCACCCAAAATTCATATAGTTTCTAGACCACTCTAACATAATTCATTTAAAAGATAATAAATTTAGACACCCCGAAACTTGTGTAAAGTTTCATTTTGTACCTGTTGTTCTTTTCTGAAATTTTGACTCAGTCAGCTTCATAATTTTGCGTAGGCTAAACCATAGGACTTGAACCTGAGAATTTTCACCAGCAACACGTAGGCTAACTCAGTAAGCTTCATGAATTTTTGCCAGATTTCTAGACCCCTGCATCATGGTAAAACAACCTAAGGAATTAACATAATCATGTTCTGGAAAATTTCAGCAGCTACCTTCATTTTTTTTCATATAGCCCAAACCATAATTGATAAAATATGCATCTTTTTACAGAAGTTTGCATACATAACCAGTAGACACCACCAATTTTGGTTGAATTTTTGAGTCATTACATCATGGCACACAAATTCATAAAGCACTGCATAGTTGTCGAAACTTGGTTTCGGCAATATGTTTTCAGGGGTCGCAGTCGAGATCGCCAAACACAATGGGTTAGGAGAAAAAGAAGATTTAGACAGGTTCAGGCCCTCTCGTGAGGTAATATCCTACTCCTGTTTCGGTGGATTCGATCCGCCGAGTGTCTTTATTGATCTCGTGTATCTAAAGCTCTTGCTCATGAAATCACCTATCTCAGATATCCCTCAAGGGACGCCCCCTACCCCCCTTATATAGTCTTGGGAGGAGGGCTTACAGATCGGAAACCCTATCTTATTCTAAGTTGGTTTCCTCAATCTTACCAAACCGTGACTATAGGCCGATTGCCTTATCTCTATCGACAATCGTAACACCCAAGTCAAGTTCGGCTTACAGATATGGCATGCGCAATCTATCCCTACCTCCAGTCGGATAAGCTTGCCATGTATATACCCGATTGCCACAATCTCCACAGTAGCCCCCGAGTCCTTTTCAGTCGACGAGACAACTCAGCTTCAAACCAAAGCAGCACTTCAGCCAAAAATTTCTTTGACCGAGTGCTTTTGACGCCGAGTGATTCCATCATCTCTGCCTGAATCTTCCCGAGTGGCTCCAAAGGCGTGAAGGGCTGGAAAAAAATATATAAAAATTTCTCAAAAATAAATATCTAGGTGCATCTCCTGATGCACCTAATTAGGTGTAGCCCCCGACTATGTGGTTAGTCAAAAATAGGCTAAGCATATAGTCAAGAACTATAAAAGATCATTCTCATGTAGATGCCTAGCTCATGCAAAAAGCAATCATAGAAATCTCATTACTCGGCAAGTTCATATTTATCCGAGTGAATTTGCCTGAGTCATCTCAGAACAAATAATTCAATCAACCCACATGGGTGAAAAGCACTCGGTAAGCTCATGCTTATCCGAGTAGATCTGTCCGAGTAATCCCGGAACAAATATTTCAATTATCCCTCATGGGAAACTAGTTCTTTCATTCATATAAAAAATATGACCAAGTTATTAAATAGCTTTTGCCACAATACTGGTCTCAATCTATAAAGATCTTCACCAAGGTGGAAAAATAGCATCGATCTAATTAATTAGCCAAATGCTAAAAAACCAAACAACCCTTGTCATCAAGGCAGCTATAGAAACTTAGCTGTTGGCCACCTTCCAAGTTGCATCGTGCTAGCTTCTCATGAAGTCAAGCAAACTGCGGTATGGAAAGATTTTCAAAGGTATAGGGCACTCGGACACGCGCATATTGCCAGGGCAAATCTGCTTAAGCTCATCCGCTTAAGTCCCTAAGGACACGCGTCAGGCCACACCTTAACTGGGCCGTAGATTTTCTTATGGGCTCAGCCCACTCACCAGAAAACCTAGCGCAACCCTCAAATCTTTCTATAAAGGCGTGAGGTCGTCCCCGCCTCTTCACCTTCCAAAAATTCCCCTTTTCACAACACTGTTCATCAGTTCATTGCGGAGAACCCTAGACTCGCGTGCTCCCAAATCCATCCATCTAGGAACTCGCTCTCTGCAACATCCAACTTCCGCAGCCAAATCCCTCACGCTCCCCTATCAAAATCCCCACTTTTTTCGTCCAGATCCACTTCCCATCAACACCACCCTCATGGCAGAGGAAAGAAGGATCCCGTTTGACCAATGGGCCGCATCGGACGTGAAGGAAACCACTCTCAATGAGATGGTAAAGCACGGCGTGCTTCCGCCAAAGGAGATCGTAGGATGGCGCCCGGCGGCGGGGGAGGAGTTCCCGACCCCGAACACCGGTGAGCTCGTCGTTTTCACTTCTTTCTTCTATTGCGGGTTCAGTCTTCCCACCTCCGAGTTCTTTCGAGGGCTTCTGGATTACTATGGACTTCATCTCAACCATCTGAACCCCAACTCAATGCTTCACATCGCTCTCTTCATTCATGTATGTGAAGCCTTCCTTGGCATCCTCCCCCACTTCCATCTCTTCCTTCGCATGTTCTATCTCAAACCTCATCCGAACAAGGACCAGCCTTGCGTTGTTGGCGGGGCAGGTTTCCAACTCCGCGGATCTCTCCGCAAGGAGTATTTTTCTCTTCCTTTGAAGCCTTCCAACAAGGGATGGCACGCGGGCTGGTTCTACATTAGCAACCTAGAACCCAGCCTGCCATCTTTCGTCGGCCTTCCTCCTGTCCCCAGTCCAGCATGGAGCACTGTTCCAGTAGCCCAAGATTGGGACGAGGCCAACGAGCTGCTCGCGAAGATCCTGACGATGAAGCAAAGGGGTCTTCGCGGGGAACAAATCACTCGGCACTTTATCAGGTGCCGACTGGCTCCGATCAAGGAACGGTCAAAGCCAGCCTTTGAGTATGAAGGCGGAACGGACCCCAATCGGGAAGACCCAGATCCACTCAAGTATGAGATCCTGAAGATCCGGATGTACAAGCTCTTCTCGACTGGAATTGCAGTTGAGCGGGCCCTCATTCTGCCGGTTCTTCCCTTCAGCATCCACCGACCTCCTCCTCCGGTAAGCCGATTGGTTGCTTCAGAGTACCTCTCTATCTTGACATCTTGTCTCTTGACATTGTACACTCTTCTTCTGCAGGAAAACGCCATTATCATCTTCAAGCCGTACAAGGTGTCCCACAATGACGCGCCGCGTCGCCCGGCCAAGAAGCCGGCTGGCGGGATCAAGATCCAAGGCGACCCGATCGGGAAGCGAGCGGCGCCGAGTGAAGACTCGAACAAGCATGCAAGCAAGAGGAGGTTGATTATAGAGGACTCGGATAACGACGTCCCGGCTCCTCCCACCGAGACACCACCTTTGAGACGATCGCCGCGGACGACGCCGAAGATCCGCCTGTCATCCAGGTATGCTCTAAAACCGAAGTCTGAACTCTTTTGTTAAAAACTTCTCTTTATCTTTATCCTTGCTGTATTTCGCTTTCGCAGGAGGCCCCAGGACATAGATCCTGCCGGGGGAATGAAAAATCGACCCCAACTGCTGCTCTCGAGGTGCCAAGGCCAGCAGAGCCAAAGCTCCGGAGCTCACAACCAAGTGCGAGCGCTCCGGGGAAAGAACCTTCATCTCCAAAGAAGGATGCCCCGAGGAAGGAGCCCCCAGCCCCCAGCCGGGATATCCCGACTGGAAACCAGTCTGCGGCTGGGAAGCCTGAGGCCGCGGCTCAAGCTCCCCCGACTGAGGATCACTCGGCGCGGAGTCGGAAGAAGGAGACCAGCCGGGCCACTTCGCCTAAGCAAGCGACCGCTGAAACCGGTGAGATTTGTTTCGAAGTTCTCTTTTACTCTCTCAATTTGAATCTTTCAAGTCCTCATTTGTCCTTCCTGCTTGCCGACCACAGTGGAAGAGATCCCCAGGTTGCAGTCCTCTGAAACCTGGGTTCCCCTATTCGGATCGAGTGGCGGGACTCGGAGGGCGAGAGGCAGGGCATCATCTTAGACCGACAAGCCGAAAAATATGAAAGGGATGCCCTTGTCGAGAGCCTGAACGAGGCGACCCGGCTGCTCAACGTAAGCCTTTGTCTTTCTCTTTAATTGTATCATCATTGTCTTTCAAACGGTCACTCTTCTGCCATTACGCGTAGAAGGAGTATTGCCGCTCTATGGCTAAATCAAAGGTGCTGGAGAAGCTGGTTCCCCACCTGAACTCCTTAGAGGACGTTCAGCGACAGCTGAAGGCCACTCGGGAGGAGGCCGCATCAAGGGAGGCGGCTTTAAGGAGGGAGATCGCAGAGCTTAGGGAGGCGAACCTCGACCTCCGAGGATCAATCGGGAGTAAGCCCGCCTCTCCAAGTTTCTTCATGGTTCTTATGTTGATCTTGGTTGTTGACGATCTTCTTTTGTTGTAGAAAATTCTTCGGAGGTTCATTCGCTTCAAGTCCAGCTAGAAGCGGTCAGCCTCGACAAGGCCGAGATGGAGGCCGAGTTTGAAGGTAATCTTCTTTGAAGTGAAACTTCTTGTGCTGCTTTATTTCCGAGTGCTTTGAATGATCCGAGACTTTTGGCAGCTTACAAGGTAAAAACCCGAGCCCAATACGACGTCTTGCTTGAGCGGATCAAACGAAGCGACGAGATGCGGGAAGAGGTCGCCAACGCCGCCACGCCGATCTTGCTGTCCTTGTTCGATCAAGGAGTTGGGACCAGCTCGCTGGAGCCGATCGAAATATTCGACAAGCTGCGGCTGGCTCCCGACCGATACCTGGCCAATATCACCGAAGCAGCCAGCATGGGGGCTGGTCTGGCTCTTGCACAGACCAAGTCCCTTTACCCCGAGTGGACATCCACTCGGTTCGAGAAGGCTTTGCTGATGGAACGACGGACGAGCAGGCCTTGGACATGCTAAGTGAGGCGCAAGAAGCGGCGAAGAAGATATCCCTTGATGTAGTAAACAACTTCAAGATTTGATTTGTCTTTCTGACTTTGTCTTGTAGATGTCACATATCCGTAACATTCTAATGTAGAACTTGTGATATTTTCAGTTTATTTATCTTAATGCCTTGATTCAAGCTTTTGCATGAAATTTCTTAAGTAGTTTTCGTCTGGCTGTCATCAAGCCTAGGCTCGATTAGGTTATCGGAAAACTCTCAGTCCTTAGACACTGAGCTCAAATCGAAGGACATTAAACAATGATAAACCAAATTATGCACAAAAGTTGATGAGGAAAACTTGAGCTTTATTGACATGTGTACAGCCCCCGACTGCTAGCTCAAGGAGTCATCTTGCTTGAGGTTGGCAGTCAAGGAAAACATGAAGCCTTAGCCGAATTAGGCATAAAATCATCGAAGATGCTCGATGTTCCAGGAGTTCTCCACCATAGTCCCGTCTTCGCGCTTTAGCCGGTATGCACCGGGTCGAGTCACTTCAGCGATTATGTATGGTCCTTCCCATAAGGGAGATAACTTGTGTCGATCTTTGGTGGTCTGGATCTTGCGTAAGACCAGGTCGCCAACAATGAAAGCTCGTGCTCGCACGTTGCGACTGTGGTATCTTCTAAGCCCTTGAAGGTATTTGGCCGACTGGATAAGGGCTGCCTCACGGGCCTCTTCCAATCGGGTGAGGTCATCCACTCGGTCAGGGTCGTAGCGTTCATCGTTGAAGCTGCGAACCCGGAGGGACTCATATTCCATCTCGTTTGGCAACATGGCTTCTGCGCCATAGACCAAAAAGAAAGGAGTTTGGCCGGTGGCCCGACTGGGTGTGGTTCGCAGCGACCATAAAACCGAGGGCAGTTCTTGGACCCACTTGCCAGCATAAGGGCTTAGGCGGTCGAAAACGCGGGCCTTGATGCCTTGGAGGACCATGCCGTTGGCTCGCTCGACTTGTCCGTTGCTTTTGGGGTGAGCTACCGATGCGTAGCGATCTTGATTCCGAAGTCTTCGCAGAATTCCTTGAAGATGCCTCCCGTGAATTGAGTCCCATTATCGTTATGATTACGTTTGGGATGCCGAAGCGATGCACGATGTTGAGGAAAAGTCTCGTGCCTTGTCAGCTGTAATTGTGGCGACCGATTTGGCCTCAATCCACTTGGAGAACTTGTCGATTGCGACGAAGAGGTGTGTGAATCCTCCTGGAGCTTTCTTGAAAGGGCCAACCATGTCCAGCCCCCATACCGCGAACGGCCGGGAGAGTGGAATTGTTTGAAGCTCTGGGCGGGACATGGCTTTGTCGGGCGAAAAGCGGCAGCCTTCGCAGGTTCGTACGACTTTATCCGCGTCGGAGACCACGGTAAGCCGAAGAAACCTTGCCCGTAGGCTTTGCCGACTAGAGTGCGTGCTTGCCGCGTGGCTTCCGCATATGCCCGAGTGGATGTCTTGGAGTAGCCGCTTCCCTTCTTCGGGTGTGATGCACCTCATTAGAATTCCGGAGGGGCTTCTTTTGTATAGGTCGGAGTCAACCATGACGTATGCTTGGCAACGACGCCGGACGCGTTCGGCTTCATCCCGGTCATCCGGCAGCTCTTGCTGGGTTAAGAATTTGATGAGTGGCGTCCTCCAGTCGGTATCGGTCATGGCGACCTCGTTCATGGTTTGCTCGGTGAGAGTTGTCTTTGCCGTGATGGTTGGTTCGTGGAGATGTTCGACAAAGACGTCTGTTGGGGCAGCTTCGCGTTTAGATCCGAATTGTGCTAGCTCATCGGCAGCTTCGTTGTTATGTCTCAGGACATGAGAGAGTTCGAGTCCATCAAACTTGTCCTCAAGCTTGCGGACCTCTTGTCGGTAGGCCTCCATAGTGTTGTTTAGGCAGGACCAGTCTTTCATCACTTGATTGACGACCAGCTGGGAGTCGCCTTTCACAATAAGTCATCGTATCCCGAGTGAGACTGTGAGGCGCAGTCCATGTAGAAGAGCTTCGTACTCGACAACGTTGTGTGAAGCGGAGAAGTGGAGGTGAAGGACATATCTTAGCCTTTCCCCGGTCGGGGAAATCAACACAACTCCTGCTCCCAAGCCGATGATCCTCTTGGATCCGTCGAAGTGCATGGTCCAGTGCTGGAGGTCTTCTCGAGGCACGTTCTCTTGCTGTTCAGTCCACTCGGCCAGGAAGTCCGCCAAGGCTTGTTACTTTATGGACGTTCTTGCCTTAAAAGTCAAGTCCAGCGGCATTAGCTCTAGGGCCCACTTGGCGATGCGTCTGGTTGCCTCGCGGTTGTGGATGACATCGCCGAGTGGGAAAGAGGTGACGATGGTGACCGAGTGACCCTGAAAATAGCGTGCTAATTTCCTCGTGGTTATTAGAACACCATAGAGCAGCTTTTGTACCTGAGGGTAGCGAATTTTGGCTCCTGCCAATACTTCGCTAACAAAGTAGATTGGCCTTTGAATCTTTCGAGCCCGTCCTTCTTCTTCGCGTTCGACCACAAGGACCGTGCGACCACTTGGTGAGTGGTCGAGACGCATGCGCAGCGAGAGGTTCCTGGGCCGAGGTGAGGCCAGGACGGTTGGCGTGGTAAGGAACTCTTTGAAATCTTCAAAGGCTTGGTTGGCTTCCGCGGTCCACTAGAAGTCGTCCGTCTTCTTTAACAATCTGAAGAAAGGCATGCCTCGTTCGCCGAGTCGGGGTATGAAGCGGCTTAATGCCGCCATGCAGCCAGTGAGCTTCTGGACGTCTTTCTGGTTACTCGGGGGTTTCATGTTTAAGATGGCGTTGATCTTCTCTGGATTTGCTTCAATGCCGCGATGTGACACCATGAGCCGAGCGGTTGCCGATGGAACACCGAAAGTGCACTTCTCTCGGGTTTAACTTCATTCGAAGGCCCGGATGTTTGCAAAGGTTTCTTCTAAGTCGGCGATCGGTCTTCTTTCGCTTGGTCTTGATGACAACATCGTCGACGTAAGCTTCAACGTTCTTGCCGATCTGCGTCCGGGAAACATCTTTGGATCATGCGTTGGTATGTGGCTCCGGCGTTCTTCAGGCCAAAAGGCATGGTGATGTAGCAGTAGGCCCCGAACGGCGTGATGAACGATGTCTTCAGGCAGTCGGATTCTTTTAAGCTGATCTGATGATAGCCCGAGTAACAGTCCAGGAAGCTCAGGAGTTGGCAGCCGGCTGTTGAGTCGACGACTTGGTCGATACGAGGTAGCCCGAACGGATCTTTGGGGCAGGCTTTGTTGAGGTCGGTATAGTCAACGCACATGCGCCATTGCCCCGTCTTCTTGCGGACCAGGACTGGGTTGGCTAACCAGTCGGGATGGAGGACTTCTTTAATGAAGCCGGCAGCCAAGAGCTTTGCGAGTTCTTCCTTGATAGCGTCTTTTCGATCCTGCGCGAATCTGCGTAATCGTTGTTTTATCGGTTTGGCGTCATCTTTGACGTTCAAAGAGTGCTCGATCACCTCCCTAGGAATTCCAGGCATATCAGATGGTTTCCAAGCAAAGACATCTTTATTATTTTGGAGGAAGGTGACGAGCGCGCTTTCCTATTTGGGATCTAGGTCAGCGCCGATTACAGCAGTTTTCGAGGGATCCGACGGATCAAGGGAGATCTTCTTGGTCTTGGCGTCGCCGGATCCTGATTTGGCTATCTTCTTCGCGGGGACTTCGCCCTCTGCCGAAGTTGATGCAGCCAATCGGACTTCTTGTTGGCCACGTAATCTCTCACGAGATTGGGCCATGTCGCAGCTCTCCTTGTCGCAGGTGAAGGCTTGCTTCACGTCGCTGCGAAGAGTGATGACGCCGCTGGGACCCGGCATCTTCATGCAAAGGTAGGTGTAGTGAGGGATCGCCATGAACTTGGCAAGCGCAGGCCTTCCGATGATGGCGTGATATGCTGTTTCGAAGTCGGCCACCTCAAAGGTGACGTTCTCCGTTCGGAAGTTCTCTCGGGCTCCGAAGGTGACTGGGAGGGAGATATGCCCGAGTGGTGTTGAAGACAGCCCTGGGATGACTCCGTGGAAGGGGGCTGAGCTTGCTTTCAGTTCGGCCCTCGGGATCTGCATCTCATCCATGGTCTTGGCAAATAGGATGTTGAGGGCGCTGCCCCCATCGATGAGGACGCGCTTAAGCCTGATGTTGCGGACCACGGGGTCCAGGACGAGTGGATAGCGCCCCGGGTGAACCACTCGGTCGGGATGATCCGAGCGGTCAAACATGATGGCCACTTCCGACCATCGCAGATATTGAGGACTTCGGGTTGAGCGCGTTGACCTCCCGGTCGGTTAGCTTTTGTTTCCTCTTGGACTCATAAGCTAGCGGACCTCCGAAGATGTGGTTGAGCTCCCCCACTGGGTCTTGAAAAGGTTTGGCATTTTCAGCCGCGTTGTTCTTTTTGGCGCCAGACGGGCCAGCCTCGTCAGTCGGCTTCTTGCTGAGCTGCGCCGCGTACTGTTCGGCGAACTGCTTGTAGATAAAGCAGTCCTTCGCCGCGTGCTTGTGATTCGGATGATGGGTGCATTGGGCGTTCATGATGACGTCGTAGGCGGCGACTCGGGGACGGCGTTGAGTGTTGGAGGTTGCGGCCACTAGGTCCTCGGATCGGCGCTTGCGATCCTTCTGGCCCTGGTTGCCGTTGTTGCCACCATCCTTCTTAGGATTACGGCTTCCTCCCGCTTGCTTATCTTCTCTTCTATCGGGCCGGTCTTGACGGGCGGCCTTAATGGCGTCATTGGATTTGGCGTACGAGTTCGCCGTCTCGAACATTTGCTTCACCGTCTTCGGTGGTTTGCGCCCAAACTTCCCGATGAGCAGCTCATCACGGACTCCCTTCGGAAGGTGGCGATGATGATGTCATCGGTGATATTCGGGATCTTGTTGCGTTTCTCTGAGAAACGACGAATATAATCCTTCGGGGCTCGTCCGGCTTCCGGATGACGTTGTAAAGGTCAAAGTGTGTGCGGGCCTCTCGAAGGTACCTTGGAAGTTGGCGATGAAGTGATCCCTCAGCTCGCTCCACGAGCCGATTGAGCCTCTTGGCAGGCTCGTGAGCCAATTTCTGGCTGAGTTTGCGAGGGCCACGGGCAGGTAATTGGCCATAGCTTTGTTGTCGCCACTGCAGCTCGGATGGCAAGGGTGTATACGGTTAGCCAAGATTCAGGGTCGGTCTTGCCATCGTACCTTTCAATCCCTGTGGGCTTAAAGCCACTCGGCCAGTGCACTCGGCGGAGTTCCCGAGTGAAGGCTGGTACTCCGTCGTCGCCGCTATCGGGTGATCCCCTCCGATCTTCCCGAGTGCGTCGGTCGCGCTCCTGGTAGCGGCGATCGAGGTCTTCCCGCAGATCACTCGGCGGGGTCTTCGATTGACTGGTTGGGTAGCTGGAGCTGTTGCGGCGGATGCGGTGGTGGACGGGTGGACGTCCGTGTCGTTTGTCGCGGGAGTCGGCCGTCTGCTCTTGGTACTTCATCATGGACTCGCGAGGTGGGCCTCTTGGCCTGGTTGTCGACCGAGCCGGCTCGGGCCTCCTATAGTCTCCTGACTTTAGAGGTGGAAGCCGGCTCTTGTCTGGCGTTTCGGCCACAGATTCAGTCGGCCTTCGTGCCGAAGTGGCGGGATGGCCGTTAGCCATGGCAGCGACGATGGTCTTGATCTTGTCAAGTATAGGAGTCACGTTGGCAGGAGTCGTCTCCATGACGGTGTCCAAGAGCGTGAGTGCAGCAACGGCATTCTGTTGTGGCGTCTGGAAGATGTCGGTGTTGCGAACCCGTGTTTGGAGTATGGCCTCTTGGGCGGATCGTCCGGCTGCACGTAGATCCTGCTTCCTTTTGTCGGCCTCGTCTTTGCGTTGTTTCTCCTCCTCGGCTGTCTTGCGCTCGAGCTCCACCCTGGCTCGCTCTTCTTCGGCAAGCCTTCTGGCCATGGCTGAGTTGGACTCGTCCGGCTCGGCCATGAGGACATCAAAGCACTTCGGCTCATAGTCCATGCGACAGTCGGAGTTGTCGGCTTCATCAGAAGGGATGCCGTAGAGGTTGTCGAAGCCGGCGGAGCTGAGGTATCCATTGAGCTCCGAAGATGAGCAGGAGCCGAATGATGGGAGGATGACAGCGACCTCCCTTGATCCTGGGTAACCCGGATCTGGATCGTTCCAGTCCGAGTCAGAGTTGGGAGATGAGGGCTCCTCCGAGTGGGTCGCCGCCGACTCGGGGGAGAGAAGTTTGCTGAAAATCTCGGCGACGTTTGGTAACCCAAACGGCACTGAGAGGTCTTCATCTGAGTAGATCGCTTCCGTCGGGGAGGCAAGAAGATTGGCGCAGATTTCGGCGGCATTCGGTAATCCGAATGGTGCCGAGTGAAGTCCGTCGTCGGAGAAAGTAGATTGCATATTGGTCTTCAAAATGTCGTCAAAGATCTCGGCGCTGTTGGGAAGCCCGAACGGCGCCGAGTAGGTCTTTCCTTCCGACTGGTTTGAGTCCGAGTTGAAGGAGGAGTCGCCGAAGTTGTTGGCGGCGAAGTTGCCGAATCCTGAAGGAGATCCCATCGCGCTTGTCGGCGAAATTGTCGAGGAAATCTCGACGCGTGGTCCCCTACCTGGCGCGCCAACTGTCGAAACTTGGTTTCGGCAATATGTTTTCTGGGGTCGCAGTCGAGATCGCCAAACACAATGGGTTAGGAGAAAAAGAAGATTTAGACAGGTTCAGGCCCTCTCGTGAGGTAATACCCTACTCCTGTTTCGGTGGATTCGATCCGCCGAGTGTCTTTATTGATCTCGTGTATCTAAAGCTCTTGCTCGTGAAATCACCTATCTCAGATATCTCTCAAGGGACGCCCCCTACCCCCCTTATATAGTCTTGGGATGAGGGCTTACAGATCAGAAACCCTATCTTATTCTAAGTTGGTTTCCTCAATCTTACCAAACCGTGACTATAGGCCGATTGCCTTATCTCTATCGGCAATCGTAACACCCAAGTCAAGTTCGGCTTACAGATATGGCAGGCGCAATCTATCCCTACCTCCAGTCGGATAAGCTTGCCATGTATATACCCGATTGCCACAATCTCCACAATAGTCCTGTCCTGGAATCTGCATGTTGTCTGTTTTACAAATTTGTATAGTCTAAACCATAGGTGATAAAATCTTGATTTCTTCAGGGTAGCTCACAATCTTACTCACCTGCCACCCTGATTATTGCTCAAATTTGTGCACCTTTAACACTTGACCCAAATATATGACAAAGACAGTAGGCCGATGAATTCCAGCACTGCATCACTTGTACTGGCCATATTCCCCAAAGTAAATCCATTTCTCCAAAAATCACCACTCCTTCCCAGGTTTAAGACCACCTCGTTAGAATGGTGAATATGAAATCCTTCATAGTTTAACACCCCTCTCGCTTATCCTTTTGCTTCAGATTGTGCCTCGGCCTTGTGTGGGACAACACTTAGCACCTACGCCGATTTGACCCTTCCTCCAAAATAAAAATTTCTTGATAAACCTCAGTGCAAAACTTTATTTTCTTTTAAATGGGATAGGGTATCATGACCGTATAAACCCGGAGATAAATATGTAGCCTTTGCAAGCCCCCACGAGCTTAGATGGAAATTGTATACTAGGAATTAGTTATAACCGAACTATGAGATTTATGTTGAGATGGCCAAATGTGCGAATTTTGTGCCCCGTTATGGTTGGATGCGAGATTTCTACATTGGAGCAACTCACAACCATGGTTTGGAAACTTGACTTCTGGATTTTGAGAACTTCTCTAAGAGGATATCTTGTTTAAAACTTGCTATTTTCTTTCGAAATTAGAAGATCTTTGTTGCGAGTCGGAGAAATATTGTCACCTATTCTTCTAGGAAAAAACTTTCAAAACTTCATGACAATAGAAGAACATGACCAGTAAAACCTAGGGACATGCAAGAGACCATACACATTTCATAATGAGTTAAGAAACATAAGAGTTTTTGCTCAAATTAGTAAGGGGAAACTTAAGTCTGGCTTGCCATAAAAGTCTACCAATGCATAAATGCCTAGGATTTTCCATTAACTATGTTCATGTTTATTTCTTGTAGATGCCTACCAGGTACACCATTCTACTACTTCCGCGGTTTCGTCCGGAACTCCACCCAACATATGCTTTGGCTTATGTTGCAACGTGCTCGATTCACCTACCCACCAGAGTACCACATCCTCAACAAGACCATTGGAACCTCTCAAACTGCCGTGATGGCTCGTGTAAGCATTAAGGGCAGAACTCCATTGGAAGAAGACCGCCAGTATGCCGGTTATGGATGGGATAGTAACTCCGCTATGCAGAACTGCGCCTATGTGGCCATTACTTGCCTTCGCGATGAACTACCCGAGTGGAAAGAGTTCTATTATTATATTCCATCTTTGACTGAGGGAGCTGAAACACTACTTACCCAAGGCTGACTGAGATAGGGATAGGTTTGCACACCCCATACCTCCAGCTAGCAGGTTTTGTTCGTTCCCTAGATATGCTTTATCGCTCCACTTTTGCTGAGCTGCAGCGCGTCCGCACAAGGGTAGCTTCTTTGGAAAGGAGTATCATGCCAAGGTTTCGCCAGGACATTATACCCCAGAGTTCATGTATGGAGAAGATGCCATGCTTGCACCCGCTAAAGACCTACCACCTCCAGTTGGGGTTTATTTCGAACAGTTTCCATCTCCCCATGTTGATGTCAGACGTGACTACCCTCCACTAGGAACCACAGGACTTCATCGACCATCGGAATATGTTTGTTGGTTTGGACGGGTCTTCAAGCTGAAGATGGAAGAATAAGATGACAATACTTGGAAAACCTAGGGATGTCCTGTATATTAGATCCTATGATGTAATGGTGGCCATTTTGAAAGAAACTATGTTATGTAATATATGTAACCCGACTACCATGTAACCCTTTTATGTAATGAACTTAGTGGAATGTGTGAGATCGAAGCCCGAATCCTGCTCAACTTCAAATTCTGGAACTATTATGCTTACTGCCTGTAAGTTTAGTTTTTGTAAACCAAAGTGAACCTTGACTGTAGATTCCAAAAAAAAATTGTTGTGCCCCATACGGTAGCTTGATGGAACAAAACCCTCTTTTAACACACTCTGGTCATCTACTAGAACATTGGACCACACCATGCCATGTAGGAACACCGTCCATCTGTTCAGTAGAAGCTCCATAACTTTTGAAGAAGCAATTCTATTATACAACTTAAGAAAGACTTGACGTTAGATATATTAAATCTGGTATGTTTGAAAGACTTTGTAAAGGATACAAGCCGACAAGGTTAGGTTATCAGAGACAAAGAATCGCAAAGACATAGAATAGATCACCCTTAGGAACACAGTGAAAGATTTCCCGTCTCCTCCTAAGCAAATATCTTATCCATCGCCTCGTTAGGGTGAAGTCCCATACCTATCGACCCTAGTTGCACCAACAGCTTTCCAACCACAGCCCAACCCAAATCTCGGGGACAAGATTTCCTTTAAGGGGGATAGAGCTGCCACATACCCAAAACCTAGGATCGAAGAATTCTTGTCCAAACCAAATGAGAGTGAAGATTCTCACTTTTTTGAACCATAAATTTTCATTTCAAACATAGGTGAAGTATTTGAACCAAGTGATATGATAAAAAATATTGGGAAACAAAAGAAAACCTTTTTCATTTATAACTTAGAAGGTGGATACAAACACACCTCTGCACATGCATATGCATAAATCATACTTTGACAATAAGTCTTTTTGTGCAACTCAATTTTTGAACTCTCATTTCATCATAGGTTCATCTCCACAACTCGAGATAAGGATCAATATAACCCTGTCAACAAATTAGGAGCATTTGCAAAGTGGGAACACATAAACATAGAAGGAGTACCCTAATTCTCTAAAATAATCCACATTAGATAAAATCATGTAAAAATTCATGAAGATGCCAAATATTATATCCACATTAGATAAAATCATGTAAAAATTCATGAAGAATAATTTATCTAGAGCACACATTAAACTATGTAGCAACAAAGTTAGAGGTAAATAATAATTCAAAAAATACAATCAAAAATCAAGTGTACTCACTCTTCTACCCATCCCTCTAAGTCCCACCTAGTGCACCATGGCATGGACCCATTGGAGCCTCCCAGGCTAACCCTCGCTCTGTGCCAAACCTCCAGCTGACTAGGAACGCGAGGACACACGAACCGACCATGCTCTAGACGCCGGCGACGCATGTACTCGACGTGTCGGTGCCACAAACTCCTCCTCCTGCCCTGAAACCTTCCCAGCCGTATCGCCAAGCCTCACACTTCATCACAGTGCCGAGCAAACCAAGAGAGAAGAACACTGGTGCCTCCATTTCCATCCATTTTCATCTTCGGCCAGGAAGTCGACGACCGTCGCCATTGCTGGTTAAGCTGCGGTTGTCCTTTCCTTTTAGCAGTCCATCATCTCCTCTTGACGCCAAGGATTTTCTCTTTTGACCCCATCACATTCTGTGCATCACAGCAACGGGAACACCATCGCGCCCACAGGAGCTCAGAAGCACGCGCCAATCACCACTACAATGCACCCGCTCGTCGACAGCGTTCCACGGTGAGCCATTGGCCAAACCCTATCGCCAACATGTTTTCCAGTGCCTGACAATGGTGTAACTCAAAGGAATCGCTGTGAAGTGCACAGAGGAAAGAGTTCCCCTTTTTCTTTCCCAACTCCGACCGCCCATCACCACCGACGAATACTCGCTCTCCAGTGAGCCATTGTCAAATTCCTTGCACGTGCACCATCCCTGGGATCTAATCATCATCCTGGACATGCATGCATACCCGCCCTTCGAGTAGATCGAGCTGTCACTGTTCATCCCGGAGCTCCCCGTTGCCGCCAAGCCCATCTACACACCCTCATCATCGACCAAGCATTGTCGCCTTTCTATAACGGTTCGGTAAGTCTCCTATTCCCCCGTAGCTACTCTTACATGCACTAGTTGGCACTAAACCAAACAGAAACCCGACATGCATCAGCATGCCGAGCCGCACCGTCGCCTGTGCTCGCCGCTAGCATGATCCCAGCCACCACTGCGCACAAAACAACCACCAACGGGTTCGCAATAAGCCACTTCATCTTTTCTCTTATAGTCGCCCCATCTGAAACGCCGCCGTTCGCCGCTGGTGAGGGTAGAAAAGAGCTCCGGCCACCGTGCTCTGCCCTTCTCCTCCTGAACACAATGACATCTAGGCACAACCTAATTAGAGCGCGAGGACCGTGCTTAGGAGATAGTTTAAAACTCCAAGGACCAATTAGTAAGACTGCCTCTCTATGCCATGTGGACCCAAGGACTTAGATGCAAATATTTTAAACTCTGAGGCCTCTTAAGAACTTTTAAATCACCACGTGCTAAGGACCTCGGGTTCTATTTCTGAAACTCCAGGCGCTTATGTGTAAAATGACCAAGTCACTGACCTATGGACCCCAAAACATAGAGGAAAATGGCTAAATCAAACTTATTTTTCACAGAAAAATTTACAAAATTGTTAAATCCATATAAAATCCAAAATCCAATATAACTCATTTTTGGATGAAACAAATTTCTGTGAACTCAACAAATGATGAACTTTAATTTACAATTATAAAACTTGGCACTCACAGTGAAAATTTTGTCTCTAAAATTCAAATAAGGAAAATCACACCTAGGGCTTGCTCAAACTTGTAAAATGCATAGAAAATTCAATTTAACTTATATTGGACAAACTCAAATTCTATAGATGCACCAACTTACACTCTCTATCTAGGAAAAATGAAAACATCTGGTTACCTTGTACCAAATACCTTTAAAGTTATTGGAATTAAAATGATGAATTATAGGTAAGCTGAACTTTAGGGATTTAGATAAAATTCATTTTTAATTCCTTTTTAAGTAAACTCAAGTTCTCTAGAATCATCAAAACATGTACTTTCAAAGTACAAAATAAAAATACTTACCTACTATATATTAATATCACTTAAAGTTTTATTTAAAGATTAAACAACTTAGTGCACCCCTCACCTTTCAAGAATTATCCAAAATTCATTCTAAATCCATTTTGAGTGAATTAAGTTTCTATAAAACCAGCAACTGATGAACATCAACTAGGTAAAATAAAATGGGGCCACTCATATGACAAATATGTCAGTAAAGAGTTTACAAAGAAAACCTAGGTACTAACACAAGTAATTAAGTACTATATGTATGTATATGTATAAATACACTTGTGCACCTTAGCTCCACATAAACCTAATTAAAACCTATTAGGCCAGAGAAACTTTGAGATCATCCTCATACACTAAAAATTGGATATACTTAGCTTAATAAGGTCTAGATGAATACAAGGTATTTCTAGTCTAGACTAAAGCACCTATAGATATTAAAGTATAAACCAAGAAAATAAAGACCATGATCATGTGAACTAAAAATGGTTTAGTTAACCAAAATTTATCCTTACATTCACCTAAGTATAAAAGTACCAATGCTCTGAACCCATAGTTTTTAAGTTATGTGCATATCGAACGTTATAGGCCTAGAACACGTTATAACCTTGTGAGAAACATAATAAAATCTTAGTAACTCTAAAAATTATGAAACCAAATGTTTTCGCCTTAGAAAACACATCTCTTCACCTCTATGAAGACAAATTAATGAAAATCAAATCATAGGAACATTGTCCACACATTACCTAACCCTATGCCGCTACATCCTGATAAAACTTCTAAAATCCATAACTCCCAAATAGAGTAGGATAAAATAGGAATTCTTTCACCTAAATTCACTTTAGATCAGTACCTACTCAATATGTGCAAATCATGCATATTAGAGCATTTTGTATTTTTGCCTGTTTTCGGTATTTAATTGCATATCGTGTGTTTTATATAGATAATTGCTTAAAAGGTGAAGAAATGATTTAGGTGCTAACGCTTTCCAGTTACAAGGCAAGTTCTTCCCCTCCTTTCCTTTGAACACATTGAATCCCATGTTTTGAGGGATGAAAATATTTGGTTGCAAAGTTGCATGTGAAGTTAGACTCAAACGATATTTAAAACTTGGAAATGGTAGTTATGACCTATTTACTGCATTTCCTACCTTGAACAATTGTACTCCTTGATGTTTCTACCCCTAGAAAAGGTTAGAGTACATTCCTTGTGCTCAAATGGGTTCGTATATGCTTTATGTAATTACTTGCTTAGCCCTACCTAGATATTATGCAAATGCTTGTTCCATCTACCTTTAATATGTGAGTTTTGTTAACATCTGCCCTTGCTGAAATGGGTTTAAAATGATGAGTAAAATGTGTAAAAGTGTGATTTTGACTCGGGCGGCAAGTGGCATGCAATTGATTAATTTGTATGCTGATAGGGGGAGTGATTGCCTGAGTCCGTAAGGACCGAACTTGTTTCACCAACTTAAAGTTAACCGTACATCCACATGTGTTAGTATGAAATGACCTAAGCTGAATAATCTAATTAGCACCTAGCCTTGCATTATGGTAGGCGCGGTCAGTATGGGTTCGGATAACCCAGAGGAACTTTCTAATTACCCCGAAGCGGTAGTTTAGGCGACTAAGTATATCCAATACAACAATATTGTGCCATGTGGGTGGGTTCCTGTCGTGTCCGCCACCACGACGTCAAGTTTAAGGCGGGGCCACACTCCTTGACGGTTCTAGGTTATATTTCAGTATGCCTAGGATGGAGGAACACAAGTCGTGCTGGTGCAAGGCTAGGGATTAGGTAGTGTAAAGGCTTTGTTATGACCTCTAGACCACATTCAACATGAAGAGTGTGGTAGTGCGTCGCGAGCACAAACCAACTAGAGTGTTCATATCATGTGGGTAAAGCTGTACAAACTCTGTAGAGTTCTCTAAAACTAATCGATTAGTCGTACTCATTGTCAAGAGCGGTTTATGTAGGATTGAACAAGACCTAACAAACCTACCAGAGGGGGGTGAATGGTAGGGAAAACCAAAAACCCAAATCTTTTGTAGAATTAAAGACACGGATGAAACCGATCTACAAAACAAAAACGAACCAAACTTGTTGAAGCCGCAGCCGGTCACACCGCAGTATACCGGCTGGTCAGACCGACTCTCCTGGCCAGTCAGGCCGCCGACTAGCCTCCGGTTGGACCACGCCACAACCCGCCGGTCAGACCGTGCACACCTACGATCAGACCGTCGGCATCCAGAAAACACTGGTAGATGAACTCCCGAAGAAGTAGATCAAACTATTTCAACTTTATTGCATCTAAAAGTGTTTACAAAGTGCAACAACAACACTCCTCAACAAAATCTTGACCTAACTCGAAACCCTAGCTATTCTCTCAAATTTTTCTCTTGAAAATCGATATCTAGGAGGCACACCCTCCCTCTCTATTTATACATGCAGTAGGTCCACTAATTCTTCCCCAAGTAGGACTCCTAATCCACATAGGAAACCCTCTCTTGCTAGCTACAAACTCATCTCTTTCCTTATCTCAATCAAACTTCCCGAATTCGGACTCCTTTCCTAATTTGACTCCACATACGATCCCTCTCGTATGCCATATAGATTCTCCATCTTCCATGTGCATTATCCTCTAGCTTTTTAGTATCCCGGGTGCTGGACGGCTACTTCTCCCAAGTCGACTCCAATCTGACACCGACAATACTATCCGAGGCCTCAAGCAATAGCCGCACATATACAACAAAGAAACGATATACCTAGCACAAGTTTGTCCAAACTTGACTCACATTAGCTTGTCAACAGTAACCATACGCATAGGAATCATGTAGAAGTCAAATCCACAAAGAAACAATCCAAAACCAAGAAATCAAAATGAAACCAAAGTCTGTCAGTCAGATCGTGCCGGTCTCACCGTCAATTGGTTTGTGATGTTTTGAGAAAGCATTTCTAATGCAAGAAAATTCTTGAAAATTCTTTGAATATGTAAAATCATGCACAATTTTGTTTCCTTGTTCTCCCCCTTTTGACAATGAGTTCATCAATGATCAGAAGCATGGAAGAGCTTTGCATTATATCAAAAGTAACTAAAGTACATGTTTTGAAATAACAAGGTAGAAAAAGTGACTTGCTAATTAACAAGCATGCACTAGAGTAAAAACATGAACCTAAAATATTACAACTAAGATCAATTCAACATTAATGATTCATGATTTCAATGATTTAAAATGCAACATATTCACAAGTGCAAAGAGTGAAAGAAAAACCCAAGTATATATACTTACGACATTGATACTCTTTCTCAAGTTAATTCTTTCTCCAAAAATAACCGAGAGAACTTTTAGCTCTTTTTTTGAACCTTTTTTATACTTTTCTCTCGATTATTGCGGGTACGTCCTAGTCGTCAAGACTGTTTCCAAAGATTGGTACTTATTTTATCTCATTGCGAATACGTCCTTGTCGTCAAGACTGTTTTCAAGGATTCGGTATTCATTTTTTCTCTCATATAGATAAGCATTTATGTACTCTTGCGGTGATTGGAAAAAAAGGATTAATATGAGGAATAACAGCTCATAAAGCATATATAAAAGCATTAATCATTCAACCTAAGCACTTGCTTCAATATTGCATATTTCATTAATTCAAATAACAGAATTATGTGTCATGTATCATATCACTTAAAAGCAATATCAAAAGCTCATGTAATTACTAAAATGCACGCAAGCTAAGTAATCAAATTATCTCACAAGCATTGCTAGCAAGCACTAGATTATACTAAAGATATAAGACATAGCTCATCCACCTTTTATTTTCTTTTCCTTTTTTCCCTTTTTTATCACACCATGCATGAATTAAAAACATGAAAGCGAATGTCAATGTGCTTAGTGTGTGAGTGTTGTACATGATTCTTAGCAATATTTATAGCACTAGTATTATCACAAAAGAGAGGAACTTTATCAAAAGTAAGACTATAATTTCTCAAGGTTGAAATAAGCCAAAGAATCCGAGAACAACAACTAGCAGCAGCAACATATTCAGACTCGACAGTTGATTGAGCAACATTTGATTGTTTTCAAGAAAGACCATGAAATCATTTGATTGTTTTCAAGAAAGACCATGAAATCAAAGAAGTAGCAAGAAAAAGACATGTACCACTAGTACTCTTTCGATCAATTCTACAACCTCCAAAATCCGCATCAGAATAACCACTCAAGCATGTAGAAGAAGAGGTAGAATACCAAATTCCAAATTCCAGAGTATGTTTCAAATACCTCATGATGCGTTTCACAGCTTGACGATGCGAGGCCCTTGGAAAAGCTTGAAATCGAGCACACAAACACACAACAAATTGTATGTCTGGCCTCAAAGTAGTGAGGTGGAGTAATGAACCAATCATGCTCCTGTATTCCTTTTGGTTCACAGCTTTACCATCTTCATCAGGAACAAACGTACCTTAAGGTGTTTCCTTGATTTGCAATCCCAAAAAGTAAGTCAATTCACCCATCATGCTAATCTCAAATTTCCTGCGCATTGTCTCAGCAAACTCCACAACCAAAGCATGAGATGAACAACCAAAGATGATATCATCCACATAAATCTGAACAAACAGTAAATTATCACCATGCTTAAGAACAAAGAGAGTTTTATCAATTTTTCCCATTATAAAGCCTTTTGCAAGTAAAAATTTTTTAAGTCTATCATACCATGCTCTAGGTGCTTGTTTCAAACCATACAAAGCTTTTGACAAACGAAAAACATGGTTGGGAAAAATAGGATTTTCAAAACCTGGTGGTTGTTTTACATAAACTTCCTCCTGTATGTAACCATTAAGAAAAGCACTTTTAACATCCATTTGAAACAACTTAAAACCTTTTGAAGCAGCAAAAGCCAACAAAAGTCTAATTGCCTCAATCCTAGCAACAGGAGCAAAAGTTTCATCATAATCCAACCCTTTCATTTGAGTAAAACCCTGAGCAACAAGTATAGCTTTGTTTCTAACAATTAAACCATTCTCATTCTGTTTATTCTTGAAAACCCATCTAGTTCTAATAATATTATGACCAACAGGAGGTTCAACTAAAAACCAAACTTTGTTTCTTTCAAAATTCTCAAGTTCTTTATGCATGGCGTTAATCCACAATTCGTCAGTTAGTGCATGAGTAGCATCTTTGGGTTCAAAATTAGAAATAAAAGCAGAATTTGCATGAAAATCACGATTTGTTACCTTAGACCTTGTAGTACGTTCACTCAAATTACCTATTATCTGTTCCGGAGGATGTCGTCGTTGAATATGAAGTGGAGCACTTATATCTGAAGTTTGTTCATCTTCTGTAGCTTGTTCTAACAAAGTTGAAGCTTCTGAAGGTCTATTAGCATCATTACCCGAAGCTCTCGAAGAACCACTAGGCCGGTCTGACCTCCCCTTTGCCTGCAGTCTGACCGCCGATGTGCCACCGGTCTAACAAGCGCCATGCCCGGTCTGACCGGCCGATGCGTCCTCGTCGTCTTCGTCATCGCTTTCCACAAAAATATCCTACCCCTGAACCTGTGATAGGGTACCTGAAATTTTGTGTCTAGTCCCTAGACTAGACTCATCAGAAGTGACTTCACAAGTCTCAATAATTTTTTTAGTTTCCAAAATAAGTACGTGGTTACCTCATGAATGCACAGAGTATCCCAACAGAAGTCCATCAATAGAGTGAGATTCAAATTTATCCAAATTTTCATATTTGAGCACAAAACATTTACATCCACAAACACGCAAGTGAGAAATCTTCGGTGAGTGTCCAAAGCGAAGCTCATAAGAAGTTTTTCCAAGTTTAGATCTCATGAAAACACGATTAGAAATATAACACGCAATGTTAATAGCTTTAGCCGAAAATTTTCTAGGAGTAGAGTATTCATCAAGCATAGTCCTAGCCATTTTATCCAAGGAAGAATTTTTCGTTTCAACAACACCGTTTTGTTGAGGAACCCGAGGAGATGAAAATTGATGTTCAAGTCCTTTTTCATCACATAACTTTTCAAAAGAAGCATTTTTGAACTCACCACCATTATCACTTCGAATAGTTCTCAAAATTTTTGGAAATTCAAGAGCCAAATGAAGATACAAACTTTTAAAGTGATCGAAAGCTTCATCCTTAATTGCCATAAATTAAACCCATGAATATCGAGAAAAATCGTCAACAATGACAAAAAATACCAGTTTCCTCCAACGGATTGCACTCTAGCTGGACCAAGAGTGTCCATGTGTAACAACTATCCTGGTGCATCCGTCATCATAGAAAATATGGAAGTATACGAAGAAGCAACCATCTTAGCATGACGACATGGCGAACAAACCAATTCAAGATCTTTCTTAAGTTTAGGCAAACCTCGAACAAGATCCGAACCACTAATCCTAGTGAGATGATCAAAGCCAACATGTCCAAGTCTACGATGCCAAAACATCACATCTTTTGAAAATTTTGCAACAAGACATGTAACTTCAGAGGAAATGCTATTTTCAAAATCGCTTTAAAAACTCTTATGTATCGAGAAACATTAAGCACAACATCACCTGACGAATCAAAAACTTTACTTCCACTTTTCTTAAAAAGCACATCAAAGTCTTCATCCACAATTTGAGAAACAGAGAGCAAGTTGTACTTCAAATTTTCAACCAAAGTGACATTAATCAATGTAAACTTATCACTTACCTTGACAGATCATGTTGCAGTGATCGTGCTAGTAGAAGCATTGCCGAAGATGATTGAATCCTTCCTTGATGCCTTTACGAGGGAGGAGAACCAACTTTTATCACCGGTCATGTGTCGCGAATAACCGGAATCAACGATCCACACGTTCTCCCTCCTCGCCAAAAGAGCCTACACACAAGCATATGTCGAAGCCTCAGTACTGGGGTTAGATAATAAGAATTTGGGAATCCAGTACTGAGACACATGACCAGAACCAACAGGAATATAACCAGTAGAAAATTCAACATGTTTCCCGTTAGAAAAGTTAGCCCGAGGCCGGTCTGACTACCACTGTACCTGTGGTCTGACGAAAGGCTTCACACCGATCTGACCAGAGTTATAGCACCGGTCTGACTGGGTATAGCTCCGGTCTGACCGGGTATGGCACCGGTCTGACCGACAGTTCATCTGTGGTCTGACCCCCTGCCTCGAGGGAAAAGCCGATTTTTGCCACCTTACTTTTGCAAGAGCTACCTCCCATTCCTTTTTCTATTTTCTACCAAGTCTAACCAACAATGTGTCCATGTTTACCACAAAATGAACAAACATATTTTTCGCGATGAGTTGAAGAACAAGTTGAGACAACAGGCTTAGCATTAACAGTGTTTTAGTGCTAACAACAGATTTAGCAACAGACATAGGTTTAGTACTAACAAAAGGCTTGGTAGAACATGATGCATTCAAAGAAGTCATAATGCCAGCAGATTTGAAAACAATGGGTTTAGGATCTGGTTTAGTCAAAATTTCACCTCTCTCAGTTATACTCAAAACAGCAGGGGGATGCCTAGAAAAGTGAATATAGGGATCAAAACCTAAACCACGGTTGTCTGTCCTAACCTTTGATTGATCCAAATCATGTTGAGATTCTTTTTACCATCAGAACAACGTCGCAAAGAACTTTTTAATTAAGAAATCTCTTGAGTTAAAGTAGCACAATTTTTGCAAGCATCCAAAAGACCTTTCTGTTTTCTACAAGTTTCACAAGAAAGCGTTTCATCTTGCTTAACTGTTTCTTCCATATGCCTAACACGACCTAAGGCCTCTTTTAATTTCAATTCATTAGCAAGACATGATGAGCAAGGTTTTCCACTAGATTGTTTCAACTTTTTAGTGCTAATTGTATTAAATATAGAGCTAGCAAACAAAGCAATTTGACATTTCTTTAAAGCTCCTTTTGTTAAAAACAATTCATCAGTCAATCTAGTGTTCATGGCAAAGCGAAGAGATTCAAGCTTTCTAGATTTCTTAGATTCAGCATCAAGCTTTTTGCAAGTAGGTAAATTAACTTCTCTAACAGAATTAATCTCAACAAATAAAACTTCACATGATTTGCAATCATCATCAGAAGCAAGAGATTTTAGTCCATTATTTTCAGTTTTAAGAGAATCAATTACTACTTCATGTTGATTAATCTTCTTTTCAAATTTAGAAATCTTGTAACCAAGTTGATCAATCACATCTTGAAGATATTCAACACTAGGATCATTTATTACCTCATTTTCTTCATTAGAATCTTCAGTACTCTTTGCCATTAGACAAACTCCAGTGATGTTCTTCCCTTTGTCTTCCTCATCATCATCTGAGTACTCAACATCGCTGGATCCCTATACAGCTACAAATGCTTCATCCAAGGCCTTCTTGTAGTACTTCCTCATCTTCATGTTCTTGGCCTGCTTCTTGTTCTGCTTAGCGTCATTAGATCCGTCTTCAGTTTTTTCTTCCTAGGTACCTTTTGCAGCCTTGGGACATTGGGAGCGGATGTGTCCTGGTTGTCCACAGCCAAAACACCGGATTGGTCCTCCTCTTCTCCTGGACCTGACATTATTCATAGCTCGAGAAATTCGATTAGCAAGCGATACCAAGTCCTCCTCACTAATTTCTTCCAGTTGATCATCGGACATGGCAGAGAAAGAAGCAAACATTGAATGTGAAGTAGAATCAGAAGATGTAGAAGTAGACACCAAGGCAGAAGATTTTGAATCAGTCCTTTTAGAAAGAATGTTCATCTCATCGGTTTTCAATTTACTATAAAGAACATCCAAAGTCAAGGTGTTCAACAGATTCCTGAATTGAGGTAACCTTAACTTCCCAAACCTTGATATCAAGACCATTCATAAAATAACGAGCAACCTCAGACTGAGAATAATTATCATTATAAGAAGAATCAACAGATCTAAGATTACTCAAAATTTTGTTAAAACGACCTAGATAGTCATCCAATGACTCCCCGTGTGTCATCTCAAATTTGATGTACTCCTTTTTGAAAACATCTTTTCACATCTCTTTAATGTTTGAAGATCCAGTACGAAAATCATTCAAAGCTTTCCAAATATCATTAGCAGTAGCAAGATGCAAAACACGATCAAAGTCAGAGCAAGAAATTGCATTAAGAATAATATCTGAGCTTTGCAATTATTTTCAAAGTCCAATTTGAGAGTAGGAGTGTCAATGCGATCAGGATGTCATAAGATTGTGAAACGAGGCTCTGATACCACTTGTAGGATCGAACAAGACCAAACAAACCTACAAGAGGGGGGGTGAATGGTAGAAAAAACAAAAAACCCAAATCTTTTGCAGAATTAAAGACATGGATGAAACCGATCTACAAAACTAAAACGAACCGAACTGTTGAAGCCGCCGCCGGTCACGCAAGTATACCGGCGGTCCGACCGCCCCTCCCGCCGGTCGACCGCCAACTAGCCTCCGGTTGGATCGCCGCCACAACCCGCCGGTCAGACCGCTCGCACACCTACGATCAGACCGTCGGGATCAAGAAAACACTGGTAGATGAACTCCCGAAGAAGTAGATCAAACTATTTCAACTTTATTGCATCTAAAAGTGTTTACAAAGTGCAACAACAACACTCCTCAACAAAATCTTGACCTAACTCAAAACCCTAGCTATTCTCTCAAATTTTTCTCTTGAAAATCGATATCTAGGAGGCACACCCTCCCTCTATATTTATACATGCAGTAGGTCCACGAATTCTTCACCAAGTAGGACTCCTAATCCACATAGGAAACCCTCTCTTGCCAGCTACAAACTCATCTCTTTCCTTATCTCAATCAAACTTCCCAAATTCGGACTCCTTTCCAAATTCAACTCCACATACGATCCCTCTCGTATGCCATATAGATTCTCCATCTTCCATGTGCATTATCCTCTAGCTTTTTAGTATCCCGCGTGCTGGACGTCTACTTGTTCCAAGTCAACTCTGATCCGGCACCGACAATACTATCCGAGGCCTCAAGAAATACCTACACATATACGACAAAGAAATGATATACCGAGCACAAGTTTGTCCAAACTTGACTGACATTAGCATGTCAACAGTAATCATACGCATAGGAATCATCTAGAAGTCAAATCCACAAAAAAAATCCAAAATCGAGAAATCAAACCGAAACCGAAGTCTGCCGGTCTGACCGACTGTGAGTCGGAGTCCGACCGTGAACCGAAGTCGGTCAAACCGACTATGAGTCGGACTCGACCGGTGACCGCACACACACCTCCGGTCAGACCATGCACATACACTAGTCTGACCGACGTGACAAGCCATTCTAACTGCCACACAAAATATCACACACGAAATATCAAAGCACAAATCCAATGTTTCATCACATAAAATATAAATCAAACACATTTGATTCAACACATTGGTGAAGTGTCATGAGTATAGACTCTATATTTACAAAATGTGGACATGTGTCTTGTTTTGAAAAATGACAAAAGGTGTTGAGTTGTGTGTGTATGGTGATATACTGTGACTTGTTGTCATGGAGGACGACGAGATATTGATTATGATGGAACCATAATGAAATTAATGATGAAACTTAAAACTTGTCTTTGTTAATTGAATTGTCAACCCCTTTGTAAACAAATTGCGAAATAAAATTTGCATTATGCTGAAAAATAACTACACAAATAGCTTTCCATTGTGATATAGCCTTCATGTATCTAGGTTTCATTATGCGCTTGCCAGTACATTAACCTGTTTAATGTACTGACTCTTGTCACTGGAATATCCATTTTGTTTGTAGGTCTTAGACTTAGTTTTTTTGAGTGATGCGGGTAATCGACTACTTCTTATAGGATTGAACTTAACGGGGTAAACCCCTAGTCGGTGTGCTTATGATTGGGTAGCCAAGCTTCCGCAGTTCTCTGATATATATATATATATATATGTATTTGGCCAGTCAGCCAATGTAATTAATATTGTCAATGTAAATCTTTCACCTTACATCAATTCTTGAGATGAAAGTGTGAATCTAGTGCACATCTGTTGATGAGAAATTTCTCTCACGCGCTGGCCTCGGAGATCTGCTTAGCTCCAGTGCAAGTCCGTCTTGGCTGTCTGTGCGGTGCAGGGCGTGTCAGTTAGTTTGATCTGCAAACCAAAAAGAAAAGCAAAATACATGAGTTAAGTGTTAGGTTAGATACCCACTGGATCGGCTGAGGGAATCCATGAGCATATATTTGCTATCCTAAAATATATTTAAGCCAAGCGACTGGAATGGATCGGCTATACCGAGACAGCATTAGCCGCTTAACCCAAATACGGTAAAGGATAATAAATATATGTATTGATAACCTAGCCGATACTGGAAAGCTAACAAGGGATCGGCTATTACTCTGATGAATCTTATGAAAACATATCATTCTTGAACCAAATACGATTAGCCTAGGAAATCGGCCGTCGGCTGTTGATGGCAGGCCGATTTCTGCTCACGACGTCCGACAAGAACGGGATCTTAACATAAGAGGCAGTCCTAACACAAATCTAATAATAAATATACTAAAAGAAATATATTAGGGCAAATAAGGCCGGCTGAAACCCCGGCACTGTCTTTTAAACACATAAATCCAACTGAATAGATCATTGGAAGCTCTAAAAATGACTTAATAGTTCAACATTGATGCAGCATTAAGTATAAAAAGAACAACCTGATCTGTTGTAGCTGATTTATACCTCTCGAGATGGTGGATACCGCATATAAACCAGCCAACCTTTAGATCTAGCCTTATTGGCTGCGGGTTCCTGATAGAACTGGCCAATTGCAAGATAGATCTAAACATTGCTCCAATTTATATGCGATATATGATAAATAGCACAGTATAAACCCCTGAATCTAATGTGTCATTACGATGGAAGCACTAGAATCAGCAGAACATACCACTAATGACAAGCATTTACCTGGGTTTGGGGATCGAAACAATGCAGCCCGTAGCCAAATCAATTGCTCGTCTAAAGAAAAGGGTTGGCGATGCACCGAAGGTTGTTTGATTGATTGTGATAATGTCTAATTACAGGGGGTCTCGGGTCCAATTTATACCCAAGATAACTTTATCTGTACAAACCCTGGACTCTATCTAAACTACTATTTAAAATACAACGATATCCCGGGAAGGACCCACACCGCATTAAAATGAACAGTTTAAACAAAATCCTAATTTACAGATACAATTGTCGTTACAGGACTCTATCCATAGATGGCAATATCTTGTAACGCGCAAATTGATAACCGGATCTTTCGTTTATCTTCAAACATCTGCACCAGAAATGGCTTTATCTTCTACGAACCCAGAATTGGCTATCGACCGCTCTTGTCCGATTCAACCTTAGCCGACTGGCCTCGCAGCCGATCGCTTCTCAGCCGATGCGGCCTCTGTTTGTCTGTCAATCCAGCCAATCCAATTCTATTTCACCATTGACAGGACTTAGGGATTCAATTACCAAATTTAGGTGTTAACAACATCTTGGGAACTAGATTCACATGAGTAAGAGTTAAGGATATTTGAGATGTTGTAGATCTTTAGCCATTTTTGTCAAGTCTTCTGAATGTGTAACACATCTGGCCACCGCCTTCGAGTGGTTTGACGGGCACATCTCAGGCTGAAGTTGACTGGCAGGTTAAAGGCCCAGCAATGTCTCCAATATTCTTCTCTCGGGACGTCGGGCGTCTCGTTACGTTGTTTGATAACTTGAAGTGATACACTTCATCTCGCAGACATAACGAGAGGCCCGGGTCATCTCCGACACGATATCGGCCGATGATTACTTTAGCCAACTCGGTCATCAGCCGACAAACTCCTTAGCCGAATCGGTCTGCACTTGGCGCGCACTTTGCTTCCGACCACTCTGATTCCTTCCAGATCGGCTTCGGCCTTAGTTCCAAATCTGACAATTGTCTTACCAAATTTGGTCATTAACAGACATCGACAACTTAGAAGAAGCTCGGCTGGCTGCGATGATCTAGTTGGACCGCTATAAACAAGCTCTCTGTCGCTACCACGGTAGGAACATACAAGGAAGATCTTTCAAGGTCGGCGACCTCGTGCTCCGCCGAGTGCAGTCCTTGATGGGCATGCACAAGTTGTCGGCCCCTTGGGAAGGCCCCCTCATCGTCTCCGCTGTCACGTGCCCGGGTTTGTTGACGTATGGGTCGGCAGTCCTCCAAGGAACTAGATCCTTTGGGAGCTAGGTCTAATCTCTAGAGCTCGAAGAACTCACATATGTACTCTGTTCCTGATACCATCCCACAAAGAATACAGGACGTAGGCTTGTTATCCTCCGAGAGGGCTGAACCTGTCTACTCTGGCTTATTTTCTTTCTTGAGCGGACCATCATGCCGTTTCGATAGACGATTCCCGGCCACTCTTTCACCTTCTTGGGTAGCCCCCTCGGAGGACTGTCGACCCACCCGTCGACAGTTGGCGCACCAGGTAGGGGCTCCTCATCATCGATCCGAGCGGTGCGATGGCGGCTTCTCTTCTCCGCTGCCTTCATGATGGAAAGGAGACGCCAAACGCATGATACAGGTAGCGCTTGTGCTGATTCAACTCTCCCGCAAATAAGTATTCTAAACTCAACTATTCCTCTAAAGCATTTATGTTTTGCAGGGGTCATGCCTTCAGTTGTTTCTCGTTCTCTGTTTTCATCTTTCTCCTAAACCCCTGGGTAGCCTATGCACACACTCAATAACTTCTTCGCTACGTTTATGGTCTGCCCTGAGCTACGCACCGACTGGCTATGGTCAGGGTTCCCTGGAAAGAAGCCTATTGAGTATGCTCTAGTTACTCGGTGGCTCGGCAGTCTTCCTGAGACTCATGCACAGTCTATCTGCCTAAATGCGACGGTCCCCCTTGACACTCTTTGATGAAAGGGCACGCTCCCTATCGAGGCAGCCTAGGGTCGAGACTATTCATGGATTAGCATGGTATTGCGCACAAGAGCTCGGGAGACTCCGCCATCTATCTCTTAATCCCTTTGTTAGCCTATTCGCTGCGTAAACGGCTAAATTTTCCGAGCTTGACTTGGGAATCTCCCGGACCTGATCTGTTGATGCCCCAACCTGCTCGGACGTGATGATGAGACACGCAACGAATAGAAGTTAAAACTAAAAGCTTTCTTCACTAAGCTAAAGTTTGATCTCCTTCCATGAGTAGATGTTAAAAAGCATTTTCATAGCAAGTGCCAACTTCACAACTCGCGGAATGAGACTAACACCTCTTGTGTATTGTTTCCTAGGGACTTATCTATGTAATCAAAACTACATCTTAGATGCTTGGGACGTCGGCCTCCGAAACGCCGGTCGGCCAGCCATTGGTGACCACCTCGATCTTGGCGTGAGGATACTGTTTGTTTACTATGCCAAGGACGTGCGTAGTTGCCAACTTTGTCGCTAACCGGATGAAGTCTCGGAGGCACTTCAGTCCTTCGAGAAGCCGCTCCATGAAGGCATCATCGGACTCATCAGCGGGCGCCACCTCGGTGTCGGCCCCAGCAAGGAGAGCCCAAGATGTTTCCCGGTACTTTTCCCACCAGGCGTTGGTTGCCTCGGAGCGTGCCTCGAGGTCACGAATCTGCCTTCGAATCCTTGACAGGTGGCCTGAACAGGAGAAAGTCGGTCAGCACCGACAAGGAGGAAGATTCGAAGAGTATAAGAGATCGGTCGGTACTGACACTTACTCTTTGCATCCTCCTTCGCCCTCTTCGCCGATTGCAGTGTCGCTTCGACCTCGGCCTTTGCTGCAGCTTCGGGGGCCAGCTTCTCCTTGACCTCGGCTTTTGCTGCCTCGGACACTGCCAACCTGGCCCTGGCCTCTTTGAGTGCAGCATCCGAGACCCCGAGAAGTTTCTCCGCGCCCTCTTGCTGCGTCACCGCCTTGTTGGCCCACATCTCGGCGTCCCTGGCAGCCACCTCAAGTCTCTCGGCCCCTACACAACAAAAAGGGGTTACTTGGCAAGCTTGGCTGTGTCCCCAAAAGGGGTCGAAAGACTTACGCTGGGAGGCCGCATCCAGTTTCGCCTCTAGCTCTCAGATTTTGGCCTCTGATGACGGCGACGGTCGAACGGCATCCTGCGGGTTCGAGACCGAATATATATATGTATGAATGGGAAGGAGATGGTGTTCTGGCAAGCAATGAAGCAGAGATTCGGATAAGGGATTCGGGGACCTACCTGGAAAAGGTCATGCAGGTGGCGTAGAGTTTGATCAAACTCTTTCGCCCTCTTTGTCCCACTGCGGAGGACTGATTCGGTCCCAACTCGTCATCCGAGGTAGGGTGATTGGTTACCCCCTTGGACGTGCCAACTTCCATGCTACTCCCGACTGGTGGGGCTCACCCCTTGGCCACCAGATCCGCCAGTGCCTCGAGTGTTCCGCGGGAAGAGATAAAGGGAGAGGAAGATGGGGGGATCTTGTTCCAGTCGATTCATAGGATTTCTTCCATTTCCATCTCGCCAAGTCCCTCCTCGAGGCTCTCCTCCATCTCATCCCCTGCCGCTGCTATCGGCTTTCCTCCGTCCTCATGGTAGTGGCAGTCTCCTCCTTGATCGTAGCCTCTGACCTACCCCTGGGTTGGTCAGAATACGGAAGGGGGATCGCGGGCTCCATGATCGCTAGGGGCAGGTCGATCCCTCCCACTTTTGTGGGGGAGGTTGGCTTCTCCACCTCCAATGGCTCCTCGAGGCAAAGGTCGGTGTCCTCCATGGCCCTGCATTGGCTCAAGGTTTTAAAAAAGGTCTTGAACCCAAAGCCAATGAGCTTCGGGACCTTCTTTGGTGGCACTGACGATTCTGGCTTTGGGGGCCCACTGGAGACTGATGATGGGGTCGTAAGCTGCACCTCGGTCGCTTCTGATTCCTCCTCGACCGAGGTAATCACGAGCTTGCTCTTAATGCCAGGGAGCTTCAAACTCCCCAACGTCGCCCTCCCAGCCTCTAGCTTCTGCTTGGGGAGCTCAGGCTCTTTCCCCTTTGAATCTTGTGCGTCGTGCGGGGGGGCATGCGGTCTCTCCTGCTTAGCCTTCGCCTCCTCCGGGACTGGTGGCAGTGACATGAAGATTTCCAACCCTGTCAAGTGTCAGCACCTAGCAGGTGAGGCGCCAGAATACACAAACAAAGAAAAATTTAGGCAAAGAGAGTAGTCGAGGTTACCTCTGGCCGCGGATGAAGGAGGCTGAAGGCCCTATGGCCCCCTTGCTGATGTCAGCCGCGCCGGAGAAGAAAGTTCCCAGCCTCTGGCCCATACGCTTGAGGGCCGCCTATTCTTCTCGAGCTGGGTCGTGCTTGCCCAGAGGGTGAAGTTCTGGGCCACCCGAGCTCTGGTCAGACCTTGTTCCTGGAGGTCCTCGATCTTGTCCACCAACTACTTCACTTGATCAAGCTCGGTGTCAGGGCATGGCACTGACTAAGTGGCTACTGGAATTGGCTCCCGGTATATCTCGGGGGAGAGCGCCGGTTCGTGGTTCCTGATGTAAAACCATTCAGCGTGCCATCCCTTGTTGGAGGAGGTGGGGCTAACGGGGATGTAATGCTGGGACATTTTCTCTCAAAATTGGATCCTGGCCCCGCCGACCACATCGCTGACTCACCACCGAAGGCAGAAATAGTGCCGAAATAAGTTGAAGTGCGGGTCTGTCCTAAGATAGGCCTCATAGAGATGGATAAAGAGGGAGATCTGAATAATAGAATTGGGGTTGAGGTTGGAGAGGGAGATGTCATAGTAGTGGAGGAGGCCCTGGACAAAGGGGTGGGCCGGTACTCCGAATCCTCGAAGGAAGAAAGAGGAGAAGACCACCAACTCACCAGAATCAGGGGTCAGAAATGGCTCCCCTCAGGCCTGGCGCCACTTTGCGATCTCTTGTGGTGGGAGGATGCCGGCCAGCACCAGCTCCTCCAGCATCTCGTTCCCGACGCATGAGGGGACGAAGGTCGAGTTTCGCTTGATGCCTTCATTGCCGCTGGATGAGCCATTCCCACCTTTCTTCAAGGTCTTCTTGATGGGCACCATTGGCTTCAGAGAAAATAGCCGCCAACCTTTGCAATAACACACCATGCAACGACAATGGAGGTGGCAGCTTTGTGTGCTAGAACGGTGAGGAGCCAGAAGGCGGAAGCAAGGGCACGAGGGCGAAGGATTTGTGAACTTTTGAGTAAAAAGAAGGCACGAGGAAGAAGGAAGGCAAAATGGCGGGGCATAAAAGTGGGCAATGATGAGCCTGACAACACCATTTTTGGAAAGCATGCGGCGCCATTAACGGCGTACGCGAGGGATCCGAGGTGCCTCGGCCCATCCGGCCCTCGGGCGGCCACGTTGTCCGAATGGTGGATGAGAACCCCGTCAGTTATCTGGAGTGGTAAAATGGCGTGCGATCGGCATGTGTTATGTGCCCCGTCGAAACCACCGCCGGGCCTACCACTCTGCCCGAGCGTCAAATCTTGGCCGTTGGATTTGCAACCCATTGGGGATAAAGGGGTAGCTTGGCCGACGACCGCCTCGTGCACCGCCCCTCCCCGCCCCCACCTTGGTGCAACTAGTCTCAGACGGCGCGTTCGACATCTCACGTCGGCCAAGGATGGCTTGGCACCTTTTGCCCCGACCTAGGCCGACGGCTCCTCGAAGACGGGACAACCCAACCCCTCAAGGGGCAAGCTCTGATCGGCAATGTCGCTAGGGGGCTCGACCACCTTCTCCGGCTACTCGGCCCAGGGGTTGACGTCCAAGGCTTCATTGTTCAAAAGAGTCTGTCAGCACTCGTAAAGCTAAAATATAACACAACATGTCAAAGTATAGTACTTACCTCTCGGAGGCCTTGAACCTCACGGTGAAATGCCTCGCCCTCTTCAGGGCTCCCGACGTCTCACCCCTGTCGACCACTTCTGGGGGGTCGGCCGCCCTGACCGTTGAGTCGGTCAATGACGAGGCGGGCTGTGCGTCCACCTCTCCTGATTCCTTCGCATCGGAGGAGATGATGAGCTTGCGCTTCGCCCCGGGGATCTTCAGACTCCCTGGCCACGCCATCTTCACCTCCGGTGTCAGCTGAGGGACCTCGAGCCTCTTCCCCTTGGTAGCTTGGGGGTCGGTGTGGTCGTTCCTCACTACCGAGGCCTCGGGGACCGACGGCAGCAAGGCATACGTGATCATTTCCTGTCAGCGTTAACACCTGGCAGGTGATGTGTCGAACAAAAGAGAAGTTAAATTGACTCACCTCTGGCCGCGGGTTTGCTAGGCTGTAGATGAGCGGGCCTCCCACGCTGAAATATGTCGAGCTCGAGAAGAAGCTGGCCCATCTTGGCCGCACTTGCCCATGGGAGACAGCAGCCTCCCGAGTGGCGTCCCGGCTACCTGAGTATTTGTAGGCCGGCTTCACCCTCTCCTTGCAAGGTTGGAGGCACCTTATGGCAAAGTTGAGGGCCACCCTTGAGCTCGCCAGACCCCGCTCCTTGAGGCTCTCTACCTTGGAGACGAGCTCGCCAACCTAGTCCCGCTTTGTCTCAGGGCAGGAAGCCGACTAGGCCCACCAGGGTTTGCTCTTTGTAGATCTCAGGAGAGATCGATGGCTCGTGATTTCCAATGTAACCATTCGGTGTGCCATCCCTTGTTCGAGGAGGTCAGGTCGATGGGGATGTACTGGCAAGCCATCAGGTCCCGGAATTGAATCCCAACTCCACCGACCACTCTGTCGCCCGTCCGTCGAAGACAGAAATAGTGGTGGAAAAGACTGAAGTGTGGGTCTATTCCAAGATAGGCCTCGCACATATGGATGAATATGGAAAGTTGGAGAACGGAAGGGATTGAGGTTGCAAAGAGAGATGTCATAGTAATGCAACAGGCCCCGAACAAAGGGGTGTGCCGGTACTCCAAAGCCGCCGAGGAGAAAGGCAGCGAACATTACTAGATCACGGGAGTCGGGGGTCGGGAATGGTTCCCCCTTGGCCAGGCACCACTGCACGATCGCCAGCGACAGGAGGAGCCTACCTGCTGCAGGTCCTCCATGATCTCTCCTCCCGCGCGTGAGGGGACGAATCTGTTAGTGATATGCCCTAGAGGCAACATGGAGATGTTGGATCTCATGGTCAATGTTTATGTACTAATGAATAAAGTGTTATTCAGTTCCATGAAATAGACAACTCATATTGATCAATAAGTATGTGACTTATTTATGAGACTCTTTATGTATGAATCTATTTTTAAATGTTCCTTGATCATATATCATATTAATGGAACAAATATGATTCTAAGATAAACATGGTTATTCTAAGATCAACATGGTTATTGATTGATGATCATGTCTCATAGATCATGGTATGGAGATACCAAATCAATAAATGTGAACATGTGTTAGAGAATACATTGTTGGATAGACCCACTTTGAGAAACTACAGGAATTCAATGTGCCAATAGTTGGTCTCAAGTAGTATTGGTGCAAAGTCCTTTGACCTAAGATCATCATGGATTCCAACATGTGTAGTAGCTTACTTAGGGACTACTAAATGCTATTCCATAACTGGGTAGTTATAAAAGTTGTTTTGAGGTCTGCTATGAAACATATAGTAGGATGTGAATGATCAAGATGGAATTTGCCCCTCCTTTGGGAGAGATATCTCTGGGCCCCTCGAAGTAATGGATTATGGAAGTGCATGGCCATGCTGAGTTGATTGTGGAGTCAATCAATAGAAAGATAATCCAATACAAGATCAAGTGAATGATTAAGATGTTAAATAGGATGACACATGTCTTGCCTGTTGCTTAATTGGTATCGTGAGGCAAAGGGATTTGTGCACACATTTCAGGTTCAGCCGAAATAACCCTCTTGTATACTTGGTGTCAATATGTTCTGCTAGGGGCCGCTGTTCACGGTCGGCCGAGTTGGACTCGGGTCGGAACCATGTATACCTGAGCCTACAGGGTCGCACACTTAACGGGAAAGAACAGACATTTGAGTTGGACTCGGATATGGCTCAATTGGATAGAGATCCAACCGGACAAGGAGTCCCGATGGGCCTTTAGGCCAAGTCGGTAACCCTATATAAGGAGGCGAGGGGTGGAGGATTCAGAACACACAAGATAGAGCCGAACAGATCTCCTCCATGGAAACCCTCCCGCGTTCGAGCCAAAACCCTAGCCGTGCATCGCGTGCTAGCACACGGGTGTTCGGAGTGTGTGGATACCGGTAGAGACATCGCTACTTTCCTTCGTTCTATAGCGACATTGAATCTCATCGAGATTCAAGTTAGCCGAATTCAATTCGACGGCTTGGGGTCAGGGTCGGCAGGTCGGAAGGGCCAGGCGAATCGGATTAGATTCAGATCGGCATCGACATCGGCATCGGCAAACCCTAAGCTCCACCAGGCTATCGGGAGGCGTGCGTGGACTTGGCGAGGTCGGGCGAGGCAAACCAGATTCGCCGTCAGGGTCAGGCGAAGCGCACCGAGGTCGGCGAGTCCGCTGATCTGCTCCCGGGGTCGGCTGAGGCGTTCCGGGGGTCAGCAAGGTGTTGCTGGGGTCGGCTGGGACTTGCGCAAGATCGGCTGAGGTCGGCAAGACTTGTTCAAGATCGGATAGCTCTTGATTGGCTATTTCCGCTGCACTGCATGTCAATAGGTAACTATCTATGGGCCCTTACTTGCAAGCTATCCTGGATTGCACGGTAGAAAAATTTCGTTTTATGCTATCGTAGCCTCCGCGTTCTCCTTCAGTGGTATCAGAGCTAGACTTGCGTAGTTTGGGTTTTAGATTGGATATGGAACAAGTTTAGCACACTGGTTGATTAGATCAATCGGTTTTATGGGAACGGTAGAGGCGAGTTGATGGAAATTACGTTCCTTGATAGTGTATCGGAACAACATAATGTGATTACGTCGAAGCAATTCCATATGACTCAGTTTAAGTCGAGTTCAGGATGGCGTTCCTTGATAGTGTATCGGAACGGTATAATGTGATTATGCTAAACCTATTTCGTAGTCTAGCCTTGACTACCGCCATGTGTCTATGCAAACCATCTCCCTTAATAGTGTATCAGGACGACATAATGTGATTATGCAGATATGGTTTCCATAAGCGATTTTGTAGATTGGATCTATGGTTTCCATAGCGGGACCGTAGTGTGCGTACCCTGTGTTTATCGTCTCGATACCAGTTCTCTGTGATAGGTAGAAAGCATTCTACATCTAACTTGTTTTTGCAAAGAATGATATGAGATGGTATGGCCCAATTGTATTTATGAGATGCATGTGATGCCTGTAATATTCTTTCATACGTGCAATCCGTGTAATATTCTTTTCACGACCTGCATGTCAATGTAATCTTCAATCAATAGCTTCTATAGTAGTAGCTTAGTTTGAAGAAATTAAGCATCCGACATTCGGGAGAATGGTGATGAAGATGGAGATCCACTACACCGGCATGGAGATGGAGATCACCATGTGAAAGGGCCATACTGTTTCATTATTGCTATTCTACATGCTTTCATATTGAGATATGTTTTTTTCATAGGATAGTATCCCTCACAAAATTAAGTAGTAATGATGCCCTTCCAAGTGTTGCACCTATCACTGTTGTGCTCGTCAATTGGTGTGTCTGCCCAAGTAGAGTGCCATTGTCTATCATAACACGATGGGGTATATGTCAGACATATACTTGCAGGAGCATTTGGTTTACTTGAAGAGTCTATCAAAAGAGTTTTGGGCCTTGGGGCATAGGTTGGGGCCGAGGCATGGTGATGTCACCCAACAAACAAGAGTCAGATAGGGATTGATTAGCAAGGTGTTGCTTACCCATGTTACTAATCTTCTAGCAGTGGTACCAAAGCTCACTAGAAATTAATTAACATGCAAATCTTGACCCAATACGTAACCTGGAGGGAAGGTTAAGAAACATAGTGCAAGTCTTTTGTTAAATTGTTTAATAAAAGACAAAGCATAAACATTGTGCTAAACTTTGCATGTTTTCTATTGTAGATAATGACAGCTAATAATGCGCCCAGTTCTTTTAATTTGCAATCTATACTTGAGAAAGAGATATTGAATGGAACAAACTTTATGGATTGGTACCGAAACTTGAGAATTGTTCTCAAGCAAGAGCGAAAGGAGTACGTTATTGAAGTTCCCTATCCTGATGATTTGCCCGATAATGCTAATGCGGCTACACAGAGGGCTTGGGAGAAGCACACTAATGATTCCCTAGATATAAGCTATCTCATGCTTGTCACAATGTCCTCGGAGCTTCAGAAGCAATACGAGAGCAGTGATGCTCATAGTATTATTGAGGGCCTATGTGAAGGAGAACGCGGAGGCTACAATAGCTTAAAACAAAATTTTCTACCGCACAATCCAGGATAGCTTGCAAGTCAGGGCCCATAGATTGTTACCGATTGGTGTGCAGTGCAGCGAAAATAGCCAATCAAGAGCTATCCGATCTTGAACAAGTCTTGCCGACCTCAGCCGACCTCACGGATGTCCCAACCGACCCCGGGAACACCTTGCCGACCCCGGGAACGCCTCATCTAACCCGGGGAGCAGATCAGCCGACCGCCAAAATCCACGCGCGTCGCCCGATCGCCTGGTGGCGCTTAGGGTTTGCCGATGCCGATGTCGATGCCGATTCGCCCGACCCTCCCGACCTGCCGACCCCGACCCCGAGCCGCCAAATTGAATTCAACTAACTCTAATCTCGACAAGATTCAATGCCGCCGAAGAACACCGCAACGTAGCAATACCTCTACCAGTATCGACAAATCCAGGGAGAGAACTCCGAACACCTGTGTGCTAGCACGCGATGCACAGTTAGGGTTTTGGCTCAAACGTGGGAGGGTTTCCGTGATGATATCCGTTCGGCTCTGTATCTTGCGCGTTTTGATCCCTCCACCCCTCACCTCCTTATATAGGGATTTCGACTGGGCCTATAGGCCCATCGGGACTCTTTGTTCGATTGGATCTCTATCCAATTGAGCCGTATCCGAGTTGAACTCGAATGTCTGTTTTTTCCCGTTAAGTGTGCGACCCTGTAGGCTCAGGTATACATGGTTCCGACCCGAGTACAACTCGGCCGACCGTCAACGGCGGCCCCTAGCAGAACATATTGACACCAAGTATACAAGAGGTTTATTTCAACTGTACCTATAATGTGTACACAAATCCCTTGCCTCACGATACCAATTAAGCTATAGGCAAGACATGCGCCATCCTATTAACAGCTCAATCATTCACTCGATCTCATACTGAATTATCTATCTGTTGATTGACTCCTCAATCAACTCGGCATGGCCATGCACTTTCATAATCCATTACTTCGAGGGCCCAGAGATATCTCTCCCAAAGAAGGGGCAAATTCCATCTTGTTCATTCACATCCCACTAAATGTTTTATAGCAGACCCGAAAACTACTTTTATAACTACCTAGTTACGGAATAGTGTTTAGTAGCCCCTAAGTAAGCTACTACACATGTTGGAATCCATGAAAATCTCATGTCAAAGGACTTTGCACCAACACTACTTGAGACCAACTAATGGCACATTAATTTCCTGTAGTGTCTTAGAGTGAGTCTATCCAACAATGTGTTCTCTAACACATGTTCACGTTAATTGATTTGGTATCTCCATACCATCATCTATGAGACATGATCATCAATCAATAAACATGCTGATGTTATAATCATATTTGATCCATTAATATGATATACAGTCAGGGATCATTTAGAAATAGATTCATACATAAAGAGTCTCATAAATAAGTCACATACTTATTGATCAATATGAGATGTGTATTTCATGGAACTGAATAACACTTTATTCATTAGTACATAAACATTGACCGTGATATCCAAAATCTCCATGTTGCCTCTAGGATATATCACTAACAGTATCCCACTTGCACTAGAGTCAATCATGTAATTGCTCTGGTGTGCACCTCATGTTTCAGCCAAGGGAGAGGTTTTGTCAACGGATCGGAAATATTTAGATCCATGTGCACTTTGCACATCTTTACATCACCTTTGTCCACTATCTCGCGGATGAGATGGTACCGCCGAAGTATGTGTTTGAATTTCTGATGCGATATAGGCTCCTCAACCTACGTAATGGCACCACTATTATCACAATAGAGGGACATTGGATCAGTCGCACTGGTCATCACACCCAGCTCAGAAACAAATTTCTTGTTCCATACATCGTCCTTTGCAGCTTCAGAAGCAGCAATGTACTCGGCCTCCATTGTACAATCAGCAACAGTGTCCTCCTTGGAACTCTTCTAGCTGACTGCGCCTCCATTCAGACAGAATACGAACCCAGATTGTGATCTATAGTCATCTTTGTCTGTTTGGAAGCCTAGGGTTGGTGTAACCACTTACAACGAGCTCTTCTTCACCTCCATAGACTAGGAACATATCCTTAGTTCTTCTCAAGCACTTAAGGATATTCTTTACAGCTATCCAATGACCTTCACTGGATCCGATTGGTACCTGCTCATAGCACTCAAAGCATATGAGACATCTGGACGTGTACATAGCATGGCATACATAATGGATCCAATTGATGAGGCATATGGAACCATACCCATCTTAGTGCACTCATCAGCTGTCCTAGGACACTGATTCTTGCTAAGATTAATGTCATGCGACATATGCAAGAAACCTTTCTTGGAATCATGCATGTTGAACCTCTTCAACACTTTGTCAGTGTATGTACTTTGGCTCAATCCAATTAGCCTTTTAGATCTATCTATATAGATCCGAATGCCCAATGTATATGCTGCCTCCCCTAAGTCCTTCATAGAAAAAACTATTTTTCAATGAAGACTTGACAGATTCTAGCATAGGGATATCATTTCCAATCAACAATATGTCATCCACATATAAGATTAGAAACACAATTGCGGTCCCACTAACCTTCTTGTAAACACATGCCTCCTCTTCATTTTTGATAAAACCAAACCCTTTGATTACCTCATCAAAACAAATATTCCAACTCCCAGATGCTTGCTTCAATCCATAAATAGATTTCTATAGGTTGCATATCTTTCCAGGCAATTGTGGACCAATAAAACGCTCATGCTATATCATGTATACATCCTTGCTTGGGTTTGCATTTAGGAAAGCCGTTTTCACATCCATCTGCTGTCACGCCCAGAAATTCACACCAGAATTTCTGCAGCTAATTTGTGCATTTCACCCTCGTCCAGGCATCAGCCGAGGTACACAAACCGACGTTATTGATAATACAGAATCCTCGTCTTAGAAACAATATAAAAGAGTTACACAAATGCAGCGAAAAGGAAAAAAACTGACTTAAGCTAAACTTGACACGAGCGAAGCAGAACGCCAACACCACAGCTAAACCTTGATGAGAACAAGCCTACACCTCCTCGGAGACCTTGATCTCAACCTCTGGCACTGAAGGGGGAAAAAGAAGCAAGGCTGAGTACAACCACCGTACTCAACAAGTCACACCAGAAAAGGGGACATGATGCAAGATAAATAACAAGGAAACGTTAAGGGCTCAATTTGCATAAACAGCATTTGCAGAATATAATAACAATATTTGAAGACAGTAAAACAGTAGTAATATTTAAGCAGTATTAAATAAACACTGTCCAACGCTCAAACCACGTTGCAACAGGCCCATCCATCCACCTGCACTAGTCATGCTTCAACATTTCATTCAAAATAAATAAATGAGACTAATCAAGGTGAATCTGGTTGATCGCCCGTAACCGTGGGCACGGCTATTCGAATAGTTTTTACTCGATCGGAGGTGTACAAGCGTACCCACAAGACACAATCCCACAACACGTTACCGTGCGCCGGTACACCACCATGGTGCCCGGAAAGGAACCGTGACGGGACCCTTCACATAACCCCCTCTAGTCAATCGTATCACACCAAGGTTTCGCCCCCATTCCCATCGGGCAATGGGCAGCCCCCTCTAGTGCCGCGGTGAATCCGGAAGCTGATCAACCCTTAAAACCGGGGCCAACCCAACTCCATCACGCCCACCCTCTCTGGGATACGTCAACTACAGACAGCTACGCTACAGACCCAGCCATTACCCATGCTGGTTTGTGGTATGCACGGCATTTCTTCCAGGGTTTCCCGAGAACCGGTCCTTAATCGTCATGAGCACGCTAACCAAAGTCCAACCATGTGCTCATGACCCACCTTTTTCATAAATCAATGTTATTAGAAACAGGATCACAACTTAACATCATCTGAGAGTTAACTTTTAGTAATAAACTTGATTAGTGTGATTCCCTTAAGTGAGCTAGTTGCGCTAAGCATAACTAAGCAAACTTTAAGCTATCATCTAGTCACATTGAACCCCAAGTTATCAATGGTATAAGGTAAACAATCCTATGGTTGAACACAATAGGTATAAACATCCCATGAAATGACATTCTAAAACATATGCAGTATTTGAAAGAAAAAGAGATATTTACATAACATAGGTACAATACGGTCAATGTAAGGTATGACTTGCCTTGCTCGGGGCGAGGAACCTCGGCGACTACTTAAGAGAACGGGCTCGTCGGAAAACTCGGGATCTACACGACAAACAAAGCACTCAACAAACACCCTAAAAAGTCTACTGAAACAGCACTGAAAAGTATTTTTATGGATTCTTGACATTTTTCTGGATTTAATGAAATTTGAATGGGCTAAAACGGAGCTCGGATTCAAAAGATATGAATTTTAGAAGTTTAATTGCGATTTTTAAACTAAACTAAAAAGATTAAAACTATTTATTGCGCAATTAAGCCCCCGGGTGACGCAAGCATGGCGCAAGTGGTAGGGCGACGTCACCTGGCGCAAGCGGCCGACGCAAGTGGCGCGGCGCGGTCCACGATGGACCGAGTCCACGGCGGCGCGGAGGAGCCGGGCATGTGGCGCGCATCGGGGGGAGGCGGCGATCGGACGGCGACGGCTTGCTGCGAGAGAACGGTCCGGATCCGCCCGATCCAAAGGATCGGACGGTGCGGATCGCGGGTAGGGTTAGGGTTCGGGCGGCGGTCGGCGGACACGCGGCAGCCATCCGGCGTGCGGCGACCGGATCGAACGGCGACGGATCGGCGCGATCGGACGGCGCGGATTCTCCCGATCCGATCGATCGGACGGTCCCGAGGAAGCGGCGCTAGGGTTGGGGTTTTGGGCGGCGGCGGCTCGAGCTCGCCCGCCGGCCATGGCCGCGCGGCGGCCGGCCGAGCTCCGGCGGCACCGGCGACGGCGGCGGAGGGTGCTGCGGACGCGGGGAACCACGGCGGAGAGCGGGAACGATGCGCGCGGGAGCGGCTCGGGAGGCAACCCGAAAAACCGAAAAGAAAAAGGACGGCGGCGCACTCACCGGCGTTGGAGAAGACGGTGATGGCGACGGCGGATTTAGGGCTAGCGCTAGGGAAACAAAGGGAAACGCGCGCGGCGAAGGGGGAGTTTTATAGGGGCACAACGGGACCGAAACGAGCACGAAACGGCGCGGATTTGTCGCCGTTGTTCACGGACACGGAGAGAGAGGGGGAAACAACAACAACGGATTTCTCGCGGATAGGGTTACCATCGGGCGCGAGGGTTGCGGAGATGGATGCGGCGTTGCGAGATTGGGCCCGGCACGGGTCCGACGTGGCTCGGATTCAAACGGAAAGGAGCGGAGCGGCGGCGCGCATGGCGGGGCGGCGGCCGGGCCGGCCGGGCGCGGGACGGGAACCCGACAGGCGGGACCCACTGCTCGGTGCCGCGCGGCGCGAGGCTCCGTGGACTTGCGCAACGCGCGGCGGGCGTCGCGGGCCTCGGCCCATGACCGAAGGGCGTACGCGCGGGGCGACTTGGGCCGGAGAGGACCGGCCGGCGGCCCAAGGGAGAGAGGGAACACTTGTGCGGCCTGTACGGAAAAGAAAAGAAAAAAGGAAAAAGGATTTTTGGGGGCTTCATTAATTCGATTTCTTATTTAATTGATTAAAAATACTTAGAGTGCTCTAAAAATTCCAGTAAAAATCTGTTAGCGTATTTTGACATGCGAATTCAAGAAAAATCCTACCATGTTGTTTCCATTTATTAATTGCATTTTAAAAAATATTGGTTGGCTCCGGTTAATTCCGAAATTCGATTATTTCGGGGTAAATTATTTAAATAAATTAGGGAAAAACCCGGGTGTGACAACCTACCCTCCTTAAACGGAATCTCGACCCGAGATTCGGAGGTACGGCGAAAAGGTGCGGGTGCGCGGCCTTTAGCTCATCTTCTCGTTCCCAAGTAGCTTCTTCCTCGGAGTGATGAGTCCATTGAACCTTGCAAAACCCGATAACCTTGTTCCGAGTCCTTCTCTCCGACCTCAAGAATACGTGCTGGTCTCTCTACATAGGTTAAGTCCTCTTGGATTTCGATCGGTCGGACTCGCTTTGCTCTTCCGGTACCCTTAAACACTTCTTTAAGCGGGACACATGAAACACGTCGTGAATACCAGTCATGTTGGAGGGAAGCTCAAGCTGATAGACCACTTCTCCTCGACGTTCCCGAATCTGTATGGTCCCACGAAACGTGGTGCCAACTTGCCTTTGGTTTGGAAACGGTGTACTCCCGGAGTGGTGTAACGCGAAGATACACAAAATCCCCGCTTCAAAAGCGAGATCTCTTCGACGATTATCCGCATAGCTCTTCGTCGGGATCGTGCAATCTTCAACCTTTCCCGAATCGTTCGGACCTTTGCCTCTGCTTCACTTATTACTTCTGTGCCAAACAACTAGCGTTCACCAGTCTGATCCCAAAAAAGGGGTGTGCGGCATTTCCGTCCATACAATGCTTCATACGGTGCCATTTGAATGCTGGCCTGATAGCTGTTGTTGTAAGAGAATTCTGCATAGGGCAAGGTTTTGTCCCACGCTTTTCCAAAATCGAGCGCGCATGCTCTCAGCATGTCTTCCAAAATCTGATTCACTCTCTCAGTTTGACCGTCTGTTTGCGAATGATAGGCCATACTAAAATTCAAACGGGTACCGAGCTCTTCTTGCAACTTCTTCCAAAACTTGGAAGTAAACTGACTTCCCCTATCGGACACGATCTTCTTAGGCACGCCATGCAAACACATGATCCTTGCGAGATAAAGCTCTGCTAGCTTCTTTCCTGAGTAGGTAGTATGAACTGGTATGAAGTGGGCCACCTTGGTGAGTCGGTCCACCACGACCCAAATTGAGTCATATCCTGACGTTGTGCGGGGTAAACCCGTGATGAAATCCATTCCAATTTCTTCCCATTTCCACTCTGGAATGTGGAGTGGTTGCAACAATCCGGCGGGCTGTTGATGTTCTGCCTTAACCCGCTGACAAACATCACAAAGTGCAACAAATTCGGCTATCTCCCTCCTCATACTGACCCACCAAAATTTTTCTTTAAGATCTTGATACATCTTTGTACTGCCCGGGTGAATTGAGTATTGAGTTTGGTGAACTTCCGTAAGGATCATTTTTTTCAAATCCTTGTCTTCTGGCACACACAATCTCTTTCCCATCCAGATTGTCCCGTGTTCGTCTTCCGTAAAACCACGAGCTTTTCCGACTCTCATGTTCTTCTTGAGTTCAGCCATCTCGGGATCTGATGCCTGAGCAGCCCGAATTTGATCAATGAGAGTGGGTTGGGCTTCCAGAGCAGCCACAAAACCAAAATCCACCACTTGTAGATTTAGATACTCGAATTCCGCGCAACGGTCGCACATTCCTTCGACACGAGGGTGGTGCAGTAACTCTTTCGGCTTAGTGCATCCGCAACCACATTAGCTTTGCCGGGATGGTAATGTATCCCTAAATCATAATCTTTGATCAGTTCCAACCATCTGCGCTGTCGGAGGTTTAAATCCGATTGGGTGAAAATATACTTGAGACTTTTATGATCCGTATACACTTCACAACGGTTACCAATTAGGTAATGACGCCAGATCTTCAGTGCATGAACCACTGCGGATTACTCCAGATCATGAGTAGGGTAGTTGTTTTCGTGTGGGCGCAATTGACGAGATGCATATGCGACCACTTTGCCTTCTTGCATCAACACACATACCAACCCTTGGCGAGATGCATCGCAATAAACTTGGAAGTCCTTTGCTGGGTCTGGCAGTATCAACACTGGTGCAGACACCAACTTCCTCTTAAGCTCTTCAAAACTCTTGTTGCATTCTGCCGACCACTTAAATTTCTCATCTTTCTTCAACAGTTGAGTCATCGGCTTGGCGATTTTGGAGAAGTTCTCAATGAAGCGGCGGTAGTAACCTGCAAGTCCAAGGAAACTTCGGATCTGCGTAACCGTTTTAGGCGGGGTCCACTTGGTAACTGATTCCACATTTGCTGGATCCACGGCTACTCCTTGGGCATTCACAATGTGGCCGAGGAACTGTACCTCCTTTAACCAGAAAGCACACTTGCTAAACTTGGCGTAGAGCTGATGATCTCTCAACTTCTCGAGTACTATCCGAAGATGTTGCTCATGATCTTCCTCCGACTTAGAGTAGACCAAAATGTCGTCAATGAACACCACCACAAATTTATCCAAGAACTCCATAAACACCTTGTTCATCAGATTCATAAAGAAGGCCGGTGCGTTGGTTAACCCAAAAGACATGATCGTACACTCATACAGTCCATACCTGGTGGTGAAAGCGGTCTTGGGAATGTCCTCTTCCCGAATTCTCAACTGGTGATAGCCCGATCACAGGTCTATCTTGGAAAACACCTTGGCCCCTTTGAGTTGATCGAATAAATCATCAATCCGTGGTAGGGGATACTTGTTCTTGATAGTAACTTCATTGAGTGCACGATAATCGACACACATCCTCTTGGTCTTGTCTTTCTTTTCCACGAAAATCACCGGAGCACCCCAAGGCGACGTGCTCGGGTGAATATACCCTTTTTGCAACTGTTCCTCCACTTGCTTCTTTACTTCGGCCAACTCGTTGGCTCCCATCCTATACGGCCTCTTGTGTATTGGGCGGTCCCGGGTACTAGATCAATCCGGAATTCAATTTCCCTTTCTGGCGGCATCTGAGTTAAGTCTTCGAGGAAAACTTCAGGGTATTCTCGACGATGGGGATATCCTCTAACTTCACAGGGTCTTTGCCGCCATTTCGGACGATTCCCCGGTGGAAATATGATTCAAACTTGCTACAGACTTGACTTGCATGGGGGACCAAAAAACAATTCTTTCCCCTTTCGTATTGATTAAAGTAATGGTGCGACCAGCGCAGTCAATTACTCCCTTATGTCTGGACAACCAATCCATCCCAAGAATGACATCTATGCCTTTGGACTGAAGGAGGATGAGGTTGGCTAGAAACATAGATCCTTGGATTTCTATGGTCACTGAGGGACAATACTGAGTGGTCTCCAAGCGGTTTCCAGGGGTTCGAACCCGCATAGGTATCTTAAGTCCCACTACTGACAACCCATGTGCCCCAACAAATTGCTTTGAGATAAATGAATGTGTAGCCCCCGAATCAAATAATATCGTAGTGGCAGAGAGTAAAGTTTACAGAAACATACCCAGTATAACTTCGGGAGCGGTCGTGCTTCCTCGGCGGACGCATGGTTGACTCGAGCTGGATGAACCTTGGCCCTGCGCGTCTTGGCTTTGGACACTTGTCCACAAAATGCCCGGGGTCACCACAGTTGAAACAGACCCCTGGCTTGCCCCCAGAGTCCTTCCTTGGGGGTGGTGGCTGAGATTGGTGCTAGGATGGCGCCGTTGGAGGGCGCGGGGCGGAGTACGCTGTGTTGTTGACCACCGCAACACGCGGTTGGAAATTCCCCTGGGTGATAAGGTCGGTGCGACGAACAATCATGGTGGTAGGTCCACTCGACTTCCAGGCATGAAACGCGGCCTCTGATTTCCCGCTTGTTGAGGAGGTCGGGACCGGAATACTTTTCTCTTCTTGATCATCTTGTTGCGCCGATCTTCTGTCGAATGGCCTTGTCAACCAACTTCTCAAAGTTAGCGTACTCTCGGAGATAAGCTTGTCCGTGAGTTCATCATCCAAACCAGCCAAAAACTTTTCCGCCTTTCGCATCGGTGCGCACATCTTACGGGGCGTGACGGGCAAGACGATTGAACTCGTGCGGATACTCCGTAAGCGATCGTTACCCTGCTCAAGAGAATGGAACTCACGCTTTTTCTGTGCAACTATTCCCGCAGGAATGTGTGCGGTCCTGAAACTGCGACGAAACTCTTCCCAGTAGCTGCTGCTCCGCTGGGCGAGTAACCAAGTAGTTGTCCCACCAAGCCGAAGGACCTCGAATCGATGAGTGGCAAACGAGACTTTCTCCTGGTCCCTGCACTGCAGCAGGTCTAACTTCTTCTCTATGGCATGAAGCCAATCATTAGCCTCCATGGGATTAGTGGTACTGGAGAAGGTCGGCGGTCGGACGCGAAGGAACTCTGGCAACTTGGGGGTGGTGGGGCGGCAAACTGATTGTTCTGCTGCTGCTGCATTTGTTGCAGCATCTGCTGTTGCATCTGATGGTGTTGTTGTTGCATCTGCTGCATCATTGCAGCCATCATCTGTGTCTGTGAAGCGAGCACTTGAGCAATGGTGGGGTTCTCGGGTGGCGGTGGAGGAGCATTGCCATTGGCGTCGTGAGCCTCGTTGTTGTTGGCACCTGACTGCCCATTGTTGCTGTTCGCCCGCGGTCCTGGTGTTCACCATCGAAGGAGACGACCGACCGAAAAGAGAGAAAACAAAAAAAACAGAGACTTAGAACTAATCTTTATTATTAGAATTCAAATGCATTGTTCTGATCTTGACTAAAAACAAGGAAAAGCACCAAACATCCTTAATTGGTCAGTCATATCACACTTGATATCGACTGCCAGCTATCCCACACACAGCAGCCTAACACACAGCAACTACCAAGAAGACAAACTAAGTTAAACGGTAAAACTAAGGAGGGCAACTAGAACGATCCACGAGACGAGGAGTCGAAGCTGCTTCCTTCGGAAGATCCCCATTCTTCCGAACGGCTCCTAGAGTCCTCGGGCGTCACCTCGAGACTTGGACTCTTCTGAATCGGTTGCCGTAGCCCAACCGATCCTGCCTCTTCCCTCCGAGGAATCTCGAGTCTCTTCGGAGTCCATGTCTTCAGCCAAATTCTCTGAGCTTGAGTTACTGGAGACGGAGATCCAACCATTACTGCCACCTCCGCCTTGATTCGCCGAAGCCGGAGCAAAGGTGAGAGCAGAGCTTGCAGCGGGAGGAACTGGAACCGGTGGTGAAACTGGAGCGGGTGGAGCTGGAGAAGGCGGTGGAATCCGAGGTGCCAGCTGGATACGGACAGGCGCGGTGGTGGTCTTCCGAGGTGTAGTGCGGAGTCTAACCCCAACTGGTGGCAGGAGTCCCTTCAACTCAGCTACCTCCTTCTTCAGACGAACCACTTCGTCCTGCAGTCGCGTGATCCTTAGCATCTTCTTGTCGTTCAGCTCTTTGGTTGCCTTGTGTAGGTCAGAGTGCATCTGATCCAGTCCTTTGAGCACGGTGCACATGTGGCCGAAGGTAGAGTTATTCTCCTCTGCCGTAGACTTGAATGCACTGACCTCTGAGGAACTACCTCGACGGGGATGGTAGCGGTAGGAGGAGGTGCGGAGGTCGGCATCATGCAGCTCCCTCATCCTGGCCAACATCGGGTAGGCGGCTTCTTGACAAGCGTGATCGACGTGCCTCCGGAAGCCGTGACCTCCATGTTGGGAAGACACGTTCCCACGAACCCGTGAACCTCCAACCGAACACGGTAGGGCAACTCGCCACTGAGAGGCGCAACTGTTGTATACTCTGGTGCTTCAGGATATCCGATTGCAAGGGCCATACGGGCCAGCTCTGCAACAAAGCCTGTCATCCCTTTTCCGCAGTGCATCGCTGGGGAACCTGCCATCTATAGAAACAAAGGAGTGGGAAATCAAAACATGCTCAAAACCCACGACCAACATCCCATTTTCGCAATTCCTAAACCCTAGACTGACTCCACTTTTCAAACACCCTTTTTTTAAACATATGCACATGAAAAGAATTAGAGGGCTCTTAAGGTTTCCAGTTGGCTTGTCCTACAGTCACAGGAAGGCTCTGATACCAACTTGTCACGCCCAGAAATTCACACCAGAATTTCTGCAGCTAATTTGTGCATTTCACCCTCGTCCAGGCATCAGCCGAGGTACACAAACCGACGTTATTGATAATACAGAATCCTCGTCTTAGAAACAATATAAAAGAGTTACACAAATGCAGCGGAAAGGAAAAAAAACTGACTTAAGCTAAACTTGACACGAGCGAAGCAGAACGCCAACACCACAGCTAAACCTTGACGAGAACAAGCCTACACCTCCTCGGAGACCTCGATCTCAACCTCTGGCACTGAAGGGGGAAAAAGAAGCAAGGCTGAGTACAACCACCGTACTCAACAAGTCACACCGGAAAAGGGGACATGATGCAAGATAAATAACAAGGAAAGGTTAAGGGCTCAATTTGCATAAACAGCATTTGCAGAATATAATAACAATATTTGAAGACAGTAAAACAGTAGTAATATTTAAGCAGTATTAAATAAACACTGTCCAACGCTCAAACCACGTTGCAACAGGCCCATCCATCCACCTGCACTAGTCATGCTTCAACATTTCATTCAAAATAAATAAATGAGACTAATCAAGGTGAATCTGGTTGATCGCCCGTAACCGTGGGCACGACTATTCGAATAGTTTTTACTCTGATCAGAGGTGTACAACTGTACCCACAAGACACAATCCCACAACACGTTACCGTGCGCCGGTACACCACCATGGTGCCCCGGAAAGGAACTGTGACAGGACCCTTCACATAACCCCCTCTAGTCAATCGTATCACACCAAGGTTTCGCCCCCATTCCCATCGGGCAATGGGCAGCCCCCTCTAGTGCCGCGGTGAATCCGGAAGCTGATCAACCCTTAAAACCGGGGCCAACCCAACTCCATCACGCCCACCCTCTCTGGGATACGTCAACTACAGACAGCTACGCTACAGACCCAGCCATTACCCATGCTGGTTTGTGGTATGCACGGCATTTCTTCCAGGGTTTCCCGAGAACCGGTCCTTAATCGTCATAAGCACGCTAACCAAAGTCCAACCATGTGCTCATGACCCACCTTTTTCATAAATCAATATTATTAGAAACAGGATCACAACTTAACATCATCTGAGAGTTAACTTTTAGTAATAAACTTGATTAGTGTGATTCCCTTAAGTGAGCTAGTTGCGCTAAGCATAACTAAGCAAACCTTAAGCTATCATCTAGTCACATTGAACCCCAAGTTATCGATGGTATAAGGTAAACAATCCTATGGTTGAACACAATAGGTATAAACATCCCATGAAATGACATTCTAAAACATATGCAGTATTTGAAAGAAAAAGAGATATTTACATAAAATAGGTACAATATGGTTAATGTAAGGTATGACTTGCCTTGCTCTGGAGACTGAGGAACCTCGGCGACTACTTCGAAGAGAACGGGCTCGCCGGAAAACTCGGGATCTACACGACAAACAAAGCACTCAACAAACACCCTAAAAAGTCTACTGAAACAGCACTGAAAAGTATTTTTAATGGATTCTTGACATTTTTCTGGATTTAATGAAATTTGAATGGGCTAAAACGGAGCTCGGATTCAAAAGATATGAATTTTAGAAGTTTAATTGCGATTTTTAAACTAAACTGAAAAGATTAAAACTATTTATTACGCAATTAAGCCCCCGGGTGACGCAAGCATGGCGCAAGCGGTAGGGCTGACGTCAGCTGGCGCAAGCGGCTGACGCAAGCGGCGCGGGCACGGTCCACGGTGGACCGAGTCCACGGCGGCGGCGGAGGGAGCGGGGCACGTGGCGTGCATCGGGGAGGGGCGGCGGCGATCGGACGGCGACGGCTTGCCCGCGAGAGAACGGTCCGGATCCACCCGATCCGAAGGATCGGACGGTGCGGATCACGGGTAGGGTTAGGGTTCGGGCGGCGGCCGAAGGCGGACACGCGGCAGCCATCCGGCGTGCGGCGACCGGATCGAACGGCGACGGATCGGGCGCAATCGGACGGCGCGGATTCTCTCGATCCGACCGATCGGACAGCCCAGAGGAAGCGGCGCTAGGGTTAGGGTTTTGGGCGGCGGCGGCTCGAGCTCGCCGCCGGCCATGGCCGCGCGGCGGCCGGCCGAGCTCCGGCGGCACCGGCGACGGCGGCGGAGGGTGCTGCGGACGCGGGAACCACGGCGGAGAGCGGGAACGATGCGCGCGGGGAGCGGCTCGGAGGCAACCCGGAAAACCAAAAATAAAAAGGACGGCGGCGCACTCACAGGCGTTGGAGAAGACGGCGATGGCGACGGCGGATTTAGGGCTAGCGCTAGGGGGAAACAAAGGGGAAACGCGCGGCGGCGAACGGGAGTTTTATAGGGGCACAACGGGACCGAAACGAGCACGGAAACGGCGCGGATTTGTCGCTGTTGTTCACGGACTCGAGAGAGAGGGAAACAACGGCAACGCTTTTCTCGTGGATAGGGTTACCATCGGGCGCGGGTTGCGGAGATGGATGCGGCGTTGCGAGATTGGGCTCGGCACGGGTCCGACGTGGCTCGGATTCAAACGGAAAGGAGCGGAGCGGTGGCGCGCATGGCGGGGCGGCGGGCCGACCGGCGTGGGGACGGGGAACCCGGACAGCGGTACCCACTGCCGGTGCCTCGCGGGCGAGGGACGCTCCGTGGGACTTGCGCGACGCGGCGGGCGTCGCGGGCCTCGGCCCATGACCGAAGGCGCGCGCGCGGGCGACTTGGGCCGGGAGAGGACCGGGCCGGCGGCCCAAGGGGAGAGCGGGAACACTGTGTGGCCTGTACGGAAAAGAAAAGAAAAAAGGAAAAAGGATTTTGGGGGCTTAATTAATTCCTAATTTCTTATTTAATTGATTAAAAGTACTTAGAGTGCTCTAAAATTCTAGTAAAAATCCTGTTAGCGTATTTTGACATGCATAATTCAAGAAAAATCCTAGCATGTCGTTTCCATTTATTAATTGCATTTTAAAAAATATTGGTTGGCTCCAGGTTAATTCCAGAAATTCCGATTATTTCAGGATAAATTATTTAAATAAATTAGGGAAAAACCCAGGGTGTGACATCTGCCATATCTCATAATCAAAATATGCAGCAATCGCTAGGATAATCCGAATAGACTTTAGCATTGCGATGGGCGAGATGGTTTAATCATAATCAACTCCTTGAATTTGTTTAAACCTTCGCCACCAATCACGCCTTTTAGATGTGAACATTTCCATCATATCTTCCTTTTTCTTAAAAACTCATTTGCACTCAATGGTTTTGACACCATCGGGTGGATCAACCAAGTTCCAAACTTGATTGTCATAATTGGATTCTATTTCGGATTTCATGGCTCCAAGCCATTTGTTGGAATCTGGTCCCACCATCGCTTCCGCATAGGTCTTAGGTTCATCGTTGTCTAACAACAATATATCACATTGTTCCGCACCTGTGTACCTTTTAAGCGAACGACGTGATCTTTCGGACCTCCGTGGGGCTGGTGTATCTACAATAGGTGGTGCAACACCTTGTTCCTCCTGTTGTGGTTCTGTGGTAGGTGAAACGCTTTCTGGTGTTTCTTGAACTTCTTCAAGATACACCCTGCTCCCACTAACCCTTTTTGAAAGAAACTCTTTCTCCAAGAAAACACCATGTCGGGCAACAAACACTTTGCCTTGTTCCCGATTATAAAAATAATATCCTCTTGTTTCCTTAGGATACCCCACAAAAAAGCACTTGTCAGATTTGGGTTTTAGCTTGTCGGATTGTAAACAATTTACATAAGCTTCACATACCCAAATTTTGAGAAAAGACAATTTAGGGGCTGCCCTATCCATATCTCATATGCCGTCTTTTCAACTGACTTAGATAGAACTCTATTTAGTGTGAACGCAGCTGTTTCGAGAGCATATCCCCAGAAGGATAGTGGAAGATCACTTTGGCTCATCATGGACCGCACCATGTCCAACAAGGTGCGATTCTCTGTTCGGACACGTCGTTCCATTGAGGAGTTCTTGGCGGAGTCAACTGTGGAACAATTCCACAATCCTTTAGATGATTACCAAATTCCTGGCTTAAGTACTCGCCTCCACGATATGATCATAGAAACTTAATCGTTTTCCCTAAATGATTCTGTAGTTCATTCTAGAATTCTTTGAACTTTTCAAAGGATTTGGACTTATGCCTCATTAAGTAGATATAGCCATATCTACTAAAGTCATCGGTAAATGTAATGAAATACTGGAACCCACCTCTGGCCGTTGAGCTCATTGGTCCACATACATCGGTATGTACGAGTGTCAATAAGTCACTTGCTCTCTCACTGTAACCAGTGAAAGGTGCCTTTGTCATCTTTCCAAGTAAACAAGACTCATATGTCTCAAATGATTCAAAATCAAAAGAGTGAAGCAAACCTCTATGGAGCTTCTCCATGTGTTTCTCATTTATATGGCCTAGGCGACAATGCCAGATAAATGTGGGGTTTATTTCATTTGAGAGTTGTCTCTCTGTATTAATATTATAGATGGGAGACGCTTCAAGATCCAAAACGTATAATCCATTCACCAATGGAGTATGAAAATAAAACATATCTCTAAGATAAATTGAACAAACATTGTCTATTGATCTATATCCTTCCATTTGCAAGCATGAAGTGGAAATAACGTTTTGACATAGAGTTAGAACACAATAACAATTATTTAGTTCCAAAACTAATCCTAAAGGTAAATGAAGTGGCATAGTGCCGACAGGAACTGTAGCAACCCTTGCTCCATTGCCGACGTGCAAGTTCACCTCACTCCTTCTCAAACTTCTACTTCTTCTCATTCCCTACTACGACATGCAAATATGAGCTACTGATCCGGTATCAAATACCCAAGAGTCAGTAGATGAAGTAGCAATATTGATTTCTATAACATTAAAACCTAAAGCAGAAGTCGCACTTTGCTTCTTTTTGAGATCCTCCATGTACTTCTTGCAGTTCCTTTTTCAGTGACCTATCTCCTTGCAATAGAAGCAAACGAAATCTGATGTCGCCGACCCCTTCTTACCTTTCTTTGCTTTGGAGGCACTCAATATCTCATCGGGAGTTAGCTTTGTTTTGTGCAAAGTTTCTTGATAGGATGTTTGCACTTAGATTTCTGCATCATCATCACATGATGACCATTTTTCTGGATACTTTCCTCAGCAGTCTTTAGCATCCCATGCAATTCTGCTAAGGTTTTATCCATGCTATTCATGTGATAATTTAGTATGAATGTGATACGGATGGGGGTCCCGATCTTCACGACCTAGGATAACCACCTTGATAACTAGCTGAAGAACTGCTGAATAACTTGCTGCAAGCAGCGATAACTAGTGCAACCTGACAAATAAAACTCCAAGCCAACCACCGTCTTTAATCGGCGACCTGAATCGAGGATTCGCCCAACCACACTCTCAAAGAACCAACCAACACAGCCTACAATCAATCGAGAAAACTCGAAGGGAGTAGGAGCACCAATTGGGAGCGGATGAAGCCGCCGCTTCTGTAAATCCCACGAAGGAAATCACTAGATCAAAGGGGTAGAGATCACTCTCTGGGGGTTTGTTAGCACACAGCTGAACAAAGGGGTTCTGTATTTCAATTATGAATGGTCTGCCTTTGTTTACAAGCATAGGGGGTATTTATAGAAGGACTAGACCTCCTAGAGAGGTGTAGACATGAAATAGAAATGAACAGATAGACAATGTGAAAGGGTATCCTCGAAAAGAGCTTCTGAGTAGTTCCCGTGTGGCGGTTGAACTTCTGCACAGTCTTCAGTATTTTGGCAATAACTCCACCTTGGAGATTCCAAATGAAGTACCATTTGTTGCGTTGGAAATTTAACTTGATAAGTTTTCATACCTTGTGTAGAATGCACCATGAAACCTTATAGATTGGTACAGTTTTGCACGGGAACTTGAGCTTCATACAGACGGATGACCTATCGACCAGTCTTCACTAAAACTGGTCGGTCGTAATGACGGTAAGTCCAAACTGGTCGGCACTAGATGCATTGGAAACTAGACTCAACAAGCTTTCCAACAAGTCCTACATGGGCCTTCATAGCTTTTGTGGATCAAAAACTATGTCTGATTCTTTCGGACGCTTCTGCTGGACTGGACTGGTTCGAGCGTGATTCTTCTCTGTAGTCCACTCTTGGCTTGTACCTGTCATTCTCCTCAGTGAACCTGAGCAATAGAAAAGTACACGACTTAGGTAGTATATAATTCTCATTAACATTAAAATGAATTTCACAAAGTAGCGCATGCACCTCTTGTTGTAGCTTCTTTGCTCGATTACGTGTAATTGGTCCATCAAAGACTTGAGCTGGTGTCGATGTAGGTGACACTTGAGTTGGCGTAGCTTGAAATGGAGAGTGTGACATGTTGCTTGGTGGCAGGGTCATATCATCCTCCCCCTCTTGAAAAGGAGTCGTCCTCGACTCTGAATGGTCTTCACTTGAGAATGGTGTTAGATCAACGACATTGAAGGTCGTACTCACACCATAGCTTGTTGGAAGACCGATCTTGTATGCATTATCATTGATCTTTTCAAGCACACGAAATGGACCATCCCCTCGTGGCATCAATTTGGACTTGCGCTGATGAGGAAAGAGATCCTTGCGCAAGTGTATCCACACAAAATCCCCTGGTTCAAATAACACTTTCTTCCGATGTTGATTCATACTTGTAGCCTTGCGTCCCACCTTGAGTTCAATCGCTTCCTTGGTCTTCTCATGTATCTTCTTTATGTATGCAGCCCGCTTGGATGCTTCCATGTTGGTTCTCTCCTGTAATACAAATCTATCGGAGCAATAGGCTTAAACCCATATACAATTTCAAAAGGACACAAGTTAGTGGTAGAGTGTACTGCCCTGTTATAAGCAAACTCCACATGTGGCAAGCAGTCCTCCCAAATCTTTAGGTTCTTCTTCACCATGGTTCGTAGTAACGTTGACAATGTGCGGTTCACCACTTCGGTTTGTCCATCAGTTTGAGGGTGACATGTTGTTGAGAACATCAACTTGGTCCCCAGCTTGGCCCATAACGTCTTCTAGAAGTAGCTCACGAACTTGACATCACGATCAGACACAATGGACCTGGGCATCCCATGTAACTTCACAATTTCCCTGAAAAATAAGTTAGCAATATCTGAAGCATCGTCGGTCTTGTTGCAAGGGATAAAATGAGCCATCTTTGAAAATCTATCAACCACAACAAAAATTGAATCTTTTCCTTTCTGAGTTCTAGGCAATCCCAAAATAAAATCCATGCTTATGTCTTCCCAGGAACACGAGGAGCGGGTAAAGGAGTGTATAAGCCATGAGGTTTTAGTTTTGACTTAGCTTTGTGACAGAAGACGCATCGTTCCACAAATCTGATGACATCTCTTCTCATCTTGGGCCAATAGAAATGACCACCTAGCAGCTCGTATGTTTCCTGCTATCCAAAATGGCCTGTCAATCCCCCTCCATGTGATTCCTGTAACAAAAGCAGTCTAACGGAGGAGTTTGGAACACAAAGCTTGTTAGCTTGAAACAAAAATCCATCATGTATGTGATATTTTTCCCAACCTTTTCCATAGTTACAATTTTTGTATGGATCTGAAAATTCAGGGTCACTGTCATACATACCTTTCAAACTTTGAAGGCCTAACACCTTCACTTCAAGTTGGTTCAGCAACACATTCTTTCTAGACAACGCATCAGCAACCACATTGTCCTTACCTTTCTTATATTTCACAATGTATGGAGACGTTTCAATGAACTCAACCCATTTGGCATGACGACGGTTCAGCTTAGCTTGTCCTTTCAAGTACTTCAAAGCTTCATGATCGGAATGAATAACAAATTCTTTTGGCCATAAGTAGTGCTGCCACGTCTCAAGCACACGCACCAAAGCAAACAATTCTTTATCATACACAGAATAATTCAGTTGAGCACCTCCCAATTTTTCACTAAAATATGTTATAGGTTTTCCTTGTTGCATTAAAACTCCTCCTATCCCAATCCCACTAGCATCACATTCTACTTCAAAAGTTTTAGTGAAATCGGGAAGAACAAGTAACAGTGCTTCAGTCAATCATTTCTTTAATTCTTGAAAAGCATTTTCCTGTGAGTTTCCCCATTTAAATTCAACCCCTTTCTTTGTCAATTCGTTCATTGGAGCAGCAATGGTACTAAAATCTCTCACAAATCTCCTATAGAAAACAGCAAGGCCATGAAAACTTCGGACTTGACTTACGTTCGTTGGTGTTGGCCAATCCTTGATTGCTTTCACCTTGGTCTCATCCACTTCTATTCCTTTTCCTGAAACAACAAATCCAAGGAACACAACATGGTCAGTGCAAAAGCTGCACTTTTCAAGATTAGCAAATAATTTCTCCTTTCTAAGCTCATCCAAGACTTGGCTAATGTGATTCACATGTTCTTCAAGAGACTTGCTGTAAATTAGGATGTCATCAAAGTAAACAACGACAAATTTTCCAATGAAAGCTCTCAAGACATGGTTCATTAATCTCATGAAAGTACTAGGAGCATTAGTTAAACCAAAAGGCATAACTAACCATTCATACAGCCCAAATTTTGTTTTAAACGCAGTTTTCCATTCATCTCTGGTTTTCATTCTTATTTGATGATAACCACTTCTCAAATCAATTTTAGTGAATATTGTGGAGCCACTCAATTCATTAAGCATGTCATCTAAACGTGGAATAGATGACAATAGCGAATAGTGATGTTATTTATAGCTCTACAGTCAACACATATCCTCCAGGAACCATCTTTTTCGGCACTAAGATTACAGGAACAGCACAAGGACTTAAGCTTTCATGAACAAAACCTTTATCAAGAAGTTCTTGCACTTGCCTTTGAATTTCTTTTGTTTCTTCAGGGTTGGTGCGGTATGGCGGTCGATTGGGGAGTGCAGCCCTGGGAATGAGATCAATTTGATGCTCAATCCCTCGAAATGGAGGTAGTCCAACCGGCGTTTCTTTTGAAAAAACATCCTCATAGTCCTACAAAAGATGAGATACAATACTAGGAAGAGAGGTGATGTCGTTAGCTGAAATCAAAACGTCTTTGTACACAAGTACAAAGAGCACTTGGGCTGGGTTGTTCCTCACTTCTCTTAGCTTAGATTTTGTGGCTAGCATAACTAGATGTTCTCCCTCTCCTTTCTTTTTTTCTCTCACATTTGGCTTGTGGCACTCACTCACCGAATTGTGGATGTCACTCAATTTCTTTTGCTCTTTTCCTCCTTTACTTGCTGGACTAATTTCAGATTTATTTTGCAAGAGCTCAGCCATGATTTGCTGGGGTGTCATCGGTTTGAGAGCAAACTTCTTCCCTTTCAATTCTAGCGTGTATTGATTTGTTCTCCCACAATGCTGAGTATGGCGATCATATTGACAAGGTCTTCCTAGCAGCATGTGACACACAGACATGGGTGCCACATCACACTCCACGGTGTCAACATATTCTCCAATTTTAAATGGAACATTCACTTTATATGCAATCTTGATATCTCCCGAATCATTCAACCATTGGACATGGTATGGATGAGGATGTCGCTGCAACTTCAAACCAAGTTTGTCAACCACCACTACTACAAAAAGGCTCATTGGTGTTGCCCAAAAAGGTGCCGGTTAAAAGAAATCCGGCACCTATAATGCATATAGGTAGCATGTAAAGAATAGGTGCCGGTTCTTGTTAAGAACCGCCACTTATAGTGCGAACTAGGTGTCGGGTGAATAGTAAAACCAGCACCTATAGTATAGGTGGCGGTTCTTAAAAGGAACCGGCACCTATTTGTCCTAAATAGGTGTTGGGTCAATAGTAAAAACCGACACCTATACTTTAGGTGCCGGTTTTGCTCTTCACCCGACACCTATAAGGTTCCTTACGTTGTAAGCTTCGTAATATAGGTGTCGGTTGTTGTTAAAAACCGACACCTATATTCCGACCACCTATAAATGCCACCTTTCACCCACTTAGCTCATTTTTATTCGGTCTTCATGTGTAGAACGAAACAGAGGGGGGAAGGTTTTGCCTAAAATTTTCAGAAAAATTAAAGGTTAGTATATTTTAGTTGTTTACTATTTGTGTACGTGATTCTTTATGATATTCTTTTATGATTTGTGTGTATATGCTAGTAGATGCATGACACCATTTATGTCATTTGGGTCTCTTTCTTTAATTCAAAGTATTTCGGATTGTCAAATTTGAAGAGACTATCACCGTAGAGTAATGTAACCAAAATAAAATAATGTCATTTATATGAAGACGTCACATTTTTTAGAAATTTCCGTAGGACCGATGGATGAAGGAGGGATGACCGATGCGAAGCGGGGTACCTTGGAGTATGCCAGGGGAGTAACCAAGTTTGTGATCAGGGCCACGAGTTCCCGGTCGTTGAGCATGACAGAATATTTGCATTGTCCATGTTCTGATTGCAGGAAGGAGAGACAGTTTCCCGCAAAACAAGTTCACGAGCATCTGCTAAGAAGAGTTTTTATGCGTAATCACACATGTTAGGACAATCACGGTGAAGATGAGAATGACAGTGTGGACAATCATGGCGATGCAATGCATGAAGACAATGTGGAGTTACCTGCTGACGAAGGTGAATACGACAATGACGAATCGGATGGGTTGGATCAGATGTTGCGGGATGGAGAGACAGCCTACAGCGATCATAGACAATACGAGAAGTTTAAAGCCATGGTGGAGGACTCAAAAACACCGCTTTATCCAGCTTGCAACGAGGAGAACACCAAATTACACGTCGTCCTCTCGTTGTTGCACATGAAATCAACCAACGGCTGGAGCGACAAGAGCTTCACAGAGCTTCTACAGCTGATCGGAGACCTCCTTCCAGCGGGTCACGTACTGCCAGAAACGACATACCAAGCAAAGAAGGTTGTTTGTCCACTTGGGCTGGAGGTGCAAAAAATTCACGCATGTCGAAATGACTGTATCCTATATCGGGGTGACTATGAAGACCTGGATGCATGTCCAGTTTGCAGAGCACCGCGGTATAAGGGTGGAGGTAACGACGATGATGCCGATGATGACAACGGTGGCCCCGTCCTAAAGAAGAGGAAAGTGCCCATTAAAGTTGTATGGTATTTTCCTATAATCCCTCGGATTGAGCGCCTGTATGCAACAAAAAAGCATGCAAAGATGATGCGGTGGCACGCCGAAGAACGTAAGAAGGATGAGATGATAAGGCACCCTGCCGACGGGTCTCAATGGGGAAAGATAGATAGAAAGTACAAAAATTTTGCACGCGAGATAAGGAATGTTAGGTTTGGGCTGAGCACAGACGGGATGAATCCATTCGGTGACATGAGTAGTCGGCACAGCACATGGCCAGTGGCACTTGTTATGTACAACCTTCCGTCATGGTTGTGCATGAAGAGCAAGTATATCATGATGCCACTGCTTATTCAAGGGCCCAAGCAACCTGGCAACGATATCAATGTCTACTTCAGGCTAGTAATAGGTGATCTTCAGTTACTATGGGTTCAGGGGGTGCAGATGTGGGATGCTTATAAAAGAGAGTACTTCACCTTAAGGGCAATATTGTTAGTTACCATTCAAGATTACCCTGCGGCTGGCAACACATCTGGACAAACAGTGAAAGGTGGTTGTGCATGTGTGGAGTGCATGCGGGACACAACAAGCAGGTGGCTGAGGTACTCTGGAAAGACTGTGTACATGTGCCACCGGAGGTTTCTTCTTGCCGGTCACCAGTACCATAGCAATAGAAGAGATTTCGATGGCACAGTGGAGAAGGGGACAGCTCCGATACATCATACAGGCAGAGATATTTTTGAAGAGGTAAAAGATATTGAACATGTATTTGGTAAGGGGCATGGCAATACACGTGCAGCGGGCAAGGGTGGTGAGAAGCCTCTTTGGATGAAGAAATCTATCTTCTAGGAACTACCGTATTGGAAAGATTTGGATGTCCGTCATGCAATCGACGTGATGCACGTTGAGAAAAATGTATGCGAGAGTTTGATGGGAGTACTGCTGAACATACTTGGCAAGACAAAGGATACGTTGAAATCCCGGAGAGACCTCATAGACATGAACATCAGGTCCGAGCTACATCCTCAAGAACGTCCCAATGGCCGACAATACCTCCCTCCCGCGTGCTACACCCTCAGTGCCGCCGAGAAAATCAGCCTGTTGGACTGCCTGCAGAGTGTCCGAGTCCTGTCTGGTTACTCCGCTAACGTTAAAAGACTTGTCAACATTAGAGAGAAGAAAATAGTGGTCATGAAGTCACATGATTGTCACGTGCTGATGACACAACTACTCCCTCTTGCGGTTAGAGGCATCTTGCTAGACAGGGTGCGAAACCCAATCATAAAGTTGTGCTCGTTCTTCAATGCTATATATCAGAAGGTGATCGATCCAACCACACTAGACAAGCTCCAGGCAGATTAATCGTGACCATTTGCCAACTCGAGATGTGTTTTCCACCATCATTTTTTGATATAATGGTTCACCTAGTGATACATATCGTGAAAGAGATAAAGATTCTCGGCCCAGTGTATCTTCATAACATCTGGGCTTTTGAGAGATTCATGGGGATCATAAAAAAGTATGTGCGTAATAGAGCTCGACTGGAAGGGAGTATCGTAGAGGGTTATGCAACAGAGGAGGTGGTTGAGTTTTGCATCGACTATATGGATCTATGTCCCATTGGTGTGCCGATGTCCCGACACGAGGGTAGGCTACTTGGGAAAGGGACTTTAGGGCATAAAGCAATATTCGCTCCTAGCCTTGAAACACTACGACAAGCACATTTCGTAGTGCTCGAGCAGTCAGCCTTGGTGGCTCCATTTGTTGATGTGCATTACAACTCCCTCCGAACCGAGAACCCACGCAAATCAGAAGCATGGATCGCTAAGCAGCATAGACTGCATTTCGGTGATTGGTTACAGAAGCATATCATGGCTGCGAATCCTGATAGTGACCAGTTGTACGTTTTGTCTCGAGGGCCTGCGAGCACTATTCATTCATTCCAAAGGTATGATATTAATGGGTATACATTTTATACGAGAACGCAGGATGCCAAGAGCAAATGTGGTGTCCGTATAGATGCCTTCGACGGTAATGGTGTAAAACAAACATACTATGGCTATATAGAGGCAATCTGGGAGCTTGAGTATGGACCGCTGAAGGTACCACTTTTCCAGTGTCAATGGGTCAAAATTCCAAGTGGTTTGAAAATTGACAAGTACGGGATGTTCATCGTGGACCTAAACAATGTGGGTTATCAAGATGAACCTTTTGTGCTCGCAAACTCTATAACACAAGTATTCTATGTCAAGGACCCATCATCGGTGACTGATCGCCACGTAGTTCTCAATGGAAAGTGAAACATTGTTGGAGTTGAGAATATCACCGATGAGGAAGGCTACGATCAAATTGGCGAGTTACCACCTTTTGCAACAGATGTAGACGAAGGTGAAGAAAGTCAAGAAGACGGAGAAGAAGTCGAAGAAGAGGAGAAAGCCCCATATGTTCACAGTGATCATGAAGGAGTAATAGTGATCGACTTATAAGTTGGAATTTGATTGTGACATATCTGCAATTTTGGAACTGAATGAATATAATCGCATGCAGTCCCGTTCTAACAATCAATGGTTGGATTTAATTTGCTGGATGATTATATATCAATTGATGCATACATATCAGGCCCATTGGCAGCCTAAGTTGCATGCGTATGTAATGTTAGTGGATAGGGTTTTGGAGAATAGGTGCCGGATCCAACTAAAAACCGACACCTATTTCTCCTAATAGGTGCTGGTTATTTGGAAAAACCGGCACCTATTTCTCCTAATAGGCACCGGTTTTTATTTGGACTGGCACCTATAAAGTCGGATATATATTTCCTGATCTGTCGCCTCCTCGGTGTCGTCTAGATCCGCTGCCAGGCCACCCGTCCAGCGTCGCCCACCTGTCCTTCATCGCCTGCCTCCGACCTGTCCAGCGTCGCCGTCGTCCAGATCCACCACACGCCCACCCGTCCAGCGTCGCCCGCCCGTCCTCCGTCAAACCCAATGCCTGCCGCCGTCCTCCGCCCGCCGTCATCGTCCAGTGTCTTCGCCCTCCTCCGGGCTGCCTCCGTCGCCCCGTGATCTCCGGCCCGCCTCCACCGCCGGCCGGCATCATCCCTCCAACGCCGGCCGCCCCCATAGGCTGCTGCGAAGCACTTCGGCATAGTCAACCCGGACCGATGTAAGTTCCTTTAGCACATTTTTCTTTAGGGTTTTGTTTCTTTAGGGTTTTTCCACTTATTCAGTGCTAACAACAAGCTCGTGATGAACTGTTGAGTCAACGTGGGGGAGGGGGGGCAAGCTTCTTCAACATCAAGAAGTTAACAGTGCTTCTTCAACATCCCCGAAAGCCGGCTCCAGACAAGGACTCCATACAAGGTCTGTCTATCTGTCCTTTTCTCTCTTCTCCTGCTTGACAAGGAAACAGTTGTCTACTTCGATTTATTTTAAGTTCATGGTAGTTTCTTGAGAGACGTCTTAGGCACCCATCTGTACACCGAAAACAATCAAGATGGACAAATGCATGCTGCTGGTTTCCTCTGTTATGCAGTTCCAACTTGCTATATTTTTTTGATCTTGGCTGAACTGATTAAAGGCCAACTAAGGCACCGAACAATGTATTTCTTCAAGCCCTAAAACCTTGGATTGAAACAGTCTGTTCTGATTTTGTAATAATGGTATATATCAACCTTTAGTTCTGTTAATTGCTCTTATCTTGTGAAATCACTCCTGTTTGCCATGGTTTTCCAGTAACAAATAATCCACTGTTAGTCTGTTACACCAGGGAGTTAATTGCTCCTGCCTTGTGAAATAATTTCCAGTTTCAATTTCAGCTGTTGTGTTCCCCTGGCATGACTTAAACACCGTGTGGAAGTTGGGTGTTGCATTGTTTTGACTGTTGAAAGAATCAACTGCCTTCATCCTAAAAATGATACTATCTGTTATTAAATCCATGCAACTAGACCACACTGATCCAGTATTCATATAGCACAGGACAGTTCATGCTGCTGAGTTAGCCCAAACTGCCCATCTAGTTGCAAAGTGTAGAATCAACCCCATCCATAGATAATGATGTAATCTAGCTCTCAGCCAATTTTCATGTGAGCCTTGCTCAAGTGGTTCAGGCGATTTTAATTTTTGAGTATGACTATTGCTTTTTTGGTCAAAATCTGGATAATAGTTTTAGTATGTACCCTCCGAAATTCTGGACAGATTCTGAAGCCTGTTTTCAAGTGTGAATTAGAAAATTTAAATGGCAGAACAAAAATGTGCTTTCTACATAAAAGATCTAGGTCTTGTTTTGTAGATTTCTAAAATGTATTTATTTGCAGTCATATCCTTTTTATATTTCAAGATACAAAGGTTTGAACCAGCAGTATTGTTTATAGTCCAAGCGGCGTTCCTTCTTTCCTTCTTTCCTTCTTTCCTTTGTTCCTTCTTTCCTTCTTTCCTTCTTTCCTTCTTGTGTCCCCCCCCTCTTCTTTCCTTCTGCATTTTTCTTTAGGGTTTTGTTTCTTTAGGGCCACAACACGGCTGTGGTTTTCTTGACTGCTCACCTTTATCTGAAATATTAGTAAAGAAAACTTATTTCAAAAAAGGAGAGAAAGCTAAGCGGCGGCCTGACGACGACAACCAGTCAAAGTCAGTGTCTCCTAATCTCTCTCTCTTTTTTACTTGTAGCTGTGATAATAAGAATAATGGCAGTAATAGTTTAAGCACGTGTTGTTTTAACTTGGAATCAAATTTTGAACTTTGTACTGTATTTAGCCGGGCCATAAAAAAGCATGGGTTTTTTTTAATTCTTACGAAAATTGAGCATTCCTATAAATTTGTTATACCTTAATGGGACCTTTGGAACCTGTATTATGCAAAAGGTTTATATTTTCATTTTCTCAAGAGAAACATTTGTTCACTTAATTTCAGTACTCAAATGTGTTACTCCTAATTGTTTACTAATATTGCTTACTAATATTCCTAATTTCAGTACTCATTTGTTTACTAATATTGCTTGACAAGGGTGTTCAGCAATTTTGTGCAATAAATGCATTACAGCCCTTTAGGACTATAGATACTTTTCAGATTTATTGCTCTAGTCCATTTGAAAACCTGGCTAACTTCACTGATTCTTTTCTAGGTTAGAAAACCACTTACAGATATCATTGCGAGATGCAACTTTCAAGAATTACAGTTTTTCTCTTGATGTTTAATCTTTTTCACTAGATCCAGAACAAGAGAGTAAGCCAGCCTCGATATATTTGATCTCTGGGTTCACCACATTATACAGAAACCGACTTCAACATGAAAGAATCATTTGTAGAGTCCGATGGTAACACACACAGTTTTAACAATTGCAATGAAGTACACCTGCCATTAAAGCTCCTTCTGCAAACTTTCAGTTATCTAGATTTGGATTTCCTATATACTTGAAGTTTTGGTAATATGATGCTTAACGTAGATGGCAATACTTTACGGACTATATAGTTTATATGGATCGGTAAGAAGTTATCTAGAATTCTCGCACAAGACAGTGGAAGTTGGCTGTTGCAATGAGTATTTCTTTTTGTGGGCAGTCATTGGATTCTCATCTGCAGAAGGACATTGTGCATGTGCTCTCTTCTTCTTTAATCTTTTGTTTTCTTTGGCTTTTGGCTGGTCACTAAGGCCCATCTAGTTGCAAAGTGTAGAACCAACCCCATCCATAGATAATGATGTAATCTAGCTCTTAGACAATTTTCATGTGTTTTTAATGGATGGTAAAATAAGCCTTGCTCAAGTGGTTTAGGCGATATGAATTTTTTAGTATGACTGTTGCTTTTTTTGTCAAAATCTGGACAGATTCTGAAGCCTGTTTTCAAGTGTGAATTAGACAATTTAAATGGCAGAACAAAAATGTGCTTTCTACATAAAAGATCTAGTCTTGTTTTGTAGATTTCTAAAATGTATTTATTTGCAGTCATATCTTTTTTATATTTCAAGATACAAAGGTTTGAAGCAGCAGTATTGTTTATAGTCCAAGCGGCGTTCCTTCTTTCCTTCTTTCCTTCATTCCTTTGTTCCTTCTTTTCTTCTTTCCTTCTTTCCTTCTTGTGTCCCCCCCTCTTCTTCCCTTCTGCATTTTTTTAAAAAAACATGAGCAGATGAGAAGTAATATTTTCACACACACATATACATATTATATATATATAAGTTATATATATAAGTTATATATATAGGTTTTTAGAAATTCCTTTTCTCTGTTAAAAAAGTCCAATTTACACGAATGTTCAGAATCATTTTTGGATTAACTCTCTCAAACTTTTGATCATTATAGTGTAGAAAATATCCAGGAACAAGATAACGTATGCCTGCAATTTCCGGAGAAAACGACGGTGGTCCAGTAGCCCAAGTGGCTTTCTAAACTTTAACCCCGAAAGCGTGGAGGAGGCTACCCCTTCGGCCATTGTGAACTCTGGTGATACCGGGACCTCATCGACAAAAAGGGGGAGAGGTCCAACTAGGATGCCCTCGGGCCTTTACACTATAACAGCGTTAGATCCAGACGGGAACCCTACAGCTCCTACGTCGGTACTCACCCCATACTCAAATGCTATAGGTGTCATCGTGAAGGATGACATCCCAATCAAGTACCGATCTTGGAAGAGCGGTGATCCGGATCTATTGGAGTGGACGGTACCGAAAGAGACAAGGACCTTGCTTGGGACAAGTTGAAGCGACATTCCGGTTTCTCACGGGATCGAACAACTCGCAAGCAGAGGGCCCTTGAGAGGATGAGCGTCGGCTTCAAAAGTTCAAGACGGACCTTACCAATAAGTTTGTGAAGCGGGGGATGACACCAAATTCTGAAGATCCCAATTATCGTAGGTGCCGCATTTTCTGGGATGAATTTGTGGCGTAGAGAACATCAGATGAGGCGAAGAGGTTAGCGAAAGGAATCAAGCCAATGCGGCCAAAAACTTGTTCCCTCATCGTCTCGGCCGTAGCGGTTATGCCAAGAATGTAGAGAAATGGCGAACGAGGGAGGAAGAGCTGTTGGAAAACGGGATCGAGATTGAGATAAAGGACTGGTGAGAACGAGAAAAGAATTACCAATACGCCCGAGGGGCATCGCTCTCTAATACGGGCGAGTTGGTACACAAGTGTCCAAATTCACAAGAAGTGTCCCGAAGGCTACATGATGCACATCATCGGGCTTCGAGGGCTCTTTTGTTCCAAGCAGGGAGAAAGATGAGCTCACACTTGCATTACAGAATGCTGAGCATCCGAGACGCACAAGGGGAGTAGGCCTCGTACCATGGAGGGAAGGTTTTCCGAGGACGGACATAGATACCGGTCTCGAAGTAATAAAAATTCTGAGACCAATTAGAACAGATGAGAGTCCTAATGGAAAAAGTTCAAAAGATGGAGGCATTGCTAATGGAGGCGGGGATTGGCGGCGATGCTGGCCGTTTAGCAAGTCCAACGGGAGGAAAAGCGGTTGCGCTTCAAGCGAGGTTCCTCAAGAACCGGAGACGACTCGTCACCCCGTGGATGCAATCATAGTACGTCGCATGCAGGTTGCATGTGCCACTGCAAAGTCAAAACCTCACTATAGAGGTGGCACGCGGTGGCACATCCGTAGTGGAGGGAGGAAGGATACACGGTAATCCAATACCAACCGGCTACTCAAGGGTTGAAGTGGAGGACGTGTCGAGCGGATACTGGGGCCATCCGGCTTGAATTTCCTCCGAGGTAGGGGTGAACACTCTTGGAGAAGCTATCCACAACGTCATCGTGTGGCGCAAGAGGTTCATTGTCTTTCCTTCGGGAGATGGTGATGACAAGCCAAGCGATGGCTGGTCTAGCTCTAGCGGGCTCTTGTCTCCCCCAAAGAATGCCAACTCCACCACCGTTGCCACGTAAGAGCCCGTCTCCTCCGCCGTCAAAACGAGCTCCTGATGACAACCCCAAAAAGAGGGGTCGACTGTGCAAATCTACAGATATGTCTGAACCATCTACTGTTAAGAAGGGCAAGAAAGCGACTATTTCTACAAAGTCGGAGCCATCCCCGAAAGTGTCGGTTCAAGTACAGGACCACTTCATTCGCATGGCAAGGCCACCGGACCCGACGCAACCTATTTCGGACTTTCGCGCACGATCCGAGAAAAAGAAATTGCAAGAATTTTCCAAGGTTCAATTCACGAAAGACACCAAGAAGAATGAGAAAGAATTTCGCAAAGTGCGGGCTGAAGAGTTTGTCGATGTGGACAATATTGCGAAGGCACCTTTGGCGCTAAGTTCAAGTTAGATGGTCCTTTGACCACCGACGAATATCGCAACGTCATTGCAAATTGCACTCAGATGAGAAGGGTGGAAGAGTGGTACCTATAGATGGCAAAGGAGGGTAAGGAGACATTCGATGTCTTTTACAAGAACGAGGACTTTCATCACGACGATGGAGTAATCTGGGTCCCATTTGATGAACTATTTCAGCTATACAATCTGAGGGAGCTAGACGTATCGATACTTCAAATATGGGCATTGTAAGCATACTCAAACCCCTATCTAGTATTTCTAAGTTCATACCCTTATTAGACTTTGTAAGTTGTCTAACTTGTTTCCTTATGCAGAATGGGGGCGCTTGAATGTAGAGCGACCTGTAACAAACTAGCATTCCTCGATCCTGCGATTGTCAATGCCAATCAGATTGAAGGATGCCCAACGTCCCAAAAAATGGTGCTGGACTACCTGTACATCTCATTTGTCAAGCTTCAGGACATGAATACGATTCTTCTGCCCTACAACTTTAAGTAAGTGAGGCAGTTATCATTCCACCTACCATTTGTCCTTACTCAGTGTTAATTGCCCTGTCCCTTTGTATGTAGGAACCACTGGATCCTTCTTGTGATCCATTTAAATGATTCCAAAATCCTCGTTCTGGATGGATTGAGGAAACCGCGAGAAGATTTCCAATCCGTAATTGACATCCTCAATAAGACACTAGTGAAGTACAAGAAGAAGTGCATTCGACACGCTCCCTGTTCAAATACATTCCGGGTAACCTGCCACCCTTGGTGCCAACGTCAAGATCAAGGAATGAGAACATGTGGGTTCTACACGATGAAATTTATGTGGACTTTCATGGAGATCGACAACTGGAACATTACGGATGCTGAGGTTCATCTTTTTTTTAAGACGGGAAATACGCGTTTGTAAACACATAGTGTGGTTTCACATATTCAAGGTTTCCATTTGCAGAAATTAAAGCTCCCAACAAGTAAGTTGCTGCCACATGTTTGCTTCGCCCTCGCTGAACAACTCTGCGGGTTCATCTTCGAACATGTCATCTCAGAGACCGGCGCCTATCACGTTTCGTGAGTGGGTTTCCTTGAGGCTGGCGGCACATGTGCCAATTTAGAGAGTCGATCGACAGCAAAGGATATTCAAACTAAGCATTAGTGGGCAGAACTTACATTTTTAAGCTTGTAGATCCGTTATTTGGATTGTTATATCGAACATGATCTAAGTTTATATATTTTATTAATGTCTTTCTATTTGTATTTCTTGAACAATTATCTAATCATGTGTTATGTTTTTCTAGTTAATATTTTTATCCCTCAAAGCAACAGGTCATCTCACCGACTGAATGGCATGGGTGAGGCCGGTATCGTCGTCGTTGTCCCTGTAAGCAGCATGCAAGTATGTGTAACTATAGTTTTCATAGGAGTATGAGTTTAGAGCATTTGAGATGTTGTAGAGCTCAAGCGAATATTTGTCAAGTCTTCCGAGATGTGTAACACATCTGGTCGCCGTCTTCGTGTGGTTTGACGGGCACGTCTCAGGCTGAAGTTGACTGGCACGCTGAGTCCCAGCAATATCTCCTATGTTCTCTGCTCGAGCTTCGGGTTTTATATGTTACGCCTTGCGAGACTAATTATCCATGCATGGACCCTGATGTTAGGCCTCAAATAACTATTCATGATAATATTTTTTAAAAAGATATCTTGTAATTTGAATATCTGAAATTCATGAATACTAGTAAACTGAAGTTATGAAAGATCTTGTACATAAATACTTGTAATTTTGATTGGTATGTATACATACAATAATATGTCCACAATATAAGTATGGGTTACTATATGATATATGAATTTGATTCTGATCTTGTGGGATACTTACTGAACTAGCAATGAAAATCCAACTTAAAAATAATATCGCGAGGTTCCGAAAAGATAGTTAATAGTGCCATTTTAGTGGATTATTCACTGTTTTTCTATCAGTGGTACCATTTACAATAACTTATGTGTAGCTGTTTGAAAGGCTGTCTTTGACTGCTTGTTGTTCAGAAGTTCATGCCAACTGAATGCATATGTCCTGCTACGTGATCACCATCTATACATATACATTTTTCTTTGTTTCATGGATGTCATCGCTGCTAAGCATTCGAACAACATCGGACATGGTGGGGCGCTCCACTGATTTCTCTTGCACACACATTAGTGCCACCACAAGACATTTGATCATCTCTCCAGGTTCGTATTCATCACCATGATTGATCAATGAAGTCACACCATCTTCCGTCCTTCCACATTCCCCATGCCTGAAAAAAATAATTACCAAGTTTGATGGTAGGGATATCCATATATTTCTGCAATTATCTGATCCGAACACAAACTCAAATTCAATAAAGCAGGGCAAGGGAAACTATCCCTATGGTTTATGGAAAAGAAAACTGGAGAATGACCTACAACCACCCCTCAACAGTAATAGATATTTGAGAATTTTTTTCTTCCAATTCTAAAGATTTTCAATTGCTTACATACAAGAAGATTTTGAAATTCTCCATAGTGCTGAAAACCTGAGCTCCTCCTGCCACTCATAATTTCAAGAAGCAGGACACCGAAACTGAAAACATCTGATTTGATTGAGAGAAGGCCCTCAGATGCATATTCAGGTGCCATGTAACCACTGACAAGATGGAATGCAGTAGAGTTAGAAAGCAAATGTGTAGGTAGAAACCTCAGTAACTACTAATATTGTTAGTTTCTTGCTCTTACAATGTTCCCACAAGTCTGCTTGCTTTTGCTTGAGAGGCATCCGATGGGAATATCCTTGCCATGCCAAAATCAGAAATTTTAGGGTTTAACTCAGAGTCCAACAGAATGTTGCTTGCTTTCAAGTCCTGTTAATTTTTTTACAGTTCACACTTTCACTCCTGTTAATTCTGTCGCCATTTTCTAGTACGGCAACTGCTGATAATTGATCACATTTATTTGGACACCGACACCTATTATTTCTGAGCTTAGGAGCTTGAGTTATTTTGACCATGCTGAATCAATTTCTTAATATGGTAGCTTTACTAGTTCTTAATATGGTTCAGCAAGAGAAACACAACCAAGTGGATTTGATTCATTTAGACTGTAATTTTAATTCATTTAGACTGTAATTTTAACAACGGTACTACAAAGTTCGTAAATATTTCAGTTGATATGACTATATGAGTCGATCAGATCGAGCTACATATATACTAGACCGTAGTATACATCAAAGATCATTTTATATATTCTGGATAAAATGTAACTATGATGGCCAAATACCTGGTCAGATCTTGAACAACACAGGGGGATCAGCAAGCTAGCTAAATGGGGCCAGGTCAAGTCGTTAAAGCAGACAATTAGCACTACACTTTGGTAGAAAACATGCATAGTGATTCATTTAGGTCATCTGGTTATCCTTTGCGCCCTAATTCCATCTGTGTTTAAAAAATGACCCTTTGTCTTCTGAATCATTTGCTTGTAAATTGATTCAATACTTGTATATAAAACCAATTGACCAAACATATAGTTCATTAATCCTATATATGCATGATAAGTTCCAATTGTTCACCAGATGAATTCATGATCATCACTTTGTATGTTCTTTGCTATAATGGAGAATTTTGCAGAGATTAATGGAGAATTTTATGCGAAATATTATTTTTTTTATTTTCAGGGCAACAGGTACCAGTTTTTAATGCAAACCGGCACCTATTATCCCTAAAAGGTGTCGTGTATGTGATAGGAACCGACACCTATTTGGACAGAATAGGTGCCGGTTTTAATATGAGCCGACACCTATTTGGCCAAATAGGTGTTGGTTTTATTAGGTGCCGGCACCTATTGAGCCCGAATAGGTGTCGGTTCTACATGAAAACCGACACCTATTCAATCGAATAGGTGCCGGTTGAAGAACCGTTACCAATGACTTTGGTCATTGGTGTCGGCAAATAGGTGTCGGGTCCGAAACCGGTACCTATTGGAGGTTCCGAACCGCCACCTATTAGGTTTTCTATACCAGTGCATCTCACGACTAGCAAGATTATGGCAACTTCCCCCATCAATTATCACTTTGACAACTTTATCTTGCACTTTGGCTCTAGTTTGAAATAAATTATGCCGCTGTCCAATTTCAGCATCTTGGACACTCAAGATTTGAGCCACCACAAGAGCAGCACCTTGCACGAAATCACATCTAGTATGTTCCTCATCCTCCTGGGCGTCCTCAACTTCCTCGACTTCTTCTTCACTAGCTGAATCAAATTCTCCATTGTCATTCACAAGAATCACCCGATTGTTTGGGCACTCCTTAATTACATGCCCACGGCCTCCACACTTGAAGCATTGGATCTCACTACTCTTGGCTGTAGAACCCACTGAAGTAGAGGTGGATGCTGCTGGTTTAGCACTCATGCTTGGGGCAGCAATGTTCTTCCCACTAAAAGCACCTTGAACATTGGAACGCAAACCTCCGCTTGAACTTTTTGCTGACGAAGGTGCAGCAGCAAACTTGGAGATTGATTTGCTTCCTCCTGACATAGTCCTTGCACCATATGACAAGAGCTTGCTGCTCTTAACATCTTGCTGTAGCAGCTCCTTCACTTTCTTGCCCATCTTCACTATGGTTGCTTGCACGATCAGGAGGTGGACGACGCCCTCTGGTTTCAGCTATAAGGGCCTGAAGATGTTGTGACAATCTATTTTGCCTTTCTTCCATGCTTTGCCTGAATTCATTCAATTGTGCCACAGTGACACAATCCTCAATCTCAACATTGGAACCCATCTTCTGTCAAATTAGTGAGAACAAAGCAACAAATATATGTGGAATACGAATTTATATGTGGAATATTACAACCTCACCGCTCTTACCAACAAAAGCTCTTATGAATTCCTGCGGATTACAGAGGAACAAATGTGTGGTGGTAACGGAGTGATGGTTAAGCGAATACAAGACCGGAGATACCGATTACGATGGCTTGTATGTGGAGCTTGGTGGGGATTAATTAAACAAGAAATGCAATCGATCCCTTGCTGTTGTAAAGTTAAGTAACAATCCAAACTAGAAGTTCCCTGCCTAGTGCTGATCAAAGGATATGGAATGATGTCAATCGATCAAACACACGCGCAAAGAAATTTCAAAGTTGATGCAAACAAAGAGTATGATTGGGATGCAAGTGTTGCGATCAAACCCAACCAAAGTTTTGCACCAAACACGAATAGCAGATTGGTTGCACAACTTGATGTAATAAACTTTCAGAACGTGCATATAAACAAACTGATCTTTCAACTTCTCTTTCACAACAACTTTTTTTTAAAAACCTTTCTTTTTTTAACACACTTTTTTTGATATAGAACTAAACACAGGGATCAGCTATAACACTTGCACACTTATGATATAAACAAAACATAACCAGTAGCAATAACTTGATAGGATCAAAGGTAACACGAAGGACGATAATGGCTATAGATTTTTTTGTGGCAATTTTCAGATATATAAAGAGGCTCAAAGGACACATAAAGGATATATGATCAGCAACTAAAACAAAGATTCTAATGGACTGAGACCTAACCGAACTCACAAGAATAACAGATTGAAACAAAGGGTTATGGCAAATATTTTTATGGCTTTTTCAGTGGATAGGACAAACAAAAATATATATGTAGCTAAGGGTAAAGAATCCTACCGTGGCAACTGAAGCTCTGATACCAGATGATACAGATGGGGGTCCCGATCTTCACGACGTAGGATAACCACCTTGATAACTAGCTGAAGAACTGCCGGATAACTTGCTGCAAGCAGCAATAACTAGTGCAATCTGACAAATAAAACTCAAAGCCAACCACCGTCTTTAACCGACAACCTGAATCGAGGATTCGCCCAACCACACTCTCAAAGAACCAACCAACACAGCCTACAATCAATCGAGAAAACTCGAAGGGAGTAAGAGCACCAATTGGGAGCGAATGAAGCCGCCGCTTCTGTAAATCCCACGAAGGAAATCACAAGAGCAAAAGGGTAGAGATCACTCTCTGGGGGTTTGTTAGCGCACAGCTGAACAAAGGGATTATGTATTTCAATTATTGTCGAAACTTGGTTTCGGCAATATGTTTTCTGGGGTCGCAGTCGAGATCGCCAAGCACAATGGGTTAAAAGAAAGAGAAGATTTAGACAGGTTCAGGCCCTCTCGCGAGGTAATACCCTACTCCTGTTTCGGTGGATTCGATCCGCCGAGTGTCTTTATTGATCTCGTGTGTCTAAAGCTCTTGCTTGTGAAATCACATATAGAAGCTAATCTCTGATCTAGTCTCAGATATCCCTCAAGGGACGCCCCCTACCCCCCTTATATAGTCTTGGGAGGAGGGCTTACAGATCGGAAACCCTATCTTATTCTAAGTTGGTTTCCTCAATCTTACCAAACCGTGACTATAGGCCGATTGCCTTATCTCTATCGGCAATCGTAACACCCAAGTCAAGTTCGGCTTACAGATATGGCAGGCGCAATCTATCCCTACCTTCAGTCGGATAAGCTTGCCATGTAGATACCCGATTGCCATAATCTCCACAGTAACCCCCGAGTCCTTTTCAGTCGACGAGACAACTCAGCTTCAAACCAAAGCAGCACTTCAGCCAAAAAATCTCTTTGACCGAGTGCTTTTGGCGCCGAGTGATTCCATCATCTCTGCCTGAATCTTCCCGAGTGGCTCCAAAGACTGTGAAGGGCTGGAAAAACGTATAAAAATCTCTCAAAAATAAATATCTAGGTGCATCTCCTGATACACCTAATTAGGTGTAGCCCCCGACTATGTGGTTAGTCAAAAATAGGCTAAGCATATAGTCAAGAACTATAAAAGATCATTCTTATGTAGATGCCTAGCTCATGCTAAAGCAATCATAGAAATCTCATTACTCGGCAAGTTCATACTTATCCGAGTGAATTTGCCCGAGTCATCTCAGAACAAATAATTCAATCAGCCTATATGGGTGAAAAACACTCGGTAAGCTCAAGCTTATCCAAGTGGATTTGCCCGAGTAATCCCAGAACAAATATTTCAATCATCCCTCATGGGAAAACAAGTTCTTTCAATCATATGAAAAATATGACCAAGTTATTAAATAGCTTATGCCATAATACTAGTCTCAATCTATAAAGATCTTCACCAAGGTGGAAAAACAAACAGCATTGGTAAGGTTACCTGACCAAATGCCAAAAAACCAAACAGCTCTTGTCATCAAGGTAGCAATAAAAACTTAGCTGTCGGTCACCTTCCAAGTTGCACCGTGCCAGCTTCCCATGAAGTCAAGCAAACCGCGGTATGGAAGGATTTTTTAAAGGTATAGGGCACTCGGACACGCGCATATTGCCAGAGCAAATCTGCTTAAGCACATCCGCTTAAGTCCCTAAGGACACGCATCGGACCACACCTTAGCTGGGCCGTAGATTTTCTTATGGGATCGGCCCAATTACTAGAAAACCTAACGCAACCCTCAAATCTTTCTATAAATATGCGAGGTCGTCCCCGCCTCTTCGTCTTCCAAAAGATTCCCCTTTTCGCAGCACTGTTCACCAGTCCATCGCGGAGAACCCTAGACTCGCGCACTCCCAAATCCATCCATCTAGGAACTCGCTCTCTGCAACATCCAGCCTCCGCAGCCAAATCTCCCACGTTCCCTTGTCAAAAATCTGACCTTTTCCAGCCAGATCCACTTCCCATCAACCCCACTCTCATGGCGGAGGAAAGAAGGATCCCGTTTGACCAATGGGCCGCATCGGACGTGAAGGAAACCACTCTCAAAGAGATGGTAAAGCACGGCGTGCTTCCGCCAAAGGAGATTGTGGGATGGCGCCCGGCGGCGGGGGAGGAGTTCCCGACCCCGAACACCGGTGAGCTCGTTGTTTTCACTTTCTTTTTCTATTGCGGGTTCAGCCTTCCCACCTCCGAGTTCTTCCGGGGGCTTCTGGATTACTATGGGCTTCATCTCTACCATCTGAACCCCAACTCAATGCTTCACATAGCTCTCTTCATTCATGTATGTGAAGCCTTTCTTGGCATCCTCCCCCACTTCCATCTCTTCCGTCGCATGTTCTATCTCAAACCTCATCCGAACAAGGACCAGCCTTGTGTCGTTGGCGGGGCAGGTTTCCAACTCCGCGGATCTCTCCGCAAGGATTATTTTTCTCTTCCCTTGAAGTCTTCCAACAAGGGATGGCCCGCGGGCTGGTTCTACATTAGCAACCTAGAACCCAGCCTGCCATCTTTCGTCGGCCTTCCTCCTGTCCCAAGTCCATCATGGAGCACTGTTCCAGTAGCCCAAGATTGGGACGAGGCCAACGAGCTGCTCGCAAAGATCCCGCGATGAAGCAAAGGGGTCTTTGCGGGGAACAAATCACTCGGCACTTCATCAGGTGCCGACTGGCTCCGATCAAGGAACGGTCAAAGCCGGCCTTCGAGTATGAAGGCGGAACGGACCCCAATCGAGAAGACCCAGATCCACTCAAGTACGAGATCCTGAAGATCCGGATGTACAAGCTCTTCTCGACTGGAATTGCAGTTGAGCGGGCCCTCATTCTGCCAGTCCTCCCCTTCAGCATTCACCGACCTCCTCCTCCGGTAAGCCGATTGGTTGCTTCATAGTATCTTTCTATCTTGACATCTTGTCTCTGAACATTGTACACTCTTTCTTCTGTAGGAAAACGCCTCTATCACCTCCAAGCCATACAAGGTGTCCCATGACGACACGCCGCGTCGCCCCGCCAAGAAGCCGGCTGGCGGGATCAAGATCCAAAGCGACCCGGTCGGGAAGCGAGCGGCGCCGAGTGAAGACTCGAACAAACGCGCAAGCAAGAGGAGGCTGATTATAGAGGACTCGGATGACGACGTCCCGGCTCCTCCCACCGAGACACCACCTTTGAGACGATCGCCGCGGATAGCGCCGAAGATCCGCCGGTCATCCAGGTATGCTCTGAAATCGAAGTCTGAACTCTTTTGTTAAAAACTTCCCTTTATCTTTATCCTTGCTGTATTTCGCTTTCGCAGGAGGCCCCAGGACATAGATCCTGCCGGGGGAATGAAAAATCAACCCCAACCGCTGCTCCCCAACCCCAACCCCAACCATGATTCGCTCCTAGCCTTGAAACACTACGACAAGCACATTTCGTAGTGCTCGAGCAGTCAGCCTTGGTGGCTGCATTTGTTGATGTGCATTACAACTCCCTCCGAACCGAGAACCCACGCAAATCAGAAGCATGGATCGCTAAGCAGCATAGACTGCATTTCGGTGATTGGTTACAGAAGCATATCATGGCTGCGAATCCTGATAGTGACCAGTTGTACGTTTTGTCTCGAGGGCCTGCGAGCACTATTCATTCATTCCAAAGGTATGATATTAATGGGTATACATTTTACACGAGAACGCAGGATGCCAAGAGCAAATATCAGAATAGTGGTGTCCGTATAGATGCCTTCGACGGTAATGGTGTAAAACAAACATACTATGGCTATATAGAGGCAATCTGGGAGCTTGAGTATGGACCGCTGAAGGTACCACTTTTCCAGTGTCAATGGGTCAAAATTCCAAGTGGTTTGAAAATTGACAAGTACGGGATGTTCATCATGGACCTAAACAATGTGGGTTATCAAGATGAACCTTTTGTGCTCGCAAACTCTATAACACAAGTATTCTATGTCAAGGACCCATCATCGGTGACTGATCGCCATGTAGTTCTCAATGGAAAGTGAAACATTGTTGGAGTTGAGAATATCACCGATGAGGAAGGCTACGATCAAATTGGCGAGTTACCACCTTTTGCAACAGATGTAGACGAAGGTGAAGAAAGTCAAGAAGACGGAGAAGAAGTCGAAGAAGAGGAGAAAGCCCCATATGTTCACAGTGATCATGAAGGAGTAATAGTGATCGACTTATAAGTTGGAATTTGATTGTAACATATCTGCAATTTTGGAACTGAATGAATATATTCGCATGCAGTCCCGTTGTAACAATCAATGGTTGGATTTAATTTGCTGGATGATTATATATCAATTGATGCATACATATCAGGCCCATTGGCAGCCTAAGTTGCATGCGTATGTAATGTTAGTGGATAGGGTTTTGGAGAATAGGTGCCGGATCCAACTAAAAACCGACACCTATTTCTCCTAATAGGTGCTGGTTATTTGGAAAAACCGGCACCTATTTCTCCTAATAGGCACCGGTTTTTATTTGGACCCGGCACCTATAAAGTCAGTATATATATATTTCCTGATCTGTCGCCTCCTCGGTGTCGTCTAGATCCACTGCCAGGCCACCCGTCCAGCGTCGCCCACCTGTCCTTCATCGCCCACCTCCGACCTGTCCAGCGCCGCCGTCGTCCAGATCCGCCACACGCCCACCCGTCCAGCGTCGCCCGCCCGTCCTCCGTCAAACCCAACGCCTGCCGCCGTCCTCCGCCCGCCGTCATCGTCCAGTGTCTTCGCCCTCCTCCGGGCTGCCTCCGCCGCCCCGTGATCTCCGGCCCGCCTCCACCGCCGGCCGGCATCATCCCTGCAACGCCGGCCGCCCCCTTAGGCTGCTGCGAAGCACTTCGGCATAGTCAACCCGGACCGATGTAAGTTCCTTTAGCACATTTTTCTTTAGGGTTTTGTTTCTTTAGGGTTTTTCCACTTATTCAGTGCTAACAACAAGCTCGTGATGAACTGTTGAGTCAACATGGGGGAGGGGGCAAGCTTCTTCAACATCAAGAAGTTAACAGTGCTTCTTCAACATCCCCGAAAGCCGGCTCCAGACAAGGACTCCATACAAGGTCTGTCTATCTGTCCTTTTCTCTCTTCTCCTGCTTGACAAGGAAACAGTTGTCTACTTCGATTTATTTTAAGTTCATGGTAGTTTCTTGAGAGACGTCTTAGGCACCCATCTGTACACCGAAAATAATCAAGATGGACAAATGCCTGCTGCTGGTTTCCTCTGTTATGCAGTTCCAACTTGCTATATTTTTTGATCTTGGCTGAACTGATTAAAGGCCAACTAAGGCACCGAACAATGTATTTCTTCAAGCAATGATCAGTCGTCCCTAAAACCTTGGATTGAAACAGTCTGTTCTGATTTTGTAATAATGGTATATATCAACCTTTAGTTCTGTTAATTGCTCTTATCTTGTGAAATCACTCCTGTTTGCCATGGTTTTCCAGTAACAAATAATCCACTGTTAGTCTGTTACACCAGGGAGTTAATTGCTCCTGCCTTGTGAAATAATTTCCAGTTTCAATTTCAGCTGTTGTGTTCCACTGGCATGACTTAAACACCGTGTGGAAGTTGGGTGTTGCATTGTTTTGACTGTTGAAAGAATCAACTGCCTTCATCCTAAAAATGATACTATCTATTATTAAATCCATGCAACTAGACCACACTGATCTAGTATTCATATAGCACAGGACAGTTCATGCTGCTGAGTTAGCCCAAACTGCCCATCTAGTTGCAAAGTGTAGAATCAACCCCATCCATAGATAATGATGTAATCTAGCTCTCAGCCAATTTTCATGTGAGCCTTGCTCAAGTGGTTTAGGCGATTTTAATTTTTGAGTATGACTGTTGCTTTTTTAGTCAAAATCTGGATAATAGTTTTAGTATGTACCCTCCGAAATTCTGGACAGATTCTGAAGCCTGTTTTCAAGTGTGAATTAGAAAATTTAAATGGCAGAACAAAAATGTGCTTTCTACATAAAAGATCTAGGTCTTGTTTTGTAGATTTCTAAAATGTATTTATTTGCAGTCATATCCTTTTTATATTTCAAGATACAAAGGTTTGAACCAGCAGTATTGTTTATAGTCCAAGCGGCGTTCCTTCTTTCCTTCTTTCCTTCTTTCCTTCTTGTGTCCCCCCTCTTCTTTCCTTCTGCATTTTTCTTTAGGGTTTTGTTTCTTTAGGGCCACAACACGGCTGTGGTTTTCTTGACTGTTCACCTTTATCTGAAATATTAGTAAAGAAAACTTATTTCAAAAAAGGAGAGAAAGCTAAGCGGCGGCTGACGACGACAACCGATCAAAGTCGGTGTCTCCTAATCTCTCTCTCTTTTTACTTGTAGCTGTGATAATAAGAATAATGGCAGTAATAGTTTAAGCACGTGTTGTTTTAACTTGGAATCAAATTTTGAACTTTGTACTGTATTTAGCCGGGCCATAAAAAGCATGGGTTTTTTTAATTCTTACGAAAATTGAGCATTCCTATAAATTTGTTATACCTTAATGGGACCTTTTGAACCTGTATTATGCAAAAGGTTTATATTTTCATTTTCTCAAGAGAAACATTTGTTCACTTAATTTCAGTACTCAAATGTGTTACTCCTAATTGTTTACTAATATTGCTTACTAATATTCCTAATTTCAGTACTCATTTGTTTACTAATATTGCTTGACAAGGGTGTTCAGCAATTTTGTGCAATAAATGCATTACAGCCCTTTAGGACTATAGATACTTTTCAGATTTATTGCTCTAGTCCGTTTGAAAACCGGCTAACTTCACTGATTCTTTTCTAGGTTAGAAAACCACTTACCAAGATACTATTGCGGATGCAACTTTCAAGAATTACAGTTTTCTCTTGATGTTTAATCTTTTTCACTAGATCCCAAGTACAAGCGAGTAAGCCAGCCCTCCGATATATTTACGAGTCTCGGGTTCACCACATTATACAGAAACCGACTTCAACATGAAAGAATCATTTGTAGAGTCCGATGGTAACACACACAGTTTTAACACTTGCAATGAAGTACACCTGCCATTAAAGCTCCTTCTGCAAACTTTCAGTTATCTAGATTTGGATTTCCTATATACTTGAAGTTTTGGTAATATGATGCTTAACGTAGATGGCAATACTTTACGGACTATATAGTTTATATGGATCGTAAGAAGTTATCTAGAATTCGCACAAGACAAGTGGAAGTTGGCTGTTGCAATGAGTATTTCTTTTTGTGGCGTCATTGGATTCTCATCTCGAAGGACATTGTGCATGTGCTCTCTTCTTCTTTAATCTTTTGTTTTCTTTGGCTTTTGGCTGGTCACTAAGGCCCATCTAGTTGCAAAGTGTAGAATCAACCCCATCCATAGATAATGATGTAATCTAGCTCTTAGACAATTTTCATGTGTTTTTAATGGATGGTAAAATAAGCCTTGCTCAAGTGGTTTAGGCGATATGAATTTTTAGTATGGTTGTTTTTTTGTCAAAATCGGACAGATTCAAGCCTGTTTTCAAGTGTGAATTAGACAATTTAAATGGCAGAACAAAAATGTGCTTTCTACATAAAAGATCTAGTCTTGTTTTGTAGATTTCTAAAATGTATTTATTTGCAGTCATATCTTTTTTATATTTCAAGATACAAAGGTTTGAAGCAAAGTATTGTTTATAGTCCAAGCGGCGTTCCTTCTTTCCTTCTTTCCTTCATTCCTTTGTTCCTTCTTTTCTTCTTTCCTTCTTTCCTTCTTGTGTCCCCCTCTTCTTCCCTTCTGCATTTTTTAAAAAACATGAGCAGATGAGAAGTAATATTTTCACACACACATATACATATTATATATATATATAAGTTATATATATAAGTTATATATATAGGTTTTTAGAAATTCCTTTTCTCTGTTAAAAAAGTCCAATTTACACGAATGTTCAGAATCATTTTTGGATTAACTCTCTCAAACTTTTGATCATTATAGTGTAGAAAATATCCCGGGAACAAGATAACAGTATGCCTGCAATTTCCGGAGAAAACGACGGTGGTCCTGGTAGCCCAAGTGGCTTTCTAAACTTTAACCCTGAAAGCGTGGAGGAGGCTACCCCTTCGGCCATTGTGAACTCTGGTGATACCGGGACCTCATCGACAAAAAGGGGGAGAGGTCCAACTAGGATGCCCTCGGGCCTTTACACTATAACAGCGTTAGATCCGGACGGGAACCCTACAGCTCCTACGTCGGTACACACGCCATACTCAAATGCTATAGGTGTCATCGTGAAGGATGACATCCCAATCAAGTACCGATACTGGAAGAGCAGTGATCCAGATCTATTGGAGTGGACGGTACCAGAAAGAGACAAGGACCTTGCTTGGGACAAGTTGAAGCAGACATTCCAGTTTCTCACGGGATCAGAACAACTCGCAAAGCAGAGGGCCCTTGAGAGGATGAGCGTCAGCTTCCGAAAGTTCAAGACGGACCTTACCAATAAGTTTGTGAAGCGGGGGATGACACCAAATTCTGAAGATCCCAATTATCGTAGGTGCCGCATTTTCTGGGATGAATTTGTGGCGTAGAGAACATCAGATGAGGCGAAGAGGTTAGCGAAAGGAATCAAGCCAATGCGGCCAAAAACTTGTTCCCTCATCGTCTCGGCCGTAGCGGTTATGCCAAGAATGTAGAGAAATAGCGAACGAGGGAGGAAGAGCTGTTGGAAAACGGGATCGAGATTGAGACAAAGGACTGGTGAGAACGAGGAAAGAATTACCAATACGCCCGAGGGGCATCGCTCTCTAATACAGGCGAGTTGGTACACAAGTGTCCAAATTCACAAGAAGTGTCCCGAAGGCTACATGATGCACATCATCAGGCTTCTGAGGGCTCTTTTGTTCCAAGCAGGGAGAAAGATGAGCTCACACTTGCATTACAGAATGCTGAGCATCTGAGACGCACAAGGGGAGTAGGCCTCGTACCATGGAGGGAAGGTTTTCCTGAGGACAGACATAGATACCGGTCTCGAAGTAATAAAAATTCCATGAGACCAATTAGAACAGATGAGAGTCCTAATGGAAAAAGTTCAAAAGATGGAGGCATTGCTAATGGAGGCGGGGATTGGCGGCGATGCTGGCCGTTTAGCAAGTCCAACAGGGAGGAAAAGCAGTTGCGCTTCAACTGAGGTTCCTCAAGAACCGGAGACGACTCGTCACCCTGTGGATGCAATCATAGTACGTACTGCATGTAGGTTGCATGTGCCACTGCAGAGTCAAAACCTCACTATAGAGGTGGCACGCGGTGGCACATCCTGTAGTGGAGGGAGGAAGGATACACGGTAATCCAATACCAACTGGCTACTCAAGGGTTGAAGTGGAGGACGTGTCGAGTAGATACAGGGCCATCCAGCTTGAATTTCCTCCAGAGGTAGGGGTGAACACTCTTGGAGAAGCTATCCACAACGTCATCGTGTGGCGCAAGAGGTTCATTGTCTTTCCTTCAGGAGATGGTGATGACAAGCCAAGCGATGGCTGGTCTAGCTCTAGCAGGCCTGCTGTCTCCCCCCAAAGAATGCCAACTCCACCACCGTTGCCACGTAAGAGCCCGTCTCCTCCGCCGTCACAACGAGCTCCTGATGAGAAGCCCAAAAAGAGGGGTCGACTGTGCAAATCTACAGATATGTCTGAACCATCTACTGTTAAGAAGGGCAAGAAAGCGACTATTTCTACAAAGTCGGAGCCATCCCCGAAAGTGTCAGTTCAAGTACAGGACCACTTCATTCGCATGGCAAGGCCACCAGACCCGACGCAACCTATTTTGGACTTTCAGCGCACGATCTAGAAAAAGAAATTGCAAGAATTTTCCAAGGTTCAATTCACGAAAGACACCAAGAAGAATGAGAAAGAATTTCTGCAAAGTGCAGGGCTGAAGAGTTTGTCTGATGTGGACAATATTGCGAAGGCACCTTTGGCAGCTAAGTTCAAGTTAGATGGTCCTTTGACCACCGACGAATATCGCAACGTCATTGCAAATTGCACTCAGATGAGAAGGGTGGAAGAGTGGTACCTATAGATGGCAAAGTAGGGTAAGGAGACATTCGATGTCTTTTACAAGAACGAGGACTTTCATCACGACGATGGAGTAATCTGGGTCCCATTTGATGAACTATTTCAGCTATACAATCTGAGGGAGCTAGACGTATCGATACTTCAAATATGGGCATTGTAAGCATACTCAAACCCCTATATAGTATTTCTAAGTTCATACCCTTATTAGACTTTGTAAGTTGTCTAACTTGTTTCCTTATGCAGAATGGGGGCGCTTGAATGTAGAGCGACCTGTAACAAACTAGCATTCCTCGATCCTGCGATTGTCAATGCCAATCAGATTGAAGGATGCCCAACGTCCCAAAAAATGGTGCTGGACTACTGTACATCTCATTTGTCAAGCTTCAGGACATGAATACGATTCTTCGCCCTACAACTTTAAGTAAGTGAGGCAGTTATCATTCCACCTACCATTTGTCCTTACTCAGTGTTAATTGCCCTGTCCCTTTGTATGTAGGAACCACTGGATCCTTCTTGTGATCCATTTAAATGATTCCAAAATCCTCGTTCGGATGGATTGAGGAAACCGCGAGAAGATTTCCAATCCGTAATTGACATCCTCAATAAGACACTAGTGAAGTACAAGAAGAAGTGCATTCGACACGCTCCCTGTTCAAATACATTGGGTAACTGCCGCCACCCTTGGTGCCAACGTCAAGATCAAGGAATGAGAACATGTGGGTTCTACACGATGAAATTTATGTGGACTTTCATGGAGATCGACAACTGGAACATTACGGATGCTGAGGTTCATCTTTTTTTTAAGACGGGAAATACGCGTTTGTAAACACATAGTGTGGTTTCACATATTCAAGGTTTCCATTTGCAGAAATTAAAGCTCCCAACAAGTAAGTTGCTGCCACATGTTTGCTTCGCCCTCGCTGAACAACTCTGCGGGTTCATCTTCGAACATGTCATCTCAGAGACCGGCGTCTATCACATTTCGTGAGTGGGTTTCCTTGAGGTGGCGGCACATGTGCCAATTTAGAGAGTCGATCGACGGCAAAGGATATTCAAACTAAGCATTAGTGGGCAGAACTTACATTTTTAAGCTTGTAGATCCGTTATTTGGATTGTTATATCGAACATGATCTAAGTTTATATATTTTATTAATGTCTTTCTATTTGTATTTCTTGAACAATTATCTAATCATGTGTTATGTTTTTCTAGTTAATATTTTTATCCCTCAAAGCAACAGGTCATCTCACCGTGAATGGCATGGGTGAGGCCGGTATCGTCGTCGTTGTCCCTGTAAGCAGCATGCAAGTATGTGTAACTATAGTTTTCATAGGAGTATGAGTTTAGAGCATTTGAGATGTTGTAGAGCTCAAGCGAATATTTGTCAAGTCTCCTGAGATGTGTAACACATCTGGTCGCCGTCTTCGTGTGGTTTGACGGGCACGTCTCAGGCTGAAGTTGACTGGCACGCTGAGTCCCAGCAATATCTCCTATGTTCTCTGCTCGAGCTTCGGGTTTTATATGTTACGCCTTGCGAGACTAATTATCCATGCATGGACCCTGATGTTAGGCCTCAAATAACTATTCATGATAATATTTTTTAAAAAGATATCTTGTAATTTGAATATCTGAAATTCATGAATACTAGTAAACTGAAGTTATGAAAGATCTTGTACATAAATACTTGTAATTTTGATTGGTATGTATACATACAATAATATGTCCACAATATAAGTATGGGTTACTATATGATATATGAATTTGATTCTGATCTTGTGGGATACTTACTGAACTAGCAATGAAAATCCAACTTAAAAATAATATCGCGAGGTTCGAAAAGATAGTTAATAGTGCCATTTTAGTGGATTATTCACTGTTTTTCTATCAGTGGTACCATTTACAATAACTTATGTGTAGCTGTTTGAAAGGCTGTCTTTGACTGCTTGTTGTTCAGAAGTTCATGCCAACTGAATGCATATGTCCTGCTACGTGATCACCATCTATACATATACATTTTTCTTTGTTTCATGGATGTCATCGCTGCTAAGCATTCGAACAACATCGGACATGGTGGGGCGCTCCACTGATTTCTCTTGCACACACATTAGTGCCACCACAAGACATTTGATCATCTCTCCAGGTTCGTATTCATCACCATGATTGATCAATGAAGTCACACCATCTTCCGTCCTTCCACATTCCCCATACCTGAAAAAAATAATTACCAAGTTTGATGGTAGGGATATCCATATATTTCTGCAATTATCTGATCCGAACACAAACTCAAATTCAATAAAGCAGGGCAAGGGAAACTATCCCTATGGTTTATGGAAAAGAAAACTGGAGAATGACCTACAACCACCCCTCAACAGTAATAGATATTTGAGAATTTTTTTCTTCCAATTCTAAAGATTTTCAATTGCTTACATATTCAAGAAGATTTTGAAATTCTCCATAGTGCTGAAAACCTGCGCTCCTCCTGCCACTCATAATTTCAAGAAGCAGGACACCGAAACTGAAAACATCTGATTTGATTGAGAGAAGGCCCTCAGATGCATATTCAGGTGCCATGTAACCACTGACAAGATGGAATGCAGTAGAGTTAGAAAGCAAATGTGTAGGTAGAAACCTCAGTAACTACTAATATTGTTAGTTTCTTGCTCTTACAATGTTCCCACAAGTCTGCTTGCTTTTGCTTGAGAGGCATCCGATGGGAATATCCTTGCCATGCCAAAATCAGAAATTTTAGGGTTTAACTCAGAGTCCAACAGAATGTTGCTTGCTTTCAAGTCCTGTTAATTTTTTTACAGTTCACACTTTCACTCCTGTTAATTCTGTTGTCATTTTCTAGTACGGCAACTGCTGATAATTGATCACATTTATTTGGACACCGACACCTATTATTTCTGAGCTTAGGAGCTTGAGTTATTTTGACCATGCTGAATCAATTTCTTAATATGGTAGCTTTACTAGTTCTTAATATGGTTCAGCAAGAGAAACACAACCAAGTGGATTTGATTCATTTAGACTGTAATTTTAATTCATTTAGACTGTAATTTTAACAACGATACTACAAAGTTCGTAAATATTTCAGTTGATATGACTATATGAGTCGATCAGATCGAGCTACATATATACTAGACCGTAGTATACATCAAAGATCATTTTATATATTCTGGATAAAATGTAACTATGATGGCCAAATACCTGGTCAGATCTTGAACAACACAGGGGGATCAGCAAGCTAGCTAAATGGGGCCAGGTCAAGTCGTTAAAGCAGACAATTAGCACTACACTTTGGTAGAAAACATGCATAGTGATTCATTTAGGTCATCTGGTTATCCTTTGCGCCCTAATTCCATCTGTGTTTAAAAAATGACCCTTTGTCTTCTGAATCATTTGCTTGTAAATTGATTCAATACTTGTATATAAAACCAATTGACCAAACATATAGTTCATTAATCCTATATATGCATGATAAGTTCCAATTGTTCACCAGATGAATTCATGATCACCACTTTGTATGTTCTTTGCTATAATGGAGAATTTTGCAGAGATTAATGGAGAATTTTATGCGAAATATTATTTTTTTTATTTTCAGGGCAACAGGTACCAGTTTTTAATGCAAACCGGCACCTATTATCCCTAAAAAGGTGCCGGTATGTGATAGGAACCGACACCTATTTGGACAGAATAGGTGCCGGTTTTAATATGAGCCGACACCTATTTGGCCAAATAGGTGTTGGTTTTTAATAGGTGCCGGCACCTATTGAGCCCGAATAGGTGTCGGTTCTACATGAAAACCGACACCTATTCAATCGAATAGGTGCCGGTGGAAGAACCGTTACCAATGACTTTGGTCATTGGTGTCGGCAAATAGGTGTCGGGTCCGAAAACGGTACCTATTGGAGGTTCCGAACCGCCACCTATTAGGTTTTCTATACCAGTGCATCTCACGACTAGCAAGATTATGGCAACTTCCCCCATCAATTATCACTTTGACAACTTTATCTTGCACTTTGGCTCTAGTTTGAAATAAATTATGCCGCTGTCCAATTTCAGCATCTTGGACACTCAAGATTTGAGCCACCACAAGAGCAGCACCTTGCACGAAATCACATCTAGTATGTTCCTCATCCTCCTGGGCGTCCTCAACTTCCTCGACTTCTTCTTCACTAGCTGAATCAAATTCTCCATTGTCATTCACAAGAATCACCCGATTGTTTGGGCACTCCTTAATTACATGCCCACGGCCTCCACACTTGAAGCATTGGATCTCACTACTCTTGGCTGTAGAACCCACTGAAGTAGAGGTGGATGCTGCTGGTTTAGCACTCATGCTTGTGGCAGCAATGTTCTTCCCACTAAAAGCACCTTGAACATTGGAACGCAAACCTCCGCTTGAACTTTTTGCTGACGAAGGTGCAGCAGCAAACTTGGAGATTGATTTGCTTCCTCCTGACATAGTCCTTGCACCATATGACAAGAGCTTGCTGCTCTTAACATCTTGCTGTAGCAGCTCCTTCACTTTCTTGCCCATCTTCACTATGGTTGCTTGCACGATCAGGAGGTGGACGACGCCCTCTGATTTCAGCTATAAGGGCCTGAAGATGTTGTGACAATCTATTTTGCCTTTCTTCCATGCTTTGCCTGAATTCATTCAATTGTGCCACAGTGACACAATCCTCAATCTCAACATTGGAACCCATCTTCCTGTCAAATTAGTGAGAACAAAGCAACAAATATATGTGGAATACGAATTTATATGTGGAATATTACGACCTCACCGCTCTTACCAACCAAAGCTCTTATGAATTCCTGCGGATTACAGAGGAACAAATGTGTGGTGGTAACAGGAGTGATGGTTAAGCGAATACAAGACCAGAGATACCAATTACGATGGCTTGTATGTGGAGCTTGGTGGGGATTAATTAAACAAGAAATGCAATCTGATCCCTTGCTGTTGTAAAGTTAAGTAACAATCCAAACTAGAAGTTCCCTGCCTAGTGCTGATCAAAGGATATGGAATGATGTCAATCGATCAAACACACGCGCAAAGAAATTTCAAAGTTGATGCAAACAAAGAGTATGATTGGGATGCAAGTGTTGCGATCAAACCCAACCAAAGTTTTGCACCAAACACGAATAGCAGATTGGTTGCACAACTTGATGTAATAAACTTTCAGAACGTGCATATAAACAAACTGATCTTTCAACTTCTCTTTCACAACAACTTTTTTAAAAACCTTTCTTTTTTTAACACACTTTTTTTGATATAGAACTAAACACAGGGATCAGCTATAACACTTGCACACTTATGATATAAACAAAACATAACCAGTAGCAATAACTTGATAGGATCAAAGGTAACACGAAGGACGATAATGGCTATAGATTTTTTTGTGGCAATTTTCAGATATATAAAGAGGCTCAAAGGACACATAAAGGATATATGATCAGCAACTAAAACAAAGATTCTAATGGACTGAGACCTAACCGAACTCACAAGAATAACAGATTGAAACAAAGGGTTATGGCAAATATTTTTATGGCTTTTTCAGTGGATAGGACAAACAAAAATATATATGTAGCTAAGGGTAAAGAATCCTACCGTGGCAACTGAAGCTCTGATACCAGATGATACAGATGGGGGTCCCGATCTTCACGACGTAGGATAACCACCTTGATAACTAGCTGAAGAACTGCCGGATAACTTGCTGCAAGCAGCAATAACTAGTGCAATCTGACAAATAAAACTCAAAGCCAACCACTGTCTTCAACCGGCAACCTGAATCGAGGATTCGCCCAACCACACTCTCAAAGAACCAACCAACACAGCCTACAATCAATCGAGAAAACTCGAAGGGAGTAGGAGCACCAATTGGGAGCGAATGAAGCCGCCGCTTCTGTAAATCCCACGAAGGAAATCACAAGAGCAAAAGGGTAGAGATCACTCTCTGGGGGTTTGTTAGCGCACAACTGAACAAAGGGATTATGTATTTCAATTATTGTCGAAACTTGGTTTCGGCAATATGTTTTCTGGGGTCGCAGTCGAGATCGCCAAGCACAATGGGTTAAAAGAAAGAGAAGATTTAGACAGGTTCAGGCCCTCTCGCGAGGTAATACCCTACTCCTGTTTCGGTGGATTCGATCCGCCGAGTGTCTTTATTGATCTCGTGTGTCTAAAGCTCTTGCTTGTGAAATCACATATAGAAGCTAATCTCTGATCTAGTCTCAGATATCCCTCAAGGGGCGCCCCCTACCCCCCTTATATAGTCTTGGGAGGAGGGCTTACAGATCGGAAACCCTATCTTATTCTAAGTTGGTTTCCTCAATCTTACCAAACCGTGACTATAGGCCGATTTCCTTATCTCTATCGGCAATCGTAACACCCAAGTCAAGTTCGGCTTACAGATATGGCGGGCGCAATCTATCCCTACCTTCATCGGATAAGCTTGCCATGTAGATACCCGATTGCCATAATCTCCACAAGTAGCCCCGAGTCCTTTTCGGTCGACGAGACAACTCAGCTTCAAACCAAAGCAGCACTTCACCAAAAATCTCTTTGACCGAGTGCTTTTGGCGCCGAGTGATTCCATCATCTCTGCCTGAATCTTCCCGAGTGGCTCCAAAGACTGTGAAGGGCTGGAAAAACGTATAAAAATTTCTCAAAAATAAATATCTAGGTGCATCTCCTGATACACCTAATTAGGTGTAGCCCCCGACTATGTGGTTAGTCAAAAAATAGGCTAAGCATATAGTCAAGAACTATAAAAGATCATTCTCATGTAGATGCCTAGCTCATGCTAAAGCAATCATAGAAATCTCATTACTCTGCAAGTTCATACTTATCCGAGTGAATTTGCCCGAGTCATCTCAGAACAAATAATTCAATCAACCTATATGGGTGAAAAACACTCGGTAAGCTCAAGCTTATCCAAGTGGATTTGCCCGAGTAATCGCGGAACAAATATTTCAATCATCCCTCATGGGAAAACAAGTTCTTTCAATCATATGAAAAATATGACCAAGTTATTAAATAGCTTATGCCATAATACTAGTCTCAATCTATAAAGATCTTCACCAAGGTGGAAAAACAAACAGCATTGGTAAGGTTACCTGACCAAATGCCAAAAAACCAAACAGCTCTTGTCATCAAGGTAGCTATAAAAACTTAGCTGTCGGTCACCTTCCAAGTTGCACCGTGCCAGCTTCCCATGAAGTCAAGCAAACCGCGGTATGGAAGGATTTTTTAAAGGTATAGGGCACTCGGACACGCGCATATTGCCAGAGCAAATCTGCTTAAGCACATCCGCTTAAGTCCGTAAGGACACGCATCGGACCACACCTTAGCTGGGCCGTAGATTTTCTTATGGGATCGGCCCAATTACCAGAAAACCTAACGCAACCCTCAAATCTTTCTATAAAGATGCGAGGTCGTCCCCGCCTCTTCGTCTTCCAAAAGATTCCCCTTTTCGCAGCACTGTTCACCAGTCCATCGCGGAGAACCCTAGACTCGCGCGCTCCCAAATCCATCCATCTAGGAACTCGCTCTCTGCAACATCCAGCCTCCGCAACCAAATCTCCCACGTTCCCTTGTCAAAAATCCGACCTTTTCCAGCCAGATCCACTTCCCATCAACCCCACTCTCATGGCGGAGGAAAGAAGGATCCCGTTTGACCAATGGGCCGCATCGGACGTGAAGGAAACCACTCTCAAAGAGATGGTAAAGCACGGCGTGCTTCCGCCAAAGGAGATTGTGGGATGGCGCCCGGCGGCGGGGGAGGAGTTCCCGACCCCGAACACCGGTGAGCTCGTCGTTTTCACTTCCTTTTTCTATTGCGGGTTCAGCCTTCCCACCTCCGAGTTCTTCCGGGGGCTTCTGGATTACTATGGGCTTCATCTCTACCATCTGAACCCCAACTCAATGCTTCACATAGCTCTCTTCATTCATGTATGTGAAGCCTTCCTTGGCATCCTCCCCCACTTCCATCTCTTCCGTCGCATGTTCTATCTCAAACCTCATCCGAACAAGGACCAGCCTTGTGTCGTTGGCGGGGCAGGTTTCCAACTCCGCGGATATCTCCGCAAGGATTATTTTTCTCTTCCCTTGAAGTCTTCCAACAAGGGATGGCCCGCGGGCTGGTTCTACATTAGCAACCTAGAACCCACCTTGCCATCTTTCGTCGGCCTTCCTCCTGTCCCAGTCCATCATGGAGCACTGTTCCAGTAGCCCAAGATTGGGACGAGGCCAACGAGCTGCTCGCAAAGATCCTGGCGATGAAGCAAAGGGGTCTTCGCGGGGAACAAATCACTCGGCACTTCATCAGGTGCCGACTGGCTCCGATCAGGGAACGGTCAAAGCCGGCCTTCGAGTATGAAGGCGGAACGGACCCCAATCGAGAAGACCCAGATCCACTCAAGTACGAGATCCTGAAGATCCGGATGTACAAGCTCTTCTCGACTGGAATTGCAGTTGAGCGGGCCCTCATTCTGCCAGTCCTCCCCTTCAGCATTCACCGACCTCCTCCTCCTGTAAGCCGATTGGTTGCTTCATAGTATCTTTCTATCTTGACATCTTGTCTCTCAACATTGTACACTCTTTCTTCTGTAGGAAAACGCCTCTATCACCTCCAAGCCATACAAGGTGTCCCATGACGACGCGCCGTGTCGCCCCGCCAAGAAGCCGGCTGGCGGGATCAAGATCCAAAGCGACCCGGTCGGGAAGCGAGCGGCGCCGAGTGAAGACTCGAACAAACGCGCAAGCAAGAGGAGGCTGATTATAGAGGACTCGGATGACGACGTCCCGGCTCCTCCCACCGAGACACCACCTTTGAGACGATCGCCGCGGACAGCGCCGAAGATCCGCCGGTCATCCAGGTATGCTCTGAAACCGAAGTCTGAACTCTTTTGTTAAAAACTTCCCTTTATCTTTATCCTTGCTGTATTTCGCTTTCGCAGGAGGCCCCAGGACATAGATCCTGCCGGGGGGAATGAAAAATCGACCCCAACCGCTGCTCCCGAGGCGCCAAGGCCAGCAGAGCCAAAGCCCCGGAGCCCACAACCAAGTGCGAGCGCTCCGGGGAAACAACCTTCACCTCCAAAGAGGGATGCCCCGAGGAAGGAGCCCCCAGCCCCCAGCCGGGATATCCCGACTGGAAACCAGTCAGCGGCCGGGAAGCCTGAGGCCGCGGCTCAAGCTCCCCCGACTGAGGGTCACTCGGCGCGGAGTCGGAAGAAGGATGCCAGCCGGGCCACTCCGCCTAAGCAAGCGGCCGCCGAAACCGGTGAGATTTGTTTCGAACTTCTCTTTTACCCTTTCGATTTGAATCTTTCATGTCCTCATTTGTCCTTCCTACTTGCCGACCACAGTGGAGGAGATCCCCAGGTTGCAGTCCTCTGAAACCTGGGTTCCCCCCATTCGGATCGAGTGGCGGGACTCGGAGGGCGAGAGGCAGGGCATCATCTTAGACCGGCAAGCCGAAAAAGATGAAAGGGATGCCCTTGTCGAGAGCCTGAACGAGGCGACCCGGCTGCTCAACGTAAGCCTTTGTCTTTCTCTTTAATTATATCATCATTATCTTTCAGTCGATCACTCTTCTGCTTTCGCGCGCAGAAGGAGTATTGCCGCTCAATGGCAAAATCTGAAGTGCTGGAGAAGCTGGTCCCCCACTTAAACTCCTTGGAGGACGTTCAGCGATAGCTGAAGGCCACTCAGGAGGAGGCCGCGTCAAGGGAGGTGGCTTTAAGGAGGGAGATCGCAGAGCTTCGGGAGGCGAATCTCGACCTCCGAGGATCAATCGGGAGTGAGCCCGTCTTTCCATTCTCTTCATGATTCCTATGTTGATTTCAGTTGTTGACGATCTTCTTTCGTAGAAAATTCTTCGGAGGTCCATTCGCTTCAAGTCCAGCTAGAAGCGGTCAGCCTCGACAAGGCCGAGATGGAGGCCGAGTTTGAAGGTAATCTTCTTTGGAGTAAAACTTCTTGTGCTGCTTTATTTCCGAGTGCTTTGAATGATCGGGACTTTTGGCGCTTACAAGGTAAAAACCCGAGCCCAATACGACATCTTGCTTGGGCGGATCAAACGAAGCGACGAGATGCGGGAAGAGGTCGCCAACGCCGACACGCCGATCTTGCTGTCCTTGTTCGATCAAGGAGTTGGGACCAACTCGCTAGAGCCGATCGAAATATTCGACAAGCTGCGGCTGGCTCCCGACCGATACCTGGCCAATATCACCGGCAGCCCATGGGGGCTGGTGCGGCTCTTGCCCGGACCAAGTCCCTTTACCCCCAAGTGGATATCCACTTGGTTGGAGAAGGCTTTGCGATGGAACGACGGACGAGCGGGCCTTGGACATGCTAAGCGAGGCGCAAGAAGCGGCGAAGAAGATATCCCTTGATGTAGTAAACAACTTCAAGATTTGATTTGTCTTTCGACTTTGTCTTGTAGATGTCACATATCCGTAACATTCTAATGTAGAACTTGTGATATTTTTAGTTTATTTATGTTAATGCCTTGATTCGAGCTTTTGCGTGAAATTTCTTAAGTAGTTTTCGCATGTCATCAAGCCTAGGCTCGATTAGGTCATCGAAAAACTCTCAGTCCTTAGACACTGAGCTCAAATCGAAGGACATTAAACAATGATAAACCAAATTATGCACAAAAGTTGATGAGGAAAACTTGAGCTTTATTGACATGTGTACCCTGCCGACTCAAGAAGTCATCTTGCTTGAGGTTGGCGATCAAGGAAAACATGAGGCCTTAGCCAAATTAGGCATAAAATCGTCGAAGATGCTCGATGTTCCGGGAGTTCTCCACCATAGACCCGTCTTCGCGCTTTAGCCGGTATGCACCGGGCCAAGTCACTTTAGCGATTATGTATGGTCCTTCCCATAAGGGAGATAACTTGTGTCGATCTTTGGTGGTCTAGATCTTGCGTAGGATCAGGTCGCCAACAATGAAAGCTCGTGCTCGCACGTTGTGACTGTGGTATCTTCTAAGCCCTTGAAGGTATTTGGCCGACTGGATGGGGCCTGCCTCATGGGCCTCTTCCAATCAGGTGAGGTCATCCACTCGGTCAGGGTCGTAGCGTTCATCATTGAAGCTGCGGACCCGGAGGGACTCATACTCCATCTTGTTTGGCAACATGGCTTCTGCGCCATAGACCAAAAAGAAAGGAGTTTGGCCGGTAGCCCGGCTGGGTGTGGTTCGCAGCGACCATAAAACCGAGGGAAGTTCTTGGACCCACTTGCCAGCGTAAGGGTTTAGGTGGTCGAAAACGCGAGCCTTGATGCCTTGGAGGACCATGCCGTTGGCTCGCTCGACTTGTCCGTTGCTTTTGGGGTGAGCTACTGATGCGTAGCAGATCTTGATTCTGAAATCTTCGCAGAATTCCTTGAAGATGCCTCCCGTGAATTGAGTCCCATTGTCAGTTATAATTCTGTTTGGGACGCCGAAGCGGTGCACGATGTTGAGGAAGAAGTCTCGTGCCTTGTCAGCAGTAATTGTGGCGACCGGCTTGGCTTCAATCCACTTGGAGAACTTGTCGATTGCAACGAAGAGGTCTGTGAATCCTCCTGGAGCTTTTTTGAAAGGGCCAACCATGTCCAGCCCCCATACCGCGAACGGCGAGGAAAGTAGGATTGTTTGAAGCTCCTGGGCCGGGACATGGCTTTGTCGGGCGAAAAACTGGCAGCCTTCGCAGGTTCGTACGACTTTATCCGCGTCGGAGACCGCAGTAATCCAGAAGAAACCTTGTCTGTAAGCTTTGCCGACTAGAGTGCGTGCTGCCGCATGGCTTCCGGATATGCCCGACTGGATGTCTTGGAGTAACTGCTTCCCTTCTTCCGGTGTGATGCACCTCATTAGAATTCCGGAGGGGCTTCTCTTGTATAGATCGGAGTCAACCATGACGTATGCTTGGCAACGACGCCGGACGCGTTCTGCTTCATCCCGGTCATCTGGCAGCTCTTGCTGAATTAAGAATTTGATGAGCGGCGTCGTCCAGTCGGTATCGGTCATGGCGACTTCGTTCATGGCTTGCTCGGTGAGAGTTGTCTTTGCCGAGATGGTAGGTTCATAGAGATGTTCGACAAAGACGTCTATTGGGGCAGCTTCGCGCTTAGATCCAAATTGTGCCAGCTCATCGGCAGCTTCGTTGTTATGTCTCAGGACATGAGAGAGTTCGAGTCCATCAAACTTGTCCTCAAGCTTGCGGACCTCTTGTCGGTAGGCCTCCATAGTGTCGTTTAGGCAGGACCAGTCTTTCATCACTTGATTGACGACCAGCTGGGAGTCGCCTTTCACAATAAGTCGTTGTATCCCGAGTGAGACTGCGAGGCGCAGTCCATGTAGAAGAGCTTCGTACTCGGCAACGTTGTATGAAGCGGAGAAGTGGAGGTGAAGGACATATCTTAGCCTTTCCCCGGTCGGGGAAATAAGCACAACTCCTGCTCCCAAGCCGGTGATCCTCTTGGATCCGTCGAAGTGCATGGTCCGGTGTTGGAGGTCTTCTCGAGGCACGTTCTCTTGCTTGTTCATCCACTCGGCCGGGAAGTCCGCCAAGGCTTGTGACTTTATGGACGTTCTTGCCTTAAAAGTCAAGTCCAGCGGCATTAGCTCTAGGGCCCACTTGGCGATGCGTCCGGTTGCCTCGCGGTTGTGGATGACGTCGCCGAGTGGGAAAGAGGTGACGATGGTGATCGAGTGACCACGAAAATAGTGTGCTAATTTCCTCGTGGTTATTAGAACACCATAGAGCAGCTTTTTGTACCGAGGGTAGCGAATTTTGGCTCCTGCCAATACTTCGCTAACAAAGTAGATTGGCCTTTGAATCTTCTGAGTTCGTCCTTCCTCTTCGCGTTCGACCACGAGGACCGTGCTGACCACTTGGTGAGTGGCTGAGACGTACAGCAGCAGAGGTTCCTGGGGCTGAGGCGAGGCGGGACGGGTGGCGTCGTATGGAACTCTTTGAACTCTTCAAAGGCTTTGTTGGCTTCCGCGGTCCACTAGAAGTCGTCTGTCTTCTTTAGCAGTCTGAAGAAAGGCATGCCTCGTTCGCCGAGTCGGGATATGAAGCGGCTTAATGCCGCCATGCGGCCGATGAGCTTCGGACGTCTTTACGGTTACTCGGGGTTTCATGTTTAAGATGGCGTTGATCTTCTCTCGGATTTGCTTCAATGCCGTGATGTGACACCATGAAGCCGAGCGGTTGCCGATGGAACACCGAAAGTGCACTTCTCCGGGTTTAACTTCATTCGAAGGCCCGGATGTCTCGTAAGGTTTCTTCTAAGTCGGCGATCAGGTCTTCTTTACGCTTGGTCTTGATGACAACATCGTCGATGTAAGCTTCAACGTTCTTGCCGATCGCGTGCGGAAACATCTTTGGATCATGCGTTGGTATGTGGCTCCGGCGTTCTTCGAGCCAAAAGGCATGGTGATGTAGCAGAGGCCCCGAACGGCGTGATGAACGATGTCTTCAGCGTCGATTCTTTTAAGCGATCGATGATAGCCCGAGTAACATCCAGGAAGCTCGGGAGTTGGCATGGCATGTTGAGTCGACGACTTGGTCGATACGAGGTAGCCCGAACGGATCTTTGGGGCAGGCTTTGTTGAGGTCGGTATAGTCAACGCATATGCGCCATTGCCCGTCTTCTTGCGGACCAGGACTGGATTGGATAACCAGTCGGGATGGAGGACTTCTTTAATGAAGCCGGCAGCCAAGAGCTTTGCGAGTTCTTCTTTGATAGCGCCCTTTCGATCCTGTGCGAATCTGCGTAATCGTTGTTTTATCGGTTTGGCGTCATCTTTGACGTTCAAAGAGTGCTCGATCACCTCCCTAGGAATTCCAGGCATATCGGATGGTTTCCAAGCAAAAACATCTTTATTATTTTGGAGGAAGGTGACGAGCGCGCTTTCCTATTTGGGATCTAGGTCGGCGCCGATTACATGCAGTTTCGAGGATCGACGGATCAAGGGAGATCTTCTTGGTCTTGGCGTTACCGGATCCTGATTTGGCTATCTTCTTCGCGGGGACTTCGCCCTGCGAAGTTGATGCAGCCAATCGGACTTCTTGTTGGCCGTGCAATCTCTCGCGAGATTGGGCCATGTCGCAGCTCTCCTTATCGCAGTGAAGGCTTGCTTCACATCGCGCAAAGAGTGATGACGCCGTTGGGACCCGGCATCTTCATGCGAGGTAGGTGTAGTGGGGGATTGCCATGAACTTGGCAAGCGTAGGCCTCCCGATGATAGCATGATATGCTGTTTCGAAGTCGGCCACCTCAAAGGTGACGTTCTCCGTTCGGAAGTTTTCTCGGGCTCCGAAGGTGACTGGGAGGGAGATATGCCCGAGTGGTGTTGAAGACAGCCTGGGATAACTCCGTGGAAGGGGGCTGAGCTTGCTTTCAGTTCGGCCCTCGGGATCTGCATCTCATCCATGGTCTTGGCAAATAGGATGTTGAGGGCGTTGCCCCCATCGATGAGGACGCGCTTAAGCCTGATGTTGCGGACCACGGGGTCCAGGACGAGTGGATAGCGCCCCGGGTGAACCACTCGGTCAGGATGATCCGAGCGATCAAAGGTGATGGCCACTTCCGACCATCGCAAATATTGAGGGACTTCGGGTTGAGCCGCGTTGACCTCCCGGTCGGTTAGCTTTTGTTTCCTCTTGGACTCATAGACTAGCGGACCACCGAAGATGTGGTTGAGCTCCCCCACTGGGTCTTGAAAAGGTTCGGCGTTTTCAGCCGCGTTGTTCTTTTTGGCGCCAGACGGGCCAGCCTCATCAGTCGGTTTCTTGTTGAGCTACGCCGCGTACTGTTCGGCGAACTGCTTGTAGATAAAGCAGTCCTTCGCCGCGTGCTTGTGATTCGGATGATGGGTGCACTGGGCGTTCATGATTGCGTCGTAGGCGGCGACTCGGGGACGGCGTTGAGTGTTGGAGGTTGCGGCGACTAGGTCCTCAGATCGGCGCTTGCGATCTTTCTGGGCCTGGTTACCGTTGTTGCTGCCATCCTTCTTAGGATTGCGGCTTCCTCCCGCTTGCTTGTCTTCCCTTCTGTCGGGCCGGTCTTGACGGACGGCCTTAATGGCGTCATTGGACATGGCGTACGAGTTCGCCGTCTCGAACATTTGCTTCACCGTCTTCGGTGGTTTACGCCCGAACTTCCTGATGAGCAGCTCATCACGGACTCCCTTCTGGAAGGCGGCGATGATGATGTCGTCGTTGATATTCGGGATCTTGTTGCGTTTCTCGGAGAAACGACGAACATAATCCTTCAGGGGCTCGTCCGGCTTCTTGATGACGTTGTAAAGGTCAAAGTGTGTGCCGGGCCTCTCGAAGGTACCTTGGAAGTTGGCGATGAAGTGGTCCCTCAGCTCGCTCCACGAGCCAATTGAGCCTCTTGGCAGGCTCGTGAGCCAATTTCTGGCTGAGTTTGCGAGGGCCACGGGCAGGTAATTGGCCATGGCTTTGTTGTCGCCACCTGCAGCTCGGATGGCAAGGGTGTATACGGTTAGCCAAGATTCAGGGTCGGTCTTGCCATCGTACCTTTCAATCCCTATGGGCTTAAAGTCACTTGGCCAGTGCACTCGGCGGAGTTCCCGAGTGAAGGCTGGTACTCCGTCGTCGCCGCTATCGGGTGATCCCCTCCGATCTTCTCGAGTACGTCGGTCGCGCTCCTGGAAGCGGCGATCGAGGACTTCCCGCAGATCACTCGGCGGGGTCTTCGGTTGGCTGGTTGGGTAGCTGGAGCTGTTGCGGCGGACGCGGTGGTGGACGGGTGGACGTCCGTGTCGTTTGTCGGGAGTCGGCGGCCGTCCGCTCTTGGTACTTCAGCATGGACTCGCGAGGTGGGCCTCTTGGCCTGGTTGTCGACCGAGCCGGCTCGGGCCTCCTATAGTCTCCTGACTTTAGAGGTGGAAGCCGGCTCTTGTCTGGCGTTTCGGCCACAGATTCAGTCGGTCTTCGTGTCGAAGTGGTGGGATGGCCGTTCGCCGTGGCAGCGACGATGGTCTTGATCTTGTCGAGAATAGGAGTCACGTTGGCAGGAGCCGTCTCCATGACGGTGTCCAAGAGCGTGAGTGCGGCGCGCGTTCTGCGTGGCGTCGGAAGATATTGGTGTTGCGAACCCGTGTTTGGAGTATGGCCTCCGGGCGGATCGTCCGGCGCACGTAGATCCTGCTTCCTTTTGTCGGCCTCGTCCTTGCGTTGTTTCTCCTCCTCGGCTGTCTTGCGCTCGAGCTCCACCCTGGCTCGCTCTTCTTCGGCAAGCCTTCTGGCCATGGCTGAGTCGGACTCGTCCGGCTCGGCCATGAGGACGTCAAAGCACTTCGGCTCACAGTCCATGCGGCAGTCGGAGTTGTCGGCTTCGTCAGAAGGGATGCCGTAGAGGTTGTCGAAGCCGGCGGAGCTGAGGTATCCATTGAGCTCCGAAGATGAGCAGGAGCCGAATGATGGGAGGATGACGGCGACCTCCCTTGATCTGGGTAACCCGGATCTGCGGATCGTTCCGGTCCGAGTCGAGCTTGGGGGTGTGGGCTCCTCCGAGTGGGTCGCCGTCGATTCGGGAGAGAAGTTTGCTAAAAATCTCGGCGACGTTTGGTAACCCAAACGGCACTGAGAGGTCTTCATCTGAATAGATCGCTTCCGTCGGGGAGGCGAGAAGGTTGGCGCAGATTTCGGCGGTACTCGGTAGCCCGAATGGTGCCAAGTGAAGTCCGTTGTCGGAGAGAGTAGATCGCATCTTGGTCTTCAAGATATCGTCGAAGATCTCGGCGCTGTTGGGGAGCCCGAACGGCGCCAAGTGGGTCTTTCCTTCCGACTGGTTTGAGTCCGAGTCGAAGGAGGAGTCGTCGAAGAACTTGGCGGCGAAGTCGCCGAATCCTGAAGGAGATCCCATCACGCTTGTCGGCGAGATTGTTGAAGAAGTGTCGACGCGCGTCCCCCTACCTGGCGTGCCAACTGTCGAAACTTGGTTTCGGCAATATGTTTTCTGGGGTCGCAGTCAAGATCGCCAAGCACAATGGGTTAAAAGAAAGAGAAGATTTAGACAGGTTCAGGCCCTCTCGCGAGGTAATACCCTACTCCTGTTTCGGTGGATTCGATCCGCCGAGTGTCTTTATTGATCTCGTGTGTCTAAAACTCTTGCTTGTGAAATCACATATAGAAGCTAATCTCTGATCTAGTCTCAGATATCCCTCAAGGGACGCCCCCTACCCCCCTTATATAGTCTTGGGAGGAGGGCTTACAGATCGGAAACCCTATCTTATTCTAAGTTGGTTTCCTCAATCTTACCAAACCGTGACTATAGGCCGATTGCCTTATCTCTATCGGCAATCGTAACACCCAAGTCAAGTTCGGCTTACAGATATGGCAGGCGCAATCTATCCCTACCTTCAGTCGGATAAGCTTGCCATGTAGATACCCGATTGCCATAATCTCCACAATTATCAATGGTCTGCCTTTGTTTACAAGCATAGGGGGTATTTATAGAAGGACTAGACCTCCTAGAGAGGTGTAGTCACGAAATAGAAATGAACAGGTAGACAATGTGAAAGGGTATCCTCGAAAAGAGCTTCTGAGTAGTTCCCGCGTGGCTGTTGGACTTCTGCGCAGTCTTCAGTATTTTGGCAATAACTCCACCTTGGACTCCAAATGAAGTACCGTTTGTTGCGTTGGAAATCTAACTTGATAAAATTTCACACCATGTGCAGAATGCACCATGAAACCTTGTAGATTGGTACAGTTTTGCATGGGAACTTGAGCTCCATACGGACAGATGACCTATCGACCAGTCTTCACTAAAACTGGTCGGCCGTAATGATGGTAAGTCCAAAGCTGGTCGGCACTAGATGCATTGGAAACTAGACTCAACAAGCTCACTAGAAAATTAATTAACATGTGGATCTTGATCCAATACGTAACCTAGAGGGAAGGTGGAAAATACGTAATGGGAGTCTAATGTTAAATTGTTTAACAATAGACATAGCATAAACATTGTGCTAAACTTTGCTTTTTCTGTTGTAGAATAAATGGCGGGTAATACTACACCCAGTACGTTTAATTTGCGATCTATTCTCGAAAAGAAAAAATTAAATGGAACAAACTTTATGGATTGGTATCGCAACTTGAGAATTGTTCTCAAGCAAGAGCGTAAGGAGTACGTTCTTGAAGTACCCTATCCTGAGGATTTGCCTAATAACGCCACCGCAACCGCACGGAGGGCTTATGAGAAGCACACTAATGATGCCCTAGATATAAGCTGTCTCATGCTTGCTACAATGTCCCCCGAGCTTCGAAGCAATATGAGAGCAGCGATGCTCACACTATTATTCGGGGCTGCGTGGCATGTTTGAGAACCAAGCTCGGGCCGAGAGGTTCAACACCTCAAAGTCCTTGTTTGCGTGCAGGGCTTGTTGAAGGGAATCCCGTCAGTCCGCATGTGATAAAGATGATTGGCTATATCGAGTCCGGAAAAACTAGGTTTTCCCCTTAGCCAAGAGTTGGCTACCGATGTGATTCTCCGTCGCTCCCTCCGAGCTTCGAGCCATTCATATTGAATTATCACATGAACAATATGGATAGGACCTTGGCTGAATTGCATGGGATGCTAAAGACAGTGAGGAGAGTATCCGAAAAACGGTCATCATGTGATGATGATGCGAAGGCTAAGCGCAAACCACTGTCAAGAAGCTTTGCACCAAGAGGAAGTTAACTCCCGATGAGATCGCGAGTGCCTCTAATGCAAAGAAGGACAAGAAGGGGTCGGCGGTATCGATGCCGTTTGCTTCTATTTCAAGGAGACAGGCCCTTTGGAAGAGGAACCGCAAGAAGTACATGGAGGATCTCAAAAAGAAGCAAAGTACGACTTACGCTTCGGTATTAATGTTATAGACATTAATCTTGCTACTTCACCCCTCGACTCTTGGGTATTTGATACCGGATCGTAGCTCATATTTGCAAATCGTTGCGAGGAATGAGAAGAAGTAGAGGATTGAGAAGGGGCGAGGTGAACACGTGCGTCGGCAATGGAGCAAGCGTTGCTACGTTGATGTCGGCACATTACCACTTCATCTACCTTCAGATTAGTTTTGGAATTAAATAATTGTTATTGTGTTCCAACACTATGTCAAAACGTTATTTCCGCTTCGTGTTTGCAAGCGGAAGGATATGATTTTAGATCAATGAACAATGGTTGTTCAATATATCTCGAGATATGTTCTATTTTCATGCTCCATTGGTGAATGGATTATACGTTTTGAATCTTGAAGCGTCTCCCATCTATAACATTAATACGTAAAGGCAACTCTCTAATGATATAAACCCCACGTTTATCCGGCATTGTCGCTTAGGCCATATAAATAAGAAACGCATCGAGAAGCTCCATAAGGATGGATTGCTTCACTCATTTGATTTTGAATCATTTGAGACATGTGAGTCTTGTTTACTTGGTAAGATGACAAAGACACCTTTCACGGGACATAGTGAGAGAGCAAGTGACTTATTGGCACTCGTACATCGATGTATGTGGACCAATGAGCTCAACGGCCGAGGTGGTTATCGTACTTTATTACCTTTACCGATGACTTTAGTAGATATGGTTATATCTACTTAATGAGGCATAAGTCCGAATCCTTTGAAAAGTTCAAAGAATTCCGAATGAAGTACAGAATCATTTAGGGAAAACAATCAAGTTTCTACGATCAGATCGTGGAGGGGAATACTTGAGCCAAGAGTTTGGTAATCATCTCGAAAGATTGTGGAATTGTTCCACGATTGACTCCACCAGAACTCCACAATGGAACGGAGTGTCCGACGGAGAAATCGCACCTTGTTGGACATGGTGCGGTCGATGATGAGCCAAAGTGATCTTCCGTTATCCTTCCGGAGATATGCTCTTGAAACAATGCGCTCACACTAAATAGAGTTCCATCTAAGTCGGTTGAAAAGATACCATATGAGATATGGACAGGGCAACCCCCTAGTTTGTCTTTTCTCAAAATTTGGGGATGTGAGGCTTATGTAAAACATTTACAATCGACAAGCTCACACCCAAATCGACAAGTGCTTCTTTGTGGGATATCCCAAGGAAACTAAGGGATATCACTTTTATAATCGGGAACAAGGCAAAGTGTTTGTCGCCCGACATGGTGTCTTCTTGGAGAAAGAGTTTCTTTCAAGAAGGGTTAGTGGGAGCAGGGTGCATCTTGAAGAAGTTCAAGAAACACCGAAAACGTTTCAGCGACCACGGAACCACAACAGAGGAGAACAAAGTGTTGCGCCACCGGTTGTAGATACACCGCCCCACGGAGGTCGAAAGATCACGTCGTGCGCCGAGTGTACACAGTGCGGAACAACGTGATATATTGTTGTTGGACAACGATGAACCTAAGACCTATGAGGAAGCGATGGTGGGACCCGATTCCAACAAGTGGCTTGGAGCCATGAAATCCGAAATAGAATCCATGTACGACAATCAAGTTTGGAACTTGGTTGATCCACCGATGGTGTCAAAACCATTGAGTGTAAATGGGTTTTTAAGAAAAGGCCGATATGGATGGAAATGTTCACATCTATAAGGCACGATTGGTGGCGAAAGGTTTTAAACAGATTCAAGGAGTTGATTATGATGAAACCTTCTCGCCCGTCGCAATGCTTAAATCTATTCGGATTATCCTAGCGATTGCTGCATATTTCGATTATGAGATATGGCGAGATGGATGTCAAAACGCCTTTCCTAAATGGAAACCTAAGCGAGGATGTATACATGATACAACCTCGGGGTTTTGTCGATCCAGAATCACTGGAAAGATATGCAAGCTACGAAATCCATTTATGGATTGAAGCAAGCATCTCGGAGTTGGAATATTCGTTTTGATGAAGTAATCAAAGGGTTTGGTTTCATCAAAAATGAAGAAGAGGTCTGTGTTTACAAAAAGGTCGAGTGGGAGCGCAATTGTATTTCTAATCTTATATGTGGATGACATATCACGATTGGAAATGATATCCCTATGCTTGAATCCGTCAAGTCTTCATTGAAAAATAGTTTTTCCATGAAAGACTTACGGGAGGCAGCATATATATTGGGCATTCGGATCTATAGAGATAGATCCAAGAGGCTAATTGGATTAAGCCAAAGTACATACATTGACAAGGTGTTGAAAAGGTTCAACATGCATGATTCCAAGAAAGGTTTCTTGCCCATGTCACATGGCATTAATCTTAGCAAGAATCAATGTCCTCGACACATGATGAGCGGAATAAGATGGGTATGGTTCCATATGCTTCGGCAATTGGATCCATCATGTATGCCATGCTTTGTACACGCCCGCATGTCTCGTACGCTTTGAGTGCTACGAGCGAGATACCGTCGAGATCCAGTGAAGGTCACTGGATCGCCAGTAAAGAATATCCTTAAGTACTTGAGAAGAACTAAGGATATGTTCCTAGTCTATGGAGGTGAAGAAGAGCTCGTTGTAAGTGGTTACACCGATGCTAGCTTCCAAACAGACAAGGATGATTATAGATCGCAATTGGGTTCGTGTTCGCCCGAACGGAGGCGCGATCAGTGGAAGAGTTCCAAGCAGGATACGTTGCTGATTCTACAACGGAGGCCGAGTACATTGCTTCTTCGGAAGCTGCAAAGGAGGCTGTTTGGATCAAGAAATTCGTTTCGAGCTTGATGTGATGACTAGTACGCGGTCCAATGTCTCTCTATTGTGACAATAGTGGAGCCATTGCGCAAGCCAAGGAGCCGAGGTCACATCGAAGTCCAAACACATACTTCGGCGATATCATCTCATCCGCGAGATTGTGGACAGAGGTGATGTCAAGATATGCAAAGTGCACACGGATCTCAACATAGCCGATCCGTTGACAAAACCTCTCCCTCGCCAGAGCATGAGGCGCACACAAGAGCAATGGGTATTAGATACTTACATGATTGACTCTAGTGCAAGTGGGAGATTGTTAGTGATATGCCCTAGAGGCAACATGGAGATGTTGGATATCACGTCAATGTTTATGTATTTATGAATAAAGTGTTATTCGGTTCCATGAAATAGACATCTTGTATTGATCAATAAGTACGTGACTTATTTATGAGACTCTTTATGTATGAATCTATTTCTAAACGATCCCGATCATATGTCATATTGTTGGAACAAATATGATTCTAAGATCGGCATGTTTATTGATTGATGATCATGTCTCATAGATCATGGGTATGAAGATACCAAATCAATAAACATGGACATATGTGTTGGAGAACACATTGTTGGATAGACCCACCATGAGACACTACAGAATTAATGTGCCATTAGTTGGTCTCGGGTAGTGTTGGTACAAAGTCCTTAGACCGAGATCACCATGGATTCCAATATGTGTAGTAGCCTACTTTGGGACTACCGGACGCTATTCCGTAATCGGGTAGTTATAAAGGTAGTTTTCGGGTTTGCTATGAAACATGGAGTGGGATATGAGTGATCAAGATGGAATTTGCCCCTCCTTTGGAGAGATATCTCGGGCCCTCGAGGTAATGGATTATGGAAATGCATGGCCATGCTAAGTTGATTGAGGAGTCAATCAACGGACGGATAATCCAATACGGTTCGAGTGAATGGTTAAGCTATTGAAGGGATGGCACACATCTTGCCTATAGCTTAGCTGGTATCGTGAGGCAAAGGGATTTGTGTACACATTACAGGTTCAGAGCCGATATTATATTCTTGTATACTATGGTGTCAATATGTGCTGCTAGGTGCCGCTGTTGACAGGTCGGCTGAGTTGGACTCGAGCCGACGGTCGGCTAAGTTAGACTATAGCCGAAACCGAGTATACCTGAACCTGTGGTCGCACGCTTAAGGGGATAAGAACAGGCATTCGAGTTGGACTCGGATACGGCTCGATCGGATAGGGATCCGATCGGATAAAGTCCTATGGGCTTACGACGTATGGGCAGCCAACTCGTGAGATTCGGATAGGATCCGATTCAAAATAGAGTCCCGATCACCACTAGTCCCGTCGGCCAACTCTATATAAAGGAGGGAGGGGTGGAGAGCTGCGGCACGTCAATTGCATCACGTGCAACAGAAGTCGCCGAGATCAATCTCCACGGAAACCCTCCCCACTTTCGAGCCAAACCCTAGCCTTGGATCGCGTGCTAGCACACGGGTGTTCGGCGTTCGTCCCCGGACGTGTGGATACCGGTAGAGGCGCCGCTACGTTGCGCGCCGTTGATCGGCTTCGGATCGGCTGCAATCGGAGCGATCGGGCGTGGTGGAATCGGCTGCGGTGGGCGCATCGGAGCGAGGCGTGAGAACGCGGCCGGACAACTCGAATCGGCGATTGGCGAATCGGGCATCTCGGGAATCGGCTACACTGTTCCGATCGGATTGCCACGATTGGCTATTCCTCCGCACTCTACTCCAATCAGTAACAATCTATCGGCCCTTACTTGCAAGTGTTCCTGGTTTGCGCGGTAAAAGTTTTTGTTTTTCGGCTAGCGTAGCCTCCGCGTAACCCTTCAGACACCCCCCATAGTAGTCCCCGAGCCTAAGGAGGAATGGAACATCCATCCTTAGGATCAGAGTTTCTTCTTCATCTGCATCTTCGAGGGTCCTCAAAGCATCGAGCCAAGGTTTTGGCAGGTGCACCTGCCAGGTGTAGCCCCCCAGCCTAAGGGCGAATGGAACATTCGGCCTTAGGGTCAAATTACCTCCCAAGGTGCTAGTTCTCTACGGTCGTCGAAGATTTGGGAATTCTTAGTTTTATAGGTGCACCGCCTAGGTGCACCTGGCGTGTGTAGCCCCCGAGCCTAGGGTCGGATGGCACATCCGAGCCTACGATCAAGTCATCAAGAGTGTCTTTTGTTCACCCTCTGACTTGAGCATCGCCCGAGATCTAACGAAGGCTCTTTTGGATCTGATGGACTCGCTACTCGGAAGCATACAACGGACCCTGTGTTGCCTTCATCGTGGCCCAAAGGCCACATACGGAGTTAAGGAAATCACAGCCCGAAGGCAGGTGGTATTTGGAGTGCCGGCCGGGTCGAATGCCCGGGGCCAGCAAGTAGTCCCAACCCTGACTTGGGGTCTGCCCGAAAGCCAGCCCCCGAGTCGGTGAATGCCATTGACCTTAGGCAGTGGAGGTCGGCGGTGCGGTCAGGACTACCGCCCGGAGGCCTATAGTAGTCCCGACCCCAACGGTGGGCTAGCTCAGAAGCCCACGCACAAGTCCTTGAAGTCCATTGCCCTGGCGCGACGGAAGTCGGTGATGTGGTCGGGACTATGGCCCGGAGGCTTAGGGTAGTCCTGAACCTGACTGGGGTTGAACCCGTAAGCTACCCACCGAGTCGGTGGATGCCACTGCCCTCAGACAGTGGAGGTTGGTGGTGCGGTCGGGACTACCGCCTGGGGGCCTATAGTAGTCCCGGCCCCGACGGTGGGCTAGCTAGGAAGCCCATGCACAAGTCCTTGAAGTCCATACCCGAAGGCCAGTGGTGGTAAACGAAGTCAAAGAGGAGGTCTTCTAACATCCTTGAGCAGAGTTCTACCACACCCTGCTGATGGCACGAAAATCGGCATAACGTTACTTGACGGGAGGGGACGGGAAACGGAAGCCATGCGGGCATCGTTTGCCATTCCGACGATCCGACGTTCAAGGCTTTTCCCAGGGGTGATGTGGCGCGCTAGGAAGACGGATGGACGGGGGGCGCTTCGAATGCTCCGCGCTTGTGGTAAACGGCGCCACGCATGTTTTTCGAGATTTACGGCACCAAGCCCATCATTGCTCCCTATTTTAACCCGGTCATTCTCGGTTCCTTTCTTCTTATGCCACCTATTCCTTCAGTTTGAAAGAAAATCTCAAGGCTCCCACCATTGCGCCACAACCATCTACTTCCTCAAAGCGTTCTAGGACTTATGGCCTCGTTGTTGAGTTCCACCGAAGGATGGAGCTGGAGCGGAAGCCCCGAGAGACATCACCAACGGGTATGTCTTGGACTTCATCCTTTACTCAAATGTTCTTATTTTGTTGTCTTTTTGTTCTTCTATTGGACCTCACCTGCCTGGTGTTGATGCCGTGGCAGGATGTTGGTGCTCTGCCGCAACTGGAGTTTGCGGAGATACGCATCCCCGCGGTGACGGCCGACCCGCAGGGTAAGCAGAAGTTACCCACTTTCGTGGAGGCGGAGCCTAGAGTACGTGGGGAGGCGGGGGGATGGGCGCCAGAGCCCGCCCTTAAAATCCCATGCCGGGGTACTGTGAGGTTTACAGCCTCTACCAGGTGAGTCCATTTTTTGTTGTGTTTTTTGTTTCGTTGGCATTGCGAGCGCTGACTAGCATCGTTGATAGGGAACCCTCAACCATCAACCCTCGCATTGAAGGGTCGTCCTCCCTTGCTGGCGTCGAGGGGACCGCTACTCTTCAGCTGCACAACCAGGCCCTCCTCCAGGACCTGACCGTTGCGCTCGATGATGACGAGGCCAAAGCTTTGGCGTCGGAAGTGGTGCGGGTCGAGGCGGAGAGGAAGTTGGTGGCCGCTGAGGCGGCCAGGGATGAAGCCTCAGCCAAATTGGTCGAGCTCCAGGCCGAGTGGGCGGAGGCTGTCCATAAGTATTGACTTTTTATTCCTCTTACTGTTGACTCTGGATCATGCTCTGACCGACCTTTGTACTAACCAGGCCTGCTGGCGAGGATGCGTGTGGGGGGTGTCACCCCGGGATACCCCAAAGACCATAATCAAATCCCAACCAAAGTCAAGTCAAGAGTCCTCGGGATCTGGTCGAGGACCGGGCCCCCTTGGTAGGGTCGGCCATTCTGACCTTCCCCCGAGTTTGACCTCGGCTGTTTTCTCGACCCTGACTCATCGCCCGACCTCGCGCTTCCTCGGGACAAGACTTGGCACGCATGGAGGAAGAGGGAGGAGACAACCCGGCAGAGTCTGACACCACCTGACAGCGCAGAAGGAGTATCCCAAGGCTAGAGAGATCACAAGATACCCACGGTGTGTAGGACCTAGCAGACCAACATGTACCTTTTCAGATATTTTTTGTACCCACCTTTTAGCTCATTAGACACAGCTTTCTTGGCCCCCAAGCTCATCTGTTCCTGCCCCCCATGATCTATAAAAGGGAGGGCAGGGCAACGGGCCGGGAGGGCAACACATTCGAAGGAAGAGAGACCTTGAGAGGACTCTAGATCGAACACCATTGTAATCTCAATTGATACTCCACCCCATCAAAGAACATCACACACTAGACGTAGGCCTATTATCCTTCGGGAGTGCTGAACCAGTATAGCTCGCTGCGTCTTTTCTTTTTGGCTCGTCCTAGGACTCGAGTTGACCATCCGATCCATTGAAGGACATCATTTCTACCACACTCTCTTTCTCCTCCTCGGGGACCCCCCTTTGAGGAATGTCGACCCACCCGTCGACAATGTGCTGTCAAGCCGGCCAACTTCAGGACAACCTGAGGACGGTCGACGAGCGCTGGGAGATCTGCTCGGAGGTGGCCCGAAGGCTCCTCGCCCCGATCGACCCGGACACATCGTTGGCCATCCCGAATGACGACGTGCTATAGGCGCGTCTGCTGAACGGTCGGGACCTTCTTCGGACCTTCGCTCAGGGCGTGGCAAAGACAGCGGCGACACACGTCCTTGGTGTGGTACAGAAGCTGTACCCTCGGGCTGACATCGAAGTAGTTGGCGAAGGGTGGCCTACTAGCATCAAGGAGGGCGATATCAACGACATCTATGCCACCGTGGAGCCGATGGCAGAGAAGATCGTAGCCGCCATGGACCTGTAGGTTAGGGGGACCTCGAGCCCTATGTGTGATCATCACCCTGCAAAATATAATAAAGAAAACTTTTTCATTCTCCTTTGTATGCCGCCTACGATTCGTGATATGTCCGATATGAGAATTTTTTTGGACCCGACACACTGCTATGTGACAGACCGTCTGACTGACCTCATCCTTCAACAGTCCGAATCTAGAGGGCAAGAAGTCGAGCTCAGGGGAAGCTACCACTTTGGGTAGTTTGCACCGAGTGACTTAGGCCATCAACGGACCGACGACCGAAAGGGTTCCAGTCAAACTAAAGGACGTCTGTCTCGTGGAGTAGATCCTGCTGAGCGATCTCGGCCATCTACAGACCAAGTCCGGAGGGCTACGATCAAACTCCAAGCAGATCCTTCTCCTTCATAGCAGGTCGGAACGCAAAGAGATGGCCTTCTATTCGCCACATGACCAACCTCCGATGCCGAGTGTTCTTCGGGCCTTAACAGATGGATCCAAAGGCTTCCTCATGCAGCCGAGTGCAGGGTGAATAGGTGGGAAGGGGAGGATCGGCGATCATCCAGCATGCGTATAACTCTCATGACCGAGCGGCGAAAGCCGACGGGATGGATCCGAGTGGGTATTCGGTCAAGCAAGGTCACTTAGTTGTGCACGTAGCAAATGAACGCGAGGTCATCATCATTCGACCAATCTCTATGTGTCTAACCCTCGAAGTAGAGTGAGTTTGGCCATCGACAAACATTGTTCGGGTGACCCAAGTCAAGCTCCTTATGTTTTAGTCGTATACACATGATTTAGTTGTTAAGAGCCCCAAGCTCATTCGTCGGCAGTTGACCAAAACACGGCTGGTCCCGACCCCAGCCAGCCCTAGGTAGGAATGAAATCACTATTCGAGGGACTCAGGGTCAAGTCGACCATGTTTAGTCGAAGCGGGTAATGAATGAGCCCCCGAGCAGCTCAAACTCAGCAGGCAGAACATCTTCTCAGAAACCCTTAGCAAATAAGCTAGAGCCGCATTACTCAGGGCTTGCCATGAGTATGTTTGCATGAGTAGGGATCAATGCGGCCGGCGATACTGCTCAGGAAGGCTTTCAAGCCCCTGAGCCGTTCGGGGGGTCGGGAATATGACATGCAAAAAAGGTAAGAAATAATCAAAATTGTGGAATTGAAGGGATTGAGGGCTAGGTACTTAGCTATTCACACGTAGAATCGACGCAGGTGTTCGATGTTCCATGAGTTCGGCACTTCCTATCCGTCTTCGCGAATCAGCTTGTAGGAGCCTGGACATGTGACGGCGGAGACGATGAAAGGACCTTCCCACGGAGGTGAGAGCTTGTTCATGCCAGCCGAGGACTGCACCCTTCGAAGCATGAGGTCGCCGACCTTGAAGGACCTCGCTTGGAAATTCATGTCATGATATCAGCGAAGTGCCTGTTGGTATTAGTCCATCTGGACTGTTGCCGCCATGCGTTCTTCTTTGATGCTGTGGATGTCCTTGGCCCGTGTTTTCTCGGTCATCCCTTCATCGTAGAGCCAAACCCTTGGGGATTTGTGGAGCATGTCGACCGGGAGAACTGCTTTCGAGCCGTAGACTAGGAAGAACAGGGACCATCCTGTGGCTCGGCTCGACTGAGTGTGAAGTTCCCACAGCACGGCGAGGAGCTCACGCAACTAACGGCCTTCATGCTTTTGGAGTGGGTCGAAGACCCGAGCTTTTAGGCCTTACAGGATCATGCCATTAGCAAGTTCACACTGCCCGTTCGCCCGGGGGTGTGCCACCGAGGCGTATTTGACCTCGATGCATCTTTCTTCATAGAACTCCGAAATGTTGTTCCCGGTGAACTGTGCGCCGAGGTCGGTGATGATCTCCCTCGGGAGGCCAAAGTGGAATGTAATGCCCCAGATGAACTTGGTCGCCTTCTTGGTGGTGCAAGCTTTCAATAGCGTTACTTCGATCCACTTCGTGAATTTGTTGATTGCAACAAAGAGGTGGGTGAAGCCCCCTGGTGCCTTCGGGAATGGGCCGACCATGTGGAGCCCCCAACACGCGAAGGACCACGATGGCATGATCGTCGGGGGAGCCTGTGCCGGGAGATGGTGTTGTTGGCAAAAAACTAACACCCCTGGCAGCGCTGAACTACCTGCTTGGCGTCCTCATTGGCGGTCGGCCAATAGTAGCCCGCACGGAAGGCTTTTCCGACCAACGTCCTAGCACCGCGTGGTTGCCGCAGATGCCCGAGTGAATCTCAAGAAGGATCTGGATTCCATGGTCCCGGGGGACACACAGCAACAGTACTCGGGTAGAGGCCGCGCGCCTTAACAGCTCGGAGCCTACCACAATGTACTGCTTGCTGTGTTGGACGACGCGTTTGGCCATGGCCTTGTCGGGGGAAGAGTCTTAGTAGTGATGTAGTCTATGAGCTCTCGACACTAGTCACTCAGAGCATAAGTGATGGTGAGCACTGACTCAGCTGGAGGTGGAGGGGCCGGCTCGGGAAGCTCCGAGTCCTTGATCGATGGTTTGTGCAACTCGTGGATGAAGATCCCCTGCGGAATAGAAGCTTGGGAAGACCCAAACTTAGCCAGCTGGTCGGCTGCCGAATTGGCATCACGGAGAACGTGGTGGAACTCGAGGCTGCTAAACTTGCCCTCGAGCTTTCAGACCTCGGCACAATAGGCATCTATCTTCTCGCTCGAATAGGGCTAGTCCTTGTTGACCTGGCTAATGACTAGGTTCGAGTCACCGTATACCATTAGGCGATCAACGCCGATGGACTTGGCGATTTGAAGACCATGGAGTAAAGCCTCGTACTCGGCGGCATTATTCGATGCTTTGAAAAGCAACATGAGGACATACTTGAGGTGCTCACCCTTCGGGGAAATCAAAAGCACGCCAGCTCCAGCGCCATCAATGCCGAGGAAGCCATCGAAACACATGGTCCAGGTCGGCCAAGCCTTGGAGGTCGGCGAGAGCTGGATCTCGGTCCATTCGGCCACGAAGTTGGTAAGGACATGGGACTTGATGGCGTTGCACGGCTTGTAGTCGATGGAAAATTTGCCCATCTCCAAGGCCCACTTGATTATCCGCCCAATGGCCTCATGGTTCCGAATGATGTCCCCATGGGGGAAGCCGGTCACCACCACCACCTTGTGAGCCTAGAAGTAGTGTCTAAGCTTTTTGGTGGTGATGAGGACTGCATACAACTTGTTTTGCACCTGCGGGTAGCGTGTCTTCGACGGCCCGAGGACCTCGGATACATAGTAAACAGGCCTTTGGACTGGGTAAGTGCGACCTTCCTCCGGGCACTCGACAACCAACACTATACTGACGACAGACGTGGTTGCGGCGACATACAGAAGCAGTTGTTCCTCGAGGTTCGGAGCGGTGAGGACTGGCGACGTGGTCAAAAGATGTTTGAAGTTAGCCTCGTCCTACCATTGGAAATCTTTGCCCTTCCTGACCAGCTTGAAGAACAGTGCTCCGAGCTCACCAGGTCAGGAAATGAACCTTCCGAGAGACGTCATGCAACCCAAGAGCTTCTGCACGTCCTTGACACAAGACGGCTTCTGTAGGAGAACGCGGAGGCTACGATAGCATAAAACAAAATTTTCCTACCGCGGAATCCAGGATAGCTTGCAAGTAAGGGCTTATAGAGTGTAACCGATTGGCGTTCAGTGCAGTGGAAATAGCCAATCAAGAGCTATCCGATCTTGAACAAGTCTTGCCGACCTCAGCTGATCTCGCGGGTCCCAGCCGTCCCCAGGGACACCTCAGTCGACCCCGGGAGTAGATCAGCCGACACGTCGACTCCAGAGCGCTTCGCCCGACCCCAACGGCGAATTCGTCTGCGTCTCGCCCGACCCCGCCAAAATCCACACGTGCCACCCAATCCGCCTAGAGGCGTTAGGGTTTGCCAATGCCGATACCGATGCCGATTGCTCGGCCCTTCGACCTGCCGATCCCAACCCCAAGTCGCCGAATTTGGTTCGGCTAACTTCAATCTCGGCGAGATTCGATGCCGCCGAAGAACGTCGCAACATAGCGATGTCTCTACCTGTATCCACAAATCCAAGGAAAGAACTCCGAACACCCGTGTGCTAGCACACGATGTACGGCTAGGGTTTTGGCTGAGACGTGGGAGAGTTTCCGCGGAGGATCTGTTCGGCTCTGTATGTTGTGTTGTACACCATGAATCCCTCCACCCCTCACCTCCTTACATAGGGTTGTCGACTGGGCCTAAAGGCCTATCGAGACTACTTGTCCGGTTGGACCTCTATCCAATTGAGTCGTATCCATGTCCAACTCGAATGCCTATTCTTTTCCTTAAGTGTGCGACCCTGCAGGCTCAGGTATACATGGTTCCGACCCAAGTCCAACTCGATCGACCGTCAACAGTGGCCCCTAGCAAAACATATTGACACCAAGTATACAAGAGGGTTATTTCGGCTGAACTTGTAATATGTGCACAAATCCCTTTGCCTCATGATACCAATTAAGCAATAGGCAAGACATGCTCCATCCTATTAACAGCTTAATCATTCACTCGATCTCGTATTGGATTATCTTTCTGTTGATTGATTCCTCAATCAACTTGGCATGGCCATGCACTTCCATAATCCATTACTTTGTGGGTACTAGCGATATCTCTCCTAGAGGAGAGGCAAATTCCATCTTGATCATTCACATCCCACTACATGTTTCGTAGCAAACCCGAAAACCACTTTTATAACTACCCAGTTACGGAATAGCGTTTAGTAGTCCCTAAGTAAGCTATTACACATGTTGGAATCCATGATGATCTCAGATCAAAGACTTTGCACCAACACTACTTGAGACCAACTAATGGCACATTAATTTCCTGAGTGTCTCAGAGTGGGTCTATCCAACAATGTGTTCTCCAACACATGTTCACGTTTATTGATTTGTTATCTCCATACCATGATCTATGAGACATGATCATCAATCAATAAACATGTTGATCTTAGAATCATATCTGTTCCATAAATATGATATACAATCAGGGATCATTTAGAAATAGATTCATACATAAAGAGTCTCATAAATAAGTCACGTACGTATTGATCAATATGAGTTATCTAGTTCATGGAACTGAATAACACTTTATTCATAGTACATAAACATTGACCGTGATATCCAACATCTCCATGTTGCCTCTAGGGCATATCACTAACAGCTTTCGAATATTTAGGATTGCCGAGATGTTCTTGGGGTTGGGCTCGATTCCTCGGCTAGAGACAACGAAACCTAGGAGCTTCCTGGAAGGTACGGCGAAGATGCACTTCTCAGGGTTAAGCTTCCAGTGGTACATGCGCAGGTTCACAAAGGTCTTAGCTATGTCAGACAGGAGATCATGGGGGATCCACGTCTTAATCACCATGTCATCTATGTAGGCTTCGACATTATGACCAATCTGGCTGGCCAAACAACACCTGGATGGCTCATTGATAGGTCGATCCAGCGTTCTTTAGACCGAAGGCCATCGTGGTGTAACAGAAGGCCCCGAACGGCATAATAAAAGATGTCTTCTCCTGGTCGGATGCTTTGAGGCCTATCTGATGATAGCCTGAGTAGCGGTCCAAGAAACACAAGAGGGAGCAACCCGCGGTAGAGTCGACCACTTGATCGATGCGGGGAAGAGTAAACAGGTCTTTAGGGCAATGCCCCTATTAAGATCGGTATAGTCAACACACATTCTCCATTTCCCATTCTTGTTCTTTAGAAGTGTGGAGATTGTGGCAATCGGGTATCTACATGGCAAGCTTATCCGACTGGAGGTAGGGATAGATTGCGCCTGCTATATCTGTAAGCCGAACTTGACTTGGGTGTTACGGTTGCCGATAGAGATAAGGCAATCGGCCTATAGTCACGGTTTGGTAAGATTGAGGAAACCGACTTAGAGTAAGATAGGGTTTCCGATCTGTAAGCCCACCTCCCAAGACTATATAAGGGGGGTAAGGGGCGTCCCTTGAGGGATATACGATTTCATAAGCAAGAGCTTTAGACATACAAGATCAATAAAGACACTCGGCGGATCGAATCCACCGAAACAGAGTAGGGTATTACCTCACGAGAGGGCTGAACTCGTCTAAATCTTCTTTTCCTCCTAACCCATTGTGCTTGGCGATCTTGACTGCGACCCCATAAAAATATATTGCCGAAACCAAGTTTCGACAGTTGGCGCGCCAGGTAGGGGCCGCGCGTCAAGACTTCTTCAACAATCTCGCCGACAAGCGTGATGGGATCTCCTTCAGGATTCGGCGACTTTGCCGCCAACTTCGCCGGCGACCCCTCCTTCGACTCGGATTCGAACCAGTCGAAGGGAAAGACCTACTCGGCGCCGTTCGGGCTCCCCAACAGCGCCGAGATCTTCGACAACATCTTGAAGACCAAGATGCGATCCACCTTCTCCGACGACGAGCTTCACTCGGCGCCATTCGGATTACCGGATGCCGCCGAGATCTGCGCCAATCTTCTCGCCTCCCCGACGGAAGCAATCTACTCAGCTGAAGGCCTCTCGGTGCCGTTTGGGCTACCAAACGCCGCCAAGATCTACAGTCAACTTCTTTCCCCCAAGTTGACAGCGATCCACTCGGAGGAGCCTAATCCCCAAGCTCCGACTCAGACTGGAGCGATCCAGATCCGAATTTCCCAGGATCAAGGGAGGTCGCTGTCATCCTCCCGTCCTTCGGCTCCTGCTCATCTTCAGAGCTCAACGGATACCTCAGCTCCGCTGGCTTCGACAACCTCTACGGCATCCCCTCTGACGAAGCCGACAACTCCGACTGCCGCATGGACTATGAGCCGAAGTGCTTCGACGTCCTCATGGCCGAGCCAGATGAGTCCGACTCAGCCATGGCTAGAAGGCTTGCCGAAGAAGAACGAGCCAGAGTGGAGCTTGAGCGCAAGACAGCCGAGGAAGATAAACAACGCAAGGACGAAGCTGACAAAAGGAAGCAGGATCTACGTGCAGCCGGACGATCTGCCCAGGAGGCCATCCTCCAAACACGAGTTCGTAACACCCCAACGTCTTCCGACGCCATAGCGAACGCGCCGCCGCACTCACGCTCTTGGACACCGTCATGGAGACGGCTCCAGCCAACGTGACTCCTATACTTGATAAGATCAAGACCATCGTCGCCGCCACGGCTAACGGCCTCCCCACCACTTCGGCGCGAAGGCCGATCGAATCCGTGGCCGAAACGCCGACAAGAGCCGGCTCCCACCTCTAAAGTCGGGAGACTACAGAGGCCCGAGCCCGCTCGGCCGACAACCGAGCCAAGAGGCCCACCTCGCGAGTCCACGCCGAGGCACCAAGAGCGACGGCCGACTCCGTGACAAACGACATGGACGTCCACTGCCCACCATCGAGTCCGCCGCAACAGTTCCGGCTACCCAACCAGCCAACCAAAGACCCCGCCGAGTGATCTGCGGGAAGTCCTCGATCGTCGCTACCGGGAGCGCGACCAACGCACTCGGGAAGATCGAAGGATCACCCGATAGCGGCGACGATGGAGTACCGGCCTTCACTCGGGAGCTCCGCCGAGTGCATTGGCCGAGTGGCTTTAAGCCAACGGGATTGAAAGGTACGATGGCAAAACCGACCCCGAATCTTGGTTAACCGTATATACTCTTGCCATCCGAGCTGCAGGTGGCGACAACAAAGCCATGGCCAACTACCTGCCCGTGGCCCTCGCAAACTCAGCCAGAAATTGGCTCACGAGCCTGCCAAGAGGCTCAATCGGCTCGTGGAGCGAGCTGAGGGACCACTTCATCGCCAACTTTCAAGCCACCTTCGAGAGGCCCGGCACACACTTCGACCTCTACAACGTCATCCGAAGGACGAGCCCCGAAGGATTATATTTGTCGCTTCCGAGAAACGCAACAAGATTCCGAACATCACCGATGACATCATCATCGCCGCCTTCCGAAGGGAGTCCGTGATGAGCCGCTTATCGGCAAGTTCGGTGCAAACCACCGAGGACGGTGAAACAAATGTTCGAGACGGCGAACTCATACGCCAAATCGAACGACGCCATTAAGGCCGCCCGTCAAGACCGGCCCGACAAAAGGGAGGACAAGCAAGTAGGAGGAAGCCGAAATCCTAAGAAGGATGGCGGCAACAACGGCAACCAAAGCAAGAAAGATCGCAAGCGCCGATCTGAAGACCTAGTGGCCGCGACCTCCAATACTCAACGCCGTCCCCGAGTCGCCGCCTACGACGCCATCATGAACGCCCAATGCACCCACCATCTGAATCACAAGCACGCGGCGAAGGACTGCTTTATCTACAAGCAGTTCGCTGAACAGTACGCGGCGCAACTCAACAAGAAGCCGACTGACGAGGCTGGCCCGTCCGGCGCCAAGAAGAGCAACGCGGCTGAAAACGCCGAACCCTTTCAAGACCCAGTGGGGGAGCTCAACCACATCTTCGGAGGCCCGCTAGCCTATGAGTCCAAGAGGAAACGAAGCTAAGCGACCGGGAGGTCAATGCGGCTCAACCCGAAGTCCTCGCATCGCGATGGTCGGAAGTGGCCATCACTTTTGACCGCTCGGATCATCCTGACCGAGTGGTCCACCCGGGACGCTATCCACTCGTCCTGGACCCCGTGGTCCGCAACATCAGGCTTAAGCGCGTCCTCATCGATGGGGGCAGCGCCCTCAACATCCTGTTTGCCAAGACCATGGATGAAATGCAGATCCCGAGGGCCGAACTCAAAGCAAGCTCAGCCCCTTCCACGGAGTTATCCGGGCTATCTTCAACACCACTCGGGCACATCTCCCTCCCAGTCACCTTCGGAGCCCGAGAGAACTTCCGAACGGAGAACGTCACCTTCGAGGTGGCCGACTTCAAACAAGATATCATGCCATCATCGGAAGGCCTGCGCTTGCCAAGTTCATGGCGATCCCTCACTACACTTACCTCTGCATGAAGATGCCGGGTCCCAACGGCATCATCACTCTTCGCAGCGACGTGAAGCAAGCCTTCACCTGCGACAAGGAGAGCGCGACATGGCCCAATCTCGCGAGAGATTACGTGGCCAACAAGAAGTCCGATTGGCTGCATCAACTTCGGCAGAGGGCGAAGTCCCCGCGAAGAAGATAGCCAAATCGGGATCCGGCGACGCCAAGACTAAGAAGATCTCCCTTGATTCGTCCGATCCCTCCAAAACCGCCGTAATCGGAGCCGACCTAGATCCCAAATAGGAAAGCGCGCTCGTCACCTTCCTCCAAAATAATAAAGATGTTTTTGCTTGGAAACCATCCGATATGCCCGGAATTCCTAGGGAGGTGATCGAGCACTCTTTGAACGTCAAAGATGACGCCAAACCAATAAAACAACGATTACGCAGGTTCGCACAGATCGAAAAGACGCGATCAAAGAAGAACTTGCAAAGCTCTTGGCTGCGGCTTCATTAAAGAAGTCCTTCATCCCGACCGGTTAGCCAACCCAGCCCCGGTCCGCAAGAAGACGGGGCAATGGCGCATGTGTGTCGACTACACCGACCTCAACAAAGCCGCCCCAAAGATCCGTTCGGCTGCCTCGCATCGACCAAGTCGTCGACTCCACACGGCCGCGAACTCCTAAGTTTCTTGGATTGTTACTCGGGCTATCACCGATCGTTTGAAAGAATCCACGCTTGGAAGACATCTTTCATCACGCCGTTCGGGGCCTATCGCTACATCACCATGCCTTTTGGCCTCGAAGAACGCCGGAGCTACATACCAACGCATGATCCCAAGATGCTTCCGGACGCGAGATCGCCAAAAATGTTGAAGCTTATGTCGACGATGTTGTCATCAAGACCAAGCGAAAAGAAGACCTGATCGCCGACTTAGAAGAAACCTTTGCAAACATCCGGCCTTCGAATGAAGTTGAACCGGAGAAGTGCACCTTCGGCGTCCCATCGAGCAACCGCTCGGCTTCATGGTATCACACCGCGGCATTGAAGCAAATCCGGAGAAGATTAACGCAATCTTAAACATGAAACCCCGAGTAACCGAAGGACGTCCAAAAGCTCACGGCTGCATGGCGGCGCTAAGCCGTTTCATATCCCGACTCGGCGAACGAGGCATGCCCTTCTTCAAACTGCTAAAGAAGAAAGACGACTTCCAGTGGACCACAGAAGCCGACAAGGCCTTTGAAAAGATTTCAAAGAATTCCTTACCACGCCACCCGTCCCCGGCTTCGCCTCAACCCCGGAACCCCGTTGCGCACGTTTCAGCCACTCACCAAGTGGTTAGTACGGTCCTTGTGGTTGAACGAGAAGAAGAAGGACGGGCCCAAGATTCAAAGGCCAATTTACTTTGTCAGCGAAGTATTGGCAGGAGCCAAAACCCGATACCCTCAGGTACAAAAATTGCTTTATGGTGTTCTAATAACCGCGAGGAAATTGGCACACTACTTTCAGGGTCACTCGGTCACCATCATCACCTCTTTTCCACTCGGCGACGTCATCCACAACCGCGAGGCAACCGGGCGCATCGCCAAGTGGGCCCTAGAACCGATGCGCTGGACTTAACTTTTAAGCCCAGGACGTCCATTAAGTCACAAGCCTTAGCGGACTTCCTGGCCGAGTGGACTGAACAGCAAGAGCACGTGCCCCGAGAAGACCTCCAACACTGGACCATGCACTTCGACGGATCCAAGAGGATCACCGGCCTGGGAGCAGGAGTTGTGCTGATCTCCCCGACTGGGGAAAGGCTAAGATATGCCCTTCACCTCCACAACGTCGCCGAATACGAAGCTCTTCTACATGGACTGCGCCTCGCAGTCTCACTCAGGATCCGTCGGCTTATTGTGAAAGGCGACTCCCAGCTGGTCGTCAATCAAGTGATGAAGGACTGGTCCTGCTTAAATGACACTATGGAGGCCTACCGACAAGAGGTCCGCAAGCTTGAGGACAAGTTTGATGGGCTAGAACTCTCACATGTCCTGAGACATAACAACGAAGCTGCCGATGAGCTAGCACAGTTCGGATCTAAGCGCGAAGCTGCTCCAACAGATGTCTTTGTCGAACATCTTTACGAGCCAACCGTCATGGCAAAGACAGCTCCCAACGAGCAAACCACGAACGAAGTCACCATGATCGATACCGACGGAGGACGCCGCTCATCAAATTCTTGACCCAAGAAGAGCGGATGACCGGGATGAAGCAGAACGCGTCCGGCGTCGTTCCCAAGCGTACGTCATGGTCGACTCCGATCTATATAAAAGAAGCCCCTCCGAATTCTAATGAGGTGCATCACACCGAAGAAGGGAAACAACTACTCCAAGATATCCACTCGGGCATATGCGGAAGCCACGCGGCAAGACGCACTCTAGTCGGCAAAGCCTACGGCAAGGATTCTTCGGCTCACCGCGGTCTCCGACGCGGATAAAGTCGTAAGAACCGCGAAGGCTGCCGCTTTTGCCCGACAAAGCCATGTCCCGCCCAGAGCTTCAAACAATCCCACTTTCCCGGCCGTTCGCGGTATGGGGGCTGGACATGGTTGGCCCTTTCAAGAAAGCTCCGGAGGTTTCACACACCTCTTCGTCGCAATCGACAAGTTCTCCAAGTGGATTGAGGCCAAGCCGGTTGCCACAATCACCGCGACAAAGCACGGGATTTTTCCTCAACATCGTGCACCGCTTCGGCGTCCCAAACAGAATCATAACCGATAATGGGACCCAATTCACGGGAGGCATCTTCAAGGAATTCTGCGAAGACTTCGGGATCAAGATCCGCTATGCATCGCAGCTCACCCCAAAAGCAATGGGCAAGTCGAGCGAGCCAACGGGATGGTCCTTCAAGGTATCAAGACTCGCGTTTTGACCGACTAAGCCCTTACGCCGGCAAGTGGGTCCAGAACTTCCCTCGGTTCTATGGTCGCTGCGAACCACACCTGGCCGGCCACCGGCCAAACTCCTTTCTTTTTGGTCTATGGCGCGAAGCCATGTTGCCAAACGAGATGGAATATGAGTCCCTCCGGTCCGCAGCTTCAACGATGAACGCTACGACATCGACCGAGTGGATGACCTCACCCGATTGGAAGAGGCCCGCGAGGCGCCCTCATCCAGTCGGCCAAATACCTTCAAGGGCTCGAAGATACCACGCCGCAACGTGAGAGCACGAGCTTTCATTGTTGGCGACCCGGTCCTACGCAAGATCCAGACAACCAAAGACCGACACAAGTTATCTCCCTTATGGGAAGGACCGTATATAATCGCCGAGCGACTCGCTCGGCGTGCTTACCGGCTAAAGCGCGAAGACGGATCTATGGTAGAGAACTCGGAACATCGAGCATCTTCGACGATTTTATGCCTAATTTGGCTAAGGCCTCATATTTTCCTTGATGCCAACCTCAAGCAAGATGACTTCTTGAGCTAGCAATGGGGCTGTACACATGTCAATAAAGCTCAAGTTTTCCTCATCAACTTTTGTGCATAATTTGGTTTATCATTGTTTAATGTCCTTCGACTCGAGCTCGGTGTCTAAGGACCGAGAGTTTTTCGACGACCTAATCGAGCCTAGGCTTGATGACAGCGACGAAAACAACTTAAGAAATTTCACGCAAAGGCTCGAATCAAGGCATTGACATAAATAAACTAAAAACAGTCACAAAGTTCCACGTCAAAGTGTTACAATTACATGATATCTACAAAGCAAAGTCGAATACGGATCGAGCTTGAAATTGTTCACTACATCCAAAGATATTTTCTTCGCGCTCTTGCGCCTCGCTTAGCATATCTAAGGCCGCTCGTCCGTTGTTCCTCGGCAAGCCCTCCCCGACCGAATGGATATCCACTCGGGGTAGAGGGACTTGGTCTGCTTCAAGAGCCGAACCAGCCCCATGTTGGCCGCTTCGGTGATATTCTTGAGTATCTGTCGGGAGCCACCGAAGCTTGTCGAAGATCTCGATTGGCTCCAGCGAGCTGGTCCCAACTCCTTGATCAAACAAGGATGCCAAGATCGGCGTGGCGGCGTTGGCGACCTCTTCCCGTATCTCGTCGCTGGACTTGATCCGCCCAAGTAAGACGTCGTATTGGGCCCGGGTCTTCATCTTATAAGCTGCAAAAAGTCCGATCGTTCAAAGCACTCGGAAATAAAGCAAGACACGGGATTTGACTTCAAAGAAGGTTACCTTCAAACTCGGCCTCCATCTCGGCCTTGTCGAGGCCGACCGCTTCCAGCTGGACTTGAAGCGAGTGGACCTCCGAAGAATTTCCTACAACGAAAGAAGATTATCAATAGCCAAAATCAGCATGAGAACCATGATGAAGGGAGAGGCAGCTTACTCCCGATTGATCCGCGGAGGTCGAGGTTCGCCTCCCGAAGCTCCGCGATCTCCCTCCTTAAAGCCGCCTCCCTTGATGCGGCCTCCTCCCGAGTGGCCTTCAGCTGTCGCTGAACGTCCTCCAAGGAGTTTAAGTGGGGGACTAGCTTCTCCAAGCACTTCAGATTTTGCCATTGAGCGGCAATATTCCTTCTGCACGCGAAAGCAGTGGAGTGACCGACTGAGGCTTACGTTGAGCAGTCGGGTCGCCTCATTCAGGCTCTCGACAAGGGCATCCCTTTCGTCCTTTTCGGCTTGCCGGTCTAGGATAATGCCCTGTCTCTCGCCTTCCGAATCCCGCCACTCGATTCTGATCGGGGGAACCCAGGTCTCAGAGGACTGCAACCTGGGGATCTCTTCTACCGTGGCTAACAAGCAAGAAAGACAAATGAAGACATGAAGGATTCAAGACTCGAAAGAACGAAGGAACGTTTCGAAGCAAGCCTTACCGGTTTCGGTGGCTGCCGCCTAGGTGGAGCGGCCGGCGGCTTTCTTCTTCTTCGGGCTCGGTGCCGAGTGACCCCGGGGGTGCTTGAGCCGCAGCCTCGGGTTTCCGGCTGATGCTGCGTTCCGGTCGGGACATCCCGACGGCATCGGGGCTCCTCCCAGAGGCGTCCTCCTTCGGAGGCGAAGGTTGTTTCTCCGAACGCCGCACTCGGTTGCGGGCTCCGGGTTTGGCTCTACTAGCCTTGGCACTTCGGGAGCAGCGGCCGGAGTCGGCCCTTCACCCCCTCCGGCAGGATCTATGTCCTGGGGCCTCTGCGAAAGTGAATACAACGAAGATAAAGAAAAGTTTCCCGCGAAAGAGTTCAAGACTTCGGTTTGAGCATACCGGATGACCGGCGGATCTTCGGCACCGTCCGCGGTGATCGCCTTAGAGGCGGGGTCTCGACCGGAGGAGCCGGGACGTCGTCATCCGAATCCTCGATGATCAGCCGCCTTTGCTTGCGCGCTTGTTCGAGTCTTCACTGGCGCCCGCTTCCCGACTGGATCGCTTGGATTTTGATCCCGCCACCAGGCTTCTTGGAGGGCGACGCGGCGCGTCATCATGAGCCACCTTATATGGCTTGGAGGTGATAGAGGCGTTTTCCTGCGAAGAGAGAAAGTGTGACATTAAGAGACAAGACGTCAAGATTGAAAGATACTTAAAAGCAACACGGTCGCTTACCGGAGGAGGAGGTCGGTGGATGCTGAATGGAAGAACCGGCGTGATGAGGGCCCGCTCGACCGAAATCCCGGATGAGAAGAGTTTGTACATCCGAATCTTCAAGATTTCGTATGTGAGTGGATCCGGTCTTCCCGATTGGGGTCCGTCCCGCCTTCATACTCGAAGGCCGGCTTCGACCGCTCCTTGATCGGCGCCGTGGCACGATGAAGTGCCGAGTGATTTGTTCCCCGCGAAGATTCCTCTTTTTCATCGCCGGGATCTTCGCGAGCGATCGTTGGCCTCGTCCCAATCTTGGGCTACGGGACGGTGCTCCAAGACGGCTTGGGGACAGGGGGAAGACCGATAAAGGCAGGAAGGCTGGGTTCAAGATTGCTGATGTAGAACCGTTGCGTGCGCCTTTGTTGGAAGATTTCAAAGGGAGAGAAAAGTAGTCTTTGCGGAGAGATCCGCGAAGCCGAAAGCCCTGCCCCGCCAACGACGCAAGGTTGATCCTTGTTTGGATGGGGTTTCGGTAGAACATACGACTAAGCATTGAAGTGAGGAAGAATGCCAAGGAAGGCTTCACACACGTGAATGAAGAGTGCTATTTGGAGCATTGAGTTGGGGTTCGGATGGTAGATGTGAAGACCATAGTAGTCCAGAAGTCCCCGAAAGAACTCGGAGGTGGGAAGGCTGAACCCGCAATAGAAAAAGGAAGTAAAGACAACGAGCTGACCGGTGTTTGGGGTCGGGAAGTCCTCCCCCGCCGCCGGGCGCCATCCCACGAGTTCCTTTGGCGGAAGCACGCCGTGCTTCACCATCTCCTTGAGGGTGTATTCCCTTACATCCGAGGTGGCCCATTGGTCGAACGGAATCCTCTTCTCCTCCGCCATGAGAATGGGATGATGGGAAGTGGATCTGGCCGGGAAAAGTTGGATCTTTGGCGATGGAACGTTGGGAGATATGGCTGTGGAAGCTGGTTGTTCCAGAAAGCAAGCTCTTAGAGGGATGGATTTGGGAGCGCGCGAGTCTAGGGTTCTCCGCGGTGAGCTGTTGAACAGTGCCGCGAAAAGGGGAATCGTTTGGAAGATGAAGAGGCGGGGACGACCTCGCATCTTTATAGAAAGATTTGAGGGTTGCGCTAGGTTTTCTGGTGAGTGGGCCGAGCCCATAAGAAAATCTACGGCCCAGCTAAGGTGTGGTCCGATACGTGTCCTTAGGGACTTAAGCGGATGAGCTTAAGCAAATTTGCCCTGGCAATATGCGCGTGTCCGAGTGCCCTATACCTTTAAAAGATCCTTCCATACCGCGGTTTGCCTGACTTCATGAGAAGCTGGCACGATGCAATTTGGAAGGTGACCAACAAATGAGTTTTTATAGCTGCCTTGGTGAACAAGGGCTGTTTGGTTTTTTGGCATTTGGTCGGTAATCTTACCAATGCTGTTTGTTTTCCACCTTGGTGAAGATCTTTATAAGATTGAGACCAAGATTATGGCAAAAGCTATTTAATAACTTGGTCATATTTTTCATGTGATTGAAAGAACTTGTTTTCCCATGAGGGATGAATGAAATATTTATTCCGAGATTACTTGGGCAAATCCACTCGGATGAGCAAGAGTTTACCAAGTGATTTTTACCCGTGAGGGATGATTGAATTATTTGCTCGAGATGACTCGGGCAAATTCACTCGGATAAGTATGAACTTTTTGAGTAATGAGATTTCTATGATTGCTTTAGCATGAGCTAGGCATCTACATGAGAATGATTTTTATGGTTCTTGACTATATGCTTAGCCTATTTTTGACTAACCACATAGTTGGGGGCTACACTAATTAGGTGCATCAGGAGATGCACCTAGATATTTATTTTTGAGAAATTTTTTATATATTTTCAGCCCTTCACAGTCTTTGGAGTCACTCGGGAAGATTCAGGCAGAGATGATGGAATCACTGGCGCCGGAGCACTCGGCCAAAGAGATTTTTGAGTGCCGCTTTGGTCCGAAGCGAGTTGTCTCGTCGACCGGAAAGGACTCGGGGCTACTGTGGAGATTGTGGCAATCGGGTATCTACATGGCAAGCTTATCCGACTGGAGGTAGAGATAGATTGCGCCTGCTATATCTGTAAGCCGAACTTGACTTGGGTGTTACGGTTGCCGATAGAGATAAGGCAATCGGCCTATAGTCACGGTTTGGTAAGATTGAGGAAACCGACTTAGAGTAAGATAGGGTTTCCGATCTGTAAGCCCACCTCCCAAGACTATATAAGGGGGGTAAGGGGCGTCCCTTGAGGGATATACGATTTCATAAGCAAGAGCTTTAGACATACAAGATCAATAAAGACACTCGGCGGATCGAATCCACCGAAACAGGAGTAGGGTATTACCTCACGAGAGGGCCTGAACCTGTCTAAATCTTCTTTTCCTCCTAACCCATTGTGCTTGGCGATCTTGACTGCGACCCCATAAAATATATTGCCGAAACCAAGTTTCGACAAGAAGCACGAGATTGGCTAACCATTCCGGGTGATATACTTCGTAAATGAAACCCGCATCTAATATACTTCGTAAATGAAACCCGCATCTAACAGACTAGTCAACTCCTTCCGAATCTCGTCCTTGTGCTCCTGAGCAAATCAGTACAGCCTTTGTCTGACCAGCTTGGTGTCGGGGAGGACGTGAAGTTCATGCTCGACCAACTTCCTGAGTACTCCCGGCATGTCCACCAGTTTCCAGGCAAACATATCGATGTTCGTGCACAGGAAGTCGACGAGCACGCTTTCCTATTTCTTCCTGAGGTGTGAGCTGATCAACATCGTCTTGGAGGGATCGGTGTCTAAGAGGGAGACGACCTTGTACTAGGCAGAACCAACGGAGTGTTTTGACACTGGCGGCGCTGGGCACAGGTCGTCCTCGCCCATTTGTGCCTTCCCTTTGGGGTCGGCACGCAGGGGCATGAATCCTTCGGTGCGAGCCGAGGGATCGGCGGCCTTGCCCAGGGTGAGGCTCTCGTACTCTCAGGCATAGGAGGTGGTGGCCCCCTCGCACGGAGAATTCCCCATGGGGCCCCGTTTCTTGAGGACCAGGTATGTGTAGTGGGTAACCGCCATGAACTTGGCAAGGGCCGGACGGGCGAGCACTGCGTGGTAAGCCATCTCAAAGTCTGCCACGTAGAACCTGACGAACTTGGTGTGGAAGTTCTCCCACATCCCAAATGTTACGGGGAGAGATATCACACTGAGGGGCAGGCTTGCCCGGCTGGGGACGATGCCATAGAACAGCGAGTCCGTGGGTTCGAGAGCAGAGTGGGAGACCCCAAGCTCGCGAAGGGTTCCTCGGAAGAGGACATTGATGCCGTTTCCCCCATCGATGAGGACACGCTTGAGGCGCACCTTGAGCACCACTGAATCCACTACTAGTGGGAATCGACCCGGCTTCAGGACATCGGCCCATTGGTTAGCCCAAGAGAAGGAGATCGGGACTTTTGACCATCGGAGGCGCTCGGGCGGCTCGGCGGAGATGGTGTTCACTCGATGGGAGAGGAGCTTCTGTTGGCGTTGACTCTCCAAGGTTCCTCGCCTCAGAGGATCATGTTGACGGTGTGGGTCGGCTCCTGGAAGTCGTCCTCCCATCGGTGATCTTCTTTCCGGCGCTTCAGATTGGCACTCCCCTTTCGTGGCCTCGAGGGTCGGGGGTTCTGAGCCTCACGGGCTATGTGATCCGGTTGGGTGTAGCACTCTAGGATGGTGTGGTTACCTTCCGAGTGGAGGAAGCATGGCTTGTCCAATGCCTCCCAGAATGATTCTCCCGAGGGCTCTCCCCTCGAGCCCGGCCTCTCGATGGCCGTGACTTCTGGGGTCGGCTTGCGCTTCATCTTGTCCTACCAAGCCTGCGGAAGCGGTCAGCGGTCTGATCTTCTTGGTGAGCGTGGCTCGGGATTCCCCTGGGACTCCCTTGGGAGGCGAGATTCGGGAGCGACCATTTCGTGCCGTTTGGCGTCCTCGGCGTCGGCGAAGCTCTCGACGATGGTGTTGATGAGAAAAATCAACACGTCGGCCTGGGAGATCTGCTTAGCTCCAGTGCAGGTCCTAGAATCGATGACGCGCGGGCGTGCCAGTCAGTTTGATCCTGCCACCGGCAAGATATGCAAAACAACAGAGCATAAATTATATCGGCCGATAGGCCGATAATCAAAACAGTCGATCTGTTGACAATCGATCTTGTGATTCCAGCCGATGCCGATGTCCGGATAACTCGTCGGATGAAACCCCGACGAAACCCTTAGTGGCAGCCAACAGGCAGGCTAGAGATTACGGTTCCAATCATGACTTAGTAGGTCAAACTGAATTGATGCAGCACTAAGTATGAAAAGAAACGTGATATCTAGACAATCATCCTTTGACTGATTTTCAGGGTGGTAGATATCGATGCTAATCTAATCTAATATAACGATTTAGCCGATATTAGTAGAAACCCTAAAACGAGAGACAGCCGATAGAGCCAAATCGAGATACTAGGACTAGATTCAACAAAGACATATGATAAGACCGGCTAACCCTCCGGTGAAACATTAGCATGATCCTATTGGCTTAACAAGACTTAGATTATCGATAACAATCTAGTAGGTCGGGCCTAACCGATGCAGCAGAGATTATATATGATAATCTAAAACTCGATGAGCCGATAGATCTGTCTAATGTGATGGATATAACAGATCTACCTAAAGCAACATTACGTTTATAGAAACATCGACTTGATCAGAATATCGAACCTAACCGAGAAAGTCCTAACTAAGCTGATGTATCTATGAATGATAATAAAACTAAAGATAGATACGATATACCTGGGTCGACGGGACCTTGGACTTACCCCTTCGCCGGAGATCGAAGACGATGCAGCCCCGCGTCGGGTGCCATGTCTCGCCGGATGATGAACAACGTGGAAAAGTAAAAGGTGGCGATGCGCTGAGTTGTATTGATCGAGAGATGAGTTACATGAACCCCGGGCTTACATATTTATACCCATGGGCTAACAGAGAAACAGAGATCCTAACAGATTATAAATCCAAACTTTCCTAAAGATAAAAGAAAACAAACCGAATCCTTACGGATACTAACACACTTTTCTAAAGATAAAATAGGAAACTAACAAACTCTTCCTAATTAATAAATACAATTGCATTTTTAGGACTCTATCCTTATATGGCAATCCTCATGAAGCACATCATCTTGATTCGACGTTGTCTCCAATGTTGTCATACCGGAATCGGCTACATCGGCTTGCCTTATCCGATTCGGTATCAGCCGATGGACACTTTAGCCGATTCTGGTTTTGGGGCTTTCCAAATTCTATTGTTAACAAGGTCATAAACTTAGTTTCTGAGATATGCGAGTACTCGATTTGCTTTCTTTTAGGTGTCTGAACTTAATGGGGTAAACCCCTAGTCGGTGTGCTTGTGGGTGGGTACTAAAGCCACCGCTGTTTGCTGTACTCTGATTTGTATAGGTATTTGGCCGGTCGGCCTATGTAATAATAATAATGTGGATGTAATCCATAATTACTTCTTATTTTAGATGTATTTCCTTTGTATGCTCATGCTCGAGAAGAAATTGTGAATCTAGCACACATCCTGGGAGCTAGATTCACATGAGTATGAGTTAGGAATAATTGAGATGTTGTAGATCTTTAGCCATTTTGTCCAGTCTCCTGAGTGTGTAACACATCTGGTCTCCACCTTCGAGTGGTTTGACGGGCACACTTCAGGCTGAAGTTGATTGGCTGGCTAAAGGCCTAGGAATGTCTCACTTATCCCTCTCTCGAGACATCGGATGTTTCGTTATACTTGTTAGATGGGCTGAAGCGTTTCAACTCATCTATCAAATATAAAGGAAGGTCTGGGGTATCTCTGACAGCGCCGCTGATCGGAGGCACCAGGAGATGCGGCACCAGGACGAGTATGACCGGATGCATGGACCTCCTGATGGAGCCCCCGATGTCATGCCCTGACACGATGGCTTTGCAGCCTTCACCGCCAAACTCCGGCGGGTCACGTGCCCCGAAGGATTCCGTCCAACAAGGATCGACCCCTACGACGACAAGACCGACCCCACCCTGTGGCTTCAGTTATACTATATAGTTGTTCGAGCCGCAAATGGTAATGCCAATGTGATGGCAAACTACCTCCCAGTCATGCTGGTGCCGACTGCCATTAACTGGCTCGCAGGCCTCCCCACGAACTCCATTGATTCTTGGGATGATCGCTGTGACGCTTTCGTTGCCAACTACCATGTCACCTGGCAACGCCCAGCCATCCGCTATGTCCTCCGCCAGGTTCGGCAGGGGGCTAGCGAGTCCATCCGGGACTACATCCGATGCTTCTCGGAGCGCCACAATACGGTTCCGAGCATTACCGACAAAGATGTCATGCACATCTTCTCCGAGGGCGTTTGGAAGCACTCCGAGCTGTTCTGCTTTCGCGTTTGGACAAATTCGATCACACCATCCGAAGTGATCACCATGTGTTAATAGAAGAATTTGGTAAGACCCGAAACCCGAATCGGCTAAGATGTCCATCGGCTGATACCGAATCGGATAAGGCAAGCTGATGTAGCCGATTCCGGTATGACAACATTGGAGACACCGTCGGATCAAGATGTTGTGCTTCATGAGAATTGCCATATAAGAATAGAGTCCTAAAAAGGCAATTGTATATATTAATTAGGAAGAGTTTGTTAGTTTCCTATTTTATCTTTAGGAAAGTGTGTTAGTATCCGGTAAGGATTCGGTTTGTTTCCTTTTATCTGTAGGACAGTTTGGATTTGTAATCTGTTAGGATCTATGTTTCTCTGTTAGCCCATGGGTATAAATATGTAAGCCCGGGGTTCATGTAACTCATCTCTCGATCAATACAACTCGATGCATCGCCACCTTTTACTTTTCCACTTTGTTCATCATCCGGCAAGACTTGGCACCCGACGTGGGGCTGTATCGGCTTCGATCTCCGGCAAAGGGGTAAGTCCAAGGTCCCGCCGGCCCTGGTATATCATATCTATCTTTAGTTTCATTATCGTTCATAGATACATCGGCTTAGTTAGGACTTTCTCGTTTAGGTTCGATATTCTAATCAAGTCGATGTTTTCGTAAACGTAATATTGCTTTAGGTAGATCTGTTATATCCATCACATTAGACAGATCTATCGGCTCATCGAGTCTTAGAATATCATATATAATCTCGTGCTGCATCGGTTTGGTCCAACCTACTAGAATGTTATCGATAATCTAAGTCTTGTTAAGCCTATTGGATCATGCTAATGTTTCACCGGAGGGTTAGCCGGTCTTATCTTTGTTGAATCTAATCCTAGTATCTTGATTTGGCTCAATCGGCTGTCTCTCATTTTAGGGTTTCTACCGATATCAGCTAAATCGTTATATTAGATTAGATTAGCTTAGACATCTACCACCCTAAAAATGGTCAAAGGCTTGATTGTCTAGATATCATGTTTCTTTTCATACTTAGTGTTGCATGAATTCAGTTTGACCTACTAAGTCGTGATTAGGACCGTAATCTCTAGCCTGCCCATTGGCTGCCACTAAGGGTTTCATCGGGGTTTCAGCTGACGAGTTATTTGGACATCGGCATTGGCTGGAATCACATGATCGGTTGTCAACAGATCGGTTGTCTTGATTATCGGCCTATCGGCCGATATAATTTATGCTCTGTTGTTTCGCATATCTTGTGAGTGGCAGGATGAAATTGACTGGCACGCCTATGCTTCATCGATTCTAGTACCTGGACTGGAGCTAAGCAGATCTCCGAGGCCGACGTGTTGATTCTTTTCGTCAACATATTTTTGGCACGCCCGGTGAGACCATGTTTTGGACAGCATATCTTTTTGCACGGCTCGGCGGACCCATAATTGCTACAATGTCTGATAAATAAGTCTAGGCCGAGGAAGAACGATCTCTCAAGCCGATGTCAAGAAGAAGAAAAGAACCAGTTTTGGGGCGATCAAGGCAAAGATAATTTTGAAGCATGACTTCTCATACTCCAAAACTGGGGGGGCATGTGTTAACAGCAGAATTTGGTAAGCCCCAGAACCCGAATCAGCTAAGGTGTCCATCGGCTGATACCGAATCGAATAAGGCAAGCCGATGTAGCCGATTCCGGTATGACAACATTGGAGACATCGTCGGATCAAGATTATGTGCTTCATGAGGATTGTCATAAAAGGATAGAGTCCTAAAAAGGCAATTGTATCTATTAATTAGAAAGAGTTTGTTAGTTTCCTATTTTATCTTTAGGAAAGTGTGTTAGTATCCAGTAAGGATTCGGTTTGTTTCCTTTTATCTTTAAGAAAGTTGGAATTTGTAATCTGTTAGGATCTCTGTTTCTCTGTTAGCCCATGGGTATAAATCTGTAAGCCCGAGGTTCATGTAACTCATCTCTCGATCAATACAACTCGGTGCATTGCCACCTTTTACTTCTCCACATTGTTCATCATCCAGCGAGACTTGGCACCCAACGCGGGGCTGCATCGGCTTTGATCTCCGGCGAAGGGGTAAGTCCAAGGTCCCACCGGCCTAGGTATATCGTATCTATCCTTAGTTTCATTACCGTTCATAGATACATTAGCTTAGCTAGGACTTTCTCGGTTAGGTTTGATATTCTGATCAATTCAATGTTTCTGTAAACGTAATGTTGCTTTAGGTAGATCTGTTATATTAATCACATTAGACAGTTCTATCGGCTCATCGAGTCTTAGATTATCATATATAATCTCGTGCTGCATCGGTTAGGTCTAACCTACTAGATTGTTATCGATAATCTAAGTCTTGTTAAGCCGATAGGATCATGCTAATGTTTCACCAGAGGGTTAGCTGGTTTTATCATATGTATTTGTTGAATCTAATCCTAGTATCTCGATTTGGCTCTATTGGCTGTCTCTCATTTTAGGGTTGCTACCGGTATCGGCTAAATCATTATATTAGATTAGATTAGCTTAGACATCTATCACCCTGAAAATCGGTCAAAGGCTTGATTGTCTAGATATTGCGTTTCTTTTCATACTTAGTGCTGCATCAATTGAGTTTGACTTACTAAGTCGTGATTAGAACCGTAATCTCTAGCCTGCCTGTTGGCTGCCACTAAGGGTTTCATCGGGGTTTCAGCCGACGAGTTATCTAGACATCGGCATCGGCTGGAATCACACGATCGGTTGTCAATAGATCGGCTGTTTTGATTATCGGCCTATCGGCCGATATAATTTATGCTCTATTGTTTTGCATATCTTGTCAGTGACAGGATCAAACTGACTGGCACGCCCACGCTTCATTGATTCTAGGACCTGCACTGGAGCTAAGCAGATCTCCCAGGGCGACGTGTTGATTTTTCTCGTCAACAGACATGCATCAAAATGGATATTCCAATCGCAAGTGCAGTACATTATTTGAAATGAAGTACTTGCAAGAGCACAATCAATCCAAACATACTACATGTGAAGCTTATATTTCAAAGAAGGCTACATAAGAGGCTCATTTTCAGCATAAAGCAAGTTTTGTTTCGCAATTCTTTTACAAAGGAGTTGATGCTTCAATTAACAAAGACAAGTTTTAGGTTTCGACATTAATTTCAGTGTGGTTCCATCATAACATTACTTTGTCATCCTCCATGACAACAAGTCACAATATATATATAAACATCATCACTTTTACACAACTCAACACCTTTTGTTAAAAAAACACATGAACACGTTTTTAGAACAATCGAGTCTATACTCATGACACTTCACCAAAGCTCTCTTGTCCGTGAGCACGACTAATCGATTAGTTTTATTAACTCTGCAGAGTTTGTACAGCTTTACCCACATGAAGTGAATCGCTCTAGTTTATCCGATACCCATCGGTACCACCATACTCTACACATTGAGTACAGTCTAGAGGTCACCACGAAGCCTTTACACTACTTAGCCCCTAGCCTTGCACCAGCACAATACATGTTTCCTCCATCCTAGGTCATATTGGAAATGTGACCTAGAACCGTTAAGTGGCAGGCCCATGCCTTAAACTTAACGCCGTGGTGGCGGACGCGACAGGAACCCACCCACGTTGCACGATATCGTTGTATTGGACAGACTTAGTCGCCTAAACTACCACGTCGGGGTAAATAGAAAGTTCCTCTAGGTTTATCCAAACCCATACACTTTTACCTACCATAATGCATGGCTAGGTGCTAAACAGATTACTTGGCTAAGGCTATCCCATACTAGCACATGTGGATGTACTGTAAACTTTAAGTTGGTGACATAAGTTTGGTCCTTATGGACTCGGGCAAACACTCCCCCTATCGACAATGCAAATACGTCAATTGCATGCCACTTGCCGCCCAAGTCAAAACCACATTTTCACACACTTAAGTTCGCAAATAATCATCAAATTCAACCCATTCCAGCAAGGGTTCATTTTAACAAAATTCACATATTACATATATATAAATGGAACAAGTATTGCGAAAATCCTAGGCGAGGTTAAGCAAGTAGTCGCAAATCGCATATATAATCCCATTTGATAACAAAGAAAGTACCCTATCCACTCCAAGGGATACAATCAGCAAGGATTTCAATTATCAAGGTAGGAAATCCAACAAGTAGGTCACATCTACCATACCCAAGTTTTAAAATACCGAATTAGTCTAAGTTCTCATGCAATTTTGCAAACAAATAATTTCATCCTTCAAAACATGGGATTCAATGTGTTCGAAGGAAAGGAGGGAAAGAACTTTCCTTTGCTGCTGTAGGTTCTCCCTGAAATGAGTTAGAATGCAGATCTTCTCACCGTCGTGAAATTATTCACTAAAGAAAAAATATCGGTAACGAGTAAATACCGAAACATGTAAAAATAAAAAATACTCTATAATGCATGGGTTATTCAGTGTGGTTAGGGGCTGTGTGGATGTGATTTATGGTGAAGTAATTTCTATTTTATCTCTTTTTTTGGAAGTTATTAATTTTTGAAACTTGCTCGGTGTAGGGTAGGATTTAACTAAGTATTGGTCCAAACTGTTTTTACCTATTGATTTATATTAACCTTGACCTTCCAGAGGTGAATAAAAATGTTTTCTAGGTCTAATGCAATTTATTTCACAATTTTTAGAGCTATAATGAATTTATTAGGTGTTTTTACAAACCTATAACGTGTTTTTAGCCTATAGTATTCTATAAATGTGGCCCTGGAGTTTTAGGTCCAGATCATGTTATTTTGCTTATGGGGATGGAAAGTGCATGATTTAGCTAGTAAAATTAATCCTAATTGCAATGGATTTTTGGGGTCTAAATTGCTTCTCTAAATATATCTTCTATACTAAGAAAAGTCATTATGGTAAGTGTCTAACATATTAATCTATGTCTTGCCTCTAGGGCTAATGGTGCTAGGTCTTGTCTAACTTGGAATGGAAATGGAGGCTCACTGGTCCTCATATCCTATTTTTAATATACCTAGAGCTAGTATTCAATTTATGTTGAGACAGTCATATATGTGTGTGTATGCACACTTGCTAGTCTATTTATGACTATTAGCTCCTAGGTTATCTATTTAGAGTTTTTCTTACATATTTAGTATATGATTTGACACATTTTGTTTTACCTAATTGAAGTCTATTCCTTGCTGGTCCTAAAGAAACTTAGTTTTTCCTTAAAACGGATTTAAAATAAATTTTATATATAAATCTTATAAGGTGAGGGGTGGAGTAATCCATTAGTTTCATTCATAACTACCTTAAAAGGATTATACTATACAGAAGGCATATGGTTTTATTTTACATTTTAAAAGTAAAAGTTTACTCAAAAAGATGGTAAATTGAATTTTTAATAAATCCCTAAAGATTGACTGTCCTAAAGTGTATCATTTTCCCAACACTAGTTTACAAGAATTTGACCTAAGGAATGTATACATGTTTATTTACCCAGGTCGGAGAGGGTGAAGTGAGGTATCTATAGAATTTGGGTTTGCTCAAATTAAAGTTAATTTGAATTTTCTAGAGATTTTACAAATTTTCACATGGTGTATGTGTGGTCAGCCCTATTTTAATTTTTGCGACAAATCTTGTGCAGTAAGGTCCATGTTTTATGGTGCTACATTAAAGTTCAATACTTAGGGAATCTACAGAAATTTTTCCCATTCAAAAATGTGTTCAAATGAATTTTATATGGATTTTATAAATGAGGTTTTGCTCCCCGTGAAAAATTTCCAACTTCTGCCATTTTTTCTTGTCTCTTCCGTACGTGGGGCCCATAGGTCGCCACCGCTAGTTTCGTAGGGAGGCCTTCGCACCCGAAGGGTGGGGCCCGGTTGCCAGAGAGACAAGGGGGAGAAGAGAGCAGGGCTCCGACGACCGGAGTCCCTTTTCGGCCTCGCCGGCGACGAACGGCGGCTCGGTCGGGGAAACGACCAAAAACTAAAACGTAGAGGAGGAGATGGCGAAGCAAATGTTGGCATTCTCGTCGGCTGTGGTGGTCGTTGTCGAGCTGGCGACGAGCGCGAGCGGCAGTGCGTGTTCGAGTGCTGGGTACAACTAAGCTAGAGACCAAATGGTGCCGAAACGCATGTATAAGCATCCAGGAGTGCCATGGAGGCTTACCCGAGGGTGCACGCGGCTTGGCGAAGCTCGGGTGGTCCTGGCAACATGAAGAACCGTCGGCGGCGGTGGCGGAAACGATAGGGCATCGGCGGCAGCTCAACCCGGTCGATGTTTCGCGGAGAAAAGATGGTCGTGAGGTCACTGTGGTTCCCAAGATGGTTCATGAGCTAGTAATCGGACAATGGCTCACCAGAGAGGCGGGATTCGATGGCGGCGGTTCTCGGCCGGACTTGGGGACGACGATGCCGATCTCCCGTTGCACGGTACCTCGGCTCGATTCCTTCGGGGTGGTGGATCCTAGAGTCGTGGCGATGATGGTGGCGCAAGGGTTCGGCCGGTCTCGGCCTACATTATCCGGAACGGTGATGACGGCGCGGCGGCGATTCTCGGTTCGTGCTCCCGACTCCAGTGGGACGCAACGGCATTCCCGCAGCTACAATGAACGAAAGGGAACAGTGTCAACAGCGAAATTGCTTGGCATTGTGTGGAGATTAAGGAATGTGAAAAAGAGATGGATTACAGAATAGCGTTTGGTAGTCCCAAAGTAGGCTACTACACATGTTGGAATCCATGGTGATCTCAGGTCTAAGGACTTTGTACCAACACTACCGAGACCAACTAATGGCACATTAATTCTCGTAGTGTCTCATGGTGGGTTTATCCAACAATGTGTTCTCTAACACATATGTCCATGTTTATTGATTTGGTATCTCCATACCCATGATCTATGAGACATGATCATCAATCAATAAACATGCCGATCTTAGAATCATATTTGTTCCAACAATATGACATATGATCAGGATCGTTTAGAAATAGATTCATACATAAAGAGTCTCATAAATAAGTCACGTACTTATTGATCAATACAAGATGTCTATTTCATGAAACTGAATAACACTTTATTCATAAATACATAAACATTGACGTGATATCCAACATCTCCATGTTGCCTCTAGGGCATATCACTAACAATCTCCCACTTGCACTAGAGTCAATCATGTAAGTATCTAATACCCATTGCTCTTGTGTGCGCCTCATGCTTCGGCTGAGGGAGAGGTTTTGTCACGGATCGGCTATGTTGAGATCCGTGTGCACTTTGCATATGATATGATATCGCGGATGATATGATATGATATCGCCTCGTCCACAATCTCGCGGATGATATGATATCGCCGAAGTATGTGTTTGGACTTCGATGTGACCTCGGTTCCTTGGCTTGCGCAATGGCTCCACTATTGTCACAATAGAGAGACATTGGACCAGTCGTACTAGTCATCACACCAAGCTCGTAAAAGAATTTCTTGATCCAAACAGCCTCCTTTGCAGCTTCCGAAGCAGCAATGTACTCGGCCTCCGTTGTAGAATCAGCAACAGTATCCTGCTTGGAACTCTTCCAGCTGACTGCGCCTCCGTTCAGGCAAAACACGAACCCAGATTGCGATCTATAATCATCCTTGTCTGTTTGGAAGCTAGCATCGGTGTAACCACTTACAACGAGCTCTTCTTCACCTCCATAGACTAGGAACATATCCTTAGTTCTTCTCAAGTACATAAGGATATTCTTTACTGACGATCCAGTGACCTTCACCTGGATCGTATCTCGCTTGTAGCACTCAAAGCGTACGAGACATCTGGGCGTGTACAAAGCATGGCATACATGATGGATCCAATTGCCGAAGCATATGGAACCATACCCATCTTATTCTGCTCATCATGTGTCCGAGGACACCGATTCTTGCTAAGATTAATGCCATGTGACATGGGCAAGAAACCTTTCTTGGAATCATGCATGTTGAACCTTTTCAACACCTTGTCAATGTATGTACTTTGGCTTAATCCAATTAGCCTCTTGGATCTATCTCTATAGATCCGAATGCCCAATATATATGCTGCCTCCGTAAGTCTTTGATGGAAAAACTATTTTTCAATGAAGACTTGACGGATTCAAGCATAGGGATATCATTTCCAATCAGTAATATGTCATCCACATATAAGATTAGAAATACAATTGCGCTCCCACTCGAACTTTTTGTAAACACAGGCCTCTTCTTCATTTTTGATGAAACCAAACCCTTTGATTACTTCATCAAAACGAATATTCCAACTCCGAGATGCTTGCTTCAATCCATAATTGGATTTCGTAGCTTGCATATCTTTCCAGTGATCTCGGATCGACAAAACCCCGAGGTTGTATCATGTATACATCCTCGCTTAGGTTTCCATTTAGGAAAGCCGTTTTGACATCCATCTCGCCATATCTCATAATCGAAATATGCAGCAATCGCTAGGATAATCCGAATAGATTTAAGCATTGCGACGGGCGAGAAGGTTTCATCATAATCAACTCCTTGAATCTCGTTTAAAATCTTTCGCCACCAATCGCGCCTTATAGATGTGAACATTTCCATCCATATCGGCCTTTTCTTAAAAACCCATTTACACTGAATGGTTTTGACACCATCAGTGGATCAACCAAGTTCCAAACTTGATTGTCGTACATGGATTCTATTTCGGATTTCATGGCTCCAAGCCACTTGTTGGAATCGGGTCCCACCATCGCTTCCTCATAGGTCTTAGGTTCATCGTTGTCCAACAACAATATATCACGTTGTTTCGCACTTGTGTACTGTCGGGCGCACGACGTGATCTTTCGACCTCCGTGGGGCTGGTGTATCTACAACGGTGGCGCAACACTTTGTTCCTCCTGTTGTGGTTCCGTGGTCGCCGAAACGTTTTCTCGGTGTTTCTTGAACTTCTTCAAGATGCACCACCGCTCCCACTAACCCTTCTTGAAAGAAACTCTTTCTCCAAGAAGACACCATGTCGGGCGACAAACACTTTGCCTTGTTCCCGATTATAAAAGTAATATCCCTTAGTTTCCTTAGGATATCCCACAAAGAACCACTTGTCGATTTGGGTGTGAGCTTGTCGATTGTAAACGTTTTACATAAGCCTCACATCCCCAAATTTTGAGAAAAGACAAACTAGGGGTTTGCCCTGTCCATATCTCATATGGTGTCTTTTCAACCGACTTAGATGGAACTCTATTTAGTGTGAGCGCAATGTTTCAAGAGCATATCCCCGAAGGATAACGGAAGATCACTTTGGCTCATCATCGACCGCACCATGTCCAACAAGGTGTGATTTCTCTGTTCGGACACTCCATTCCATTGTGGAGTTCTGGCGGAGTCAAGCGTGGAACAATTCCACAATCTTTCGATGATTACCAAACTCTTGGCTCAAGTATTCCCCTCCACGATCCGATCGTAGAAACTTGATTGTTTTCCCTAAATGATTCTACTTCATTCTGGAATTCTTTGAACTTTTCAAAGGATTCGGACTTATGCCTATGTAGATATAACCATATCTACTAAAGTCATCGGTAAAGGTAATGACGTCGATAACCACCTCGGCCGTTGGGCTCATTGGTCCACATACATCGGTATGTACGAGTGCCAACAAGTCACTTGTTCTCTCACTGTGCCCCGTGAAAGGTGCCTTTGTCATCTTACCAAGTAAACAAGACTCACATGTCTCAAATGATTCAAAATCAAAAGAGTGAAGCAATCCATCCTTATGGAGCTTCTCCATGCGTTTCTTATTTATATGGCCTAAGCGACAATGCCGGATAAACGTGGGGTTTATATCATTAGAGAGTTGCCTTTTCGTATTAATGTTATAGATGGGAGACGCTTCAAGATTCAAAACGTATAATCCATTCACCAATGGAGCATGAAAATAGAACATATCTCGAGATATATTGAACAACCATTGTCCATTGATCTAAAATCATATCCTTCCGCTTGCAAACATGAAGCGGAAATAACATTTTGACATAGTGTTGGAACACAATAACAAATATTCAATTCCAAAACTAATCGAAGGTAGATGAAGTGGTATCGTGCGGACGCAGAATCGTAGCAACGCTTGCTCCATTGCGACGCGCAGTTCACCTCGCCCCTTCTCATTCCTCTACTTCTTCTCATTCCCGCAAAGATTTGCAAATATGAGCTACGATCCGGTATCAAATACCCAAGAGTCGTAGGTGAAGTAGCAAGATTAATGTCTATAACATTAATACACTAAGCGAAGTCGTACTTTGCTTCTTTTTGAGATCCTCCATGTACTTCTTACGTTCCTCTTCCAATGGCCTGTCTCCTTGCAATAGAAGCAAACGGCATCCGATGCCGTCGACCCTTCTTGCCCTTCTTTGCATTGGAGGCACTCGCGATCTCATCGGGAGTTAACTTCCTCTTGGTGCAAAGTTTCTTGACAGTGGTTTGCGCTTTGCCTTCGCATCATCATCACATGATGACCATTTTTCTGGATACTCTCGACCTGTCTTTAGCATCCCATGCAATTCAGCCAAGGTTCTATCCATATTGTTCATGTGATAGTTTAATATGAATGGCTCGAAGCTCGGAGGGAGCGACCGGAGAATCACATCGTAGCCAACTCTTGGCTAAGGGAAAACCTAGTTTTTCCAGACTCTCGATATAGCCAATCATCTTTATCACATGCGGACGACGAGATTCCCTCAACAAGTCACGCACGCAAACAAGGACTTTGAGGTGTTGAACCTCTCGACCCGAGCTTGGTTCTCAAACATGCCACGCAGATCCCCGAATAATAGTGTGAGCATCGCGCTCTCATATTGCTTCAAGCTCGGGGACATTGTAGCAAGCATGAGACAGCTTATATTTAGGGCATCATTAGTGTGCTTCTCGTAAGCTCTCCGTGCGGTTAGTGGCATTATTTGGCAAATCCTCGGATAGGGTACTTCAAGAACGTACTCCTTACGCTCTTGCTTGAGAACAATTCTCAAGTTGCGATACCAATCCATAAAGTTTGTTCCATTTAATTTTTCCTTTTCGAGAATAGATCGCAAATTAAAGGTACTGGGTGTAGTATTAGCCGCCATTTATTCTACAATGAAAAAGCAAAGTTTAGCACAATGTTTATGCTATGTCTATTGTTAAACAATTTAACATTAGACTCCCATTACGTATTTTCCACCTTCCCTCTAGGTTACGTATTGGGTCAAGATCCACATGTTAATTAATTTTCTAGTGAGCTTTGGCATCACTGCTACAAAATTAGTAACATCGGTAAGCAACACCTTGCTAATCACATCTCTATGTGACTCTTGTTGTTGGTGTGGCATCTCCATGCCCCGGCGCCAACCTATGCCCCAAGGCCCAAAACTGTTTTGATAGCCTTGTTAAGTAAACCAAATGCTCCTGCATGTATATGTCGACATATACCCCCTCGTGTTATGATAGAGAATGGCACTCGCTTTGGCGGACCCACCATTGACGAGCATAACGGTGACGGGTGCAACATTTGGAAGGGCATCATTACTACTTAATTTTGCGAGGGATGCTATCCTATCAAACAAACATATCACATATGAAAGCAAGAAGAATAGCATATAGTGAAATAGTATGGCCCCCTTCACATGGTGATCTCCATCTCCATGCCGGTGTCTAGGATCTCCATCTTCATCACCGTTCTTTCGAGTGCCGAATGCTTGATTTCTTCAAACTAAGCTACTACTATAGAAGCTCTAATTGAAGATTACATCGACTCGCAGTCGTGAAAGAATATTACAAGCATTGCACGTATGAAAGAATATTACGGGATTGCACATATGAAAGAATATTACATGCATCACATGCATCTCATACATCTCATACATACAATAGGGCCATACCATCTCAAAGCATTCTCGCAAAAACAAGTTAGGCGTAGAAACGTTTTCTACTTATCGCAGAGCTACGGCATCGAGACGACCTATAAGGGTACGCACATGGCGGTCCCGCTCCTCGCGGGCTTCGGGCGCGCCGGAACACCACACGAAATTCATAGATCCAATCTATGAATTTGCTTACGGAAACCATGTCGGCATAATCATATTATGCCGTCCCGATACACTATCAAGGGAGATGGTTTGCGTAGGCGCGAGGCAGCTAACAAGATCGGACTACGAGATAGCTTCGGCATAATCACATTATACCGTTCCGATACACTATCAAGGAACGCTATCTCGAACCCAACTCAAACCGAGTTATATGGAAATTGCTTCGACGTAATCACATTACGCCGTTCCGATACACTATCACGGAACGCAATTACCATTAACTCTCCTCAACGAATCCCGTAAACCGATTGATCTAATCAACCCGTGCGCAAAACTTGTTCCGATCCAATCTAAAACCCGAACTAAGCAAGATTAGCTCGATACCACCGAAGGGTTACGCGGAAGCTACGCTAGCCAAAAACAAAAATTTCCTACCGCGCAAACCAGAACACTTGCAAGTAGGGGCCGATAGATCGTTACCGATTGGAGTGTGCAATGAAAGCACCAATCGTGGCTATCCGATCCGGAATAAGTAGCCGATTCTCGCAAACCGACAGCCGATACCCGGGACAGCCGATTCGCCAATCAGCCGATTCGCAGATGCCGTAGCCGATCCGAAGCCGATCAACGCGCGCAACGTAGCAGCGCCTCTACCGGTATCCACACGTCCGGGACAAAACACCGTACACCCGTGTGCTAGCACGCGATGCAAGGCTAGGGTTTGGCTCGAAAGTGGGGAGGGTTTCCGTGGAGATTGATCTCGGCGACTTCTGTTGCAGGCGATGCACTTGACGTGCCGCAGCTCTCCACCCCTCCGTCCTTTATATAGAGTTGGCCGATTGGGACTAGTGGCCGATCGGGACTCTATTTTGAATCGGATCCTATCCGAATCTCACAGAGTTGGCTGCCCATACGTCGTAAGCCCATAGGACTCTATCCGATCGGATCCCTATCCGATCGAGCCGTATCCGAGTCAACCTCGAATGCCTGTTCTTATCCCCTTAAGCGTGCGACCCAGAGGTTCAGGTATACTCGGTTTCGGCTATAGTCTAACTTAGCCGACCGTCGGCTCGAGTCCAACTCAGCCGACTGCCAACACGGCGCCTAGCAAGCACATATTGACACCATAGTATACAAGAATATAATATCGGCTCGAACCTGTAATGTGTACACAAATCCCTTTGCCTCACGATACCGTTAAGCTATAGGCAAGATGTGTGCCATCCCTTCAATAGCTTAACCATTCACTCGAACCGTATTGGATTATCCGTCCGTTGATTGACTCCTCAATCAACTTAGCATGGCCATGCATTTCCATAATCCATTACCTCGAGGGGCCAGAGATATCTCTCCAAAGGAGGGGCAAATTACATCTTGATCACTCACATCCCACTCCATGTTTCATAGCAAACCCGAAAACTACCTTTATAACTACCCGTTCGGAATAGCGTTTGGTAGTCCCAAAGTAGGCTACTACACATGTTGGAATCCATGGTGATCTCAGGTCTAAGGACTTTGTACCAACACTACCCGAGACCAACTAATGGCACATTAATTCATGTAGTGTCTCATGGTGGGTCTATCCAACAATGTGTTCTCCAACACATATGTCCATGTTTATTGATTTGGTATCTTCATACCCATGATCTATGAGACATGATCATCAATCAATAAACATGCCGATCTTAGAATCATATTTGTTCCAAGAATATGACATATGATCGGGATCGTTTAGAAATAGATTCATACATAAAGAGTCTCATAAATAAGTCACGTACTTATTGATCAATACAAGATGTCTATTTCATTGAACTGAATAACACTTTATTCATAAATACATAAACATTGACGTGATATCCAACATCTCCATGTTGCCTCTTGGGCATATCACTAACAGGAGGAGAGGGGTAAATGGTGAGACTGGGCTTTCTCCCTCGGTTTGCTTGGCTCTAGGGTGAGTCGTGGTGTTGGGCGATCGAGGTGGGGAGGTTTTTGTGCAACGGAGAGGAAGGACGTGGCATCGACACCTCATGGCCACGCGTCGGCGAGCTTCTAAGGGCGGTCGCCTCGGGCTTCCACGGCCTTCGGCAGTGGAGAGGAGAGGGACCTTGTGGAGGCTAGCTGCAGGTTCTGACAGTGGGTCCAACCCCGTGGTAGCCTTGGCAGAGAAGTGGAGGATGGGTAGACAAACGGGTACAATTGGTTTGTAGTTGAATTTTTTGAATTTCTTTACACCTCCAAATTGACAGCTTCATAACTTGTAGTGTGGGTTTGGTAAATTCCTGAAAAGTTTTTTGTGGTTAGGGAAGCAAACATAGAATCTATTTTGTTTGGTTTCACTAAAAGATCAGTCATAGTTTGCTCACAGAAATTCAGCAAAGTTTTGGTATTTTAAATCTTGTTTGGATTTTTAGGAGGTCCAAACAGTCAAGAAAAATTCTAGAAAAAATATTTTTCATTATGGTATTTAACCAAGTATTTGAATAAATTGTTTCTTGTATTCCCTTATGTGCATTTTAATTCACTTTTAGGTGAGACATGGTTTTAGCCGATTAAGGGTATTTATATGCCCTTTGCATTACTGTCTTGTTTTATGTGTTTGGGGTATCAAAGTTATTTATCAAATTGAGCTAAAATCATACTGGGTCAAATATAATGTGGGGCACCTACATGGATTTTTCCCATGATTTTATCCTACGTGGATTAGTCCAGAAAAATTGGGGTAACCCTTCTTTGTTTAGGCGTTCCCTCCATGTTTATGTACTTAATAAAGGGTTACGCGGAGGCTACGCTAGCCGAAAACAAAAACTTTTAACCGCGCAAACCAGGAACACTTGCAAGTAAGGGCCGATAGATCGTTACCGATTGGAGTGCAGCAATGAAATACCAATCGGGGCTATCCGATCCGGAACAAGTGTAGCCGATTCCCGCAAGCCGACACCGATACCCGGGACAGCCGATTCGCCAATCAGCCGATTCGCAGATGCCGTAGCCAATCTGAGTCGTCCGACTGTGTTCTCGCACCTCGCTCCGATGCGCTTGACCGCAGCCGATTCCTCCACAGCCGATGAACAGCGTGCAACGTAGCAGCGCCTCTACCGGTATCCACACGTCCGGGAATAGAACGCCGAACACCCGTGTGCTAGCATGCGATGCAAGGCTAGGGTTGGCTCGAAAGTGGGGAGGGTTTCCGTGGAGATTGATCTCGGTGACTTCTGTTGCGGATTCGGTTCAATGCGATGCAATTGACGTGCAGCAACTCTCCACCCCTCCCTCCTTTATATAAAGTTGGCCGACTGGGACTAGTGGCCGATCAGGACTCTATTTTGAATCAGATCCTATCCGAATCTCACAGAGTTGGTCGCCCATACGTCGTAAGCCTATAGGACTCTATCCGATCGGATCCCTATCCGATCGAGCCGTATCCGAGTCCAACTCGAATTCCTGTTCTTATCCCCTTAAGCGTGCGACCCGTAGGTTCACGTATACTCGGTTTCGGCTATAGTCTAACTTAGCCGACCGTCGGCTCGAGTCCAACTCAGCCGACCATCCACACGGCGCCTAGCAAGCACATATTGACACCATAGTATACAAGAATATAATATCGGCTCGAACCTGTAATGTGTACACAAATCCTTTTGCCTCACGATACCAATTAAGCTATGGGCAAGATGTGTGCCATCCCTTCAATAGCTTAACCATTCACTCGAACCGTATTGGATTATCTGTCTGTTGATTGACTCCTCAATCAACTTAGCATGGCCATGCATTTCCATAATCCATTACCTCGAGGGGCCCAGAGATATCTCTCCAAAGGAGGGGCAAATTCCATCTTGACCACTCACATCCCACTCCATGTTTCATAGCAAACCCGAAAACTACCTTTATAACTACCCAGTTACGGAATAGCGTTTGGTAGTCCCAAAGTAGGCTACTACACATGTTGGAATCCATGGTGATCTCAGGTCTAAGGACTTTGTATCAACACTACCTGAGACCAACTAATGGCACATTAATTCCTGTAGTGTCTCATGGTGGGTTTATCCAACAATGTGTTCTCTAACACATATGTCCATGTTTATTGATTTGGTATCTCCGTACCCATGATCTATGAGACATGATCATCAATCAATAAACATGCCGATCTTAGAATCATATTTGTTCCAACAATATGATATATGATCAGGGATCGTTTAGAAATAGATTCATACATAAAGAGTCTCATAAATAAGTCACATACTTATTGATAAATACAAGATGTCTATTTCATGGAACTGAATAACACTTTATTCATAAATACATAAACATTGACGTGATATGCAACATCTCCATGTTGCCTCTAGGGCATATCACTAACACTTAATTTGGTTAAAGGGTTCTCCATAGATTTTACTTGGACCGAGGAGATGAACCAATAATGAGATGAGTGTTCAATGTCCAGGTGCACAAAATACTCATTTACCAAAAGAGGTTTTGTGCATATGCTTACTTACATGTATAAATGGATCCATGTTTAGATCCGAAAAGGTTTTGTTTTATTCCTAAACTTTGATTATGCTTTGGGTTTTAAAACACTTCACCTAAGTTAGAAATGAAATTTTTTGTCAGGAAATTGGAGATCCTCACTCCTAGTTTTTGCATTGACAGGTTTTATTTAACACTAGGATCTGTGTATGTGACAGCTCTATCCCCCTTAAAAGAAATCTCGTCCCCGAGATTTGGTTTTGGATTCGGTTGGATGCTTCGCCAGGGGTTTTGGTCCAGTCCAGCTCTAGCCTTGCGCTAGCACGATACGTGTTTCCTCCATCCAAGGTCATACTGAAAATGTGACCTAGAACCGTTAAGTGGCGGACCCATGTCTTAAACTTAACGTCGTGGTGGCGGACGTGACAGGAACCCACCCACGTGGCATGATATCGTTGTATTGGACAGACTTAGTTGCCTAAACTACCACGTCGGGATAAATAGAAAGTTCATCTGGGTTATCCGAACCCATACACTTCGGCCTACCATAATGCAAGGCTAGGTGCTAAATAGATTACTTGGCTAAGGCTATCCTATACTAGCACATGTGGATGTACGGTAAACTTTAAGTTGGCGACATAAGTTCGGTCCTTACGGACTCGGGCAAACACTCCCCCTATCGGCAATGCAAATACGTCAATTGCATGCCACTTGCCGTCCAAGTCAAAACCACATTTTCACACACTTTAGTTCGCAAATAATCATCAAATTAAACCCTTCCAGAAAGGGTTCATTTTAACAAAATTCACATATTACATATATATATATATGGAACAAGTATTGCAAAAAATCTAGGCGAGGTTAAGCAAGTAGTCACAAACCGCATATATAATCCCATTTGATCACAAAGAAAGTACCCTATCCATTCCTAGGGATATAATCAGGAAGGATTTCAATTATCAAGGTAGGAAATGCAGAAAGTAGGTCACATCTACCATACCCAAGTTTTAAAATACCAAAATAGTCTAAGTTCTCATGCAATTGCAAACAAATAATTTCATCCCTCAAAACATGGGATTCAATATGTTCGAAGGAAAGGAGGGGAAGAACTTGCCTTGGCTGCTGTAGGCTCTCCCTGAAATGAGTCAGAATGCAGATCTTCTCACCGTCGCAAAATTATTCACTAAAGGTAAAATATCGGTAAGGAGTAAATACCGAAACATGTAAAAATCGAAAATGCTCTATAATGTATGGGTTCTTCAGTGTGGTTAGGGGATCTGTTGATGTGATTTATGGTGAAGGAATTTCTATTTTATGTCTTTTATTTTGGAAGTTATTAATTTTTGAAACTTGCTCGGTCTAGGGTAGGATCTAATTTAGTATTGGTCCAAACTGTTTTTACGTTTTGATTTATATTAACCTTGACCTTCCAGAGGTGAAGGAAAATGTTTTCTAGGTCTAATGCAATTTATTTCACAATTTTTAGAGCTATAATGAATTTATTAGGTGTTTTACAAACCTATAAGGTGTTTTGAGCCTATAGTATTCTATAAATGTAGCCCTGGAGTTTTAGGTCTAGATCTTGTTATTTTGCTTATGGGTATGGAAATTGGAGGATTTAGCTAATAAAATTAATCCTAATTGCAAAGGATTTTTGGGGTCTAAATTGCTTCTCTAAATATATCTTCTATAGTAAGAAAAGTCATTATGGTAAGTGTCTAACATATTAATCTATGTCTTGCCTCTAGGGCTAATGGTGCTAGGTCTTGGTGAACTTGGAATGGAAATGGAGGCTCACTGGTCCTCATATCCTATTTTTAATATACCTAGAGCTCGGATTCAATTTATGTTGAGACAGTCATATATGTGTGTGTATGCACACTTGCTAGTCTATTTATGACTATTAGCTCCTAGGTTATCTATTTAGAGTTTTTCTTACATATTTAGTATATGATTTGTCACAGACCCAAATCCTAGAGTCATGTAAAATATTGGTAAGACAAAGCTAGGAGTAGGTGGAGTATTTTTAAACCCAAGGCATGACTAAAACTTTGGGATTTAAAAATAAAACCTTTCAACCTTTGGACATTGTTCCTTTAAAAGCATGAGAGCATGCATATACATAACACATATTTGGTAAAATGATTTTCTATACGATTTGAAATTTGGAACTCTCAGCTCAATACATGTTCATGCCTACAGCTCAAGGAAGACACCATAACAAAAATTTGAGACACATGCATAAAGGAAAATGCCTGAATAATGAAGGGCTATCTCGATTTCACTGAACTAAACCACACAGGATAAAATTATGGAAAAAAATTCATGTGGATGCCCTACCTCATATTCACACCACTGTAATTTTTAAACAATTTAAAAAAAGACCTTGGTGCTTCAAATAAATAAAACAAAATAGCAACCTAATGTGGAAGAAAATACCTTTAATCGGCTAAAAACAAACTCCACTTAAAAACGGATTAAAATGCACATAAAGCCATATAGGAAATAATTTATTCAAACACTACGGTTGCTGCAAAAATTTAATATATTTTTTCTAGAATTTTTCTGGACAATTTGAACCTCCTAAAAATCCAAGCAAGGTTTAAAATACCCAAATTTTGTCGAATTTTTGTAAGAAAACCGTGAGAGATCTTTGAGTGAAACCAAAGAAAAAGAATTCTTCATCTACTCCTCTGTCTACAGAAAATTTTTCATAAACTTTCCTAAAATACACAATGTTTTATAGAGCTACAAAGTCAAGGTGGGAAAATAAATCTAAAATCGACTTCAAAATTCGGTCGCACCCAAAAACCTACCCATACCAATTTCCCTACCTTGCTTACCACGAGGGTGGACCCACTGTCAGCGCCAACAAGCCAGTTTCACTCAGTATTTCTCTCCTCCACTCCAGAAGGACGCAGCGCCCGGGGCCGACCGCGGTAGAGCGTCGCCGACGCATGGCCATGAGGTGTCGATGCCACGCGAGCTTTCTCTGCCCTGCAAAACCTTCCCGCCTCGGTCTCCTAACACCAAGATTCACCACGCAGCCAAGCAAACCAAGGGAGAAAACCCCAGCCTCACCATTCTCCCCACTCCTCCATCGTCGGCCACGAAGAAGACGAAGGCCGCCATTGCCAAGGAACCGTGGTCCTTCTCTCCTCTTTCACATTCTGTAACCACCGCACAATGCCGAACATTTTCGCTGTTCACCTCATCACCTTTCATCCATTGTAGCTGTGGGAACGCCGACGTGCTCCACCGGAGACCAAAGCATGCACCGAGCATCGTCGCCGCACCATCGACGCCATTCTAGGCGATGTAGACCGGGACAGACCAAATCCTCGCGCCGACAGCATCGCCTCGACCCCCTTGTTGTTTCCCCTCAAATATCCTAGCCAACGGTGCACCGAGGGAAGAGATCAGCACCCGTCTTCCTCGGAACCGACCAACCACCGCCACGGGTCGCCGTCGTTTATTCTGCTCGCTCCGATGAGTCTTTGTCAAATTCCTCGCGTCTAAACCATATCGGGGTACCTAGTGACGTAATGAATGACTTCTCCTAGCGAAGCATCAGCCGAGTCAAGCTATCATCGTTGTCCTGCCGTTTTTGTCATCGCCGCCGATCGAGTATCACGATGCCAGGACCACCCAAGCTTCGACAAGCCTTCTGCGCTCTCGGGTAAATACTGGTGAACCTTGTACATGCTCACGCATGATTTGTCTTGGCATGATTTGGTCCCTAGTTTAGTTGGACACTACACCCGAACCAGCTCTGCTGCATGTGCTCGCCACCAGCGCTGCTCCGGCCACCACTGTGCACAAGACCAGCACCACCCGATTCGCAATAGTGCACTCTTTCTTTTCTCTTTTGATCATTCCCACTGAAACGCCGCCATTCGCCGCCGGCGAGGTCGGGAAGGAGCTTCGGTCGTCGGAGTCCTGCTCCTTCTCTCTCCCACGCTTGCTGACAGCCGGACCCCACCATTCGGGCGCCAAAGCCGGTCTCTCAAACACATGAGCCACTGACCCATGGGCCCACGCGTCATAGAGAGAGAAGCGGTAGCCTCAGTATTCTTTTACAGAAAACAGAACATCTCTTCAAAAATCCATATAAAATCCATTTATAAACATTTTTGAATGGAACAAATTTCTATGAGCTCCTTAGAAAATTAACTTTAATAGGGAACGATAAAACTTGCCACTCACTGCACTGGAAATATCCCAAAATTTTAAATAAGTCAGGACACACATATACCAAAAGAAAATATGTAAAATCTATAGAAAATTCAAATTAACTTCATTTTGAGCAAACTCAAAACCTATAGCCCCCTCATCTTATCCTCTTGAGAAGGAAAAATAAACATGTGTACACTTCCTTGGGACAAATGCCTATAAAACTAATTTTAGGGAAAAGTACATTTTAGGACAGTCAGACTTTAGGGATTTCTTAACAATTCATCTAACCATATTTTTGAGTAAGCTTAGATTCTGTAGAATCACCCAAAACATTTAGTTTTAAAATATAAAATAATATCATCTGCCTCCTGTGTAGTATAATCCCCTAAGGCAATTATAAATGAAACTAGTGGGTCACTGCACCCTCCAACATGCAAAGATTGTAGAGAAATCAATTTTAAATCATTTTGGGTAAAACAAGTTTCTGTAAAACCAGTGACTAATGAACTCCCATTTAGTGAAATAAAACCTATCCACTCATCCACTGAAACAAAAAGTAAAAGCCCAAATTAGATACTCTAAAAGGTAGGCTAGTTAACAGTCATAGGAAATACCCATTTAAGTAAGTGTATGATATAAATATGTAGAAAGACCATTTAAACTCCAAAAAAAATTGCACCTAGATTTGTAATTTATTTACTGGATAAACCACTTTAAATCCCAACTTGAACTAGTTCAGGACCTAAAGCCCTTTTGACACCCCTTTAACACGTTGTAAGTCTAAAACACATTATAGATTCGTAAGAATCCCTAGTAGACTTATTATAGCTTTAAAAATTATGAATTAAATTGCATAAATATCAGGGAATATTTTCCTTCACCTCTGGAAGGTCTAGGTTAATAAAAATCCATTGGTAAGAACATTTAGGACCGATGCCTAGTTAAATCCTACACCATACCGAGCAAAATTTAAAAACTAATAACTCCCAAAATAGAATAGATAAAATAGAAATTACTTCACCATAAATCATGTCCACACAGCCCCTAACCACACTAAAGAACCCATGCATTTTAGAGCATATTTACTTTTTACGTGTTTTGGGTATTTACCCGTTATCGGTACTTTCTTTTAGAAAATAGCTTCGCGATGGTGAGGGGACTTGCCTCCTAATTCATCCCAGGGGAGATTACTACACCGAAGGCATGTTTTTCCCCTCCTCTCTTTGAACACCTTAAATCCCATGTTTTGAGCGATGAAAATATTTGTTTGCAAAGTTACATATGAGCATATGTTGTATCGTTATTTTAAACTTGGGTATGGTAGATATAACCTATTTGCTGCATTACCTCCTTGGATAATTCATTTCCTTGCTGTTTGAACCTCTAGGAATGGTTAGAGTACATCAATTGTGCTCCAATGGGTTTAAAACGATTTGTACAACCATTTGCTTAGCCTCGCCTAGCATTTTGCAAATAATTGTTCCATCTAGAATTAAAATGTGTGTTTTTGGATAAAGTATGCCCTTGCTGGAATGGGCCCAATATGATGGGTATTTGGAAAAACAAAATGTGTAAAAGTATGATTTTGACTTGGGCGGCAATTAGCGTGCGATTGAGGAAATTGCATTTGCCAATAGGGGGAGTGTTTGCCCGAGTCGATTAAGGACCGAACTTGTGTTACCAACATAAAGATACCGTACATCCACGTGTGCTAGTATGGGATAGCCTTAGCTGAGTAATGTTCTTAGCACCTAGCCTTGCATTATGGTAGGTTGAAGTGTATGGGTTCGGATAACCAAGAGGAACATCCAATTTACCCCGACGTGGTAGTTTAGGTGACTAAGTCTGTCCAATACAATGATATTGTGCCACGTGAGTGGGTTCCCATCGTGTCCGCCACCACGACGTTAAGTTAAGGCGAGGGCCCGCCACTTAACAGTTCTAGGGCTTATTCCGGTATGACCTAGGATGGAGGAAACACATATCGTGTTGGTGCAAGGCTATGGACTAAATAGTGTAAAGGCTTCGTGGTGACCTCTAGACTGTACTCAATGTGTAGAGTATGGTGGTACCAACGGGTACCAAATAAGCTAGAGTGTTTCACTTCATGTGGGTAAAGTTGTACAAACTCTGCAGAGTTAATAAAACTAATCGATTAGCTGTGCTCGTGGTCAAGAGCGCTTTGGTGATGTGTCATGAGTATAGACTCAATTGTTGTAAAAATGTGATTATATGTTTTCAATAAAATGCGTTGAGTTGTGTGAGTGTGATGATAAAATGTGACTTGTTGTCATGGAGGATGACAAGATGATAATTATGGTGAAACCGAAACGAAATTAATGATGAACCTTAAGTGACTATTTTTGTTAATTGAGTTGTCAACTCTTTCTCAAATGGTTTGTGAAATTAAACTTGCTTTAGGTGGAAAATGAGCTACTCATATAGCCTTCCTTCGATTATGAGCTTATCATGTAGTATGGTAGGGTTGTCTAGTGCTTGCCAGTACATTACTCGTTAATGTACTGACCCTTGTCGATTGGAATATCCATTTGGTTGCAGATTTAGTTCTAGTCCTTATGCGATAGGAATTCCCGATTTGTTTCTTCTAGGATGAGAACTTAACAGGGTAAACCGCTAGTCGGTGTGCTTGTGGGCGCGTACTAAAGCCACCGCTGTTCGCTGTACTCTGATGTTTGTATATTTATTTTGCCTGTCGGCCTATGTAATAGTAAAAATATTGATGTAATATGTAGTGTACTCTCATACTAGTTGTATTTACTTTGTAAGCGCATGCTTGAGAAGAAAGTGTGAATCTAACGCACTTCTTGGGAGTTAGATTCACACGAGTATGAGTTTGGAATAATTGAGGTGTCGTAGATCTTTTGCCATTTTGTCAAGTCTCCTGAATGTGTAACACATCTGGTCGCCACCTTTGAGAGGTTTGACGGGGACATTTCAGGTTGAAGTTGACTGGCAGGCTAAAGGCCCAACGGTGTCTCACTTATCCCTCTCTCGGGACTTCGGATATCTCGTTTTTCTTGTCTTATGAGCTGAACAGTTTTAGCTCGTATTGCAAATAGAACGAGAGTTCCTGGCGTCTCCGACAAGGCATGGTATCAGAGCGAATACTGACTATAGGAGCCCCTTAAGTTGGTTGTTTAGAATGGATTCTGAAAATTTATTTTGAGGGCTTTGCTCTCAACTATAAAATTTATTTGTGAAAATCATACTCTAACTTACATCTCATCCCTCTCTAGAGATTGTTCTTCTCTACATCTCTATTTTAAGTTTTAAACTCTTATCTTGCTCTATAGGACCGTAACCTTTTGAAAAATTGTACTTCTGAAAAATAGAGTTTGAAAACACTCGTTAATCACCACAAACCAGTACCAAAGGGCTTTGAAAAGTTTTGAAACCCCTTTTGCAAAGCTATACCTATGTGCTAGTTCGGGTTTGCAAAACATCGGGTTAGAGAAGCCTCTAGTAAATGGGTTGATATTCAAAACCTGATAGACATTGTAAGAATTCCTTTCTCATGTTACTTCTGCCCCAAAAATAATTTGGGGAGTTCTTGAGCTTCTCATTCTCCCCTATTCAAAAATTTTGTCGAGTAAACCTAGAGTAAGTAGTTCAATGTAGACTGGGATTCGAGGTGCTTAAACCCTAGATTGTTTGCCCAGATGGACCCCCCCAAAAGATTCATATAGAATCTGGAACATCCTAACTTAATGCATTTAAAATGTGATAATTTAGGCACCACAACACTTGTGCAAAGCTTCGTTTTGAGTCAAACGATCGTATTCCAGAATTACGAGTCAGTCTGTTTGAAAATTTTGCATAGGCTAAACCGTAGATGGTAAGGCCGAGAAGTTTTACAAACAACATGTAGACTAACTCAGTAGGCATCATGAATTTGTGCATGATTTTTAGACCCCTGCATCGTAAGAAAATAAATTGATTAGTTAGCCTAGCTGTGTTCTGGAGAACTGTAGACAACAGCCTTCATCTTTTTGTAAAGACCAAACCACGCATGGTAAAATATGTTTCTTCTACCAGTAACTCCCATACATGCCCTGGAAGCCCCATGAATTCTACTAGAATTTTTAAGCCCCTACATCAGTGTGAAACCATCCACTTAACTAGCATAAGCCTGTTGTGAAAATTTATAACGGCTGCCTTTAACTTTTTCTATAGCCCATGCCATCCCTGAAAAAATATACACCTTTTGATAGTAGACTATAGACTTACCCAGGAAGCCCCACAAATTTTGTTAAAATTCTTGAATCCCTGCAACATGCCCTAAAAATTCATATAGTCCTGGAAAACAGAAATCTGAGACCCGATATACCGTAGGTTGCTAAAATTGTACAGACAAGACTATAGGTGGTAAAATCCTGATTTTGCTAGGGTAGATCCCAAACTTATGTACCTATCGCCATGATTTTTTCTTGAATTTTTAACCTCTGCGATATACCTCAAGAAGACCCATAGAAATGGTGAAAACAAGATTTCTAGCACCTGAGCACGTGTGCAAACCATTCCCTTTAGCACCGCAACCATTTATACCACTAACGATGACCGTAACCATGCTTTCATTTTGCAAGTTCTTCCTGACCATAAGTTTCAAGATTTTTTAAGGGGGATAGTAGGACCCAAATTAAGAGAACCCAAAAAGAATGCCCTAACTCACCACATATGCCATACTAGAACCAAGAACTAGGGTACCTTTCTTAAAAGACTTGCCGAAAATGAGGAATAACTAGGGTTGAGTAGGTTCCCTAACGATCATGTTTTTGCTCATTTATTGTAGATGGCTACCATGTACACCCCATTCTACTACAGCCGTGGCTACACCAGGAACACGACTCAGCATATGCTGTGGGTCATGCTACACCAAGCCCGCTTCACTTATCCACCGGAGTATCATATCCTAAACAAAACCATCGGGACTTCTTAGACAGCTGTTATGGCCCGTGTAAGTATCAAGGGAAGGACCCCAAGTGAAAAGGATCTCCAATATGCTAGATATGGATGGGATAGTAGTTCTGCCATGCAAAACTGCATCTACGTTGCCATCACCCGCCTGCGCAATGAGTTGCCTGAGTGGGAGGAGTTTTACTATCATATTCCATCTTTAGCTGAGGGAGCCGCAAACGCTACCTATGCTGACCTGCCTGATCCAGGTATAGGTCTGCACACCCCATATCTCCAGTTAGCATGATTTGTCCGTTCTCTCGGCATGCTTTACCGTGCAACTTTCTCTGAGCTGCTGAGTGCCCGCACGCGTGTAGCCACCCTAGAGAGAAGCATCTTACCTAGGTTCCGCCAGGGACAATACACACCAGAGTTTATGTTTGGAGAATACGCCATGTACACTCCTAGCAAAGACCTACCGTCTCCGGCCGGAATCTACCTCGAGCATACACCGCCATCCCACGCCAATGTCAGACATGCCTATCCTCCCCTCGGAACCACAGGGTTATACAAGCCACCAGAGTATGTCCACTGGTATGGACACGTCTACTGGCTGAAGATGGATGCCTAAGTAAGTAGTTGCTGAGAAGACTAGTAGAGAAATCAATTATGCAAAGTTCATGATGTATCTGTAACTCTACTTAGGTGTAGATCAAGTTAGGTACTTATGTAACATATGTATCCAGTAGTAGCTCATGTAAAAGAACCATGGAACGGTATGTAATATAAATCTTGTACTCGTCTGGTTCTAAATCAAATAAATAGAATCGTTCGTATGTGACTTAATGCCACCAGGTGACCGAACCGTTTGGAATCAAAATCTTTCCCAGCAACAGCTAGAAGCCGGCCTGTTACAATGCTCATCAAGAACGCTCCCCTCACCTCTCCAACAAAGGTTTTTCTTAACCGTAAATAAGCAAGTCTATTATACAACTTAAGGAAAGTTTGAAGGTAAGCAAATTAAATCTTATATGTTTGAAACGTTTTGAACGAAAGAAGCCAGTAAAGACTAGGAGTCCCAGTGATCCCCTACATTAGTACTGTCAACCACACATAAAAACCATCTTGTACAGAATACATATCAAAATATTGGACATCCAAGCCAAGCATCAACATCCATACACAAACAAATCCGGAACTTTTTCCCATCATCATTACATCTCCAGGTTTTACATAAGTAAACCAGTTGGGTGCACTACTAGCCGTCAATGGCGACCAACCACCCATCCGACAAAACAACGAATCCAAACCACCTGAGCACCTATCCCTACCAAAAACTTGTTGTGCTCATGGTACAAAAGGAAACAGAAGAATATGGCTGACACCCACCAGAAAATATAAATAGAAGTACAAATTCCAGGGACCAGCCATCAGACTGCCTAATCTACTAGCAACCCCAGGAAGGAGAGGAAAACAAGAGGCGCCAAAACGATAAGAAGACAAATGGCCTCACAAAGATAATCCTCGTAACCGTCCTCGGTTGCATTCCGCCACAACCTCTGAATGAAAGTCAGAGGATATAGTACCCAAGCCAGCAAAGTACGAAATGCCATTCCGACACACCGTACCTTTGCCCATACACATCGACAAGCAGCGACCATCCCCACCAGAAAGCACCTTTCCACACCGAAGTGCTTCGATCTCATCATTACCTGAGTATCCTTTTCAACGACGGAATCATCCACCCGTTGAAACACTGATGAAACCCCTTTTTCCACCTGAGGATCTGTGGCTGCAAGCCCGCATCGTCGACGAAGACCTCTTTTGTTGACATCCTCTCGCTTTGCTCCACCCCTGTTACTGGAGTCACCCTCCATTTCCTCTGAAGCAACGTGGGCACCGCTTTCCTCGAGCTCGCTAGACAGAGCAAGTGTGGGGGACAAGCCATTTTTCCCTCACCACTTCTCCTTTTAAGTAGCGAAGTGACCCGCGCCCAAAGATTCCCTTGCGGGAATATTAGATTATATGGACTGCAGAATCTAGGGTACCTAGATAGGTTTAAAGGAGATAAAAAGGTGAAGTGGTGTTATCAGAGGCAAAGAATCGTGGGGATAATACCTAGACCCCCACTTAGAAAACAACTAATGAAAACTTTGTCGTCTTCAATAGATGTTTTACCTCTCGCCCGAGTGATGTGAAAGCTTGGACTTGACAAGACCCTTCAACCTAGCGAACCATCCAACCATATCATAGCCGAAATCTCGGGGACGAGATTTCCTTTAAGGGGGATAGAGCTGTCACCCAAATCCTAGGGTCATGTAAAATACTGGTAAGACAAAGCTAGGAGTAGAGATCTCCAATTTCCTAATCATGAAAATTTTCATTTCTATCCTAGGTGGAGTATTTTTAAACCGAAGGCATGACTAAAACTTTGGGATTTAAAAATAAAACATTTCAACCTTTGCACATTGTTCCTTTAAAGCATGAGAGCATGCATATATATAACACATATTTGGTAAAGGATTTTCTATACGATTTCAAATTTGGAACTCTCTTCTCATTACATATTCATGCATATAGCTCAAGGAAAATATTATGAAGACACCATAACAAAAATTTGACACACATGCATAAAGGGAAATGCCTAAACAATGAAGGGCTATCTCGATTTCTCTGAACTAAACCACACAGGATAAAATTATGGAAAAAAATTCCAGTGGATGCCCAACCTCATATTCACACCACTGTAATTTTTACACAATTTAATAAATGACCATGGTGCTGCAAATAAATAAAACAAAATAGCAACCTAATGTGGAAGAAAATACCTTTAATCGGCTAAAAACAAACTCCACTTAAAAAGGGACTAAAATGCACATAAAGCCATATAGGAAATAATTTATTCAAATACTAGGTTGGCTGCCAAAATTTAATATAATTTTTCTAGAATTTTTCTGGACTATATGGACCTCCTAAAAATCCAAGCAAGGTTAAAAAAACCCAAATTTTGTGTAATTTTTGTGAGCAAACCTTGAGAGATCTTTGAGTGAAATGAAAGAAAATGGATTCATCATCTACTCCTCTCTCTCTACATAAATTTTTTTATAAATTTTCCTAGTACACACAATGTTTTATAGAGCTGCAAAGTCAAGGTGGGAAAATAAATCGAAAATCGACTTCAAAATTTTCCCTGCCTTGCTTACCACGAGGGTGGACCCACTGTCAGCGCCCACAAGCCAGTTCCACTCAGTATTTCTCTCCTCCACCGCCGAAGGACGCAGCACCCAGGGCCGACCACGGCAAGCGTCGCCGACGTGTGGCCATGAGGTGTCGACGCCGCGTGAGCTTTCTCTGCCCTGCAAAACTTTCCCGCCTCGGTTGCCTAACACCAAGAATCACCATGCAACCGAGAAAACCCCGGGAGAAAACCCCAGCCTCACCATTCTCCCCTCTCCTCCATCGTCGGCCGCGAAGAAGACGAAGGCCGCCATTGCCAAGGAACCGTGGTCCTTCTCTCCTCTTTCACATTCTGTAACCACCGCACAATGCCAAACATTTTCGCTGTTGACCTCATCACCTTTCATCCATTGTAGCTGCGGAACGCTGACGCGCTCCACCGAAGACCAGAGCATGCACCGAGCATCGCCGTTGCACCATCGACGCCATTCCGGGCAATGTCGACCAGGACAGACCAAATCCTCACACCGATAGCATCGCCTCGACCACCTTGTCGTTTCCCCTCAAAGATCCCAGCCAACGTTGCACCGAGGGAAGAGATCGGCACCCGTCTTCCTCGGAACCGACCAACCGTCACCACGGGTCGCCGCCGTCGACTCTGCTCGCTCCGCTGAGTCTTTGTCAAATTCCCCGCGTCTGAACCATCTCGGGGTACCCAGCGACCTAATGAATGACTTCTCCTAGCGAAGCATCAGCCGAGTCGAGCGGCCACCGTCGTACTGTCATTTCTGCCACCGTCGCCGATCGGGTTTCACGATGCCAGGACAACCCTAGCTTCGACAAGCCTTCTGCGCTCTCGGGTAAATACTGGTGAACCTTGTAGATGCTCACGCAAGATTTGTCTTGGCATGATTTGGTCCCTAGTTTAGTTGGACACTACATCCGAACCAGCATTGCCGCCTGTGCTCGCTGCCAGCGATGCTCCGGCCACCACTGTGCACAAGACCACCACCACCCGATTCGCATAGTGCACTCTTTCTTTTCTCCTTTGATCATCCCCACTGAAACACCACCATTCGCTGCCGGCGAGGTCAGGAAGGAGCTTCGGTCGCCGGAGTCCAGCTCCTTCTCCCTCCCACGCTCGCTGACAGCCAGACCCCACCATTCGGGCGCCAAAGCCGGTCTCTCAAACACATGAGCCACTGACCAGTGGGCCCCATGCGTCATAGATACAGAAGCTGCAGCGTCAGTATTATTTTACATAAACAAAACCTCTCTTCAAAATCCATATAAAATCCATCTGTAAACATTTTTCAATGGAACAAATTTCTATGAGCTCCTTAGAAAATTAACTTTAATAGGAACCATAAAACTTGCCACTCACTACACTGGAAATATCGCAAAAATTTAAATAAGTCAGGACACACATATACCAAAAGAAAATTTGTAAAATCTCTAGAAAATTCAAATTAACTTCATTTTGAGCAAACCCAAAACCTATAGCCCCCTCATCTTATCCTCTCTGAGAAGGAAAAATAAACATGTGGGTACACTTCCTTGGGACAAATGCCTATAAAACTAATTCTAGGGAAAGTACATTTTAAGACAGTCAGACTTTAGGGATTTTTTAACAATTCATCTAACCATATTTTTGAGTAAGCTTAGATTCTGTAGAATCACCCAAAACATGTAGTTTTAAAATATAAAATAATATCATATGCCTTCTGTGTAGTATAATCCCCTAAGGCAATTATAAATGAAACTAGTGGGTCACTGCACCCTCCAACATGAAAAGATTGTAGAGAAATCAATTTTAAATCTTTTTGGTAAAACAAGTTTCTGTAAAACCAGTTACTAATGAACTCCCATTTAGTTAAATAAAATCTATCCACTCATCCACTGAAACAAAAAGTAAAAGCCCAAATTAGATACTCTAAAAGGTAGGCTAGTTAACAGTCATAGCAAATACCCATTTAAGTAAGTGTATGATATACATAAGTAGAAAGACCATTTAAACTCCAACAATAATTGCACCTAGATTTATAATGTCTTTACTAGATAAAACACTTTAAATCCCAACTTGAACTAGATCTGGACCTAAAGCCCTTTTGACACCCCTTTAACATGTTGTAATTCTAAAACATGTTATAGATTCGCAAGAATCCTAGTACACTTATTATAGCTTTAAAAATTATGAAATAAATTGCATTAATCTTAGGGAATATTTTCCTTCACCTCTGTATGGTCTAGGTTAATAAAAATCCATTGGTATGAACATTTAGGACTGATGCCTAGTTAAATCCTACACCATACCGAGCAAACTTTAAAAACTAATAACTCCCAAAATAGAATTGATAAACTTGAAATTACTTCACCATAAATCATGCCCACACAGCCCCTAACCACACTGAAGAACCCATACATTTTAGAGCATATTTACTTTTTACGTGTTTTGGGTATTTACCCGTTACCGGTACATTCTTTTAGAAAATAGCTTCGCGACGGTGAGGGGACTTGCCTCCTAATTCATCCCAGGGGAGATTACTACAGCCAAGGCAAGTTTTTCCCCTCCTCTCTTTGAACACTTTAAATCCCATGTTTTGAACGATGAAAATATTTGTTTGCAAAGTTGCATATGAGCATAGGTTGTATCAGTATTTTAAACTTGGGTGTGGTAGATATAAACTACTTGATGCATTACATCCTTGGATAATTCATTTCCTTGCTGTTTGAACCTCTAGGAATGGTTAGAGTACATCAATTGTGCTCCAATGGGTTTAAAACGATTTGTACAACCATTTGCTTAGCCTAGCCTAGCATTTTGCAAATAATTGTTCCATCTAGAATTAAAATGTGTGTTTTTCATAAAGTATGCCCTTGCTGGAATGGGCCCAATATGTTGGCTATTTGCAAAAACAAAATGTGTAAAAGTATGATTTTGACTTGGGCGGCAATTGGCGTGCGATTGAGGAAATTGCATTTGCGGATAGGGGGAGTGTTTGCCCGAGTCGATTAAGGACCGAACTTGTGTCACCAACTTAAAGATACCGTACATCCACATGTGCTAGTATGGGATAGCCTTTGCCGAGTAATCTTCTTAGCATCTAGCCTTGCATTATGGTAGGCCGAAGTGTATGGGTCAGGATAACCTAGAGGAATTTCCTATTTACCCCGACGTGGTAGTTTAGGCAACTAAGTCTGTCCAATACAATGATATCGTGCCACGTGGGTGGGCTCTCGTCGTGTCCGCCACCACGCGTTAAGTTAAAGCGAGGGCCCGCCACTTAACGGTTCTAGGTCTTATTCCGGTATGACCTAGGATGGAGGAAACACATATCGTGCTGGTGCAAAGCTAGGGACTAAGTAGTCTAAAGGCTTCGCGGTGACCTCTAGACTGTACTCAATGTGTAGAGTATGGTGGTACCGACGGGTACCGAATAAGCTAGAGTGTTTCACTTCATGTGGGTAAAGCTGTACAAACTCTATAGAGTTAATAAAACTAATCGATTAGTCGTGCTCGCGGTCAAGAGCACTTTGGTAGTGTCATGAGTATAGACTCAATTGTTGTAAAAATGTGATTATATGTTTTCAATAAAATGTGTTGAGTTGTGTGAGTGTGATGATAAAATGTGACTTGTTGTCATGGAGGATGACAAGATGATAATTATGGTGGAACCGAAACGGAATTAATGATGAACCTAAAGTGACTATTTTTGTTAATTGAGTTGTCAACTCTTTCTCAAATGGTTTGTGAAATAAAACTTCCTTTAGGCGGAAAATGAGCTACTCATATAGCCTTCCTTCGATTATGATCTTATCATGTAGTATGGTAGGGTTGTCTAGTGCTTGCTAGTACACTACTCGTTAATGTACTGATCCTTGTCAATTGGAATATCCATTTGGTTGCAGGTTTAGTTCTAGTCCTTATGCGATAGAAATTCTCGATTTGTTTCTTCTAGGATGAGAACTTAACGGGGTAAACCCCTAGTCGGTGTGCTTGTGGGTGGGTACTAAAGCCACCGCTGTTCGCTGTACTCTGATGTCACTACTACAAAAAGGCTCATTGGTGTCGCCCAAAAAGGTGCCGGTTAAAACAAATCCGGCACCTATAATGCATATAGGTAGCAGCTAAAGAATAGGTGCCGGTTCTTGTTAAGAACCGCCACCTATAGTCCCAAATAGGTGTCGGGTGAACAGTACAACTGACACCTATACTATAGGTGGAGGTTATTAATTCGAATCGGCACCTATTCTTCCTAAATAGGTGTCGGGTCAATAGTAAAAACCGACACCTATACTATAGGTGTCGGTTTTACTCTTTACCCGACACCTATAAGGTTCCTTACGCTGTAAGCTTCGTAATATAGGTGCCGGTTGTTGTTAAAAACCGACACCTATATTTTGATCACCTATATATGCCACCTTTCAGCCACTTAGCTCATTTTTATTCGGTCTTCATGTGTAGAACGAAACGGACGGGGAAAGGTTTTGCCAAAAATTTTCATAAAAATTAAAGGTTAGTATATTTTAGTTGTTTTTATTTGTGTACGTGATTCTTTATGATATTCTTTTGTCATTTGTGTGTATATGCTAGTAGATGCATCACACCATTTATGTCATTTGTGTCTCTTTCTTTAATTCAAAGTATTTCGGATTGTCAAATTTGAAGAGACTATCACCGTAGAGTTATGTAACCAAAATAAAATAATGTCATTTATATGAAAACGTCACATTTTTTAAAAATTCCCATAGGACCGACGGATGAAGGAGGGATGAACGATGCGAAGCGGGGTACCTTGGAGTATGCCAGGGGAGTAACCAAGTTCGTGATTGGGGCCACGAGTTCCCGGTCGTTGAGCATGACAGAATATTTGCATTGTCCATGTTCTGGTTGCAGGAAGGAGAGATAGTTTCCCGCAAAACAAGTTCACGAGCATCTGCTAAGAAGAGGTTTTATGCGTAATCACACATGTCAGGACAATCACGGTGAAGATGAGAATGACAGTGTGGACAATCATGATGATGCAATGCATGAAGACAATGTGGAGTTACCTGCTGACGAAGGTGAATATGACAATGACGAATCGGATGGGTTGGATCAGATGTTGCGGGATGGAGAGACAGCCTACAGTGATGACAGACAATACGAGGAGTTCAAAGCCATGGTGGAGGACTTAAAAACACCGCTTTATCCAAGTTGCACCGAGGAGCACACCAAATTACACGTCGTCCTCTCGTTGTTGCAGATGAAATCAACCAACGGCTGGAGCGACAAGAGCTTCACAGAGCTTCTATAGCTGATCGGAGACCTCCTTCCAGTGGGTCACGTACTGCCAGAAATGACATACCAAGCAAAGAAGGTTGCCTGTCCACTCGAGCTGGAGGTGCAAAAAATTTACGCATGTCGAAATGACTGTATCATATACCGAGGTGACTATGAAGACCTGGATGCATGTCCAGTCTGCGGAGCACTGCGGTATAAGAGTGGAGGTAACGACGATGATGCCGATGATGACAGCGGTGGCCCCGTCCTAAAGAAGAGGAAAGTGCCCATTAAAGTTGTATGGTGTTTCCTATAATCCCTTGGATTGAGCGCCTGTATGCAAACAAAAAGCATGCAAAGATGATGCGGTGGCACGCCGAAGAACGTAAGAAGGATGGGATGATAAGGCACCCTGCCGACGGGTCTCAATGGAGAAAGATAGATAGAAAGTACAAAAATTTTGCACGTGAGATAAGGAATGTAAGGTTTGGGCTGAGCACAGACGGGATGAATCCATTCGGTGACATGAGCAGTCGGCACATCACATGGCCAGTGGCACTTGTTATGTACAACCTTCCGTCATGGTTGTGCATGAAGCGCAGGTATATCATTATGCCACTGCTAATCCAAGGGCCCAAGCAATCTCGCAATGATATCGATGTCTACTTCAGGCTAGTAGTAGATGATCTTTAGTTACTATGGGTTCAGGGGGTGCAGATGTGGGATGCTTACAAAAGAGAGTACTTCACCTTAAGGGCAATATTATTAGTTACCATTCAAGATTACCCTGCGGCTGGCAACACATCTGGACAAACAGTGAAAGGTGGTTGTGCATGTGTGTAGTGCATGCGGGACACAGCAAAGGTGTGGCCGAGGTACTGAAAGATCAGGTACATGTGCCACCGGAGGTTTCTTCCCGCCTGGTCACCGCACCGTAGCAATAGAAGAGATTTCGATGGCACAGTGGAGAAGGGGACAGCTCTGATACATCGTACAGGCAGAGATATTTTTGAAGAGGTAAAAGATATTGAACATGTATTTGGTAAGGGGCATGGCAATACATGCGCGATGAGCAAGGGTGGTGAGAAGCCTCTTTGGAAGAAGAAATCTATCTTCTGGGAACTACCGTATTGGAAAGATTTGGATGTCTGTCATGCAATCGACGTGATGCACGTTGAGAAAAATGTATGCGAGAGTTTGATGGGAGTACGCTGAACATACTGGCAAGACAAAGGATACGTTGAAATCCCGGAGAGACCTCGTAGACATGAACATCGGTCCGAGCTACATCCTCAAGAACGTCCCAATGGCCGACAATACCTCCCTCCCGCGTGCTACACCCTCAGTGCTGCCAAGAAAATCAGCCTGTTGGAGTGCCTGCAGAGTGTCCGAGTCCCGTCTGGTTACTCCGCTAACGTTAAAAGACTTGTCAACATTAGAGAGAATAAAATAGTGGGCATGAAGTCACATGATTGTCACGTGCTGATGACACAACTACTCCCTGTTGCGATTAGAGGCATCTTGCCAGACAGGGTGCGAAACCCAATCATAAAGTTGTGCTCGTTCTTCAATGCTATATATCAGAAGGTGATCGATCCAACCACACTAGACAAGCTCCAGGCAGATGTAATCGTGACCATTTGCCAACTCGAGATGTGTTTTCCACCATCATTTTTTGATATAATGGTTCACCTAGTGATACATATTGTGAAAGAGATAAAGATTCTCGGCCCAGTTTATCTTCATAACTTGTGGGCTTTCGAGAGATTCATGGGGATCATAAAAAAGTATGTGAGTAACAGAGCTCGATCGGAAGGGAGTATCATAGAGGGTTATGCAACAGAGGAGGTGGTTGAGTTTTGCATCGACTATATGGATCTACGTCCCATTGGTGTGCCGATGTCCCGACATGAGGGCAGGCTACTTGGGAAAGGGACTTTAGGGCATAAAGCAATATTCGCTCCTAGCCTTGAAACACTACGACAAGCACATTTCGCATTGCTCGAGCAGTCGGCCTTGGTGGCTCCATTTGTTGATGTGCATTACAACTCAGTCCGAACCGAGAACCCAGGCAAATCAGAAGCATGGATCGCTAAGCAGCATAGACTGCATTTCAGTGATTGGTTACAGAAGCATATCATGGCTGCGAATCCTGATAGTGACTAGTTGTATGTTTTGTCTCGAGGGCCTGTGAGCACTATTCATTCATTCCAAGGGTATGATATTAATGGGTATACATTTTACACGAGAACGTAGGATGCCAAGAGCAAATATCAGAATAGTGGTGTCCGTATAGATGCCTTCAACGGTAATGGTGTAAAACAAACATACTATGGCTATATAGAGGCAATCTGGGAGCTTGACTATGGACCGCTGAAGGTACCACTTTTCCAGTGTCAATGGGTCAAAATTCCAAGTGGTTTGAAAATTGACAAGTACGGGATGTTCATCGTGGACCTAAACAATGTGGGTTATCAAGATGAACCTTTTGTGCTCGCAAACTCTGTAACACAAGTATTATATGTCAAGGACCCTTCATCGGTGACTGATCGCCACGTAGTTCTCAATGGAAAGCGAAACATTGTTGGAGTTGAGAATATCACCGATGAGGAAGGCTACGATCAAATTGACGAGTTACCACCTTTCGCGACAGATGTAGACAAATGTGAAGAAAGTCAAGAAGACGAAGAAGAAGACGAAGAAGAGGAGAAAGCCCCATATGTTCGCAGTGATCATAAATAAGGAGTAATAGTGATCAACTTATAAGTTGGAGTTTGATTGTAACAAACATGAATATGTAATTTTGGAACTGAATGAATGCATTTGCATGCAGTCCTATTCTCTCTACCTATTGTAAATAACCCTTTAAAGTCGTCTCATGTGGACACACAAATTGAATTATAGAGCCAATGGCAGCATACATATCAATTGATGCATAGATATTAGGCCCATTGGCAGCCTTAGGTGCATGCATATAATGATGAAGGGAAAAGATAAATGGAACTGATGAGTTAGGGTTTTGGAGAATAGGTGTCGGTTATAAATAACAACCGACACCTATTTATCCAAATAGGTACCGGTTGTAAATAACAACCGGCACCTATTTATCCCAATAGGTACCGGTTCTAAATAACAACCGGCACCTATTTCTCCAAATAGGTGCCGATTTGTTATGGGGAGCCGGCACTTATCAAGTTACTATATATTTCTAGATCCACCGCCTCCTTGGTGTCGTCCAGATCCGTCGCCAAGCCATCCGTCCAACGCTGCGCGGCCGTCCAAGACCGCCCACCCGCACTTCGCCGCCCGCCACCCGCCCACCCTCCGACCGCCTCCGACTGTCCAGCCGCCGTCGCCCGATCTACCCGCCCACCCTCCGACCGCCTCCAACCTCCGCCGCCGCCGTTGTCCGATCCACCCACCCACCCTTCGACCGCCTCCGACCGTCGTCCAGGTCCGCCCGCCCACCGGTCCAGCGTCACCCGCCCGTCCTCCGTCGACATCCGCCGTCCGACCGCCATCCTCCAGCGACATCCGCCGTCCGACCGCCGTTGGTCTCTGCCCACCGTCATCGTCCAGTGTCCTCGGCCTCCTCCGGGCCGCCTCCGCCGTCCGTTGCTCTCCGGCCTGCCTCTGTCACCCTTCGGCCGGCGTCATCCCTCCACCGACGGCCGCCCCCACTGCCTGCTGCGAAGCACTTCGGCATAGTCAACCCGAACCCCGATCTACGACAATCCGATGTAAGTTCCTCGGCCTCTGCCCATGTCATCTTTCTTTGCCTTGCTGTCGTGATGTCGTGATGTTTCCTTTAGCACCTCTTTGGTTCTATATACTGTGGTGAGGGAGCATGTTCTATATGTTGAGATATGCATATGATTTGAATGCACTATTTGAAATTAGTCTAACCACAGATTATTGATGAGAATAATTTTGTAATTTGTGGCTGTGTGATTTTGTAATTTTGTAATTTGTGGCTGTGTGATCTTTTTAAATGATGTACTGAAAGATAGACTGTTATGTTTGTCTCCCAAAAAACTATGATTCTGATTTTTGTTTAGGACGGTTTTTGCACAATTTATATAAGAGAAATTTGAATGAATGTGACCTTATTAAAAGCTAGACTATAACACACTCTTTTGTAGTTTCTAGTGATGGTATATCTAGTAACTAGGCTGAATCTGAAAAAGAAAATTGTTGTGAAGTTCACATTATTTTTTTTCATTTGACAATGATTGGCACCCAAAAGACCTTTGTGAAAGTGAGTACTTGTGGTCTTAAGCAGCGGTTGTCATGATAGCTTAAGATGGTACAGCTAAGGGTAAGATGGTACCATAATTACCATCACGGGAGAGAGAAGAGAGGAGAGGTTGGTGTGTGCGCAGTGCTAGGCCGTTACCATCACAATAGATAGCGTGATGTGCACTTGCCTTGCATGAGTAACCTGCATGATTAAGTTGTTCGGTACAATGGCCGGAGAGCTAGTAGACAGTGGTGTTTATTGATTTAATTATGTTCAAAGCCATGCATGCAAACCAAACTGTGCCTTAATTAAGCACCCCCTCACCTAATTTAGGCTGCTCTGTTTTCTTAGTAGGGCTACCAATGTTTTCTCTGCCATCAGTTTTCTTCTAGCTTGTTTATTTACAGCAAACTGATTACAAAATTGGACTGGTTATAAGGTAGGTAATGATAGTAGCTAATGAAATATCTGATGTCATAAGAAAGTTTGGGAACAAAATGAACACCGTAATTAACATTGTGCCTAGCTAGCTTTTCTTGTTTTCTTCTGCTTTTAGGCATGCATATTGTGTTTTGGGTGCTGGTCATAAAGCTCTCACTTGCCTTGTTAGCAAGATCAGTTTTTCTATTCAACAACCATTGAGCAATATAGAAAGGGAATCAATTAGGGTGTGATGAGCTTACCGACTAATAATTCAGTTGATTGATTTTCCAACAGCTGAATACAGGTGCTGACTGCTGTTCCACAGAATCTTCTTATTACACATCTTGATACCTGTACCCAAAATGATTTTGCGAAACTGAACATTCAGAATATTTGTACTATTGTACTGAACTAAATTTGACATTGAGCCTCTAGTTCATTAGAAGTACAGCTAGGGGTAAGATGGTACCATAATGTGAATCGCAAGCAAACACTATAGGAGGATCCTGCATATCTTTATCTGCTGGTTAAGCAACGCATATATATTGGTTGAACTGAGCTCAACATCAGCAGTACAAGAAATCAATCAGCAAACACAGTTTTTTTTAAAGAGTAATAGCAAAAAGGTTATGCACATTGTGGCTTCTGACAGCCTTTTCTAGTCTGACAGCCTTGGGTTATGGACGGTTATCCATTTAGAAAACTGTGATCCAACTTGGACAATAGGAAATCACATTTCTTGATCTGCGAGAATAGAAATCCCAGTCCTTGTACCATTAGATCTCCATCTTCTAAGTACTGTATCATCAGCTTTATATGCCTTGGTAAATGTTGGCTGCATTTTTTTAAAAAAAATGAGCAGATGTGGAGTAATTTTTCACACACACACATATACATATTATATAATATAAGTTATATATATATATATATATAGGTTTTTAGAAATTCCTTGTCTCTGTTAAAAAAGTCCAATTTACACAAATGTTCAGAATCATTTTTGGATTAACTCTCTCAAACTTTTGATCATTATAGTGTAGAAAATGCCCCGGGAACAAGATAAAAGTAGGTCTGCAATTTCCGGAGAAAACGACGGTGGTCCTGGTTCCCATGTGGCTTTCTAAACTTGAACCCTGAAGCGTGGAGGCTACCCCTTCGGCCATTGTGAACTCGGTGATACCGGGACCTCATCGACAAAAAGGGGGAGAGGTCCAACCAGATGCCCTCGGCCTTTACACTATAACAAATTACATCCAGACGGAACCCTACGCCTCTGCGCGGTACTCACCCCATACTCAAATGCTATAGGTGTCATCGTGAAGGATGACATCCCAATCAAGTATCGATAATGGAAAAGCAGTGATCCCGATCAATTGGAGTGGACGGTACCAGATAGAGACAAGGACCTTGCTTGGGACAAGTTGAAGCGGACATTCCAGTTTCCCACGGGATCAGAAGAACTCGCAAAGCAGAGGGCCCTTGAGAGGATGAGCGTCAGCTTCCAAAAGTTCAAGACGGACCTTACCAGGAAGTTTGTGAAGCGAGGCTGAGAAATTTCTCTCACGCGCTGGCCTGGGAGATCTGCTTAACTCCAGTGCAGTTCCTTCTCGGCTACCTGTGCTGTGCAGGGCGTGCCAGTTGGTTTGATCTGTTAACCAACAAGAGAAACAAGGGAATATGCGTTAAGTGTTAGGTTAGATCCCCACTGGATCGGCTGAGGGAATCCATGAGCATATATATGCTATCCTAAAATATATTTAAGCCAAACGACTGGAATGGATTGGCTATACCAAGACAGCATCAGTCGTGTAACCTAAATACAGTAAAGGATAATAAATATATGAATCGATAACCTAGCCGATACTGGAAAGCTAACGATGAATCGGCTAGTACTCCGATGAATCTTGTGAAAAAATATCATTCTTGAACCAGATGCGCATGGCCCGGAAATCGGCCGTCGGCCATCGATGGCGGGCCGATTTCGGCTAGTAACGTCCGACAAGAATGCGATCTTAATATAAGAGGCAGTCGTAATATAAATATAATAATAAATATATTAAAAGAAACACATCAGGGCAGATAAGGCTGACTGAAACCCCGGCGCTGTCTCTAAACAATATAAATCTTAGCCGAACAGATCATTGATAGTTCTAAAGATGACTTAATAGTTCGAACCCGATGCAACATTAAGTATAAAAAAAACCTGATCTATTGCAGCCAATTTATATCCCTCGAGATGGTGGATACCGCATATAAATCAACCAACCTTTAGATCTAGCCCTATCGGCTGTAAGTTCTTGATAGAACTAGCCAATGGCAGGATAGATCTAAACATTAGTCTAATTTATATGCGCTATATGATAAGTAGTGCAGTATAAACTCTTGGATCTAATGTGTCATTACGATGGAAGCACTAGAAACAACAGATCATACCACTAATGACAAGCATTTACCTAGATCTGGGGATCGAAACAATGCAGCCCGTAGCCAAACAAACTGCTCGTCTGAAAAAAAGGTTGGCGATGCGCCGAAGGTTTGATTGATTGTGATTGTCTCTTGATTACAGGGGGTCTCGGGTCCTATTTATACCCAAGATACAATTATCTGTACAAACCCTGGACTCTATCTAAACTACTATTTAAAACACAACATTATCCCGAGAAGGACCAATGCCGTGTTACAACTAACAGTTTAAACAAACTCCTAAATTACAGATACAATTGCCATTACAGGACTCTATCCATAGGTGGCAATATCGTTTAACGTGCAACTAACAACCAAATCTTCTATTTATCCACAAACTGCTGCACCAGAAACGGTTTTATCTCTTCCGGACCTTGAATCGACTATCGACTGCCCTTGTCCGATCCAACCTTAGCCGATTGGCCTCGCAGCCGATCACTCCTTAGCCGATGCGGCCTCTATTTTCACACCAAACCAGTCGATCTGATTCTGCTTCGTCTTTGCAGACTTAGGGACTCAATTACCAAATTTCAGTGTTAACAGGGGGCTGACACCAAATTTTGAAGATCCCAATTATCGAAGGTGCCACATTTTCCGGGATGAATTTGTGGCGTATGCAACATCGATGAGGCGAAGGAGGTTAGCGAAGGAATCAAGCCAATGCGGCCAAAAACTTGTTCCCTCATCGTCTCGGCCCTAGCGGTTATGCCAAGAACGTAGAGAATGGCGAGCGAGGGAGGAAGAGCTGTTGGAAAAGGGGATCGAGATTGAGACAAAGGACTGGTGTGAACGAGGAAAGAATTACCAATACGCCCGAGGGGCATCACTCTCTGATACAGGCGAGTTTGTACACAAGTGTCCAAGTTCACAAGAAGTGTCCCGAAGGCTCCATGATGCGCATCAGCAGTCTTCTGAGGGCTCTTTTGTACCAAGCAGGGAGAAAGATGAGCTCACACTTGCATTACAAAACGCTGAGCATCCGGGACGCACAAGGGGAGTAGGCCTCGTACCATGGAGGGAAGGTTTTCCTGAGGATAGACATAGATACCGGTCTCGAAGTAATAAAAATTCCACAGACCAATTAGAACAGATGAGAGTCCTAATGGAAAATTTTCAAAAGATGGAGGCACTGCTAATGGAGGCGGGGATTGGCGGCGATGCTGGCCGTTTAGCCAGTCCACCTGCGAGGAAAAGCAGTTGCGCTTCAACTGAGGTTCCTCAAGAACCGGAGACGACTCGTCACCCTGTGGATGCAATCACAATACATACTGCATGCAGGTTGCATGTGCCACTGCAGGGTCAAAACCTCACTATAGAGGTGGCACGCGGTATGGCACATCCTATAGTGGAGGGAGGAAGGATACACGGCAATCCAATACCAACTGGCTACTCAAGGGTTGAAGTGGAGGACGTGTCGAGCAGATACAGGGCCATCCAGCTTGAATTTCCTCCAGAGGAAGGGGTGAACACTCTTGGAGAAGCTATCCGCAACGTCAACGTGTGGCGCAAGAGGTTCATTGTCTTTCCTTCAGGAGATGGTGATGACGAGCCAAGCGATGGTGGGTCTAGCTCTAGCGGGCCTCCTGTCTCCCCCCAAAGAATGCCAACTCCACCACCGTTGCCACGTAAGAGCCTATCTCCTCCGCCGGCACAACGAGCTCCTGATGACCAGCCCAACAAGAGGGGTCGACTGTGCAAATCTATAGATATGTCTAAACCATCTACGGTTAAGAAGGGCAAGAAAGCGACTATTTCTACAAAGTCGGAGCCATCCCCTAAAGTGTCAGTTGAAGTACAGGACCACTTCATGGCAAGGCTACCAGCCCCGACGCAACCTATTTCGGACTTTCAACGTATGATCCAGAAAAAGAAGTTGCAAGAATTTTCCAAGGCACAATTCACAAAAGACACCGAGAAGAATGAGAAAGAATTTCTGCAAAGTGTAGGGCTGAAGAGTTTGTCTTATGTGGACAATATTGCAAAGGCACCTTTGGCAGCTAAGTTCAAGTTAGGTGGTCCTTTGACCACCGACGAATATTGCAATGTCATTGGAAATTGCACTCAGATGAGAATGGTAAAAGAGTGGTACCTACAGATGGCAAAGGAGGGTAAGGAGAAGTTTGGTGTCTTTTACAAGAACGAGGACTTTCATCATGAGGATGGTGTAATCCGGGTCCCATTTGATGAACTATTTCAGCTATACAATCTGAGGGAGCTAGACGTATCGATACTCAATCCTTCCATTTGCAGAAATTAAAGCTCCCAACTTAGTAAGTTGTTGCCACATGTTTGCGTCGCCCTCGCTGAACAACTCTGCGGGTTCATCTTCGAACATGTCATCTCAGAGACTGACGCATATCACGTTTCATGAGTGGGTTTCGTTGAGGCTGGCGGCCCTAGTGCCAATTTAGAGAGCCGATCGACCGCAAAGGATATGCAGACTAAGCATTAGTGGGCAGAACTTACATTTTTAAGCATGTAGATCGGTTATTTGGATTGTTGTATCGAACTTGATCCCAGTTTATATATTTTCTTAATGTCTATCTATTTGTATTTCTTGAATAATTATCTGTGCGTGTGTCCAATTATATATTTGAAATGTATGAACAGAGTAGGGTGCCAGGTCTTATATGAACAAAGCCATTGTGTCCAAAGGTGCCTTCGCAGTTATTTATGGACTGCACCTAAGATATTATATGAAGGATAGTGAGGTAAATTAAATCAATGTTTTTCAGCTGAGCTGGTGTTAGACTATAATGTGATACACATTTTAAGTTATAATAGATGCCCAGACATACCATTTTGTTTGTGTTTTTGTTTTATAACAGTTGGATGCCGATTGAATTGTTCTAATCCAATCTTTTAACGATAGAGACATAGCCCTTATTTATTTTTTTTTGTGTGTAATATCTTGGTACCATTTTCTGACATTTAAACTGCCTCCTTTTGTTGCTCATTTAGGTGACTCTTGGAAGATATACAGAAGACATAAAGGTTGATATTGATTTGGAAAAAAAAGGGAGGGCAAACAAAATATCTCGTAGACAGGTATTTGCCCGTATCCTCCAGTTTACATTTTGAGACTTAAACTACATCTTATTAAAAGCATCTAATGCCCAATATTAGTTGACTTGACTACTTGAGTTACATAAGGCAAGAAACATCTATATCCTGTACAATTGGAGGAGGCTAAATTTATAATTTCTCATTTTCCACATGCACACTTTGATTAGAGTCTCTTTGCTGTGGTTTGTTCTAAGGTAAATGAATTTTTAGTGCCTATTGTTGTTCATACTCTAATTTTCAGCCCTAGTAGGTCTATGCAACCTTGATGACGGTAAAAAAGCATTGATCATGTATTTGTGTTGCTTTCATGCTGACCATAATGTTTGCTCGAATTGTGAAGTCAATTTTATCAAGTTGTATATATTTGGGGTTCAAACGATTAGTTGTGGATGATTTATGTTCATATAGGGCTTTTTGTTATGGGGCACTTCCAGATATACATTAACCATCGGTGTCATAATTTTATGTTTTCAGTTAGAAAGTGGTGGCTCTAATGTTTTTGTTAGTGAGTTGTTATGACTAATTTAAAACACATTTCCAGTTATTATGTCAACTACAGGTTCATATTCATGGAAATGGTCCTCAACTCTAACATACAACTATGCAGCATAACTTTTCTAGCGCTTGTTCAGATTATGCCATTCTACTTAAACTAGCAATTGTTTGCATGTAATTAATAGTAGGCATATATGCCATCCTACCCTAAGAAAACTTATCCTAGGATTATTTTTTACCACATCTGCTTCTTTTTCTCTTTCGCTGTGGACCTTTGTGTTTATATCAATCCATGTCGTGCTATGAAAATTAGGCGGTCATCAAGATGGATGAAGCTGGTTCTTTTCATATAAAAAACATTGGGAAATGTTCGATTTTTGTTAATAGCAAAGAAGTACCAAGCTGCAAACGCATCATCTTAAGTTCAGATTCGTTAATTGAGGTACTGATATTTCCTGTTTCCTTCATTTACCACTCTGATTGAACCAAAAGTAGCAAATTACCCAACCTCATTGTTTACACAATTACTTTGTAACTTCATGATAAAGCAATGATCCCAGTAGTAATTGTTCTGGTCCTGTCTTCTGATACTAGTGTGTTCATATGTTATGAAAATTTGCATATGTGCATTTATTTTCTTTGAAATTTTAGTGTGATATATATGACGTATGGCTGTTCCTAGAACTTGGAATGAGTTGTACTAATAAACTTGGTTGAAATACTTTATTAGAAAATCTTGACTAGTGGCTATGTTGTTAAGTGTTACCAGATCCTGGAGTTCATTAGTGAAAATAGTTATGATGAAAGGTGGTTGTTGAACTGTATATATTATGCCAGATAGCAAGAAGGATTGCCATTCCATACTTTGCTTTGATGTGCTACACAATTTTAGCACTAGTGCTTATATAAGTTGAACATGTATGATTTGTTTAGGGTACCCCCGTACCACAGCTTGCACCGTTACTTGGCATATGGTGGTATACTCGATCTACAATATATCCTGCAATCATGTCCATGCAAAAAAAAGGATTTATCCTGAGATGTGACTAGTATTATGCTTGACCGAAATGCCTAATGCTTAGAAATCAAAATAAAAGTTTACTTGATATAATCACATACATTTCAAATATATAATGGAACAGAGCTTTGTGTGGACATCTCCTGCTTCTTGTGTGTGTCCAATTGGCCATCCTAGATGCCATTTCCTTTGGAATCTTTTGATTCATTTAGGATGTTTCTGAGCAGTGACTATAACAAAGCAGTGAAGAATAATCTATATATATCTGACTCAATGCTTGATCCTTACTTTTGACCGTGTGGATATTGTCAATTGTGTTTTTGTATGAGCTGTGATAATGTCTGATGTATGAACCATTGCAAAAGATTATGTGACCTGCTATGGGAATTCAAATGTTGTGTGACTGTTATATGGAATAAATGTTGTGTGGCTGTATGGAGGAATATTTATGCTAAATATATTTTTTTTGTACGTTCAGGAAAATAGGTACCGGTTTTTAACAAAAATCGGCACCTATTATGACCAATAGGTGTCAGTCTCAAACAAAAATCAGCACCTATTACGACCAATAGGTATCGGTCTCAAACAAAAACCGGCACCTATTACGACTAAAACGTGTCGGTTCGAAGTTAGACCCGGCACCTATTAGTCATAATAAGTGCTGGTTTTGTATTGAGAACCGACACCTATTAGTCGTAATAGGTGCCGGTTTTTAATAGTGGCCGGCACTTATTAGGCCGAATAGGTGTCGGTTCTCAATACAAAACCGGCACCTATTGGGCCTAATAGGTGCCGGGTGAAGAACCAGCACCAATGACTTTGGTCATTGGTGCCGACCAATAGGTGTCGGGTACGAAACCGACACCTATTGGGGGTTCCGAACCGCCACCTATTAGGCATTCTGTACTAGTGTGTTTGTATATTTATTTGGTCGGTCGGCCTATGTAATAGTAAAAGTATTGATGTAATATGTAGTGTACTCTCATACTAGTTGTATTTACTTTGTAAGCGCATGCTTGAGAAGAAAGTGTGAAGCTAACGCACTTCCTGGGAGTTAGATTCACATGAGTATGAGTTAGGAATCTAACGAACTTCCTGGGAGTTCCGGGCATCTCCGACATGATTTGATACATTTTGTTTTACCTAATTGAAGTCTATTCCTTGCAGGTCCTAAAGAAACTTAGTTTTCCCTTAAAACGGATTTAAAATAAATTATATATATAAATCTTGTAAGGTGAGGGGTGCAGTAATCCACTAGTTTCATTCATAACTACCTTAAGGGATTATACTATACAGAAGGCATATGGTTTTATTTTACAATTTAAAAGTACAGGTTTGGGTGATTCTACAAGATTTAAGTTTACTCAAAAAGATGGTAAATTGAATTTTTAATAAATCCCTAAATATTGACTGTCCTAAACTGTATCATTTTCCCAACACTAGTATTACAAGCATTTGACCTAAGGAATGTATACATTTTTATTTACCCAGGTCAGAGAGGGTGAGGTGAGGTATCTATAGAATTTGGGTTTGCTCAAATTGAAGCTAATTTGAATTTTCTAGAGATTTTACAAGTTTTCACATGGTGTATGTGTGGTCTGCCCTATTTGAATTTTTGGGACAAATCTTGTGCAGTAAGGTCCATGTTTTATGGTCCTACATTAATGGTCAATACTTAGGGAATCTACAAAAATTTGTCCCATTCAAAAATGTGTTCAAATAAATTTTATATGGATTTAATAAGTGAGGTTTTGGTCCCTGTGAAAAATTCCCAACTTCTGCCATTTTTTCTTGTCTCTTCTGTACATGGGGCCCACAGGTCAGTCAGTGCTGGTTTGAGAGGGAGGCCTTCGCGCCCGAAGGGTGGGGCCCGATTGCCAGAGAGACAAGGGGGAGAAGAGAGGAGGGCTCCGGCGACCGGAGACCCTTCTCGGCCTCACTGGCGACGAACGGCGGCTCAGCCGGGTTAACACCCAAAAACAAAAATGGAGAGGAGGAGATGGCGAAGCAAATGGTGGCATTCTTGTCAGCTGTGGTGGTCGGTGTCGAGCTGGCGACGAGCGCGAGCGGCAGTGCGTGTTTGGGTGCTGGGTACAACTAAGCTAGAGACCAAATGGTGCCGAAACAATGCATATATAAGCATCCATGAGTGGCATGGAATCTTACCCGAGGGTGCAGGCGGCTTGGCGAAGCTCGGGTGGTCCTGGCGACGTGAAGAACCATCGGCGGCGGTGGTGGAAACGGTAGTGCGTTGGCGGCAGCTCAACCCGGTCGATGTTTTGGTGAGAAAAGATGGTCGTGAGGTCACTGTGATTCCCAAGATGGTTCATGAGCAAGTAATCGGACAATGGCTCACCGGAGAGGCAGGATTCAATGGTGACAGTGGGTCCAAGCCCGTGGTAGCCTAGGCAGAGAAGTGGAGGATGGGTAGACAAATGGGAACAATTGGTTTGTAGTTGAATTTGTCGAATTTCTTTACACCTCCAACTTGATAGCTTCATAACTTGTCGTGTGGGTTTGGTAAATTCCTGAAAATATTTGTGTGGTTAGGGAAGCAAACATAGAATCTATTTTCTTTGGTTTTACTCAAAGATCTCTCATAGTTTGCTCACAGAAATTCAGCAAAGTTTGGGTATTTTAAATTTTGTTTGAATTTTTAGGAGGTTCAAACTGTCAAAAAAATTCTAGCAAAATTATATTTCATTATGGTATTTAACCTAGTATTTGAATAAATTATTTCCTATATTACCTTATGTGCATTTTAATTTACTTTTGGGTGAGAGATGGTTTTAGCTGATTATGGGTATTTATATGCCCCTTGCATTATTGTCTTGTTTTATCTGTTTGGGGCATCAAAGTTATTTATCAAAATGAGCTAAAATCATACTGGGTTGAATATAATGTGGGGCACCTACATGGATTTTTCCCATGATTTTATCCTATGTGGATTAGTCCAGAAAAATTGGGGTAACCCTTCTTTGTTTAGGCGTTCCCTCCATGTTTATGTACTTAATTTGGTTAAAGGGTTCTCCATAGATTTTACTTGGGCTGAGGAGATGAACCAATAATGAGATGAGGGTTCAATGTCCAGGTGCACAAAAGACTAATTTACCAAAAGAGGTTTTGTGCATATGCTTGCTTACATGTATAAATGGATCCATGTTTAGATCCGAAAAGGTTTTGTTTTATTCCTAAACTTTGATTATGCTTTCAGTTTTAAAACACTTCACCTAAGTTAGAAATGAAAGTTTTTTGTCAGGAAATTGGAGATCCTCACTCCTAGTTTTTGCATTGACAGGTTTTATTTAACCCTAGGATCTGTGTATGTGATAGGCGCGCCACTCAACAATGTTGCGAGCGTCGACCCACTACGTGATTATCTCATGCAGCTCCCCCGTGTATGAGCTCCCTTGGTGCTCGGCTATGCGAGCACTCCTGTAGTGACAGGTCATGCCGCCCGGGGCTGCCCTGGTCTTCGTGGCCGCGTCCTTAGCCGGACACAGGGAGGCCGAATGACTAGCACTCCGCTACGGCCGCGATCTCGAGCGTCGAGCACTCCTAGAAGGGCGCCCAGACGGGCCCAGAATGTTGAGTTGCGCTGCGGCTACCTGGGTCATGGCCATGGCCTTCCGAACCTTCGGAGAGTCAAGAAGATCATTGAGCACATGCTCGATGGCGACCAAGTTGGCCACGGGCGTCCGGAAGACCTGGGGTCCCTCAAATTTCATGGTGAAGTCGGACTTTAGGCGCCGGGGCTGGACGTAGCATTGACGGGCCTGCTCGCACCATGCGACCCGCCCCACATTATGGGAAAGGCGCGTATTGCGATGGGCATCGGACTCCTGAGAGCCCGTGGCCTCGTCATCGGATGCCACTTCCGCCATCATGACGAAGTTGGTGGGCCAGCGGTTGCCAGGGATGAACACTGGACCGTGGAGCCGCCCAGCCGACGCCATGTGAGGATGAGAGGCATGGCGGGCGATCATGCCAGAGCTCACTGCGCCAACAGACGCGGGAGTACGTCCATTGGCATGCGAGGGCGGAGCAGGCAACCCTTGCAATGAGGAAGCAGAGCGTGTGGAGTGGAGCCGGTTAGGACGCTTGTCTGGGTCCACTCATCGTCCGCCCTCAGGACTGCTGCGCGGGTAGTCGGGGGCTTGGGCTGCCAAACCCTGGTGGTCGAGGGGGCCGAGGCCATCGGGCGCGAAGCCACGCGCCGTGGCCCCGCCACTTCGTGCTGTGGCGCAAATGCACGCTCCAGCTCACCGAAGGCCGCCTAAGAGAGAGTGAGGCGACGGAAGTCGTCGGCGCGAAACAACAAGGTGCCGAAGACAAAGGTCGTCCCGGCAGGAACGGCAAAGTCTCAAATCGCCTAAGACGAAGAACAGCGCCCCTACCTGGCGAGCCAACTGTCGACGGGTGGGTCGACAGTCCTCAAAGGGGGTTGCCCAAAGAGGTGAAAGAGAATGGTAGAGAAGTTGTCCTTCGATGGATCCGATGGTCGACTCGAGTCCTAAGACGAGCCAAAGAGCAAAGACACAAAGAGTTATACTGGTTCAGCCCTCCCGAAGGATAATAGGCCTATGTCCAGTATTCTTTATTGGGGTGTATGATGAAGAGTTACAAGGGAGAGGTCTTGGGGCTTAGAACATGCTGGCCTAGAACTGAGAATGAGAATGCTAGTCTTCGATCCCCCGGCCCCCTCGCCCTGCCCTCCCTTTTATGGCTCAAGGAGGGCAGTTATTGGAGAACTTGGGGGCCCAAAAAGCTATGTCTAATGTGCTAAAATGTAAGTACAAACAACATCTGAAAAGGTACAAGACGGTCTGCTAGGTCTTATACACCATGGGCATCTTGCGCTCTCTCTCTTTCCTTGGGATCGTCCACTTGAGATACCTATACTGTGTTGTCGGGTGACGTCAGTCTCTACTGGGATGTCCATAGTTGACTCCACCAGGAATTCATCAATGGAACGGGGTGTGTGAACGGAGAAACCATACCTTGTTGGACATGGTGCGGTCCATGAGGAGCCAATGTGATAGCTGCGTTCACACTAAATAGAGTTCCATCTAAATCCGTGGAAAAGACACCATATGAGATGCTAGCTGCAAATGGTTACACCGATGCTAGCTTCCAAACAGACAAAGATGAGTATAGATCGCAATTTGGGTTCATGTTTTGCCTAAACGGAGGCACAGACAGCTGGAAGAGTTCCAAGCAGGACACTGTTGCTGATTCTACAATGGAGGCCAAGTACATCGCTGCATCTGATGCTGCAAAGGAGGCCATTTGGATCAAGAAATTTGTTTCTAAGTTGGGTGTGATGCCCCTCTACTATGATAACGGTGGAGCCATTGCACAGGCTAAGGAGCCTAGATCACATAAAAAATCCAAACACATTCTTCGGCGATACCATCTCATCCGTGAGATAGTGGACAGAGGTGATGTAAAGATATGCAAAGTGCACACGGATCTAAATATTGTCGATCCATTGACAAAGCCGCTCCCTCAGCCGAAACATGAGGCACATACTAGAGCAATGGGCATTAGATACTTACATGATTGACTCAAGTGCAAGTGGGAGACTGTTAGTGATATGCCCTAGTGGCAACATGGAGATGTTGGATATCATGGTCAATGTCTATGTATTAACGAATAAACTGTTATTCAGTTACATGAAATAGATAATTAAGATTGATCAATAAGTATGTTACTTGTTCATGAGACACTTTATGTAATATAAATCTATTTCTAAATGATCCCTGATCATATATCATATCTAAGGAACGAATATGATTCAAAGATCAGTACATGTATTAATTGATGATCATGTCTCATGGATCATGTTATGTAGATATCAAATCAATAAACGTGAACACATGTTATAGAACATGTTGTTGGATAGACCCGCCTTGAGACACTACAGAGAATTAGTGTGCCATTACTTGGTCTCAAGTAGTGTTGGTGCAAAGTCCTTAGGCCCGAGATCATCATGGATTCCAACATGTGTAGTGTCGACGGGTAGGTCGGCAGTCCTCCGAGGGGGTGCCCAAGGAGGTGAGTGAGTGGTCGGGAATGTGCCTCCTCTCAGGACATGGTGGTCGACGCGAGTCACTAAGACGAGCCAAAGATCAAGAGACACAAGATTTATATTGGTTCAGCCCTCCTGAAGGATAATAGGCTTACGTCCAGTGTTCTTTGTTGGGGTGGATGATGAACAAGGTTTACAAGAGAGTTCTTCGGGCTTAGAGCAAGCTGGCCAATAACAAGCAAAAAACTAAGAATGATCTGATCTTGGATGCTGGATCCTGTTAACAGCTAAATTTGGTAACCAAATCCCTAAGTCTCTGCCAAGATATAAATGGAATCGGATCGAAAGAATAGAGGTCGAGTCGGCTGCGGTGTGATCGGCTACGAGGTCAATCGGCTGAGGTTGAGTCGGGCAAGGATAGCCGATAGCTGATCCTGAGTCGGAGGAGAATATAAGACTGTTTCCTATGAAAGTGCTTAAAGATAAATAGAAGGTTCGGTTCCCAAATTGCGCGTTAAAAGATATTGCCATCTACGGGTAGAGTCCTATAACGGCAATTGTATCTGTAAATTAGGAGTTTGTTTAGATTGTTTATTGTAATGCGGCATGGGACCATATCCCGGGATATTGTCATATTTTAAATAGTAGATTAGACAGAGACCGTGGTTTGCACGGATAATGTTATTTTTGGGTATAAATAGGACCCGAGGTCCCTGTAAATCATATCAACACACATTCAATACAACTTTTGGCGCATCGCCTCCTTTTTCTTCAGACAAACAATTGACCTGGCTTCGGGGTGCATCGTTTCGATCCCTGACTTAAGGTAAATATTTGTCATTAGTGGTGTATCTCGTCGAATTTAGTGCTTCCATCACTATGATACTCTAAATTCGATGATTTATGCTGCGCTAGTTAACATATATCACATATAATCTAGAACAATGTTTAGATCTGTTTCGACATCGGCTCATTTCTGTCAAGAATTAGCAGCCGATAGAGTTAGATCTAAGAGTTGGCCTAGATTATATGCGATATCTACCGTCTCGAGGTATTTACATCAGCTACAGTAGATCTGATTGTTCTCATTATACTTCATGATGCATCAATATTGATCTATTAAGTCGTTTTTAGAGCTTTTATGATCCATTCGGCTAGATGTGTATGTTTAGAGGCAGCACCAGGGTTTCAGCCGGCTTTATCCGTTTTAATATTCTTTTTGATATATTTACTATCAGGTTTATTAAAACCGCCTCTTATATTAAGATCTTGCTCTAGTTAAATGTCCAAAGCCAGAATCAGCCTGTCAGCTACAGCCGACAGCCGATTGATCTAGGTTTAGCGCATTTAGCTTAGATCAATATCTTTTCATAGGATGAGTCGGAGTATTAGCCGATTCAACGTTAGACTTACGGTATCGGCTAGGTTGTTAAAACATATATTTATTATCCCATTGTATATTTGGATTAAGTGGTTAATACTATCTCGGCGCAGCCGATCTATTCTAGTCGCTTAGTTTAAATACACTTTGGGATAGCATATATATGTAAATTGACTCTTACAGTCAATCCAGTAGGATCTAACTTAACACTTAACGCATATATCTTTATTTTTCTTGTTGGTTAACAGATCAAACCAACTGGCACGCCCTGTACAACACAGGTAGCCGAGAAGGACCTGCACTGGAGCTAAGCAGATCTCCCAGGCCAGCGCGTGAGAGAAATTTCTCATCAACAAATCCCCACCTCAGTCTGTCCTGCCTTCCCCTTTATAGCTCAAGGGGGCAGCTACAAGGGGCTTGAGGGCCAAGAAATCTAAGACTAAAGATCTAAAAAGGTGAGTACAAACAACATCTGAAAAAGGTACATGGAGATGCTCTCTGGGCCCTGCACGCCGTAGGTGTCTTGTGCCTTATCCTGCCTTGGGACCCCTCCTCTGTAGATACCACCTGTACTGTGTTGTCGGGTGACATCATTCATTGTTGGGTTGTCCCCTCCTCGCCTCCTTGTAAGTCAAGTTTTGTCCCGAGGAGGCCAGAAGTCGGGTCGAGGTGTCAAGGTCGAGAAAGGAGTGCCGAGGTCGAACTGGGGGGAGATCGGGGCGGCTGACCCCGAGGGGAGGTCGAGCTCCCAACCTCATCCCAAAGACTTCGTAGTCTGACTCCAGCTTGACGTCAACTCTGGTCCGAGTGCTACCCCGGGGTGACACCCTGCACATGTAGTGGCTTACTTAGGGAGTACCAAACGCTATTCCATAACTAGGTAGTTATAAAAGTAGTCTTCAGGTTTGCTATGAAACATGTAGAGGGATGTGAACGATGAAGATGGAATTTGCCCCTCCTATGGGATTGATATCTCTGGGCCTCTCGATGTAATGGATTATGGAAGTGAATGGCCCTGTCGAGGTGATTGAGGAGTCAATCATCAAATACATAATTAAATACGGGATCAAGTGAATGATTAAGCTATTGATAGGATGGCACGTTCTTGCGTATAGCTTAATTGGTATCGTGAGGCAAAGGGATTTGTGCACACATTACAAGTTCAACCGATATGATCTTTGTTTGTAATTTGGTGCGAATATGTTCTGCTAGGGGCCGCTGTTGACAGGGTCGGCCGAGAGGTGTTCTCGTGCCAGGACCAAGTGTACACGAACCTATTAGGTTGCACACTTAACGGGTTGGAACAAGCACACGAGTTTGACTCAGATACGGCTCAGTTCGGATAAGATCCGACTAATATAGAGTCTCGGTGGGCTTATGAGTCCGGTCGGCCAACTCTATATGAGGAGGGCAAGTGGTAGAGATCAAGGTGCGCAACTTCTAAGCCAGATCAACTTCTCCACGGAAACCCTAGTCCACGTCCGAGCCAAAACCCTAGTCGTGCATCGCGTGCTAGCACTCGGGTATTCGGCGTTTCCTCTCTAGATGTGTGGATATTGGTAGAGACATCGCTACGTTTTGGTCTAAGTTAATGACATCGAAATACCCCCGAGTTCCAACAAGCCAACCCCTTTATTCGGTAGTTGGAAGTTGGACTGGTCAGGAGGTCGGACGGGTCGGGCGAATCGGACTCAAAGTCGGCAAGGTCGGCAAGGTGCTGTCCGAGGTTTTTTTTTGACCGTAAATCAATGGGGGGAGGTCCCCGCAGTTTCAAGCCAAAGTTTTTATAGAAAAGGGAAGGGAAAAAAGTTTAGGATACAACATGTTTAGAAAAGGGCGAAGATGCCCTAACAAAGCAGCTAACAGAAGCCACTAGCATAACTGTTGTCCGAGGTTGGCTAGGCGTTACTTGAGGTCGGCGAGGTCGGCAAGGTGTTGTCCGAGGTCGGCAAGGTGTTGCTCGTGGTCGGCTAGAATTTGGTCGGCTATTTCCGCTGCACTACGCGTCTTTTGGTAACTTTCTATAGACCCTTACTTGCAAACTTTCCTGGATTGCGCGGTAGAAAATTTTTGTTTTATGCTATCGTAGCCTACGCGTTATCCTTCAACACCTCCTTCGGGCGTATGAGCACGGTGATAAAGGGATTGGACAAGATGCACGTCGATCTGGACAAGGCTACGAAGGCCTTGAATGGCAAGAAGATGGTGAAGATTGTGGATCTGTAGGATGAGGTGGCCTGCCTCAAAAAGGAGAATGCCATCTTGAAGGGCCTCCCGGCACCTGGTGAACTCAGGATTTGCATGACGCCCAGGAAGACCACGAGTGCTCCAGTGCGCATCCAGCTGGCGCACAGGCACTTACCTCCGGCACCAGCAGCAGCTCCAGCTCCACCACCGTCGCAGTCCCCATGCCTGCACCTACACCAGCTCCAGCCCCTACTTCAGCGCCAGTCCTCACTTTCACCCGGCCTCAGCTTACCATGGTGGTAGTGGCAGTGGTGGTTGGTTGCCTGCTAAACCGAGTGGCAGCAACGACAGCGGTAGCAGTTCTAGCTCGAGGCGGGCGGTGGTGACACGTACATGATGGATTCCGAAGTCGTTCGAGGAAGAGGAGACACCCGAGAGTGACTTCGACTCGACCTACTGTAGGAGCTGCTTGGAGCACTAGAGTCACCACCCCTAGTTTTCATCGCTTTCCTTAGTTTGTTTCCTTGTTAGTTTTCGTGTGTTAGGTTTGTTGCTTGTTGGTTAGTCGGTGGTCTATATCAGGTGTTGGTATGGCTGCCTTAATAAGGATGTTGCTTGCTTTTCAGTTGTTTTAATTCAGATCAGAACAACTGTAGTTAATTATAATGTAATATGTCTAGTTCCTAAGCAGTTTGTTTTTCACCTTTCCTATCTTTTTTCAGTCTACCTCTCTTGATGGTGAACATGAGGACAAGTGGCAACACTAATGGCAATAAAGAACAGGCAGGAGGAGTACATGTTAACGGTGCAACTGGCAATGGTCCTCCGCCACCACCTAAGAATCTCACTATTGCTGAGGTGTTCCAGCCATACACAAATGATGATTGTGATGATGCAGCAGATGCAACAGCAACACCAGTAGATGCATCAACGGATGATGTAGCACATGCAGCAGTAAGCATAGCAGCAACAACAGAATCAACAGTTCAGTCCACCCCTGCCACTCCAGTCCAACTTACTGGAGTTCCTCCATGTTCGCCCGCTCACTTTCTCAAGCACCACCAACCCCATGGAGGCCAACGACTAGCTCCACGCTATAGAGAAGAAGCTCAACCTCCTCCAGTGCAACGACCAAGAGAAGGTTGCTTTCGCCACACACCAGCTCCAAGGTCCCGCTTCGGCAAGTGGGACAACCACTTGATGACCCGCCCGGTAGGGACGGAGGTTACATGGGTAGTGTTCTGCCATAGATTTTGGAAGGCCCAAGTTGCTGATGGGATAGTGGCTCAAAAGAAGATGGAGTTTCGGGCACAACCAAGGTAGCAGGATACTGACAAAATACCTGCATGAATTCAACCGCATCGTGCGTAACGCCGTGGAGGATGTGCGCACTGATGTAGAGAGGCAGGAGAAGTTTCTGATAAGCCTGGATCATGAACTGACTAACCAGCTGATCTCGGGGGATTATGCTGACTTTGAGAGGCTTGTTGACAAGGCCATCAGTCAGGAGGATCAGCGCACCAAGATGGACCGCAAGAGGAAGGCAACTCAGTTTAGGGCACATTAATGAAAAAACCAGAATCCTCGCTTCATGTCCGAGTAGCAAGGTGGACCTACCACCGTGATTGTCCGTCAGCACCGTCCTTACCACCCAAGGAAGTTCCATACCGGCAGCAGTGGCAGCCATAACAATAGCGGTGGGCAACACAACCGCAACTTAGCTCCATGCCCACAAATGGCACGAGCTTAGCTAGCCTAGCCAGCTCAGCCCAAGAGGGAATCTGGAGGAAAGCTAGGTGATTGCTTCAACTAAGGCAAGCCCGGACACTTCGCTAACAAGTGCCCGAAGCCAAAGCGCGCTGGTCCTAGGTTCGTCCAGGCTCGTGTCAACCATATTTTCGTAGAAGTGGCACAGGCAACACTAGAGGCCGTACTGGGTACTGTTAACGGCTTAATTTGGTAACCAAATCCCTAAGTCTCTGCTGAGATAGAAGAACAGAGGTCAAGTCGGCTGCGATACAATCGGCTATGAGGCCAATCGACTGAGGTTGAGTCAGACAAGAATAGTCGATAGCCGATGCTGAGTCAGAGAAGAAGATAAGACTGTTTCCGATGAAGGTGCTTAAAGATAAATAGAAGATTCGATTTCCAAATTGCGCGTTAAAAGGTATTGCCATCTACGGATAGGGTCCTTTAACGGCAATTGTATCTGTAAATTAGGAATTTGTTTAGATTTTTTATTGTAATGCGGCATGGGACCATATCTCGGGATATTGTCGTATTTTAAATAGTAGACTAGATCGAAATCGTGGTTCGTACGGATAATGTTATTCTTGGGTATAAATAGGACCCGAGACCCCTGTCAACATCATTACACACACAACCAATACAACTATTTGCGCATCGCCTCCTATTTTCTTCAGACGAACACTCAATCCGGCTTCGGGCTGCATCGTTTCGATCCCCGATTAAGGTAAATGTTCGTCATTAGTGGTGTATCTCGTCGAATTTAGTGCTTCCATCGCTATGATACTCTAGATTCAGTTATTTATGCTGCGCTAGTTATCATATATCACATATAATCTAGAACGATGTTTAGATCTGTCTTGACATCGGCCTGTTTCGGTCAAGAATCAATAGCCGATAGAGCTAGATCTAAGGGTTGGCCTAGATTATATGCGATATCCACCGTCTCGAGGGGTTTTACATAAGCTATAGTAGATCTGATTGTCTTTTTATACTTAATGCTGCATCAATTTGACCTATTAAGTCGTTTTTTTAGAGCTTTTATGATCTATTCGGCTAGATGTATATGTTTAGAGACAGTGCCGGGGTTTAAGCTGACCTTATCTATTTTAATATTCTTTTGGTATATTTACTATCAGATTTATTAAAGCCGCCTCCTATATTAAGATCTTGCTCTAGTTAAATGCCCTAAGCCAGAATCAGCCTGTCAGCCATAGCTGACAGCCGACTAATCTTGGTTTAGCGCATTTAGCTTAGATCAATATCTTTTCATAAGATGAGTCAGAGTACTAGCCGATTCATAGTTAGCCTTACGGTATAGGCTAGGCTGTTAAGGCATATATTTGTTATCCCATTGTATATTTGGATTAAGTGGTTAATACTATCTCGGCTCTAGTCACTTAGTTTAAATACACTTCGGAATAGCATATATATGTAAATTGGCTCTCACAGTCAATCCAGTAGGATCTAACTTAACCCTTAACGCATATGTCTTTATTTTTTCTTGTTGGTTAACAGATCAAACCAACTGGCACACCCTGTACTGCACAGGCAGCCGAGAAGGACCTGCACTGGAGCTAAGCAGATCTCCCAGGCCAGTGTGTGAGAGAAATTTCTCGTCAACACGCTTCTTGGCACGCCCGGTGGGACTATCTCTGTCAACTCGGCTAGGACGCATCGACGCAGCTGACAAGATGGTCGACATCAAGAGCTTCAGCGTTTCTCAGGAAAACATCATGCCTGTGAAGATGGAACAACTGTCGGTTGAACAACAAGCCGACTACAAAAGGATTGTAGAAGAGCTCCAAGCCAACTATCTACAGTCGTTCACCCAGACACGGTCTGGGGTTGTGCACCAGAAGTACAAATTCAGAATGGACGAACTCAAGGCGTCCTCCTCCGGCGGATCAAAGGACAAACAGAAGGCGGAGGAGCCGACTCAAGAGCAAGATGATTCAGGTTTGCATACTATGCAAGACCGAATTGATTCGGCCGTGCACCATGCACTGGTCAACCAGAGTGGCATTCTTGTCAACACCCTCAACAATTTGATTGCCACTGTGGTCGATGCCAAGATAGCCGACCAACTGCAGCAGGGGCCAACTTACTTCACAGACGGTCAGTTTCCTGGTTACAGGACATTGGCCACCGGAATCGGCCGATTCCACCACCAAGCACAACCGGGGCCACCGGAGAGGGTCCTCAACCAGCCGAATCCATCTAGATCGGGCGAGACCGGCGGTCACCATGCTGAACCGACAACAACCACTTCCCCAGGACCAGATCGCCAACATGTTCAACAACAATCGGCAATTAGAGCCAGTTCAGATTGGCCTAGAAGGACAGTACAACGCCGGTGGCCGACAGCTGTTCATGGGTCCACCAACGCCGCCACCGGCAAATCGGCCGCCTCCCGCTGGCCATCCGCTCCAGTACCAGTATCAAGGAGGCCATCAAGATCATCAATACAGGCCCAGATACCGCCACCGCTGTATCGGCAAGCACCCGCACCGTATGATCAATATGAGCCGATACAGCAGGACAACCGGACATGGGCCGATTTGATTGCGGACGTCATGCGCGATCAATTCGGCCTCAAGCCAAAGGACTCGGGAAACATGTATCGGTACCCTTATCCGGAGCATTTCGAGCGGGTTCCATTGCCCAACCGATACAAAGTTCCAGACTTTTCAAAATTCTCAGGGCAGAACAACGTGTCAACCTACGAGCATGTCAGTCGATTCTTGGCGCAGTGCGGCGAAGCATCGGCTACAGATGCCTTGAGAGTTCGATTGTTCCCCTTGTCTCTTTTGGGATCGACCTTCACCTGGTTCTCTTCATTGCCTTACAACTCAATTCAGAGATGGACTGATCTCGAAAAACAATTCCATAGCTACTTCTACACTGACAACCATGAAATAAAGTTGTCGGACCTCACCAGTATCAGGCAGAAGCACAACGAATCGGTTCAGGACTACATTCAACGCTTCAGAGAGATGATGAACCGATGCTATAACCTGGTGCTGTCGGACGCCCAGTGTCGAAACTTGGTTTCGGCAATATATTTTCTGGGGTCGCAGTCAAGATCGCCAAGCACAATGGGTTAGGAGAAAAAGAAGATTTAGACAGGTTCAGGCCCTCTCATGAGGTAATACCCTACTCCTGTTTCGGTGGATTCGATCCGCCGAGTGTCTTTATTGATCTCGTGATCTAAAGCTCTTGCTTATGAACTCGTATCTCAGATCTAGTGTTGGAATATCCCTCAAGGGACGCCCCTTACCCCCCTTATATAGTCTTGGGAGGAAGGGTTTACAAGTCGGAAACCCTATCTTATTCTAAGTTGGTTTCCTCAATCTTACCAAACCGTGACTATAGGCCGATTGCCTTATCTCTATCGGCAACCGTAACACCTAAGTCAAGTTCGGCTTACAGATATAGCAGGCGCAATCTATCCCTACCTCCAGTCGGATAAGCTTGCCATGTGGATACCCGATTGCCACAATCTCCACAGTAGCCCCCGAGTCCTTTTCAGTCGACGAGACAACTCAGCTTCAGACCAAAGCAGCACTCAACCAAAAAATCTTTTTGACCGAGTGCTTTTGGTGCCGAGTGATTCCATCATCTCTGCCTGAATCTTCCCGAGTGGCTCCAAAGACTGTGAAGGGCTGGAAAAAAAATATACATAAAAATTTCTCAAAAAATAAATATCTAGGTGCATCTCCTGATGCACCTAATTATAGGTGTAGCCCCCGACTATGTGGTTAGTCAAAAATAGACTAAGCATATAGTCAAGAACTATAAAAAATTATTCTCATGTAGATGCCTAGCTCATGCTAAAGCAATCATAGAAATCTCATTACTCAGCAAGTTCATACTCAACCGAGTGAATTTGCCCGAGTCATCTCAGAACAAATAATTCAATCATCCCTCATGGGTAAAAAGCACTCGGTAGACTCTTGCTCAACCGAGTGGATTAATCCGAGTAATCCCGGAATAAATATTTCATTCATCCCTCATGGGAAAACAAGTTCTTTCAATCTTATGAAAAATATGACCAAGTTATTAAATAGCTTTTGCCATAATACTGGTCTCAATCTTATAAAGATCTTCACCAAGGTGGAAAACAAACAGCATCGGTAAGATTATCCGACCAAATGCCAAAAAACCAAACAGCCCTTGTTCGCCAAGGTAGCTATAAAAACTCAACTGTTGGTCACCTTCCAAATTGCATCGTGTCAGCTTCTCATGAAGTCAGACAAACCGCGGTATGGAAGGATCTTTAAAGGTATTGGGCACTCGGACACGCGCATATTGCCAGGGCAAATCTGCTTAAGCTCATCCGCTTAAGTCCCTAAGGACACGTATCGGACCACACCTTAGCTGGGCCGCAGATTTTCCTACGGGCTCGGCCCACTGACCAGAAAACCTAGCGCAACCCTCAAATCTTTCTTATAAAGACACGAGGTCGTCCCCGCCTCTTCGTCTTCCAAACGATTCCCCTTCTCACGGTACTGTTCAACAGCTCACCGCGGAGAACCCTAGGCTTGCGCGCTCCCCAGTCCATCCGTCAAGGAGCTCGCTTGCCGCGACAACTAGCTTCCACAGCCAAAACTCCCACATCCATCGCCCAAGATCTAACCTTTCTCAGCCAGATCCGCTCCCCAACAACCTCGCTCTCATGGCGGAGGAGAAGAGGATTCCATTCGACCAATGGGCCACCTCGGACGTGAGGGAATACACCCTCAAGGAGATGGTAAAGCACGGCGTGCTTCCGCCGAAGGAACTTGTGGGATGGCACCCGGCGGCGGGGAGGACTTCCCGACCCCAAACACCGGTGAGCTCGTTGTCTTTACCTCCTTTTTCTATTGCGGGTTCAGCCTTCCCACCTCCGAGTTCTTTCGGGGGCTCTTGGACTATTATGGCCTTCACATCTACCATCTGAACCCCAACTCGATGCTTCACATAGCACTCTTTATTCATGTATGTGAAGCTTTTCTCGGCATTCTTCCTCATTTCAATCTGTTCCGTCGTATGTTCTACCTGAAACCCCATCCGAACAAGGATCAACCTTGCGTCGTTGGTGGGGCAGGCTTTCAACTTCGCGGATCTCTCCGCAAAGACTACTTCTCTCTCCCCTTGAAATCCTCGAACAAAGGCTGGCATGCGAACTGGTTCTACATCAGCAATCTTGAACCCAGCCTTCCTGCCTTTGTCGGTCTTCCTCCTGTCCCCAAGCCATCTTGGAGCACCGTCCCGGTAGCCCAAGAATGGGACGAAGCCAATGATCTGCTCGCGAAGATCCTGGTGATGAAGAAGAGGAATCTTCGCGGGGAACAAATCACTCGGCACTTCATCAGGTGCCGACTGGCGCCGATCAAGGAGCGGTCGAAGCCGGCCTACGAGTATGAAGGCGGTACGGACCCCAATCGGGAAGACCCAAATCCGCTCACATACAAGATCCTGAAGATTCGTATGTACAAACTCTTCTCATCCGGGATTTCAGTCGAGCGGGCCCTCATACTGCCAGTCCTTCCATTCAGCATCCACCGACCTCCTCCTCCGGTAAGCCGATTGGATGCTTCATAGTATCTTTCAATCTTGACGTCTTGTTTCTTAATGTCACACTTTCTCTCTTCTGCAGGAAAACGCCTCTATCACCTCCAAACCATATAAGGTGGCTCATGATGACGCGCCGCGTCGCCCCGCCAAGAAGCCGACTGGCGGGATCAAAATCCAAGCTGATCCGGTCAGGAAGCGGGCAGCGCCGAGTGAGGACTCGAACAAGCGCGCAAGCAAAAGGCGGCTGATCATCGAGGATTCGGATGACGACGTCCCGGCTCCTCCAGTCGAGACCCCGCCCCTAAGGCGATCACCGCGGACAGCGCCGAAGATCCGCCGATCCTCCAGGTATGCTCTGAAACCAAAGTCCTGAGCTCTTTCGCAGAAAACTTTTCTTTATCTTCGCTGTGTTCACTTGTGCAGGAGGCCCCAGGACATAGATCCTGCCGGAGGGGGTGAAGGGCCGACTTCGGCCACTGCTCCCGAAGTGCCAAGGCCATCAGAGCCAAAACCCCGGAGCCCGCAACCGAGTGCGAGCGTTCCGGAGAAGCAGCCTTCGCCTCCAAAGGAAGACGCCCCTAGGGGGGAGCCCCCGACTGCCAGTCGGGATATCCCGACTGGAAACCAGTCGGCTGCCGGGGAACCCACAGCTGCGGCTCAAGCGCCCCCGACTGGGGGTCACTCGGCGCAGAGCCCGAAGAAGAAGAAGCCGGCTGCTCCACCTAGGCAGGCAGCCACCAAAATCGGTGAAACTTGCTTCGAAGCGTTCCTTTGTTCTCATTTTTTAAATCCTTCAAGTCTTCATTGGTCTTTCTTGTTTGCCACCACGGTAGAAGAGATCCCTGTGTTACGCCTTGAGACCCTGGGTCCCTCCGATCGAATCGAGTGGCGGGACTCGAAAGGCGAGAGACAGGCATCATCCTCGACCGGCAAGCTGAAAAGGATGAAAGGGATGCCCTCGTCGAGAGCCTGAATGAGGCGACCCGACTGCTCAACGTAAGCCTTCGTCTTTCTTTTTGATTATGTCTTCGTTATCCTTCGCCGATCATCCTTCGCTTCGCATGCGAAAGAATATTGCCGCTCAATGACAAAATCCGAAGTCTTGGAGAAGCTAATTCCCACTTAAACTCCTTGGAGGACGTTCAGCGACAGCTGAAGGCCACTCGGGAGGAGGCCGCATCAAGGGAGGCCGCTTTAAGGAGGGAGATCTCGGAGCTTCGGGAAGCGAACCTCGACCTCCGCGGATCGATTGGAAGTAAGCCCGCCTCTCCCAGCTTCATTATGATTCTTATGTTGATTTTGGCTATTAATAACCTTCTTTCGTTGTAGAAAATTCTTCGGAGGTCCACTCGCTTCAAGTCCACTGAAGCGGTCAACCTTGACAAGGCCGAGATGGAGGCCGAATTTGAAGGTAACCTTCTTTGAAGTCAAATCCTGTGTGCTGCTTTATTTCCGAGTGCTTTGAATGATTTGGGACTCCTTGCAGCTTATAAGATGAAGACCCGAGCCCAATATGACGTCTTACTCGGGCGGATCAAGTCCAGCGACGAGATACGGGAAGAGGTCGCCAACGCCGCCACGCCGATCTTGGCATCCTTGTTCGATCAAGGAGTTGGGGCCGCTCGCTGAGCCAATCGAGATCTTCGACAAGCTTCTAGGGCACGCCGAACGATATCGAAGAACATCACCGAAGCGGCCAATATGGGGGCTGGTCTGGCTCTTGCTCAGACCAAGTCCCTCTACCCCCGAGTGGATATCCATTCAGTCGGGGAGGGCTTCGCTGAGGGAACAACAGACGAGCAGGCCTTAGATATGCTAAGCGAGGCGCAAGAGGCGGCGAAGAAGATATCGTTGGATGTAGTGAACAATTTTAAGCTCTGAGCTGTACTCTGACTTTGCTTTGTAGATATCATGTAATTGTAACACTCTCGACGTGGAAACTTTGTGACTATTTTTAGTTTATTTATGTCAATGCCTTGATTCGAGCCTTTGCGTGAAATTTCTTAAGTAGTTTTCGTCCGTCGTCATCAAGCCTAGGCTCGATTAGGTCATCGGAAAACTCTCAGTCCTTAGACACTGAGCTCGAGTCGAAGGACATTAAACAATGATAAACCAAATTGTGCACAAAAATTTGATGGGGAAAATTTGAGCTTTATTGATATGTGTATCAGCCCCCGACTGCTAGCTCAAGAAGTCATCTTGCTTGAGGTTGGCAGTCAAGGAAAACATGAGGCCTTAGCCAAATTAGGCGTAAAACCGTCGAAGATGCTCGATGTTCCAGGAGTTCTCCACCATGGACCCGTCTTCGCGCTTTAGCCGGTAAGCACCGGGCCGAGTCACTTCGGCGATTATATACGGTCCTTCCCATAAGGGAGATAACTTGTGTTGGTCTTTGGTGGTCTGGATCTTGCGTAGGACCAGGTCACCAACAATGAAAGCTCGTGCTCGCACGTTGCGACTGTGGTATCTTCTGAGCCCTTGAAGGTATTTGGCCGACTGGATGAGGGCTGCCTCGCGGGCCTCTTCCAATCGAGTGAGGTCATCCACTCGGTCGATGTCGTAGCGTTCATCGTTGAAGCTGCGGACCCGGAGGGACTCATACTCCATCTCGTTTGGCAACATGGCTTCTGCGCCATAGACCAAAAAGAAAGGAGTTTGGCCGGTGGCCCGACTAGGTGTAGTTCGCAGCGACCATAGAACCGAGGGAAGTTCTTGGACCCACTTGCCAGCGTAAGGGCTTAGCCGGTCGAAGACGCGAGCCTTGATGCCTTGAAGGACCATGCCGTTTGCTCGCTCGACTTGCCCATTGCTTTTGGGGTGAGCTACTGATGCGTAGCAGATTTTGATTCCAAAGTCTTCGCAGAATTCCTTGAAGATGCCTCCTGTGAACTGGGTCCCATTATCGGTTATGATTCTGTTTGGGACGCCGAAGCGGTGAACGATGTTGAGGAAAAATCCCGTGCTTTGTCGCAGTGATTGTGGCAACCGGCTTGGCCTCAATCCACTTGGAGAACTTGTCGATTGCGACGAAGAGGTGTGTGAAACCTCCTGGAGCTTTCTTGAAAGGGCCAACCATGTCTAGCCCCCATACTGCAAACGGCCAGGAAAGTGGGATTGTTTGAAGCTCTTGGGCCGGGACATGGCTTTGTCGGGCAAAGAACTGGCATCCTTCACAGGTTCTTACGACTTTATCCGCGTCGGAGACCGCGGTGAGCCAGAAGAATCCTTGCCTGTAAGCTTTGCCGACTAGAGTGCGTGCCGCCGCGTGGCTTCCGCATATGCCCGAGTGGATATCTTGGAGTAATTGTTTCCCTTCTTCGGGTGTGATGCACCTCATTAGAATTCCAGAGGGGCTTCTCTTGTATAGATCGGAGTCGACCATGACATACGCTTGGCAACGGACGCGTTCTGCTTCATCCCGGTCATCCGGCAGCTCTTGCTGAGTTAAGAATTTGATGAGCGGCGTCCTCCAGTCGGTATCGATCATGGTGACTTCGTTCGTGGTTTGTTCGTTAGGAGTCGTCTTCGCCGTGACGGTTGGTTCATAGAGATGCTCGACGAAGACGTCGTTGGAGCAGCTTCGCTTAGATCCGAACCGTGCTAGCTCATCGGCGGCTTCGTTGTTATGTCTCGGACATGTGAGAGTTCTAACCCATCAAACTTGTCCTCAAGCTTGCGGACCTCTTGTCGGTAGGTCTCCATAGTGTCGTTTAAGCGGGACCAGTCTTTCATCACTTGATTGACGACCAGCGGAGTCGCCTTTCACAATAAGCCGACGAATCGAGTGAGGCTGCGAGGCGCAGTCCGTGTAAAAGAGCTTCGTATTCGGCGACGTTGTGTGATGCGGAGAAGTGGAGGTGAAGGACATATCTTAGCCTTTCCCCAGTCGGGGAGATAAGCACAACTCCTGCTCCCAAGCCAGTGATCCTCTTGGATCCGTCGAAGTGCATGGTCCAGTGTTGGAGGTCTTCCCGGGGCACGTGTTCTTGCTGTTCAGTCCACTCGGCCAGGAAGTCCGCTAAGGCTTGTGACTTAATGGACGTCCTGGGCTTGAAAGTTAAATCCAGCGGCATCAGTTCCAGGGCCCACTTGGCGATGCGCCCAGTTGCCTCGCGGTTGTGGACGACGTCGCCGAGTGGAAAAGAGGTGACGACGGTGACCGAGTGACCCTGAAAGTAGTGTGCCAATTTCCTCGCGGTTATTAGTACACCATAAAGTAATTTTTGTACCTAGGGGTATCGGATTTTGGCTCCTGCCAATACTTCGTTGACAAAGTAAATTGGTCTTTGAATCTTCTGGGCCCGTCCTTCTTCTTCTCGTTCAACCACAAGGACCGTGCCGACCACTTGGTGAGTGGCCGAGACGTACAGCAAGAGGGGTTCCTGGGGCTGAGGTGAAGCCGGGACGGGTGGCGTGGTAAGGAACTCTTTGAAATCTTCAAAGGCCTTGTCGCTTCGTGGTCCACCGGAAGTCGTCTGTCTTCTTGCCGAAGAAGGGCATGCCTCGTTCGCCGAGTCGGGATATGAAACGGCTCGGTGCCGCCATGCAGCCAATGAGCTTTTGGACGTCTTTCGATTACTCGGGGCTTCATGTTTAAGATGGCGTTGATCTTCTCGGGTTTGCTTCAATGCCGCGATGTGATACCATGAAGCCGAGCGCTTGCCCGATGGAACGCCGAAGGTGCACTTCTCCGGTTCAACTTCATTCTCGAAGGCCGGATGTTTGCAAAGGTTTCTTCTAAGTCGGCGATCAGGTCTTCTTTCGCTTGGTCTTGATGACAACATCGTCGACATAAGCTTCAACGTTTTTGCCGATCTCGCGTCCGGAAGCATCTTTGGATCATGCGTTGGTATGTAGCTCCGGCGTTCTTCAGCCGAAAGGCATGGTGATGTAGCAAGAGGCCCCGAACGGCGTGATGAAAGATGTCTTCAAGCGTCGGATTCTTTCAGATCGATCCGGTGATAGCCCGAGTAACAATCCAAGAAACTCGGGAGTTCGCAGCGGTCGTTGAGTCGACGACTTGGTCGATGCGAGGCAGCCCGAACGGATCTTTGGGGCAGAGCTTTGTTGAGGTCGGTGTAATCGACACACATGCGCCATTGCCCCGTCTTTTTGCGGACCAGACTGGATTGGCTAACCAGTCGGGATGAAGGACTTCTTTAATGAAGCCGGCAGCCAAGAGCTTTGCAAGTTCTTCTTTGATCGCGTCTTTTCGATCCTGTGCGAACCTGCGTAATCGTTGTTTTATTGGTTTGGCGTCATCTTTGACGTTCAAAGAGTGCTCGATCACCTCCCTAGGAATTCCGGCATATCGATGGTTTCCAAGCAAAAACATCTTTATTATTTTGGAGGAAGGTGACGAGCGCGCTTTCCTATTTAGGATCTAGGTCGGCGCTGATTACTAGCTTTGGAGGGATCGACGAATCAAGGGAGATCTTCTTGGTCTTGGCGTCGCCGGATCCCGATTTGGCTATCTTCTTGCGGGGACTTCGCCCTCGCCGAAGTTGATGCAGCCAATCGGACTTCTTGTTGGCCACGTAATCTCTCGCGAGATTGGGCCATGTCGCAGCTCTCCTTGTCGCAGGTGAAGGCTTGCTTCACATCGCTACGAAGAGTGATGACGCCGTTGGGACCCGGCATCTTCATGCAGAGGTAAGTGTAGTGAGGGATCGCCATGAACTTGGCAAGCGCAGGCCTTCCGATGATGGCATGATACGCCGTTTTGAAGTCGGCCACCTCGAAGGTGACGTTCTCCGTTTGGAAGTTCTCTCGGGCTCCGAAGGTGACTGGGAGGGAGATGTGCCCGAGTGGTGTTGAAGATAGCCCCGGGATAACTCCGTGGAAGTGGGCTGAGCTTGCTTTGAGTTCGGCCCTCGGGATCTGCATTTCATCCGTGGTCTTGGCAAACAGGATGTTGAGGGCGCTGCCCCCATCGATGAGGACGCGCTTAAGCCTGATGTTGCGGACCACGGGGTCCAGGACGAGTGGATAGCGTCCCGGGTGGACCACTCGGTCAGGATGATCCGAGCGGTCAAAAGTGATGGCCACTTCCGACCATCGCAGATACTGAGGGACTTCGGGTTGAGCCGCGTTGACCTTTCGGTCAGTTAGCTTTTGTTTCCTCTTGGATTCATAAGCTAGCGGGCCTCCGAAGATGTGGTTGAGCTCCCCACTGGGTCTTGAAAAGGTTCGGCATTTTCAGCCGCGTTGTTCTTCTTGGCGCCGGACGGGCCAGCCTCGTCAGTCGGCTTCTTGTTGAGCTGCGCCGCGTACTGTTCAGCGAACTGCTTGTAGATAAAGCAGTCCTTCGCCGCGTGCTTGTGATTCGGATGGTGGGTGCACTGGGCGTTCATGATGGCGTCGTAGGCGGCGACTCGGGACGACGTTGAGTATTGGAGGTTGCGGCCACCAGGTCTTCAGATCGGCGCTTGCGATCTTTCTGGCCCTGGTTGCCGTTGTTGCCGCCATCCTTCCTAGGATTTCGGCTTCCTCCGCTTGCTTGTCCTCTCTTCGTCAGCCGGTCTTGACGGGCGGCTTTGATGGCGTCGTTTGATTTGGCGTATGAATTCGCCGTCTCAAACATCTGCTTCACCGTCTTCGGTGGCTTTCGTCCGAACTTGCCGATAAGCAGCTCATCACGGACTCCCTTTTGGAAGGCGGCGATGATGATGTCATCGGTGATGTTCGGGATCTTGTTGCGCTTCTCGGAGAAGCGACGAATGTAATCCTTCAGAGGCTCGTCCGGCTTCTGGATGACATTGTAAAGGTCGAAGTGCGTGCCGGGCCTCTCGAAGGTGCCTTGGAAGTTGGCGATGAAGTGGTCCCTCGGCTCGCTCCACGAGCCGATTGAGCCTCTTGGCAGGTGGTGAGCCAATTTCGGCTGAGTTTGCGAGGGCCACGGGCGAGTAGTTGGCCATGGCTTTGTTGTCGCCACTGCAGCTCGGATGGCAAGAGTATATACGTTAACCAAGATTCGGGGTCGGTTTTGCCATCGTACCTTTCTATCCCTGTTGGCTTAAAGCCACTCGGCCAATGCACTCGGCGGAGCTCCCGAGTGAAGGCCGGTACTCCATCGTCGCCGCTATCAGGTGATCCCCTCCGATCTTCCTGAGTGCGACGGTCGCGCTCTTGGTAGCGGCGGTCGAGGACTTCCCGCAGATCACTCGGCGGGGTCTTCTGTTGGCTGGTTGGGTAGCCGGAACCGTTGCGGTGGACTCGGTGGTGGACGGGTGGACGTCCATGTCGTTTGTGGCGAGAGTCGACCGTCCGATCTTGGTGCCTTGGCGTGGACTCGCGAGGTGGGCCTCTTGGCCTGGTTGTCGATCGAGCCGGCTCGGTCCTCCTGTAGTCTCCGACTTTAGGGGTGGGAGCCGGCTCTTGTCCGGCGTTTCGGCCACGGATTCAGTCGGCCTTCGCGCCGAAGTGGTGGGAGGGCCGTTAGCCGTGGCGAGCAACGATGGTCTTGATCTTATCAAGTATAGGAGTCACGTTGGTGGAGCCGTCTCCATGACGGTGTCCAAGAGCGTGAGTGCGGCGACAGCTGTTCGCTGCGGCGCGGAAGACGTTGGTGTTGCGAACCCGTGTTTGGAGGATGGCCTCCGGGCCGATCGTCCGCCGCACAGATCCCGCTTTCTTTTGTCGCCTCGTCTTTGCGTTGTTTGTCCTCCTCGCTGTCTTGCGCTCAAGCTCCACTCTAGCTCGCTCCTCTTCGGCAAGCCTTCGGCCATGGCTGAGTCGGACTCATCCGGCTCGGCCATGAGGACGTCAAGCACTTCGGCTCGCATCCATAGGGCGGTCGGAGTTGTCGGCTTCGTCGAAGGGATGCCATAGAGATTATCGAAGCCGGCGGAGCTGAGGTATCCGTTGAGCTCGAAGATGAGCAGGAGCCAAAGGACGGGAGGATGACGGCGACCTCCCTTGATCCGGGAAATCGGATCCGGATCGCTCCACCGAGTCGGAGTTTGGGGATCGGCTCCTCCGAGTGGATCGCCGCCAACTCGGGAGAGCAGCTTGATCGTAGATCTTGGCGACGTTTGGTAACCCAAACGGCACCGAGAGGTCTTCAGCCGAGTAGATTGCTTCCGTCGGGGAGGTGAGAAGATTGGCGCAGATCTCGGCGGTATCCGGTAATCCGAATGGCGCCGAGTGAAGTCCGTCGTCGGAGAAGGTGGATCGCATCTTGGTATTCAAGATGTTGTCGAAGATCTCGGTGCTGTTGGGGAGCCCGAATGGCGCCGAGTAGGTCTTTCCCTTCGACTGGTTCGAATCCGAGTCGAAGGAGGAGTCGCCGGCGAAGTTGGCGGCAAAGTCGCCGAGTCTTGAAGGAGATCCCATCACGCTTGTCGGCGAGATTTGTTGAAGAAGTCTTGACGCGCGCCCCTACCGGCGCGCCAACCGTCGAAACTTTGTTTCGGCAATATATTTTCTGGGGTCGCAGTCAAGATCGCCAAGCACAATGGGTTAGGAGAAAAAGAAGATTTAGACAGGTTCAGGCCCTCTCGTGAGGTAATACCCTACTCCTGTTTCGGTGGATTCGATCCGCCGAGTGTCTTTATTGATCTCGTGATCTAAAGCTCTTGCTTATGAAGTCGTATCTTAGATCTAGTGTTGGAATATCCCTCAAGGGACGCCCCTTACCCCCCTTATATAGTCTTGGGAGGAAGGGTTTACAAGTCGGAAACCCTATCTTATTCTAAGTTGGTTTCCTCAATCTTACCAAACCGTGACTATAGGCCGATTGCCTTATCTCTATCGGCAACCGTAACACCTAAGTCAAGTTCGGCTTACAGATATAGCAGGCGCAATCTATCCCTACCTCCAGTCGGATAAGCTTGCCATGTGGATACCCGATTGCCACAATCTCCACACCCAGCTAGCTCATTTGGCCTTCCACGGCCTGATCGCGCCGTCCGCGAGCGCTTCTCCGCTCAAGACTTCGATAGTTTGGCGCATCTTGCGCAGAAGGTGACGGCCCATGAGTAGAGGTTTCAAGACACCAGGAAGGCCGTCAAGAACATAACTCAAGTCATTGTCTAATCCGACTCCGATTCCAGCGATGATTACGCAGAGGTGGCGGCAGCCGAACGGGCCAAGAATAAAAAGGTCATCGTCTATCAATAGCTGCTGAAAACGACTAAAGAGGAGAAATATGATTTCGACATCACCAGGGCCGATAGGATCTTCGATTTATTACTCAAGGAGAAGCAGATCCAGCTTCCCGAGAACCATGTGATCCCATCACCGATGAACTAAAGAAGAAAAGTACCGCAAGTGACACAACTCTACATCCCATGCCACTAACGATTGTAAAGTCTTCAGCAGCGAGATCCATCGGCAATAGAGGCCGAGAAACTCAAGTTTGCCGATTCTACTCGGCCGATGAAGGTAGATAGCAACCCCTTCCCCGTCAATATGGATCAAGCGCCCCGTGCAAGCTTATCGTCGCCGGAATAACATACGCTTAGTCGAGACATTAAAAGGGGTCAAATAAGAGGGCAAGCCGACTGAAGATCAAGCCGTGCCAATTAACATGGTGCGTCCCGTTGCCCGATCGGCTGATCAACGGCCGATCAACACGAACAGCCGACGCCGCTTCCGACATCAATCTTGGCAGGAAGAAGAGGCTCGGTCCCAAAGATTTCGTCGGCAAGAGCCAGAGACGCGAGGCCGCCGGTACGACGGGAATCACAACGGTGCCGACCCTCATTGGCATTATGAATTTTTCAGGCACTGCTAGGAAACCGGGATGAGGCTGCCGACGCTAGATAATTGCCCAGCTTGCAGCGATTACCGTGAGGACGAACACAGAAGCCAACCAATCGCCGACCCAACTCAGTTCGTCCCGAGGGCCATAAACCTCAATCAACACCGGTAGTCCATTCACGATCGGCTAGGGCCGATCCATCAAGACTTCTTCAATGACGACGAGAACGATGACTAGTACGACAAAGGAGAAGCCAATGATGAAGAATCGGCCAACCCCCAATGGTGCCCCTCTGACCTCTTCACCAAAACGCAGAAACGAAGAATTCAAAGGCTAAAGCATGAAGGAAAGGAAGAAGAAGTTCGGAAGATGATCCAAGAGCAACGCCGTCGGCTAAGCAAAAGCAAAAAAGCAATGGAAGCCCAAAAAGAAAACTACGCCAGCCGACGAGGAACAAGCCAAGGAGAGCTCAGCCGATCAAGCCAGGAAGGCGGCCAAAGGGAAAGGAAAATTTTCTGCATCGATCAATATTGTATTCATATTGCCAGCCGAATTCGACGCCCCTGAGGCCGATGCTGACAATATCGAGGACATCTTGGCCAAACTATGTCACATCCTGAGTTTTTCCCTAAAGTCATTTAAAATAATTTACCCGGAAATAATCGGAATTTCTGAAATTAACCTGGAGTCAACCTATAATTTTAAAATGCAATTAATAAATGGAAATGACATGATAGGATTTTTCTTGAATTCTTCATGTCAAAATACGCTAACAGATTTTTCGAATTTTTAGAGCACTCTAAGTATTTTTAATCAATTAAATAAGCAAACAGAATTTAATTAAGTCCCTTTTTCCCTTTTTCTTTTTCTTTTTCTTTTTTCTTCCTTTTTCCGTACGTCCGTACGGCTCTTTTCCCGCCCGTCGCCGTAGCGGGCCGTCGGCCCAGTCCGCGCGCGCGCCGCCCCTCCCCGGACGTGGGCCGAAGCCCACGGTCCCGCGCGCGCCGCGCAAGTCTAGCGCGCCTCCTCGCGCGCGGCCACCGATGTGGGCCCCACCTGTCGGCCGCTCCCCGCGCCCGGCCGCCCAACGCCGCCGCCGCCATAGCCGCGCCGCCCGCCTCTTACCGGGCCGTTTCGCGCGCCTCTCGCCGCGTGGGCCCCACGCCAGCTCCGCCCGTGCCGCCGCACTCGTGCCCGCACTTCCCGCGCGCCGCAACGGCCGCCGCCGCCCCGAAACGGTCGCCGTTTATCCCTCTCTCTCTCCGAGTCCGAAACCGACGGCGAGGGATTCGCGCTCAACCCGTGCGCAATCCGGCCTCTTTCCGCCCCTATAAAGTCCCTCGTGCGCCTCGCGTTTCCCCTTTGTTTCCCGTTCAATCTAGCCCCAAAATCGTCACCGCCGTCGTCGTCTTCCCCATCTCCGGTGAGTGCGCCGCGCGTTTCCCTTCGGCTTCCCGTGTTGCCGTTGCCCCGAGCCGTTGTCCCGAGCCGCGGCGCTCTCCGCCGTCGTTTCCCGTGCATCGCGCCGCCCGCCGTCGTTGTTCCCGTGCCGACGAGGTCCGGCCGGCCGCCGCGCGGCCATGGCCGGCGAGCGAGCTTGAGCCGCCGCCGCCGCGCCCAAACTCTAACCCTAACCCTTGCGCCGCCCCTGTCGTCCGATCTTGCGGATCGGACGGATCCGCGCCGTCCGATCGCGACGGATCTCGCGCCGTCCGATCGCGACGGATCTGCGCGTCCGATCGTTGCCATCCGGCCGCCCATCGCGCCGCGTCGCCGCTAATCCGGCCGCCGGATTGCGCCACGTGGCGGCAATCCGGCCGCCGCGCCGCTCTCCAAGGCTGCAGCCGTGCGCCGACGTCGCCTAGGCTGACGCCAGCCCGCCGACGCCATGCCGACGCCAGCCCTGTGCTGCGCAAGGGTGACGTCACGGGACTTAATTGCGCAATAAATAATTTAATCGTTTCGTTTAGTTTAAAAATCGCAATTAAACTTCCAAAATTCATATCTTTTGAATCCGAGCTCCGTTTTAGTCCATTCAAATTTCATTAAATCCAGAAAAATGTCAAGAATCCATTAAAAATACTTTTCAGTGCTGTTTCAGTAGACTTTTTAGGGTGTTTGTTGAGTTCTTTGTTTGTCGTGTAGATCCCGAGTTTTCCGGCGAGCCCGTTCTCTTCGAAGTAGTCGCCGAGGTTCTCCAGTCTCCAGAGCAAGGCAAGTCATACCTTATATTGACCATATTGTACCTATTTTATGTAAATATCTCTGTTTCTTTCAAATACTGCATATGTTTTAGAATGTCATTTTATGGGATGTTTTATACCTATTGTACTCAACCATAGGATTGTTTACCCTATACCATTGATAACTTGGGATCCAATGTGACTAGATGATAGTTTAAGGTTGCTTAGTCATGCTTAGCGCAACTAGCTCACTTAAGGAAGTCACACTAATCAAGTTTATTTCTAAATTGGATCTTCCGACGATATTAAGATATGACTTTGGTTTTAATAATATTTAATTATAAGAAAGGTGGGTCGTGAGCACATGGTTGGACTTTGGTTAGCGTGCTCATGACGATTAAGGACCGGTTCTCGGAAACCCCGGAAGAAATGCCGTGCATACCACAAGCCAAGCATGGGTAATGGTGGGCCCGTAGCACACTGTCTCTAGTTAACGTATCCCAGAGAGGGTGAGCGTGATGGAGTTGGGTCGGCCCGGTTTTAAGGGTTGATCAGCTTCCGGATTCACCGCGGCACTAGAGGGGCTGCCCATTGCCGATGGGGATGGGGGCGAAACCTTGGTGTGGTACGATTGATTAGAGGAGGTTGTGTGAAGGGTCCTGTCACAATTCCTTTCCGGGCACCGTGGTGGTGCACCGGCGCACGGTATTGTGTTGTGGGATTGTGTCTTGTGGGTACAGCTTGTACACCTCGATCGAGTAAAAACTATTCGAATAGCCGTGCCCACGGTTACGGGCGATCGACCGATTCACCTTGATTAATCTCATTTACTTTATTCGAATGAAATGTTGGATTATGACTAGTGCGAGTGGATGGATGGGCTGTTGCAACGTGGTTTGAGCGTTGCACGTGTTTGTTTAATATTGCTTAATCATTACTACTGTTTTATTCGTCTTCAAATATTATTATTATATACCGCAAATGCTGTTTACGCAAATCGAGCCCCTTGACCTTTCCTTGTTATTTATCTTGCATCATGTACCCTTTTTTTTCGGTGTGACTTGTTGAGTACGGTGGTTGTACTCAGTCTTGCTTCTTTTTCCCCCTTCGGTGCGAGGTTGAGAGCGAGGTCTCCGAGGAGGTGTAGGCTTGTTCTCGTCAAGGTTTAGCCGTGGAGTTGGTGTTCCGCTCGCTCGTGTCAAAGTTTAGCTTAAGTCAGTTTTACTTTCTTTTCCGCTGCATTTATGTAACTCTTTTATATTGTTTCTAAGACGAGGATTCTGTATTATCAATAACGTCGATTTGTGTACCTCGGCTGATTTCTGGACGAGGATGTAATGCACAAATTAGCTGCAGAAATTCTGGTGTGAATTTCTGGGCGTGACAAACTAGCACTATCCCCGGATCAAGCAATTTTCGACAAGCTAGAGGGGACCGAAAATCGCCATCTCAAGCCGCTGTATGTAAAAGGCTTCGTCAACGGCAAGCCGATGTCAAAGATGCTAGTGGATCGGGGAGCCACAGTAAACCTGATGCCCTATGCAACATTCAAAAAATTGGGAAAGGGAGCCGAAGACCTGATCAAGACTAACATGGTACTAAAGGACTTTGGCGGCAACCCATCAGAGACCAAGGGCGTGTTGAATGTCGAGCTGACCGTCGGCAACAAGACCGTGCCCACAACCTTTTTTGTCATCGACGGGAAGGGGTCTTACAACCTGCTGCTTGGGAGGGACTGGATACATGCCAACTGTTGTGTCTCTTCCACTATGCACCAGTGTCTACTTCAATGGGACGGCGACAAGATCGAGATTGTACAAGCCGACAGGTCAGTAAGCGTCGCCAATGCCAATTTGTCACTCTGGGAAATTGATGGCATTGATTGTTTGTTCGGGAAAATCTGGCAAGCCGATTTCCTAAAAGTGTCCGATTCTGCCATACAGCCACTTGGAGATGACGAGCCGCAGCTGCTGCTTTGAGCAAGACATCGTGGAGGGCTCGAACGTCTACGGCATGGACACCACGGACGAAGACGATGGCAAGCTTGGGGAAGGTTTTACGTCGGCCGACGAATTAGAGGAAATAGACATAGGCTCTGGAGACAGGCCTAGGCCGACGTATATCAGCAAAAAGTTGCCTTCTCATTGTAGATCCCAGCTTATTAATTTGTTAAAAGAATATAAATATTATTTTGGTTGGGAGTACTTTGAGATGCCTGGTCTTAGCCAATCTATCGTTGTTCATCAACTGCCAATCAAGGCAGGCTATCGGCAGTTCAAACAACCTCCCAGGAGGTTCAAAGCTGATATGTATGATGCGATCAAAACCGAAATAACTCGGCTATATGATGCTGGATTCATTCGGCCTTGTCGATACGCCGAGTGGGTCTCAAACATTGTCCCAGCATTGAAAAAGAATGGCAAACTTAGAGTGTGCATCGATTTCAGAGACATAAATAAGGCTACCCCCAAAGATGAATACCCGATGCTTATAGCCGATTTGCTCGTTGATGCTGCATCAGGCCACAAAATCATCAGTTTTATGGATGGCAATGCAGGTTACAACCAAATCTTCATGGCCGAAGAAGACATTCACAAAACTGCTTTTCGATGTCCTGGAGCAATCGGCTTATATGAATGGGTCGTTATGATGTTTGGGCTGAAAAATGCTGGGGCAACATATCAACGGGCCATGAATTATATCTTCCACGACATGATCGGCTCCCTAGTGGAGATCTATATTGACGATGTTGTTGTCAAATCCAGGGAGGTGGAGAACCACATAGCAGATCTGAAGCAGGTTTTGGAGCGGACAAGAAAATATGGCCTGAAAATGAATCTGTTGAAGTGCGCGTTCAGCGTATCGGCTGGGCAATTGCTGGGGTTTCTCGTTCATGAAAGAGGAATTGAGGTCACACCAAGGAGCATCAATGCTATCAAAAGGATACAGCCTCCGAAGGACAAGAAGCAGCTTCAATCATTGATCGACAAAATCAACTTCATCAGGTGGTTTCATAGCCAATCTTTCAACGAAGATGGAACCATTCACACCACTGCTTCGGCTTAAAGCCGATCAAGCATTCACATGGGGTGCAGAGCAGCAGAAGGCCTTGGACAATATCAAAGAATTACTTAAGCTCGCCTCCAGTTTTAATGTCTCCACGAAAAGGAATACCGTTCAAGTTGTACCTATCAACCGATGACAAGTCAATCGGCTTAGTCCTAATCCAAGAGATTGAGGGCAAAGAAAAAGCTATCTTCTATCTCAGCCGACGGCTGTTGGACGCAGAAACAAGATATTTACCAATGGAGAAGCTATGTCTATGCCTATATTTTTCATATACGAAGTTAAGGCATTATCTGCTATCCAATGAGTGCACAATAATATGTAAAGCCGATGTAGTCAAATACATGCTATCGGCTTCAGTGTTAAAAGGGCAGATTGGAAAGTGGATTTTTGCCTTGACAAAATTTGATCTGAGGTATCAAGCACCCATGGCAGTTAAAGGACAAGCTATAGCCGATTTTATTGTGGAACACAGAGATGACTCAATCGGCTCAATCTAAATTATGCCTTGGACATTGACATTTGACGGCTCGGTGTGCACCAACGGCTGCGGCATCGGGTTGGTCATTATTTTCCCTGGGGGGCAAGCTTTGAATTTGCTTTTTCTATCAACCCCCATGCTACAAACAATAAAGCCGAGTACGAGGCCGTGCTTAAAGGGTTACATCTGCTCAAAGAAGTTGAAGCCGATGCCATCGAAATAATGGGAGATTCATTGTTGCTCATCAGCCAGTTGTCAGGAGAATACGAATGCAAAAACGATGCGCTGATGGTCTACTATCAACAATGCCAAGAATTGATAGATGGTTTTCGGCTAGTTACTCTAAAACATATCCATAGGGAGCAGAATACAGAAGCCAATGATTTAGCTCAAGGGGCATCGGGCTACAGGCCGATGACAAGAAACATTGAAGTGGAAGTTGCTGCCATCACAGCCGATGATTGGAGCTTTGAAGTCTACAACTATCTACAGAATCCTTCTCAATCGGCCTTAAGGAAATTGTGATACAAGGCGTTAAGATATGTTTTGCTCGATGCAGATCTGTATTATCGGACGATCGATGGAGTGCTGCTAAAATGCCTTGGAGCTGTAGACCCCCGTTTTTGAGGACAGGAATCATTCGTGTTCATAGTACCATTTCCCTGTATCGAGTAGTTTGGTACCCACGAATACATTACTGAATTATCAGGTGCAAAGTGCATGAATAGTCTTACACCCAAAGGTATATTACAATAATAAGCCCGAAGGTAGTATCCAACACATATAGGTCCTCATGGACCGGATACAATCAAATACAGAAGGTAGGTAAGGCAACGGAGTGGAAGGTAACAGCTTGTCGTTTGCCACAGGCAACGACTGGGGACTAAGACCTATTAGGCACCTTCGTCTTCCTCACCCTCCTGGTAGTAGGCGTACGGGTCTTCAGGGTCTTCAGGGTCTTCATTATCCACATCTGAATGTTTGTGCGTATAGCAAGGGTGAGTACCAAACGTACTCAGCAAGCCAACACATCAAAGATGCATATGATAGGGGATTCTCAAAGGATGGCTGTGGTTCATTTGCACAAAGCCAACTTTGTAAATCTTTTCACAACCTTAACATCTAGCCTAATCAAGTTTTATTACCATAGTTCATTAACTCGGCAACAGTTCCGTCGACCATCCATTGTGATCCCAAGGATAGCTTCCCGCCACCAGATCGTCATGGTTTTCTGGGGAGCCTACCCTTCTCGTATCTCGAGAAGTTGGTCCACCAGTACATAAAAATCATCATGCAAACCCATCCCATCATTTTAAAATTTAGAGTCTAGCCAAGAGATAAACTTGTCACGCCGCTCATTATCCGCGAGCACGACTATTCGAATAGATTGATTTACTCAACTGCAGTGGATGTACACTTTACCCTACTCCGTGACTGCCCAACGAATGAGCCTACATCCCAACACATGAGACGGTCACAGCAAAGCCTTTCAATAACCTCGCTTTGGCAGTACCCGCTCCATGAACTTAAATCCTCTTGCACTCTAGCCGTCATTTCCTAGCAGTGAGAGGAGTCCTGGCGCTCCAGGGGTAAGAGAAAGACTTGCTCCATCTTTAACTTCCAACCTTCATTTTCATCTCCTCATATTGATCGTATGCCCCGATCTGTGCCCATGTACCAACTAGCGGTAAATCCCCCACCGGTAGGCCCTTAACTCAACCCAACACCTGAACCACTATACAGGGATACTGCCTCCGCTCGGATATCTACTTCGCTAGGACTATACCCATTCGAGAAGTACGGTTGTACTGGCTCGTTCCATGTTATAAGTATCATGGCTCGGTCCTTAATTGACCCGGGACGGTACTTGCCTTTACCGGAATCCACCCAAATCATCCAGCCGCGCTAGTCTAAAATATTTGTTTTGTATTTTCAGTTTGCATCAAAACTCATTTTATCATTCTAATAGCAATGTGGCTCTCATGTCTCCACATGTCGTATCCCAACTACCTTTCCCAAAGGTAGTTGCCCAAGCATATAGCTCTTTGAAAAAACATGAGTATGCATGAATCTAATATAAGCATGGCTAAGCATTTTCACCGAAGATTTCCTTCAGTCACATCTTATCGAGGGTTGCAAAGAATATAACTAAAGGTAATCAACATCAAGGCATGGCATAACAAGAATAGGTATTCTTTTGTGTATAGCATGCACATTTTAATTTTTGAATCAACACAAGTTCGCAAATAGGATCAATATGTTCAAAGGGAGTAATGACTTGTCTTGCTCGCGACCTTCTTGACTTGTGTCTTCAGCGTACTCAACGGCTCCCGTGGATTCTATATATACGTGTGAAATATCCAATTGAATTCGATCAGAATTCAAATAAAAACCATCAAAACCAAATGAATCGCAAAAGCGGTCCCTACGACGAATCTATGGGATTAATGATTGAGTTTTGCTAAAGTCCGAGTCGAAACGAGCGAGTTGCATTAATTTGAACCCTTGTGTTTTCTTTTGATTTAATTTATATGGGGTGGCCTTATCCCTAGTTAATGTAAGTTTAGAGGCACCATAACCGACGATCCAAAATGTTTATTTGACTAGGGGTAACGAGAGCGTTCACGTCGATTTTCTGGTTGAATTCTTAATCCTCCTGTGAGCTTGGTGTCATGGTCTAATTATCAATAAGACGAGAAGGATTTTATGAAGCAAATTAAATATCAAGTATATATGTCGAAAAGGGTTGATTAGAATTTATATAAGATAGTTTATAATTCTTTGAAAAAGGTTCTTATTTGTACATATAATATTAGGTGAATAAATGAGCTTCCCAACGATATATAGATTTTGGAAATTGAATAGGTTAAGAGTTTGAATTTAAGTCATTATAGAACTCGTAATTAATTGCAAAAAACAATTTAAATAAACCTCTCAAAAGATGTAGAATCCTTGTAAATAAGATTAGAGGAGTTAAAAGAGTGAAATTAATTTTCTAGGATTTCTATTAGGCTCATTCTTATTTTAAATACCCTTAGAAAAATTAAAATAAAAATTTTCAAAAATTTTTACCCAACCGAGGGTCGAACCCACGTCCTCTCTCTCTCAGCCCGGCTCTCTCTCCAATGGGCCAACGCCCTCTTCTCTCCCTCTCTCTCTTTTCTTTCTTTTTCTTCCCTCCTTTCTTCTCCTTCTTCTTTCCCGGCGAGGCCGACGGTGGGGCACGGGCAAACGGCGGCGAGGGCGGCCGGAGCTTGGAAACAACAGGACCCTGCACCATCTACACGACGTGGGGAATCAGTTTCAAGGCATGGTCGGGTCGGGGAGGCGGCGGAGCGATCCGGCGACGGCGAGGCGGCCGTGGCGGCGGAGGCGCACGGTGCGGCGGTGCTCCGGTGACAATGCGGCCGAACCAAGGGGTCCTACAGTATCTACGGGACACGGGGGTGCTAGCTAGGGGGTTGGCTTGGCCGGAAAGGGACGGTGGTGGCCTGGCAACGTGCGTACGGCGGCGGCCGAAACAGAGGGCTCGGCGGCGTTCGTAGCCTAATTAGCTCGGGAAACCTAGGGGAAATAAAGCTTAGAGCACGTTGAGCTAAGCATGGCTAAGCATGTTCTAAACTAACATCTAATCATATTGAACAAAAGTTATCAATGGTATAAGGTATACAATCCCTATGGTTGAGTACAATAGGTATAATAGTCCCATGAAATGACTCCTAAAACATATGCAGTATTTGAGAGAAATGAGATATTTAAATAAAATAGGTATAATATGATTAATGTAAAGTACGACTTGCCTTCCTCTAGAGACTGGGGAACCTCGGCGACTACTTCGAGGTAGACGGACTCGCTGGAAAGCTCGGAATCTACATGACAAACAAAGCACTCAACAATACACCCTAAAAGTCTACTGAAACAGCACTGAAAAGTATTTTTAACAGATTCTTGACATTTTTCTAGATTTAATGTAACTTGAATGGACTAAAATGGAGCTCGGATTAAAAAGATATGAATTTTAGAAGTTTAATTGTGATTTTTAAACTAAACAGAAAAAACTAAATTCATTATTGCGCAATTAAGTCCCAGGGCTAACGCAAGCATTGCACGGCATTCGGGTAGGGCTGACGGCCTGCTGACGTTAGCATACGATGGTGCGGTCAACCCGATGTCGCCCTAGGGCTGATGTCGCGTCTCGCGATGCAAGCGATGCGGCCGGCCGGTCCACGGTGGACCGGGTCCACGGCGGAGGCGAAGGGGCGGCTGGGCAGACATGCGGCGCTTTCCGATTGGTCGGGACGGCGGCGGTTGGGATCGGGACGCATGGCGCCCATCGAGCGGCGGTGGCCGATCGGACGGCGGGGGGAGGCTACGGGATCGGGCGGCGGCTAGGGTTAGGATTTGCGTGGGCGCGGAGGCAACACATGGCGCCATCGCAACGGTGGCACGGGACGACGAGATTGGATGGTCCCGATCTACCACGCGATAGATCGGACGGTCGGGAGGCGGCCCGGGTTAGGGTTTGCGCGGGCGCGGCGGCGCCGAGCTTTGGCCGCCGGCCATGCCGCAGGGTGGCCGGCTGGGCTTCGACGACGCGGGAAATGGCGGCGGCGGGTGACGTGAAGCTTGGGAGGCGGCGGCGGAGAAGAGCCGCGGCTCGGGACGACTCGGGATCATGACGCAACGTGGGGTAACCAAAGAAAAAGGGCGGCGACGGACTCACCGGAGATGGGGAAGACAACGACGGTGGCGACGACTTTGCGGCTAAAAGACACGGGAACAAAATGGGAACACGCGGCGACGACGAGGGGATTTTATAGGGGCTAGAGGAGGCCGAAATAGGCACGGGATGTGTTGGCGCCTTTTTTGGCAAAAGGCACGAGCACGATCGATTCACCTAAAGATTTGTGGTGGTTCTTGGTATGGAGTCACCAACCACTTCAATCTAGCAAAAACTAGAACAATGTGGGTTTTGTAGATCAAACCGGCTAGCGGAACCGATTTAGATAGATAGATTGATAAATACCCGTCTCATGGGCAAACGGAAGGTTTTCAGGACAAACCTACAAAGAGATGTCGTACTCTCGCAGCGACGGCGGACAATTTACAACGCAAATTGACAAAGATGGATGAACTAAAAGAAATATATTGAAAGAAAATAAAAGAACGATTCAATTGGCTAAAAACTAGAACTAGATTGGATTTGTTTGTGTTGGTGTTGTTGTTATAATTGAACCGGCCTTGGCCCTTAAATAGGGGTTGGTCTTGCCTCCTACAGGCCCCTCCACGTCCAATTTGGGATAGACACGTTTGAAAACCCGAGACATACCGTATGGAGGAAGGAAAACTGAGTACCCACGAAGTCGTCTAGGTTTCGGACTCTACCGGTCAGACCGGCCACATGCCTCTGGTCTGACCGGCCCCACTGCCCAGTCTGACCGGCCTATACACGGCGGTCAGACCGGCCTCTCCGAAGGAAACCGACAGATTTCCAAATTTTGGCAATTTTCCCTATTTTGATTCCTAGGTGCCAATTTTGGGTGTAAACACATGCCCCCTGCCTTTTATGATGAACATCGTGAATCTAAACGCACGAGACATGTTAATCCTTAGGACGATAACTCAATTATCGGCCACAAAACTCCCTAAGCATCTTGCCAAACACAAGGGAAGTATTTCTTCAAATATTTACCGTTGATAGCCCGCTGAAACCATTCTCCTTGTAGCGTCTCCAAGAAATACGCATTGCCCCGAACGATTCCGCATATCCGATAAGGTCCCTCCCAACTCGGCGACCACTTACCGAATTCTTTAGTCCGGGAACCTTAAGGCAAAATAGTCTTCCACACTAGATCTCCCACTTGGAACGTCTTTGCCTTCACCCTTTTGTTATATGCTTTAGCCACTCTCTTCTTTTCTTTTTCTATTTCTTCCAAAGCCTTCAAACGTTTGTCGACCACTTCATCAAGACTATCACCCATCAAGAACTTGTAGTCTTCAGCTGACAAATCATCTTGCTTTATATATCGAAGAGAGCCAATATTTACCTCAACCGGTAAAACGGCCTCTTGTCTATAAACGAGCTCAAAAGGGGGTCACCTTGGTGGCACCATGCTTGGATATCCTGTGCGCCCATAAAGCTTCAGAAAGCACCTCATGCCACCTTCTCAGATGTTCCTCAATCTTTTTCTAGATCAACTTCAACAATGTCTTATTACTAGACTCGGCTTGTCCATTAGCCTGAGCGTAGTAAGGAGACGAACTCAACAGCTTAATTCCATAAGATTCGGCAACATTTTTCACTTCTTTAGACATAAAAGAAGCTCCTTGATCCGTAGTTAATGTTTGAGGAATGCCGAATCTATGGATAACATGCTTCAGAATAAAATCAATTACCTCCTTATGCATCATATTCCTGAGCGGCACGGCTTTGGCCCACTTGGTGAAGTAATCCGTTGCAACTAGCACGAACCGATGCCCCTTTGAAGACGGAGGATAAATCTGACCAACAAAATCTAAAGCCCACCCCCGGAACGGCCATGGTTTAATAATAGGATTCAACACCGAAGCCTGTGCCAATTGAACATTGCCGAACCGTTGACAAGCTTCATAACCTTTATAGTATCTGAAGCAATCATCAATCATTCTCGGCCAATAGAACCCCGCTCTTCTAAGCAGCCAGTTCATTTTGTGGGCCGATTGATGAGTTTCGCAAATTCCTTCATGAACTTCGCCCATAGCAACTTTAGATTGATCGGTATCCAAACATTTTAACAGTACACCATCTATATTTCGGCGATATACCTTTTCATCAAACAAAGTATAGTTATACGCTTGCCGCCAAATTTTCCGATCAACCCTAAGACTAGGATCCTTCAAATAGCTAATCAAAGGAATTTGCCAATCACCTACTGTTTCCAAGGCACATATGTCCGAATTTTCAATTAATTCGGCATCTGCATTGAGAAGATTGTGCCCCCCAGCACCTTCTGTGAAGTCGGTCTGACCGGCCAAGCAACGCAGGTCAGACCGATAACCATCCACAGTCAGACCGGCCATATAACGCCGGTCATACCGGCTGCCATCCACGTTCAGACCGGCGGCAATGCACCGTTCAGACCGCCTACGGTCTGCCTCTTGGCCAATTTCGCCCAAAAAGTTATAATCAAGCACCGGTTGGTCCAATATGAAAATAAACTTCTTTTGATGCTATATCCAGATGCTTGTTGAGCTAAGTCATTTGCCCTAGAATTTTCATCCATAGCAATATGCTTAATAGTAAAATCATCGAAACTGGCAATAATATCTAGGCATTGATCTAAATACCTGTTCAATGACCCGTCGAAGCACTTGTAAACACCGGTAACTTGTTGCACCACCAACTCTGAGTCACCAAATGCTTCTACTTGTGTAGCTCCAACGATCTCCATCACTTGTAAACCGAATAACAAAGCATTGTATTCAGCTTGATTATTTGTACAATAATACTCTAAACAAACCGATGCTTCAAAGCATTGACCATTGGGCAAAACTAAAACTACACCTATATTGACCCTCCTTACACGAAGAGCCATCAAAATAAACTTTCCAAGGTGTAGCACTAACCAAACGGACTTCATATCCACAAGCAACGTCTATATGACGATCTACTATAAAGTCCGCTACAATCTGGCCATTCATAGAGTTCAACAATTCATAGGCCAAATCATATTCAATTAGTGTATACGCCCATTTGCCAATTCTACCACTTAGAATCGGCCTTTGCAACATATGCTTAATGACATCGGTCTGACAAGCAACTATGCATGTACTAGACAATAAATAATGACACAATTTGGTACAAGCATAATACAAGCAAAGACAAAGCCTTTCTACAAATACATACCTCGTTTCAGCATCCAAAAGACGGCGACTTAAATAAGTAATTATGTACTCTTTGTCGTCTTCTTCTTGCGTCAAAACGACTCCAATAACTTTGTCCTCGGCAGCGATATACAACCAAAATGGAATTCCGGTCTTAGGCGCTCGCACCACAGGTGGAGTAGACAAATATCTCTTTAAACCTTCGAACGCCTCCTATTGTGCTGCCCCCCAAGTAAAATCGGCTTCTTTCTTCAAGCGTAGAATAGGCACAAAAGCATCGATTTTACCTGCTAGGTTAGATATGAATCTTCTCAAGTAGTTTACTTTACCTAGCAACTTCTGAACTTCCCTCTTGCATGCCGACGCTTTGAAGTCTTGAATCTTCTCAACCTTCTTAGGATCAATCTCAATCCCTCTCTCATGCACCATGAATCCTAAGAATTTACCCGCCGACACACTGAAGGCACGCTTGAGTGGGTTTATCTTCAAACCATACCGACGCATCCTCTCAAAAGCTAACCTCAAATCGGCTATATGTCCATCCATATCATCCGATTTGACTACAATGTCATCAATGTAAATCTCTAGGATAAGACCTAACAAATCATGAAAAATTCGGTTCATCGCTCTTTGATATGTTGCGCCGACATTCTTTAACCCAAATGTCATAACTACCCACTCAAACAGCCCGACAAAACCTGGACATCTAAAGGCTGTCTTACACACATCTAAATGAAGATTTGGTTGTAGCCGGCTGTAACATCCTGAAAATCGAAGGAATGGAATTCGGAACGTAAAAATCGGAACTCACAAAAACTTTTTGGAATCATTGCTTCTTATTGTGTTTTTCGATCTTAATTGCCAGTTCAGCGATATAAGATTTTCTTCTAGAATTACTTTGAGGTAAAATGGAATAAAACCCTAAACTTTGCAATCCCAGCCGGTGAAAACAATTTCAAAATATACATGTGTGTACCCTGAAAAGAGCGCATAGATATATATATATATATGTATATAATATGGTGCATCACAAAAAGAATATATTAATGTTTAAATCCTAATTGATGGAGGAAAGATAATGAATAATTGGAATTTGGATAAAAAAATATATATTGAAAAGGAGAAATGAAATTTGAAATTTGTCTTCAATCAAAATCCCATTTTCTTGAATTTAAGAAAAGGAACAAAATAAATATGAAAAATATATTTTGAAAAGTAGGGAAATGTGGAAGATATAATTTTAGAAATTGTTCTGTGAATACCAAAATTTAATTGGGATTTTTAGGAATAAAAGAAATGGAAATGGAAAATAGAATTTTAAATTCGGGAAAAATGGAAAAGCGCACTGTTCATTGATCAGCAGGTGTTCGACCGATTACACCGCCCCGTTCGCAGCCGCCGCGCGTCACCCGCCGTACCTGAGACCTCGCGCGTGCACGTTCCCCACGTCATCGGCTCCGGTCACGCACAGGAGTCGCCGGTACAGTCGCGCCATGCCGATTGCCCCAAAGTCGACGCCGTACACGCTGGCCATGCCGCTCACGTTAGCGCGCGCGTACACGATCCGCGCCACGCCGTCCTGCCGCGCGCTGCGCTCCGCCCTCGCCGCTGCGTCAGCGCGCACGCCGTACACGCACGCGTTGGCTGCGCTTGCCGCACGTCGCCGCGACGTGCGCGCGCTCGTCAGCCTACCGCCGCACTGGGACGCCCGAACCATCTCACCGTCGACCGCCTATAAATCGGCCTCCCTGCACCCACCGACGACAGAGCAAATCTTCCCGTGCTCACTCGTGCTTTTCCCCGATTTCCCCAAAAGTTAGCCACCGCATTGCGTGAATTTTGGGAAGGATCGGAGCTCGGCCGGAAGAACCCTAATTCGACCGCCCGTGCAGCACTCCGAAATTCGTCACCCTCGGCCGATTTCTTCCCGAATTGAAGGTACCATCATCATCCCCGTGCTCTAAGTATTATTTCCCCTAAGCTTCCCGAGCCAAATGGTCACCGAAAAATCGCCGGCGACGAGCCCCCTCGAATTCCCCTGTCTCGGCCGCCACCACCCCGCCGTCGCCAGCACGCTGCAACGCCTCCCCGGCCGAACCAAACCTCCCTTTAGCATCCCTAGGGTTCACTGATGCTCGTAGACCCCTCACCTTGGCCGGAACGTCTCCGGAGGTTGCCGCCGACGAGCGCCACCGCCGCCGAACCACCCCGCCGTCGCCGCCCTCTCCGCCGCCCCCGGTCTCGGCCGAGTGGGAAATGGAACCCCGTGGTCCCAAGATGGTGAAAAGCCCCTCTTTTCCCTAGCTCCGCCCTCCCTCGCCGTCGCGGCCCCTCCCTCACCGCCGGCCGCCGGTAGAGAAACAGAAGGGGAGAGGGAGGGAAGAAACAGAGGAAAAAGAAAGAAAGGAAAAGAAAAGAAAAAAAGGAAAAGAAAAATAGTAAAGGAATAGGGGTAAAGGTAAAAATTATTTTGGAAATATTTTAGGATAAAATAAGGTTTTTGAAAATATTATTATTAGGAATGAGTATAATATTCTTTTTCCATCCAAAAAGAAATACTTTGTGAAAATGATTTATAGATTAAATTTTTCCTTTTTATGAATTCAAATATTGTCCAACCTTTAAATTGTTATCGAAGTTCACCCGAGACTTTTTTTAAATATTGGCTAAGCATGGATGACATTATCCTATCGTTAGAATTTCAAAACCCTAATAAATATAATTGCAACATTAAAGATCAATTATTGGAGATATAAAAATTAGAAACCTAATTATTCCAGGATATCTTCAAATTTAAGTGCAAAATACATATTAATTACGAGATGGTTCGCTCGGTTTAACTGAACTCCTTTTCATTGATTCAACTCTTAAGATTTCCGAAGTTTGAGGTGGTGTTTGGAATCCGCTTTCCGCGATCATTTTGAGATCTCTTTCTTTTCGTTGATGTTGTTGAATTTTAATTGGATTCAACCCTTCTTTTCGCACGTACGGATAGCGTCCGAAGAGGTGAACACGACTACGCGGAAGACCCCACTCAACCGGCGTGCGAGCAAGGCAAGTCTTCACACCCTTTGAACATGTCGAACCCAATTGCGAAATGATGTTATTTTAAACTCTAAACATGCATGCTTTACAGCGTTACCCATACTTGTTATGCCATTCCTTGCTATTGATTACCTTTAGAATTACTCTTTGTAACTCGCGATGTGATACAAACAACCGAAGAGTAACTTCGGTAAACCGCCTAGCCATGCTATACTTAGATTTATGCATACTCATGACTTTATGAAAAAGCTTTGTGCTTGGGCAACTACCTTAGGGAAGGTAGTTGAGATTCGGCATGTGGAGACATGAGCGCCACATGGCCATGATGAATTAAGTTTGATGAAAATTGAAAGTACTATACAAATGTTTTAGACTGGGCGGCCGGATGATTTGGGTGGATTCCGGAAAAGGCAAGTGCCGACCCTGGTCAATTAAGGACCGAGCCATGAGATAGCGGAAACGAGCCGCACAACCGTACTTCTCGAATGGGTATAGACCTAGCTGACTAGATAGCCGAGCGGAGGCAGTATCCTTGCATAGATGGTTCTCTATGATGTGGTTAAGGGATGCGAATGAGGCTGCGGCCTTTGTTATGAATGGTGGGATTAAACGATGTTAATTAAACTTAAAGATTTGAAAAGTCTTCCCTTACCCCGGTGCGCGAACTCCTCTCACCGCTAGAAAAGGACGGCTAGAGTGCATGAGGGCTTAAGTTCATGGAGCGGGTACGCCAAAGTGAGGTTATCGAAAGGCTTTGCCGTGACCGTCTCATGTGTTGAGGCGTAGGCTCATTTGTTGGGCTGTCGCGGAGTACGGGTAAAGTGTACATCCACCGCTGTGTGAATAAATCAATCTATTCGAATAGCCGTGCTCGCGGATATTGAGCATCGTGACAAGACTTTCGCTTGGCTAGACGTTGAACTTAAAAATGCTGGGATGGGTTTGCATGATGATCTTATTCGCTGGTGGATCAACTTCTCGAGAATGAGAGAAGGGGTGGACTCCCCAGAAAATCATGACGAACCGGAGGCGGGAAGCCATCCTTGGAATCACGATGGATAGTAGACGAACCGTCGCCGGGTTAATGAACTATGAAATTAAAACTTGATTTGGCTAGTCGATAGGCTTGTGAAAAGAATTGTGAAAACCGGCTTTACGCAAAAATAACCCTAGCCATGTTCTTTGAATAACCCTATCATATGCATCATGTCGTGGCTTGCGAGTACGGTTGGTACTCACCCTTGCTATACGCACAAACCTTCAGCTGATGGAATTGAAGAGCCGGAAGATCCATATGCGTATCACCGGAGGGCGAAGGAACCGACGGCACATACTAGACCATAGCTCCGGTCGTTGCTCGTGGCAATTGACAAGCCGCCGCCTCTTTCCGCCGCCTTATCTAAACTCGTTTTTATGTTGTATTCGGACCATAAGGTCCTGTGGGATGAACAATGCCTTCGGGCCTATTAATGTAATAATGGTATTGTAAGACTATTCGTGCATGTGCACTTGATTATCCAAGATCGTATTCGTGGGTGCCAACTACTCGATCCAGGGAAATGGTACTATGAACACGAAAGATTCCCGCCTCAAAATCGGGGGTCCACAGAGCTGGTATCAGAGCCATGCGACCGTAGGCTAAGACCAAATGGCGCCCTACCCTAACTAGATGGCTAAAGGGAAATTACCCTACATTAGGATCAGTTTTAAACTATTATTTCCGAAAATGCAAATATACCTTTTCTACATCCGTATTTCTTTTTACCAAATGATTATAATAGCTCTCTCCCGCTAACCCCAAGTTGCCTATAAAAGCAGATGTCAAACCACGACGGAACCTGGGAAGTCACTATCCCGCGAGACGAAGGGTTTGTGGGGTACAACTTCAGTCCCTACTATGGTGTTTGAGGTACCGGAACCACCCACCTATCACACCAAAAGGCATGGCTCCGAAGTGTATCCAGCTCGGGAGGCAGCCGTATCCATAGAAGCCCGCATGGGAAGTGAGACATCCTTCGCTTCCACACTCGCTACCACCGGACCTAGCGAGCGCTATTCAGATGCGGCTCGCGAGGCCTTCCTTCGCCTTAATGCGGAACACCGTGCCGAACTCACAATGACAGAGTTCGTGCATCATCCTTATCGCGAGGAGGGCAACCCCGTCTGCACTGTGGAGGCTACCCCCTGCTGCTACAACCCGATGGTCACGCGTCTATCCCGTTGGGCGGAGACAGCAGACGACTGTTACGAGGAGGCCCTGCTCGAGATCAACGATCAGCCACGCTCAATGATCCGGTCAACGCCACCAAGGCCGTGGAGACCGAAAACATGCCGCAGACTCACCGCAGCCAATGGTGCCCAAGATGAGCAACTCTCGGACCGCTATATGGCCCGTGGGGAAGCTCTAGTAGAGCTGGAAGAACAGCTCAGGAAGAGCAAGCAGCAGATCAACCAGCTGGAGGAGCAGCTGCGCACTCGTCCTGTCTACGCTGCAGGTACTTCCACCGAGCCTCGTACCATCACCTCCCGCCCCGTGCCCGACCACTATTACCTTATGACTCCAGCAAGCTTAGATACTTTCCAAGCTATGATGGAGCAAGCTTTATGTTGAGCACGAGCCTCGCACGTGCACCGATAGACCCCGCCGCCGCCACATCCGTGGGACCCACCCCGAGCTCCGTAAGCACCATCCGAGGGATCGGAGAGGGTAACCCCATCCAGATCTACACCGACACGGAGTCCGAGGCGAGCCCATGGAGATCAAATGGGAGTCTAGCGACACCGACTCAATGGAGGAGGAAGCTCCCCTCGTCGCCCGACTCACACGGGAGGCCCCTCACCCGCCGCACCGCTCGCAAGAGTACGCGGCCACCGAGTCGGAAGATTCGGTGTGACTCCGAGGCCACCACCTCCGAGCCATGGGGACTTCGATTTGCTTCAGCACGGACCACCCACTTCCGGCGCCCGGCTCGGCGGATGGTTAGATGACTAGGCGGGAAGGACCTTCCCGGTTCGGCAAGACGAACCACTCCCTATTTCCCCTTAATTAGTTGATGTAGTTGGACGATATAATTATTGTTGCTATCTGGCATGAAGGACTGTGTGTGTACGTCCGCGTACCCTTATGTAATATGATGAACCCGAGCATCGCTTTGCGGTGTCTTAATTCGTAAGCTTATTATTATCTCACCGTCTCTTAATTGAAGATCATTCAAAAGAACTTGAAGAAAAATCCCCTGGGAACTATAACCTAAACTAGTCCGATCTCTTAATTCATCTACCTTCTTCGATGGCACATCGCCGCAGAGCGCGCAAGCAACCAACGAGAACCCGCGAACCCAACCCTCCACCCCGGCGGAGGTCATGGCTTTGACCCGGCTACTCCAAGCGATTGCTAATAATCAAGGAGGTCGAGGAGGATCGAGTCCGGGAGAATTCATGAGAGCTAAGCCACCCACTTTTTCCACGGCCGAAGAACCTATGGACGCCGAAGATTGGCTAAGAGTGATAGAGAAGAAGCTAACCCTCGTCAGAGTCCGAGAAGCTGATAGAGTTGTCTTCGCTACTAACCAGCTGGAGGGCCCCGCAAGTGACTGGTGGGACACCTACAAGGAGACACGAGCTGAAGACGCCGGCGAACCAACATGGGAGGAATTCACGGCTGCGTTCCGTGAGAATTTTGTGCCTGCAGTTATGAGGATGAAGAAAACGAGTTCCGCAGATCGCGTCAAGGGAACACCTCAGTATAAGAATATCTGAACAAGTTCACCCAGCTTGCCCGTTACGCCACCAAAGGACTGGCGACGAAGAAGAAAAGATAGACAAATTCATTGAGGGACTAAATGACGAACCGAGGGGACCAATGATCGGGCGGGATCACACCGGTTTCCAAAGCCTCATCAACAAGGTCGTCCGACTTGAGCATGACCAAAAGGTGGTAGACAATAACCGCAAAAGGAGGCTCGCTATGGCTCGCCCATTTCGGGAACGCCACAACGCCCCAAGGGAGCCACCCCGTCCGGATGGAAGCCAAATGTTCCGCAACCGGACGTTCTCCCGCTTCCGACCATGTCAACAGTCGCCTACACCTCGCTTCGTACACCCACACCAACCCTAGCCGCTCCAGAAGAAAGAATGTGAGCTTCAATTGCGGAGAATTCGGGCACTACTCCAATAGCTGCCCAAAACCACGCAACGCCCCTGTGCGCACTGGCGCCAATGCAACGCCCGTCCGAGGAACCCCCACCCCTGCGGCAGGACGAGGTCTGTTCAGGACCCCGCTACCCAACGAGCCGCCACCGGGTTTCGACGTGGCCAGTGAATCATGTGCGGGAAGAAGCTCGGGAGGACCGAACGTATTGATGGGTATGTTCTCTATCAACTCGCACCGCTTAAAGTTTTATTCGATTCGGAGCCTCGCATTCATTCATATCTTCCCGAGTAAGCAAACAACACCACCTACACCAAGTAGCACTTAGAAGACCTATGCTGGTACACTCACCGGGGGGAGACATAACCGTACCCCATGCCTGCATTAATGTGCCCATACGGATTAGAGACGTGGTGTTTCTCTCAAACCTTATGGTGCTATCACCCCAAACCATAGATGTCATACTCGAATGGATTGGTTGACCAAAAATAATGGAATTATAGACTGCAATCGAAGGAAAGTCACGGTATCCACCCCATGGGGATCACCGATGAGCATAACTATGGATCAAAACCCAAAGCTATGTGAGCAAGCTGCGGGAGTGTTCACCATGCTACCCTTAGGCGGGATGCCGTAGTACAAGAATACCCGGATGTGTTTCCCGAGGAATTACCCGGAATGCCCCGGATCGCGACGTAGAGTTTATTATCGATCTAATGCCCGGTACGCCCCCATATCCAAGAGGCCTTATTGAATGCCGGCCAACGAGTTAGAGGAACTCAAGAAGCAAATAAGGGAACTACAAGAGAAGGGATTTGTACGCCCCGCTTCTTTCCCCTGGGAGCCCCGTACTCTTCGTCAAAAGAAGGATGGGAGTATGAGAATGTGTGTGGACTACCGATCGCTGAATGAAGTAACTATCAAGAACAAGTACCCGCTACCTCGGATCGATGACCTATTCGATCAACTTAAGGGTGCGCAGGTGTTCTCAAAGATTGATCTACGATCAGGATATCATCAGTTGAAGATTAGAGCCGGAGATATTCCTAAGACGGCATTCTCTACACGTTACGGCTTATACGAGTTCACAGTGATGTCCTTTGGGTTGACCAATGCCCCCGCAAACTTTATGAACTCCGATGAACAAGGTATTCATGGAATACCGGACAAATTCGTAGTGGTATTCATCGACGATATACTTATCTACTCCAAGAACGATGAGGAACACGCGGAGCATCTACGGCTCGTACTGGAAAAACTACGAGAGCACCAGCTGTATGCAAAGTTCAGCAAATGCGAGTTCTGGCTCAAAGAAGTCGCTTTTCTCGGCCACGTGGTTTCAGCCGGAGGAGTAGCAGTAGACCCCGCCAAGGTCGAAGCTGTCACGGAATGAAAGGCACCCAAGTCAGTGACGGAAGTTCGGAGTTTCTTGGGCTTGGCCGGTTATTACCGACGGTTTATCGAAGGGTTTTCCACTGTAGCCCGACCTATGACTCAACTTCCGAAGAAGGAAAAGAAGTTTGAATGGAACGAGAAGTGTCAAAATGCTTTCGACCAACTGAAAGAAAAGTTAACCACTGCCCCAATCTTAACCTTACCTGACAACCGGAAGGATTTCGTGATGTACTGTGATGCATCTCGGCAAGGATTAGGAGGAGTATTAATGCAGGATGGGAAGGTCGTAGCCTATGCCTCGCGACAGTTACGCCCCCACGAAGAGAATTATCCCACACACGACCTGGAATTAGCCGCGGTTGTACACGCATTGAAGATCTGGAGGCACTATCTCGATCGGGAACCACCGTGATGTGTATACCGATCACAAGAGCCTAAAATATTTCTTTACTCGCCTGATCTCAACCTACGACGAGGCGATGGCTGGAGTTGATCAAGGATTACGATCTAGGAATCCATTATCATCCCGGCAAGGCAAATGTAGTGGCCGATGCGCTGAGCCGCAAAGCCCAATGCAACCACATGGAGTTGGGAGGTGTGGCTAATGAGCTCCAAGAAGAAATGGCTCGACTTAATGCACCCGATTCCTTACGGAGAAGTACACTCACTGGAAATCCAACCCCTTCGAGGACTCATATAGAAGAAGCCCAAAAAGGGAATGAGGAAACCCGGAAATCAAGGAACGCATGGCGCTGGACGCGCTCGGGAGTTTTCGTAGATGACAAGGGAATCTGTGGTACAAGAAAAGAATCTGTGTGCTCGAACGAGGCGGTTTGAGAGGATTGATCTTAAAAGAAGCCCACGAGTCGACATATTCGTCACATCCGGAAGCACGAAAATGTACCAGATTTGAAGGGAGAATACTGGTGGCCCAATATGAAGAGAGATGTAGCCGAATACGTAGCCGTGTGCGATGTGTGCCAAAGGGTGAAAGCCGAGCATCAACGGCCACCGGCTTGCTGCAGCCACTCAAGATTCCCGAATGGAAATGGGACGAGATAGGCATGGATTTCATAGTGGGACTACCCAAAACTACGACTCGGTTACGATTCCATTTGGGTAATAGTAGATCGGCTCACCAAGACCGCGATTTATTCCCGTGAAGACTAACTACAACAAAGTGCCAAGCTAGCGGAACTATATATGAGTAGGATTGTATGTCTCCACGGTGTACCAAAGAGGATTATATCGGATCGTGGTACCCAATTCACATCTCATTTTTGGAGCAAGGTCCACGAGGCACTCGGAAGTCATCTCGCTTTCAGTATCGCTTATCACCCACAGACCGATGGGCAAACTGAAAGGACGAATCAAGTATTGGAAGATATGCTGAGAGCCTGTGCATTGGATTTCACCAAGGATTGGGAGAAATGTTTGCCGTACGCCGAGTTCTCTTACAACAATAGCTATCAAGCCAGTCTGAAGATGTCGCCAAACGAAGCTTTATTTGGTCGCCGATGTCGAACCCCATTGATGTGGTCAGAAACCGGTGAACGAACCGTATTCGGGCCCGACATAATCAAGGAGGCTGAGGAAAAGGTTCGCCTGATCCGGGACCGACTACAAGCTGCTCAATCACGACAAAAGAGCTACGCGGATACCCGACGAAGAGAATTGGAATTTAAAGAAGGTGACTACGTGTATCTAAAGGTCTCACCACTACGGGGAACTCGGAGATTCAAAGTCAAAGGGAAACTCGCACCACGATACGTGGGCCCATTCTTGATAAGCGCTAGGAGGGAGAAGTGGCTTACCAATTGAGCGCCCGAGAATCTCTCCGATGTCCACCTAGTATTCCACGTGTCGCAGCTGAAGAAATGTCTGCGGGTACCAGAAGAGCAAGCCCCGTTAGAAACCATCCATGTCCACAGTGATCTTACCTACCCGGAGCATCCAATCAAGATACTAGACGAAGCAGAAAAGAAGACACGAACCAAGTCGTGGCGCATGTACAAAGTACAATGGAGCAATCACAGTAAGAAGAAGCTACCGGGAGAGCGAAGAATTCCCGAGGACAGAATATCCACACCTATTCAAGAACCGGTAAGAAAATCTCGGGACGAGATTTATTGTTAGGGGTAGGTTTGTAACATCCCGAAAATCGAAGGAATGGAATTCGGAACGTAAAAATCGGAACTCACAAAAACTTTTGGAATCATTGCTTCTTATTGTGTTTTTCGATCTTAATTGCGTTCAGCGATATAAGATTTTCTTCTAGAATTACTTTGAGGTAAAATGGAATAAAACCCTAAACTTTGCAATCCCAGCCGGTGAAAACAATTTCAAAATATACATGTGTGTACCACGAAAAGAGCGCATAGATATATATATGTATATAATATGGTGCATCACAAAAAGAATATATTAATGTTTAAATCCTAATTGATGGAGGAAAGATAATGAATAATTGGAATTTGGATAAAAAAATATATATTGAAAAGGAGAAATGAAATTTGAAATTTGTCTTCAATCAAAATCCCATTTTCTTGAATTTAAGAAAAGGAACAAAATAAATATGAAAAATATATTTTGAAAAGTAGGGAAATGTGGAAGATATAATTTTAGAAATTGTTCGTGAATACCAAAATTTAATTGGGATTTTTAGGAATAAAAGAAATGGAAATGGAAAATAGGATTTTAAATTCGGGAAAAATGGAAAAGCGCCTGTTCATTGATCGCGGGTGTTCGACCGATTACACCGCCCGTTCGCAGCCGCCGCGCGTCACCCGCCGTACCGAGACCTCGCGCGTGCACGTTCCCCACGTCATCGGCTCCGGTCACGCACAGAGTCGCCGTCGGCCGCGCCATGCCGATTGCCCCAAAGTCGACGCCGTACACGCCGGCCATGCCGCTCGCGTAGCGCCGCGCGTACACGTCCGCGCCACGCCGCTCCTTGCCACGGCGCTCGCACTCCCGCCCTCGCGCACTGCTCACCGCGCTCGCCGTACACGCACGCGTTGGCTGCAGCTTGCCGCACGTCGCGCGACGTGCGCGCGCTGCGTCCGCCTACCGCCGCACTGGGACGCCCGAACCATCTCACCGTCGACCGCCTATAAATCGGCCACCCAGACCCGCTGACCACGAGCAAATCTTCCCAGTGCTCACTCGTGCTTTTCCCCGATTTCCCCAAAAGTTAGCCACCGCATTGCGTGAATTTTGGGAAGGATCGGAGCTCGGCCGGAAGAACCCTAATTCGACCGCCCGTGCAGCACTCCGAAATTCGTCACCCTCGGCCGATTTCTTCCCGAATTGAAGGTACCATCATCATCCCTATGCTCTAAGTATTATTTCCCCTAAGCTTCCCGAGCCAAATGGTCGCCGGAAAATCGCCGCGACGAGCCCCTCGAATTCCCCGTCTCGGCCGCCGCCACCCCGCCATCGCCAAGACGCTGCAACGCCTCCCGGCCAAACCAAACCCCCTTTAGCATCCCTATGGTTCACTGATGCTCCTAGACCCCTCACCTTGGCCGGAACTTCGCCGGAGGTTGCTGCCGACGAGCGCCACCGCCGCCGAACCACCCCGCCGTCGGACCCTCTCCGCCGCCCCGGTCTCGGCCGAGTGGGGAAATGGAACCCCGTGGTCCCAAGATGGTGAAAAGCCCCTCTTTTCCCTAGCTCCGGCCCTCCTCGCCGTCGGCGCCTCCCTCACCGCCGGCCGCCGGTAGAAACAGAGCAGGGAGAGGGAGGGAAGAAACAGAGGAAAAAAGAAAGAAAGGAAAAAGAAAAGAAAAAAAAAGGAAAAGAAAAATAGTAAAGGAATAGGGGTAAAGGTAAAAATTATTTTGGAAATATTTTAGGTTAAAATAAGGTTTTTGAAAATATTATTATTAGGAATGAGTATAATATTCTTTTTCCTTCCAAAAAGAAATACTTTGTGAAAATGATTTATAGATTAAATTTTTCCTTTTTATGAATTCAAATATTGTCCAACCTTTAAATTGTTATCGAAGTTCACCTGAGACTTTTTTTTTAAATATTGGCTAAGCATGGATGACATTATCCTATCGTTAGAATTTCAAAAACCCTAATAAATATAATTGCAACATTAAAGATCAATTATTGGAGATATAAAAATTAGAAACCTAATTATTCCAGGATATCTTCAAATTTAAGTGCAAAATACATATTAATTACGAGATGGTTCGCTCGGTTTAACCGAACTCCTTTTCGTTGATTCAACTCTTAAGATTTCCGAAATTTGAGGTGGTGTTTGGAATCCGCTTTCGCGATCATTTTGAGATCTCTTTCTTTTCGTTGATGTTGTTGAATTTTAATTGGATTCAACCCTTCTTTTCGCACGTACGGATAGCGTCCGAAGAGGTGAACACTGACTACGCGGAAGACCCCACTCAACCAGCGTGCGAGCAAGGCAAGTCTTCACACCCTTTGAACATGTCGAACCCAATTGCGAAATGATGTTATTTTAAACTCTAAACATGCATGCTTTACAGCGTTACCCATACTTGTTATGCCATTCCTTGCTATTGATTACCTTTAGAATTACTCTTTGTAACTCGCGATGTGATACAAACAACCGAAGAGTAACTTCGGTAAACTGCTTAGCCATGCTATACTTAGATTTATGCATACTCATGACTTTATGAAAAAGCTTTGTGCTTGGGCAACTACCTTAGGGAAGGTAGTTGAGATTCGGCATGTGGAGACATGAGCGCCACATGGCCATGATGAATTAAGTTTGATGAAAATTGAAAGTACTATACAAATGTTTTAGACTGGGGCGGCCGGATGATTTGGGTGGATTCCGGAAAAGGCAAGTGCCGACCCTGGTCAATTAAGGACCGAGCCATGAGATAGCGGAAACGAGCCGTACAACCGTACTTCTCGAATGGGTATAGACCTAGCGACTAGATAGCCGAGCGAGAGCGGTATCCTTGCATAGATGGTTCTCTATGATGTGGTTAAGGGATGCGAATGAGGCTGCGGCCTTTGTTATGAATGGTGGGATTAAACTGATGTTAATTAAACTTAAAGATTTGAAAAGTCTTCCCTTACCCCGGGTGCGCCAGAACTCCTCTCACTGCTAGAAAAGGACGGCTAGAGTGCATGAGGGCTTAAGTTCATGGAGCGGACGCGCCAAAGTGAGGTTATCGAAAGGCTTTGCCGTGACCGTCTCATGTGTTGAGGCGTAGGCTCATTTGTTGGGCGTCATCGCGGAGTACGGGTAAAGTGTACATCCACTGCAAGTGTGAATAAATCAATCTATTCGAATAGCCGTGCTCGCGGATATTGAGCATCGTGACAAGACTTTCGCTTGGCTAGACTTTGAACTTAAAAATGCTGGGATGGGTTTGCATGATGATCTTATTCGCTGGTGGATCAACTTCTCGAGAATGCGAGAAGGGGTGGACTCCCCAGAAAATCATGACGAACCGGAGGCGGGAAGCCATCCTTGGAATCACGATGGATGGTAGACGAACCGTCGCCGGGTTAATGAACTATGAAATTAAAACTTGATTTGGCTAGTCGATAGGCTTGTGAAAAGAATTGTGAAAACCGGCTTTACGCAAAAATAACCCTAGCCATGTTCTTTGAATAACCCTATCATATGCATCAATTCTGTGTCGGCTTGCTGAGTACGGTTGGTACTCACTCTTGCTATACGCACAAACCTTCAGCTGATGGAATTGAAGAGCCGGAAGATCCATATGCGTATCACCAGGAGGGCGAAGGAACTGACGGCGCATACTAGACCTTAGCTCCGGTCGTTGCCTGTGGCAATTGACAAGCCGCTGCCTCTTTCCGCTGCCTTATCTAAACTCTGTTTTTATGTTGTATTCGGACCATAAGGTCCTGTGGGATGAACAATGCCTTCGGGCCTATTAATGTAATAATGGTATTGTAAGACTATTCGTGCATGTGCACTTGATTATCCAGTACTGTATTCGTGGGTGCCAACTACTCGATCCAGGGAAATGGTACTATGAACACGAAAGATTCCCGCCTCAAAATCGGGGGTCCACACCGGCATTGCCATCTAAAAAGCTAATCACTCTATGACCTGAAGCATCATTTATTAGCATGTCGGCTATAGGCATAGGATACTCGTCTTTAGGAGTGGCTTTATTTAAATGTCTAAAATCTATGCAAACTCTAATTTTGCCGCTCCCCTTCTTTTCTACCGGTACTATGTTAGACACCCACTCCGCATACCGGCACGGCCTAATAAACCCCGCTTCCAACAATCGGTCTATCTCTTCTTTGACACGATCATATATAAGTGGGTTAAACCGATGAGGAGGTTGTTTATAAGGCCTAAATCCTGACTTTATCGGAAGCCGATGTTCAATAATATCACGGCTATGTCCAGGCATTTCATGGTATTCCCATGCAAAGCAATCACTATATTCTCTAAGCAGCTCGATCATCTTGATTTTATGATCGGCTCTCATGTTTTTATTTATGAAGGTCGGTCTTGGTACGCTCCCATCTCCTATGTCTATTTCTTCTAACGGGTCGGCTGATGTGAACCCTTGACCGAGCTTCTCTACCTCGTCAAAATCTTCTATAGAGTCTCCAATATTGTTCTTTGTTGACCGATATTCTTGAACTCTTTTTTGTAACCATTCCAAAATGGTTGTTTTATTCATCATATAAAGTAATGTCACCCAGCCATGCTAAACTAGCCGACTTTACAGAAATGGGTACAAAGCCTTCTTTGGAAACACTAATAAAATCAGAACTAGAAAGATCTAGCCCTGATAAGCACTGCATATCCCCATGTTTCCATCCCATAGAAACATCGGCCATGGCAACCTCAGCCGATGTATCCGCCTAAACTACCTCAACCTCATCACCATCCCACTGTACTAGGCACTGATGTAAAGTAGAGGGAGCGCAGCAGTTGGCATGAATCCAACAACGCCCCAAGATGACACTATAGTTACCTTGTACATCGACGATGAAGACGGTGGTAGGCAACGTCTTATTCCCCACCGTATGCTCCACGGACAGGATCCCCTTCGCCTCCGTTGACTCGCCATTGAAGCCGTTGAGAAGCATGTTGGTCTTCTTCAGCTCCGCTTCTTTGCGACCCAACTTCTTGAAGAGAGAGAAAGGCATCAGGTTCACCGCCGCGCCTCCATCCACTAGCATCCTCGAGACCAGCTTCCCATCAAAGTGGCCCTTCAAATAGAGAGGCCTCATGTGATGGTTGGACTCGTCGGGCTTCTCGAAGACCACGTCCCTTGGACCTAGCGACATTTGAGCGACCTCGGCTTCGTCCATGGCGCAAAACTCCATGTGCAACATGCAAACCATGTTGATATCCATGTTTTCGCTGGATGATGCCTCCATAGCCGGTTGTTCATCCTTTTGAACAACTACCGGCTTCTCAACATTTGATGACTTACTGTTAACACTGGAATTTGGTAATGAGGTTCCCAAGTCCTAAGGAAGCAAGGTGGAATCGGATCGGTTGAGGTCAGGAGCCGTATCGGCTAAAAGAGTAATCGGCTGCAGGGCTGGTCGGCTGAGAATGGGTTGAATGGAACAGCCGACAGCCGATTCCGAGTTCAGAAGAGATAAAACCGTGTCCAATGCAGAAACTTGAAGATAAGTGGGGATTCGGATGTTAGTTGCGTGTTTAAAGATATTGCCACCTATGGATAGAGTCTTGTAATGGCAGCTGTATCTGTAATTTAGAAGTTTGTTAAATTGTTAGTTGTAATGGATCTCGTTAGGGATGATATGATGTTTTAAGAAGTAGTTTAGATAGAGTCTGAAGTTGTTACAAATATTTGTATCTTGGGTATAAATAGGACCCGAGACCTTGTGTAAGGACGATTCAATCAATCTAACCTTCGGCGCATCGCCATCCTTTTCCTTTTGGACGAAACCCTGTTTGGCTTTGGGCTGCATCGTCTCGATCCCCAAACTCAGGTAAATGTTTGTCGTTAGTGGTGAGATTACTTGTTTCTGATGCTTCCATCGCAATGACACATTGGATTCAATAGTTTTACAACGACATATATCATATAGTGCATATGAACCAATCCGGTGTTTAGATCTATCTTGTAGTTGACTCATCTTTTCGAGGGTGTGTGGTCAACAAGGCTAGGTTTAAGGGCTGGTTGATTCGCATGCAGTATCTACCATCTTACGGAGTGTAAGTTGAAAGTAATAGATTGAATGCTTCTTTTGATACTTAATGCTACATCAAGGCTGAACTGTTGAGTCGTCTTTAGAATCGTTGGCAATCTATTCTTTTGGACTTGCATTATCTGGGAATAGCGTCGGGGTTTCAGCCGACCTTATTTATCTTAATATGTTTCTTTTAATATAATTGTTATTAGATCTGCAGTAGTGTTGTATTTCATGTCTAGATTGTGCTTGCCTACGTCTTTAATCTAGGAATGTTATGCCTGCACGAGATTCATCGGAACATCAGCCGATTTGATGTCAGTTTCCCAGCATCGGTTGGTCTATTGATCTGTATACTTATTATTCTTCGTTATATTTGGATCGGATGGCTGATGATCGCCTTGGCATAGCCGATGCGCTTTGGTCGCTTGGCCCAAATATGGCTTGGAATAGCATATATACGTTCATGGAGTTCCTCGGCCGATCCCGCGGTGGTTTGACCTAACGCTTAACGAATATTTTCTTGTATTTTCTCTTGTTGATTGGTAGATCAAACCAACTGGCACGCTCTACACATCGTAGGCGGCTAAGAAGGACCTGCACTGGAGTCAAGCAGATCTCCCAGGCCAGCGCGTGAGAGAGATTTCTCGTCAACACGCTTCTTGGCACGCCCAGTGGGACTATCTTTGTCGGCTCGACTCGGACGAATAGACTTCCGGCAAGATGGTCGACTCCAAGATCCCTGGCATCACACAGACAATGTTGTGCCCGTAAAAATGGATCAACTATCGGCCGAATGAGCGCAAGCCGAGTATAAGAGGATGGTGGAGGAACTCCAGAACAATTATCTTCAATCCTTCACCCAAACGAGGTCTGGAATGGTGCACCAAAAGTACAAGTTCAGCCTCAACGATACCATAGCATCCTCGTCGAGTGATGCGAAGGGCAAACAGAAAGTGGAAGAACCAACTCAAGTGCAGGATGATCAGGCCGTGTACTCTTTGCAAGATCGGATCGACTCGGCCGTCCATCACGCGCTGGTCAACCAGAGCAAGCATCCTGGTCAACACCCTCAACAATATGATTTCTCATGTGGTTGATGCCAAGGTGGCCGAGCAGCTGCAAAGGGGCCCTACATATTTCACGGATGGCAAGTTTCCTGATTACAGGACACTAGTCATCCAAGACCGGCCGCTTCCACTAATAGCGCAGCCCAACCCGCCAGAGGAGTCGGCCACTTGAGTCCAAGCGGGACGGCCGTGAAACCAGCGGTCACTATTTTAAACCGACAACAGCCGCTGCCCCAAGGTCAATTCGACATGTTTCATCATAATCGGCAGCCAGAGCCGATTGATCATGGCAGACAGCAGAATGTCGGGGGCCGACAGCTATTTCCGGACCCGCCAACGCCACCACCGGAACCTCGGCCGCCACCCGCTGATCATCGCTACCAATACCAAGGGGGTCGTCAAGATCATCATTACCGGCCTCAGACACCGCCACAGATGTATCGGCAGGCACATATGCCGTATGACCCATACGAGCCGATACAGCAAGATAATAGGACCTGGGCCGAACTAATCGCAGACGTTATGCGGGATCAGTTCGGCCTCAAACCAAAAGACTTAGGAAATATGTGCCGGTACCCCTATCCGGAGCATTTCGAAAGAATTCCATTGCCCAACCGATACAAAATCCTGGATTTCTCCAAGTTCTCACGATAAGACAATGTATCTACTTACGAGCATATCAGCCGATTCTTAGCACAATGTGGTGAAGCATCGGCTACTGACCCCTTGAGAGTTCGGCTATTTCCCCTTTCTCTTTTAGGATCGGCCTTCACTTGGTTCTCTTCGTTGCCTTACAACTTGATTCAGAGTTGGGCCGATCTTGAGAAACAGTTTCATAGCTATTTTTATTCTGGCAACCATGAAATGAAGTTGTCGGACCTCACCAGCGTCAGGCAAAAACATAATGAATCGGTTCAGGACTACATTCAGTGCTTCAGAGAAATGAGAAACCGATGCTATAGCCTGGTGCTATCAGATGCCCAGCTGGCCGATTTAGCCTTCCATGGTCTGATCGCGCCAATTAGTGAAAGATTCTAGCCCACCTGGCGCAGAGGGTAACGGCCGATGAACAACGTTTCCAAGAAACCAGGAAGGCCGTCAAAACCATAACACAAGTCGTCGTCGACTCAGATTACGGATCCGACGACGACGAAACGGAGGTGGCGGCGCCGAATGGGCTAAGAACAAGAAGGCCATCGTACGCGCTGGCTGCGAAGACGGCTAAAGAAGAGAAATACGATTTTGACATCACTAAAGCCAACAAGATCTTCGATTTACTACTCAAAGAGAAACAGATTCAGTTGCCTGAAAATCATGTGATCCCGTCGGCCGAAGAGTTGAAAAAGAAGAAATACTGCAAGTGGCACAACTCCACATCTCACGCCACGAACGATTGCAAAGTCTTCAGCAGCAGATCCAATCGGCCATCGAAGCGGGAAGTTGAAGTTTGCCGACTCAAGTCGGCCCATGAAAGTGGACGGCAATCCGTTCCCGGTCAACACAGTCCATGCCGGCCTCGGACGAGTTGATCGGCAGGACAACAACGTACGGCTTAGCCGGTACGGTGATCAAGGCCGAAACAGAAGAGGGCCAGATTGGAAACCCCACCGCACAGATAAACATGGTGCACCCAGTTATCAGGTCGGCTGGCTGACAGCCGATCCACGAACGAAACAGATACCACCATCAATATCGGTCTCGGCGTGAAGAAATTTACGACGAAGCACCTCGTCGGCACGAGCCAAGAGTCCAAAGCCGGCGGAACACAGCAAGCCATGACGATCCACATTGGCATTGCGGCTTCTTCGAGCATTGCTCGGAATCCGGCATGAGACTACCAACACCGGAAGGCGCCCGCATGTAACGATCATCACGTCATGACGAACACAGGAGCTCGTCATCCGCAAGCCCAGTGCGGTTCCTTCCCAGAGCCGTCCAACTAAACCAGAGACGGCGACCGGTCCACGATCGGCTCGATCCGATCCATCAAGACTTCTTCGTCAACGAGAATCAGGATGGGGACGATTGCAGTAACAAGGAGGCCGACGAAGAGGGATCGGCCAATCCCCAATGGTTCCCATCCGATCTATTTACGAAGACCCAGAAGAGGAGAATTCAGCGGCTTAAGCGTGAAGGGAGAGAGGACGAGGTGGCACAAATGATATACGAACAACGCCGTCGGCTGGGCAAGATTAAGAGACGGTGGGTACCTAAGCAGGAGAACGCTACGGCCACCGAAGAGCAAGGCGAAGAAAGCCCCGCCGACCAAGCCAGAAGGGCAGCCAAGGGGAAGAGTAAAGCTACCGCATCGGTCAACATTGTCTTCGTGTTGCCCGCCGAATTCAGTGCCCCCGAAGCCGACGCAGATACTATCGAAGATGACCCGGCAAAACTAATGATCTTGCCAGACCAGGCCATCTTCAACAAGCCGGAAGGGACCGAAAATCAACATCTGAAACCGTTGTACGTTAAAGGGTTCGTCAACGGCAAGCCGATTTCCAAAATGCTAGTCGATGGGGGAGCAGCAGTCAACCTCATGCCTTACGCAACTTTCAGAAAGCTTGGAAAAGGAGCCGAAGACCTGATCAAAACCAACATGGTACTCAAGGACTTCGGCGGCAACCCATCAGAGACCAAAGGCGTTCTCAACGTCGAACTAACCATCGGCAACAAAACTGTGCCCACGACATTTTTTGTCATCGACGGGAAGGGGTCTTGTAGCCTGCTGCTCGGAAGGGACTGGATGCACGCTAACTGCTGCATCCCTTCTACAATGCACCAGAGCCTCATCCAGTGGGACGGCGATAAGATCGAGATCGTGCCAGCCGACAGGTCAGTTAGTATCGTCAGTGCTGATTTGCCGCTTTGGGAAATCGAAGGCATTGAATGTTTATCTGGGAAAGTCTGGCAAGCCGATTTTCTAGACGTGTCCAATTCAACAATACAGCCCATCGGAAGCGACGAGCCACAGCTACTGCTTTGAACAAGACATGGTGGAAGGATCCAGCGTGCTCGGCATAGCCACCGCAGACGAAGACGATGGCAAGTTAGGACAAGGCTTCACGTTGGCTGACGAGTTAGAAGAGATCGACATCGGATCTGGCGACAAGCCAAGGCCGACGTACATTAGTAAAAATTTATCTCCTCTTTGTAGATCCCAACTTATTGAATTATTAAAAGAATATAAAGATTGCTTCGCTTGGGAATACTTCGAAATGCCCGGTCTAAGCCGATCGATAGTGGTCCATCAGCTGCCAATCAAGGCAGTATATCGGCCATTCAAACAACCTCCCAGGAGGTTCAAAGCCGACATGTACGACGCAATTAAAGCCGAAATCACTCGGCTATACGACGCAGGTTTCATTCGGCCTTGCCGATATGCCGAATGGGTCTCTAATATCGTCCCAAGATAAAGAAGAACGGCAAACTTCGAGTATGCATCGACTTCGAGACCTAAACAAGGCAACCCCAAAAGACGAATACCCAATGCCAATAGCCGACCTGCTTGTCGACGCCGCCTCAGGCCACAAAATCATCGGCTTCATGGACGGCAATGCAGGGTACAACCAGATATTCATGGCCGAAGAGGACGTTCATAAGACAGCTTTTCGATGCCCAGGTGCGATCGGCCTCTACGAGTGGGTGGTGATGACGTTCGGCCTAAAGAATGCCGGGGCAACATATCAAAGAGCAATGAATTATATTTTTCACGACATGATCGGTGCACTAGTAGAGATATACATCGACGATGTCGTCGTCAAATCGAGAGAGATAGAAAGCCACATTGCAGATCGAGGCGTGTGCTTGAGCGGACGAGGAAATATGGACTCGAAGATGAATCCGCTTAAGTGTGCGTTCGGCGTGTCGAGTGGGCGGTTCTTAGGGTTCCTCGTTCATGAAAGAGGAATTGAAGTAACACCAAGGAGCATTAACGCCATTAGGACAATTCAACCCCCTAAGGATAAAAGACAACTCCAATCATTGATTGGAAAGATAAACTTCATTAGACGGTTCATAGCTAACCACTCAGAGAAAATGGAACCGTTCACACCATTGCTTCGGCTTAAGACCGATCAGATATTCACATGGGGGGCAGAGCAACAGAAGGCGTTAGATGACATAAAAAATTATTTAAGCTCTCCCCCAGTTCTAATGCCCCCGTAGAAAGGAATACCATTCAAGCTGTGCCTGTCTGCCGACGACAAGTCAATCGGCTCCGTTCTGATCCAAGAAGTCGATGGCAAGGAAAGGGCAATTTTCTATCTTAGCCAGCGGCTGCTAGATGCAGAGACTAGATATTCACCCGTCGAAAAGCTATGTCTGTGCCTCTATTTCTCATGCACAAAGTTAAGGCACTATCTGCTGTCAAATGAATGCACCGTAACTTGCAAAGCCGACGTAGTCAAGTACATGCTATCGGCTCCAGTGCTCAAAGGAAGGATCGGAAAGTGGATATTCGCGCTGACCGAGTTCGATCTGAGGTATCAGGCTCCAAGGGCAGTAAAAGGACAGGCCCTGGCCGATCTCATCGTGGAACATAGAAACGACTCAATCGGCTCCGCAGAAATCACGCCTTGGACCCTGACTTTCGATGGCTCATTATGCACCAACGGCTGTGGAATCGACTTAGTTCTTATCTCACCCAAGGGGGCAAGCTTCGAGTTCGCCTTCGCCATCGACCCCCATGTTACGAATAACCAAGCCGAGAATGAAGCCGTTCTCAAGGGGCTACTCCTACTCAGAGAGATGAAGGCTGACGCGGTCGAGATAATGGGAGACTCGTTGCCCGTCATTAGTCAATTGTCAGGAGAATATGAGTGCAAAAAAGGCGCACTGATGATTTATCATCAACTGTGCCGAGAGTTAATGGAAGGTTTTCGGCTAGTCACTTTGAAGCATATTCCCAGGGAGCAGAACACGGAGGCCAATGACTTGGCTCAAAGGGCATCAGGCTACCGGCCGATGCTAAGAGACATTGACATAAGCGTCGCCACCATCACAACCGACGATTGGAGATTCGACGTCTATAATTACCTCAAAAACCCTTCTCAGTCGGCCACAAGGAAGCTACGGTACAAGGCGCTGCGGTACGTGTTGCTCGACGAAGATTTATACTATCCGACAATCAATGGCATACTGCTCAAGTGTTTGAGCGCCGATCAAGCCACAGTGGCCATCGGAGAGGTACACGAAGGAATCTGCGGCACACATCAGTCAGCACACAAAATGAAGTGGCTACTTCACCGAGCCGGGTATTTCTGGCCGACAATGCTAGAAGATTGTTTTAAATACTATAAAGGATGCCAAGATCGCCAAAAATTTGGCACGGTGCAACGAGCCGGCGTCGGCCATGAACCCGATCATTAAACCATGGCCTTTCGGAGGGTGGGGCATGGACATGATCGGCCAAATCAATCCACCTTCAAGCAAGGGGCACAAGTTTATACTAGTAGCCACAGATTATTTCACAAAATGGGTAGAAGCGATTCCCCTCCGAAAAGTGGATTCTAAAGACGCAATCGAGTTCGTCAAAGAACACATCGTCTACAGATTCGGCATTCCGCAAACGATAACGACCGACCAAGGGTCCATCTTTGTTTCGGACGAATTCATCCAGTTCGCCGACGGTATGGGGATCAAGCTGCTTAACTCTTCGCCGTATTACGCACAAGCCAATGGTCGCGAAGCGTCAAACAAAAGCTTAATCAAGCTGATCAAAAGAAAGATATCCGAGCATCCCAAACAATGGCACACCCGATTGGCCGAAGCATTGTGGGCCTATCGGATGGCATGTCATGGGTCCATCCAAGTTCCCCCATACAAACCGGTCTATGGGCACGAAGCAGTACTTCCATGGGAAAGCGTAATCGGCTCAAGACGCATTCAGTTGCAAGACCAACTCACAGCCGACAACTATTACAATCTCATGATAGACGAGTCGGAGGATCTTGCCTTATCCATAATGAGAGCTTTAGAAAAAGTAACAAGAGATAAGGAACGGGTAGCCAGACATTACAATAAAAAGGTCGTCCCTAAATCATTTGAGGAAGGCGAGCTCGTTTGGAAGCTCATACTCCCAATCGGATCCAGAGATAACAAATTCGGCAAATGGTCGCCGAATTGGGAGGGGCCTTTCAAGGTCCACAAATGTGTATCCAAAGGAGCCTACATGCTGAAAGGATTAGATGGGGAGGTATTCGGAAGGGCCCTCAACAGAAAATATCTAAAGAAATACTACCCGAGCGTGTGGATCAACGCGTGAGTCGGCTATCACCACAATAGGCCGAACCACGACAGCCGATGCCTTATGGGGCATCGCCTTTAGGCATTCGCTTTCCCCTCCCACGCCCCCAGCAGCGATCAACATGACTACTATCAACAAGTTTCGTCGACATCGAGGCTATCACCGAAACTTGGGGGGCATACACATACGCTACACATGCGTGAGACAATCAGACGATGCGCATGGTCGGAAAAGCCAACTTTTGACTAATCAAGCTAGGGAGTTGAGGAAACCTCAAGTCAGAAGGAATCGAGGAACATTAAACCACGTTTTATTCAGAGTCGGCGCAAGGCCGTCTTGGATTACATGTTTGCCAGGTACTCCCTAATGGCCGCCAGGGCTCGTTCAAAGGGCTCCGTAGTTTCCATTTCCAGAGCATCCAGGATCAGATGCTCCAACCGAGTGACCCTTATGTCGGTGGTGGTGATCAACTAGTCGTTGGCGAGTTGGGCCTGCCTCCCCTCCAGCCGGTCGAGGCGCGCGAGTGTCGGGTAGGCCATGGGGGCAGCAGCCGGAATGCCGGCGAGGTGGAAAGGCGGCCTGGCCGTCGGGTGGCGAGCCTCCAACTCCCTAAAGCGCTTTAGGTGCGCCCTCACCCGTCGGTCCTGGCTGACCGACAGCTCGTACGACGTCTCCATGATTCCCTGGATCACCCGAAGCGGGTGCGGCGGCTGCAATGGATTCCGTCCCTGAGTTTTCAAAAATAAAAATCGGTGAGAGTAGAGGAGTTGAGGTACCACCTGGTTCACCGACGAACTAGAAGACGCCATGAGAAGCCTGGCCCCAGAATCAAAGGACTAGGTGTTTCACTATTGGAAGTTCGTCGCTTTCGGCCGTGAGTTATTCAGAAGAGCCGGGGAAGCCCTTTTATAGAAAGAAAAGATACGATTCTTAGATGTGAAAGGTCGCTGCCAACCCGGGAGTCAAAGAGATCATTATTAAGGGCGTCGGGAATCGTCGAAAGCCGGCGATTGCGCAGGTGTGGATGCCTGTCGCCCTAGGGCTCACGGGTTCCCGGAGTACAAAGTCGAGGGGGTCGGCCTACGAAAACAGGGCGACGACGTAATCGGATATTATCAGCCGAGATGGACATTGAACGTTGGGGCGTCACTTCTGAACGATTTCGAACTAAACGATACGAGCACGATTGATACAGGCTGTCCGGTTACATCACAAAGCACATGTCACAGAAACACGGGCCGACCTCGCAGGGTTGGACATTTTACAATCTTCATTTCTTTAGAAAATCGGCTATCGCCGATAGAGCTATCAACCTAACCTGGTCGACCTCGCCGATTGCCCTGAGATCGTCGGCCTCGGACCCCGCCACCGATCGAGCACTCTACACCAAGCCCCGTAAATGCGCAACGGCCGCCCCAATACTTCTACGCTCAGCTTCAGCCCTGGCCGGCAAATCGGCCATATACTCTTCATGGACATCGATCTCGTTGGTAATCTGAACGAGATCGGCTACGCTGGTCCCGCGAGCATGAAGTTGTTCAAGCTTGGCCGGCTCGGTTTTAGGCGGTCGAAGGCGGTTTTCGGGCTTCAATGGCGTCTTTGGTCAATTGGATGGCAGCCGACCGCGCCTGACTCTCACGCCGATCAATGACTCGCTGCCGGGCTTGTTCGTATTTTAGCTGGTAGGCTTCCATGAAGGTCGCCGCGCGATGGCTTCGGCTACAAGCATCCGACAACTGGTCTTGGATATCCCCGAACCGTGCGCGTATGGAGCCGCAGCGACCACCAACGCATCTAATGAGGCGTCCAGTCAGTTGCCGATATCAGCCAGGGTGGCCTTCAGGTTCTCAGCCGACGCTGCAAGCGTTTCCTCGCCAGCATTGTCGGGCTCCTCGAACTCCGACAAGTCGAAGTTGAGGAGATCGACCACGCGCTGCAAAGGAAAGAAAGGGTCAGGGGCATGGCAAAACCAATGGTCGGGTCGGTCAGCTTACCGTCGGCGCCGTCGTCAGGATTACCGTTTCGGCTGGATCATTCCCCGTGGCCGTCCGGCTTTCCCTGCCCGTGTCATCGTCGCTGCCCCCAACAGGCGTGGTACATTCGCTCAGCGCCTGGGGAGCGGCCGGCAGGGATCGCGAAAGCTACAAAAGGGAAACGGGATTAGCAGACGAGCTAATTGATTGTCATTGACGAAGGGGTAAGAGCCGATTACTAGCAGAGTAGGGCAAGGGGCGCGACCGGCCAGTTTTTTTGAACTACGAGGAACAGACAAATCAGATACGGGTGAACATCGCAAGACCAGGAACAACAAAGTAAAAACTTACAGGAGGACGTCTCATCGGCGGGCTTGGGGCTGGCGGAGCGTCAGTTGGGGTATTTACCGATTCAGGACTCGAAGCCCTGGTTTTGACCGTCGCCTGGACGGCTACTGGCGCCTCTTCGTCGGCAGCAGCATTAAGGAACCGCTCAACGGCCGGATCTAGAGGAGGAGGGCTATCGGCCGAGGCCATCAGTTCTATCTTTTTCGCCCTTTTGGGGGCAGGCGCAGCCGATGAACGCGGCGGTGGTGCCGTCTTCCTTTTTGGTGCGATCGGATGGCGCACCTGCCCTCGCAATAAAGACGAAAGCTTGGGCGCTCCCCAGCCGATGGCCGACGAAGCGAGGCACCCCGTGTCCAAAATGCCTGGTTTGTATTCGATGGGGCGCCCAGAGTGCTTACCCTCGGCCGCTCCATTTTTGTTTCCTGCGAAGTCAAAGCACGAATGTTAATCGGTTGACACGGTCGGTGAATGAATCGTAGGAAAGGAATAATCGACTGTAAGTAGAAATATACCGAGGGGATCTCGTCCGGGAGGAGCAGGTCAATATAGCAAGACGGTCGTTGGTGAAAAATGTGGCGTCTAAGTTCGAACCACCATCGGTCGTAAGCAGCGCTCCTTCTTGTCGACAGGGTGATTCTGCCGGCATCACCGAAGGTAGGACCGGCTATGTTCAGCAGCGAGTTCATCATCAGATCTTGGCCGACCGCTCCTCTGGTCTTGATCTTATCGGCGTAAAAGAAGCCTATGGGAAGTTGCCCGGGGCCAAATTGTCTCGCCGCCGATGCCGGGTAGTAGAATTCATAACTCCGAGCTGTCGATCGGCCTTGATGAACCCCGGTCGACAGAATGTAGGGAGATAAAGAGGCGAAGAACAATTTTCTACACCTTGGACTGTTGGCTGAGTTGAGGTCGTCCCATTTGAAATCGATCGGCAGCTCGAAAGATCCTTGGTCGGAGTAAAAATACCAGGTGCGGTTGTCGCGGGATTAACCCATCGTAGAAAGCTACGAACCAATCGGCCAACGCTCGGCCGATGCCTTGAACTGTATGGGCGGCTGCTTCTCCATAGTTGGTGCATCGCCCGGTGGTGATTTGGCCGCCTTCTTCATCTTCGATTGGCTCCAGCCTTGGGAATCCGGCGTCTGCCAGGCGGGGCCGACCGGCCACGTTTTGGGTGGCCAACACCAGCCAGATTTGGAGAAACCACCAGGGGCCACCGGTGTTGACTGGGGCGTTGGCGGCTATTTTTGTGGCGGCTTGATGCAACATTTGATATGTGTAGCCGAGGAGGTATTTTCCCAATGCGAACTCGTTCTCTTGGCTAAGATTTCGGCCATTATTTGCCGTTAGCGGTCGGCCCACAGGTCGATCCGCAGAACACAAATTTTTCTAGCCACATCATCAGGAAGGCGCTGTATCCCCGGTGGCTGACGGTTCCATCTTTCATGTTTTGGGCAATAAAACCACTCCATCCACCGACGGCTTTAGTTTTAAACTGATGTTGGCCTTTTCGGTTCAAGACACATGGATTAGCCGATGATTCGATGTCTAGCCCAGTTGTCATATGCACATCGGCTAGTGTGATGGTCATCGGCCCTTGCCTGAAGAGGAAGACGTTGAAACTGTCGTTCCAAAAGTAGGTTGCAGCCGATAGGAGTGGTTCATCTTTTTCCATGCTGGCGATGGACAGTTCCAAGCATTGGGCAAGCTTTCTTTCTTCCCATTGGGTGTACTTAGCCGATTGTATCCTCCTGTACCATTCGGTCCAGGCCGTGTCGGTAGACGGCCAAGCCTTGAAAGTCCCGTTCCAGTGGGAAAGAGATGGTTTGGCAGTGTTGAAGGGCATGCGGTTGGTTTCGGCTATGATCACGTCAGTTGGGTCTGTATCGCCGATAGGCCCAAGGAAGTATTTGCCCTCTTGTGTTAAATTGGGGATGAGCACTTGGTGAGAGAGGTGCTGCAATTCGAAGAAGGGGGAAAAAGTACTGATCAGAGGTGATGGTGTTTATAGTTTGGAATGAAAAAAGTATTAATTAGTAAGAATGTGGGATGAGGTACTATTGAAAATTACCAAATGAACTTTTGGTATAAGGGTGTTTGGAGGAACGAGTTGAGGGTAAGATTATAACGTAAAAAAAGAGAAGGAAAATACCTGAGGGAATTCGTTCGTGGTAACGGCTGGGGCAGTTCCAGTGGCGGCGGCAGGCGATGTTGCGGTCGCGGCGGGCGCGACGGTGGCCGGCGAGTTGGAGGTGCTTGAGGTCACAGCGAAGGCCATCGGGGAGGTCAGAGACGAAGATGGGGTTCGAAGAATGTGGAAAGTGTCGAACGCCGATGGAGTCACCGGAGGAGAGAGAGAAGGGCAGGAGGTTTGTTTGAGAAGGAAGCCGAGCGCACGATGGGAGCGTGGGTGGCTCGACCGAGGAAAGTGGATATTTAAAGAGCCCTTGGGAGAAGCCGAGACGATTCGGGCCAAGAAGGGAGTGGGAGTTTGAATAGATAAACAAATCCGCAACACTTTATGTTACGGACTTGGGGGGCATGTGTTAACACTGGAATTTGGTAATGAGGTTCCCAAGTCCTAAGGAAGCAAGGTGAAATCGGATCGGCTGAGGTCAGGAGCCGTATCGGCTAAAAGAGTAATCGGCTGCTGGGCTGGTCGGCTGAGAATGGGTTGAATGGAACAACCGACAGCCGATTTCGAGTTCAGAAGAGATAAAACCGTGTCCAATGCAGAAACTTGAAGATAAGTGGGGATTGGGATGTTAGTTGCGTGTTTAAAGATATTGCCACCTATGGATAGAGTCCTGTAATGGCAGCTGTATCTGTAATTTAGAAGTTTATTAAATTGTTAGTTGTAATGGATCTCGTTAGGGATGATATGATGTTTTAAAAAGTAGTTTAGATAGAGTCCGAAGTTGTTACAAATATTTGTATCTTGGGTATAAATAGGACCCGAGACCCTGTGTATAAGGACGATTTAATCAATCTAACCTTCGGCGCATCGCCATCCTTTTCCTTTTGGACGATTACCCTGTTTGGCTTTGGGCTGCATCGTCTCGATCCCCAAACTCAGGTAAATGTTTGTCGTTAGTGGTGAGATTACCTGTTTCTGATGCTTCCATCGCAATGACACATTGGATTCAATAGTTTTACTACGACATATATCATATAGTGCATATGAACCAATCCGGTGTTTAGATCTATCTTGTAGTTGACTCATCTTTTCGAGGGTACGTGGTCAACAAGGCTAGGTTTAAGGGCTGGTTGATTCGTATGCAGTATCTACCATCTTACGGAGTGTAAGTCAAAAGTAATAGATTGAATGCTTCTTTTGGTACTTAATGATGCATCAAGGCTGAACTGTTGAGTCGTCTTAAGAATCGTTGGCAATCTATTCTTTTGGACTTGCATTATCTGGGGATAGCGTCGGGGTTTCAGCCGACCTTATTTATCTTAATATGTTTCTTTTAATTAATTGTTATTAGATCTGCAGTAGGGCTGTATTTCGTGTCTAGATTGTGCTTGCCTACGTCTTTAATCTAGGAATGTTACGCCTGCACGAGATTCATCGGAACATCAGCCGATTTGATGTCAGTTTCCCAGCATCGGTTGGTCTATTGATCTGTATACTTATTATTCTTCGTTATATTTGGATCGGATGGCTGATGATCGCCTTGGCATAGCCGATGCGCTTTGGTCGCTTGGCCCAAATATGGCTTGGAATAGCATATATACGTTCATGGAGTTCCTCGGCCGATCCCGCGGGGGTTTGACCTAATGCTTAACGAATATTTTCTTGTATTTTCTCTTGTTGATTGGCAGATCAAATCAACGGGCACGCTCTACACATCGTAGGCGGCTAAGAAGGACCTGCACTGGAGTCAAGCAGATCTCCCAGGCCAGCGCGTGAGAGAGATTTCTCGTCAACACTTACGCATCGACTCCCTTGCAGGCGGTGGTCGCAACTCATCAAACTCCCTGTCTCTCCTCTCTTCGGCTTCCTTCTCTTTTAATTCAGAAGCACGAAGATGCTGCAACCTCCTCCTTTGGGTAGCCGTTAAATCCTTAGGCATCCACCTAGGATTCGGCTCTGTTCCAGGAGGCAAATAATGTCCCCCGTTACCTTTGCCCGAAGAGGGAACTGCCCTGGTACTCTCCTTACTAGAACGGCGGTCAGACCTGCCCTGGTGGCCGGTCAGACCGATATGGTGTCTGCGGTCAGACCGGCAGCCCGAGCCCGGTCGGCCGGCGAGATCGAGATCGTCTAGACGGTGCGGTCGACCACTCACGAACTGCGGTCGAGCCAGGCCAAAGGCACGGTCGACCGTCCACAGACCTACGGTCAGATCGGCCAGAATGTCCGGTCTGACTATTCTCCTGCGCGGCATCCTTCGCGGCTTTGGTTCGGGGGCCAAATACCATCTTAGCCTCCTTGCCAGATGGTAGCGGCACATCATGCGCCTCCCAAGCCCTCTCCTCGGGCTTGGCGTGCTTGTACGCCCTTTTCTCGCCATCAAACCGGTCCTTTGTGGGGAACCGGCTTCCACTAGAAGTAGACGCATGCCCTCACAGCGATCTCATCTCCTTTGTCCATCCTTGGTGACCCTGCATCCAAGGCATGTTGTACATAGGCGGGGGTGCCCCCCAAGGCATAAAGTAAGGGAACGGATAACCTGGAGGCGGCATCGGGCATGGTCCCCATGGCATGACTTGAGGGCAATGGGGGAACAGTGGCTCCAAAACCCTCGACGAGGGACCAAATCGCTCCCTAGGGGGCGATCTTGGTCTCTTTCCCCTGGCACGCTCCTTCTCGGCACTCCTCTTCTCGTACTTGTCAAGGAGCATGTCGAAGGTTACCTTGGGCTTATGTGGCTTCCTCGATGTGGATGCCTTGGCCTTGTTATCCTTCCATGTCCCAACCTCTGGGCTCTTCGGCACAAGCATCTTGGGCCTAGGCTCCCCAATGACGACTTCCTTCCGCTTAGCCAATTCGGCTTGCTCCGGCCGACTCAACACCTTCTTGCCATCAAGGTTGATGGCATTCACGGGGAAAGGATCGCTGTCAAGCTTCATCTTCGGGCCCTCGATGAATTTCAATCGTCCTTCCTCTATGGCCGATTGAACCTGTCGACGAAAAACATTACACTCATTAGTAGAATGAGAATAAGAGTCATGCCACTTACAATAAGAATGACGTTTTAACTATTCTAATGAAGGTATGATGTGGCCTTTAGGCAATCTAATTTACTTCTCCTGCAAAAGATAATCAAAAATCCTATCGCACTTGGCCACATCAAAACTAAATTTAACCTCACTTTGTCGATCCTTGCGAGGAGTCGGCGTCAAGTTAGAACAAACAAAGGGTTTGTTCTTGTTTGTCCAAGACCACTCAGCGACATACATGTCATGATCGCACTCATCAGAATCAGAATCACTATTAGGACAGTTGATCATGCTAATATGAGGTTTCTTATCACTGGGCCTAACAAACTTTTTAGCATCTCTGACTCGGCTTTCCTGAGCCAGAGCCTTCTGCATCACTTGGCTAACATCCAGAAATTGCTGGCCATCCAACCTTTCTTTAATGGGAGCAAGCAATCCATTAAAGGCGAGATCGGCCAAATCTCTCTCTGTTATGCTCAAGCTAAAACACCGGTTTCTAGCATCTCTAAACCTTTTAATATAATCAGCAACAGACTCATTATATTTTTGCCTAACCGATGTCAAATCACAAAGTCTAAGCTAAGTCTCACCAGTGTAAAAATAAACATGAAATTTTTGTTCCAGCTGAGCCCAAGTATGAATAGAGTTAGCCGGCAAAGATGTAAACCAAGTAGAAGCAGTACCGGATAGAGATAAAGAAAATAAGCTCAATTTAAAAGCATCTGAAGTGCTAGCCTCCCCAGATTGCGCTAAGAATTGGCCGATATGCTCCCATGTGGTCCGATTATCCTCTCCACTGAATTTGGTGAACTCAGGGACTCTATAACCACGAGGATATGGGATGTTATCGAAATAGTCAAGATACGGCTTTTGGCAAACCTTAGAATGATTCCTGGGCTCAATTCCGAATGACTCTCTAATAATTGTCCTAATTTGGTCAGGACTACACGGGTCGGGCAAGACCGGCGGCCTGAAAGATGGCTGTCATGGTGCAATATTATCATATTGGCCATGTCCCGTGTCGCAGGGGTATCCCCTATTAGGATCGTTGTATTGATTGGGAACGTGTGGGGGAATTTGTGCATGAACAGTAGTTGCGGGAGGATCACGTGCAGGAACATGGTACAAGAACGAGTTGCCCGTGATTGGGTAAAACTCTTGCACCGGCACCAGAGCGCCGGTCTGACCGGCCAGGGGCCCAGTTTGACCGGCTATATAAGTCACGGTTTGACCGGCCATATAGCCGCCGGTCAGACCGGTGTAGTATGGGTTTGGGCCAACCTGACGGCCGGTCTGACCGATGTATGGCGAGCTGGACAGACCGACTACTTGGTCGGTCAGACCGACGTAAGGCGACCCAGTCAGACCAGCCATGGGGCCGGTCAGACCGCCATACTGTGCTCCGGTCAGACCGGCCGTCGGGCAGGTCAGACCGAGATACGATGGGCCGGTCAAACCGGCCGTAGGGCCGGTCAGACCGACGTGGTGAGAGCCGATCAGACCGACAGAGGCGGCAGAACTGTTTTCGCCGGGGCCTTGGGCAATCACCCCGACGGTTTTGCTAAATATGTGGTTCACAGGGGGCTAGCTCCCACTTGCAATGGAGGTAGGCGGCGAATCGGTCGCAGGAAGACCGGATTTGACGCTCATGTGCGCCCTAAACAATCTATTAAAACAAGCCTCCATAGCGGATTCCATCTTATTGTTTACGGCGGCAGTAACAGACTCATCCACCGTACTAGCAATAAGTTTTTGAATAGGAATAGAGACATGATCAGCACTTACCTCGCCGCGAGTTACCTTGAGCGGGCTCCCGGGCTTGATGATGACACCTTGTCGCGTTTTAGTGCAAGATTGATCTAGCACCTCTTGCGTGATCGCCCGAATGCGCTCCTCCATGATTTGCCAAGCCTCCCCATCCAATTCGTCCAACGATATGTGGACAATGTTGGATGGCTCCACGTCTTGCGCCGCTTGCTTGGACATGGCGGCATCGAATCCGAGTTGGCGTCGTGTCTTCCCCGCGGAGTCGCCAAAAATCGTGTTGGCGCCTTTTTTGGCAAAAGGCACGAGCACGATCGATTCACCTAAAGATTTGCCGTGGTTCTTGGTATGGAGTCGCCAACCACTTCAATCTAACAAAAACTAGAACAAAGTGGGTTTTGTAAATCAAACCGGCTAGCGGAACCAATTTAGATAGATAGATTGATAAATACCCATCTCGTGGGCAAACGGAAGGTTTTCGGGACAAACCTACAAAGAGATATCGCACTCTCACAGCGACGGCGGACAATTTACAGCGCAAATTGACAAAGATGGACGAACTAAAAGAAATATATTGAAAGAAAATAAAAGAACGATTCAATTGGCTAAAAACTAGAACTAGATTGGATTTGTTTGTGTTGGTTGTTGTTGTTATAATTGAACCGGCCTTGGCCCTTAAATAGGGGTTGGTCTTGCCTCCTACAGGCCCTTCTCCACGTCCAATTCGGGATAGACACGTTTGGAAACCCGAGTACCAACGAAGTTGTCTAGGTTTCGGACTCTGCCGGTCAGACCGACCACATGCCTCCGGTCTGACCGGCCCCACTGCCCGGTCTGACTGGCCTATACACGGCCGTCGACCGCCTCTCCGAAGGAAACTGGCAGATTTCCAAATATTGGCAATTTTCCGTATTTTGATTCCTAGGTGCCAATTTTGGGTGTAAACAGGATGCACGCGAATCGCTCGCCGTTGGTTTTGGACTCGGGTTGAGGAGAGAGAAAACTTGGTGGCCGTTTCGGGGCAGCGGCGACCTTTGCGGCGCGCGGGAAGGGCGGCGTCGGGTGCGGCAACACGCGCTCGGGCCGGCATGGGCCCGATGCGGCACGGGGCGCCGGAGGATGCGGGCGGCAGCGCGCATGGTGGCGGCGGTGGTTGGGCCGCGGGCACGGGGAAGGAGGCCCGACAGGTGGGGCCCACCTGTCGGTGCCCACGGGCGCGAGGAAGGCCCGGCGAACTATGGCACCCGGCGGCCGAGCACTTGGGCCGCTCGGCCCAAGGCCGGAGGGAGAGGGGAGGCCGATGGGGGAGGTAGTTGGGCCGTCGGCCCGGTTAGGGGAAATTGGGCGGGAACCGTATGGGCCGTACGGGAGAAAAAGGAAAAAAGAGAAAAAGGAATTTTGGGACTTAATTAATTGCTGATTTCTTATTTAATTGGTTAAAAATACTTAGAGTGCTCTAAAAATTCCCGTAAAAATCCTGTTAGTGTATTTTGACATGTAGAATTTAAGAAAAATCCTATCATGTCATTCCCATTTATTAAATGCATTTTAAAATTAATTGTTGACTCCAGATTGATTACAAAAATTTTAATTATTTCAGGGTAAATTATTTAAACGATTTAGGGCAAAACTCGGAGTGCGACATCGGATATGACACACAAATAAAGAATTATCACAACTGATAAAAATACCATAAAGAATCACACAAATGAAGAAAACTTGAATAGAGAATGAAGACGTACTAACCTTTAAACATGAAAACATGCAAATCGTGGTAGGTGGTCTCGAAGTCCGCCATGTAGAATCTGACAAACTCGGTGCGGTAGTTCTCCCGCATCCCAAATGTCAGGGAGTGAGATCACACTGATAGGCAAGCTCACCCTGCCAAGGACGATGTCGAAGAACGGCGAGTCCATGGGCTCGAGAGTGGAGAGGGAGATCCCAAGCTCACGCAGGGTTCCTCGGAAGAGGACGTTCATGCTGCTCCCTCCATCGATGAGGACGCGCTTGAGGCACACCTTGAGCACCATCGGGTCCACCACCAGTGGAAACTAGCCTGGCTTTGGGACATCGGCCCATTGGTCGGCCCGAGAGAAGGAGATCAGGACCTTCGACCCCCGGAGGCGCTCAGTCGGTTCGGTGGAGATGGCGTTCACCCGGCGACAGAGAAGCTTCTGCTGACGTCGGTTCTCCGACGTTGCTTCGCCACCAAGGGTCATGTTAATGGTGTGGGTCGGCTCCTAGAAGCCGACATCCCTCCGATGATCCTCTTTGTGGCGCTTCGCGTCTCCATCCCTCCTCCCCCGTGGCCTCGAGAGTCGGGGGGTTCTGCACCTCCCAGGCCAACTGGTCCTAAAGGGTGTAGCATTGACGGATGGTGCGATTACCTTCCGGGTGTAGGAAGCACAGCTTGTCTAGTGCCTCCCGAACCGATTCGCCCAAGGTTACTCCCCTCGAGCTCGGCCTCTCAATGTCCGCGACCTCAGGGGTCAACTTGCGCTTCACATCGTCCCGTCTAACCGTGGAGGCGGTCGGCGGTCCACTCTTCTCAACGAGTGCCGGTCAAGCTCAACCCGCTCCTTTCCCCGAGACTCCCTCGGGATGAGGGGCTCTGGGGTGAGCATTTCCTGCCATTTGGTGTCCTTGGCATCGGCGAAGCTCTCGGTGATGGAGATCATATCCGCCGGAGAGGTCGGTCGATTCCTAACGAGGAACCGGAACAACTAGGAGGGCTTTCGGAGGCCTTCGGAGAAGATGTGCATGACATCTTTTTTAGTGATGCTCGCAACGATGTTGCAGCGTTCCGAGAAGCGTTGGATGTAGTCCCAGATGGACTCGCTAGCCCCCTGCCAAATTTGGCGAAGGTCATAGCGTGAGGTGAGGCGCTGCCAAGTGCCCTGGTAGTTGGCAACAAACCATCACAGAGCGCATCCCAAGAGTTAATAGAGCCCTCGGGGAGCCCTGCTAGCCAATTGATGGCAGTGGAAGCTAGCATGACCGAGAGGTAGTTCACCATCACGCGGGCGTCACCGTTCGTCGCTAGGACAGCTGTGCAGTATAGCTGTAGCCACAGGATGGGGTCGGTTTTGCCATCGTAGGGATCAATCCCGGTCGGGTGGAACCCCTTGGGCCACGACACCTGCCGGAGGCTTGCGGTGAAGGCTGCGAAGCCATTGTGCTGTGGCACGGCCTCGGCGTCGGCGGCGCCATTGGGGGGGCCCCGCGCCCGGTCATAATCGTCCCCGCACCACAACTCTTAGCGCCTCCGATTTGCGACATGACACTTGATGGTGTTGCGGGCATCGTTCTTTCTGCGTGATGATCTCATGGATGTCCCCAATGTAAGAGCTGTCCTGGTGCTCCGCCATACAGGCATTCCTGGGGTGGCCTCTCGAACCATCGGGGACGTAAAAGTTTGTAAAATGTCTTAATCACATTTAGGTTTCGGTGTTGAAGTCATTGTAGCCATCCGAGCTATCAGAGTTGTTGATGATTTCCGTGATGCTGCAGTAGTCACAAATCAATTTGATTAGTATGCCCACCTCCCTGGGCCCAACACCGGACATGGTTGAAACATGCCCATATCAAACACTACGGGATGAAGCAAACCTAGATCCGAAAATGACTGCAAGAAGCGAAGGAAGTTGCATGACCATTCGAGGGTAGATGGCCGTGTTGTTCGAGATCCCATGTGTGTTGGTTGATGAAGACAATTTCTTCAATTGGTTTGGATCTATGCTGTAGGAGACCGTCTTGGAGTAGGCCTTGGTCATGTTCAGGAGATTGAGCAGGACCGAGGCAGTTTGGTCTCTACCCGACTGGTTCAAATCCAAGTCAGAGAGAGCTTGCTGAAGCAATCGGTGAGGAAATCGTGGCCACCAAAGCAATACGCATGCCTAGGGGGAAGGTGAAGTCAGCAGCACCCGAAGTTGATCCCATCGCACTTGTCGATGAAAAACTCAATGCAACCCCTACCTGACGCACCAACTGTCGATTTTTTAGATCGGCAATAAAAAAAGGGTAACGTACGAGATTTGAAGTGGATGAATTGTGAGATGAGCGTTTAGACAGGTTTAGGTCCTCTCAACAAGAGGTAATACTCTACTACTGTTTCGGGGATTGAATTCATCGAGTATTGTATTGATTTGACGATCTAATGGTGGTTATACCCTTGGAGGGCACATTGCGCACCTTATATAGGTTGGGGGTTACAATAAGAAAAAACTAGCCAGACACAACATTAGTTTCCTAATCCATTACATGATAGTACATAACCCAAAACTATGGGCCATGCCATATTACACAAGACAATGTTAAACCTAAGTTCAACAATATTACATAATACATGGATCTGGCCCACCACCAATCTCGTATGTACTACTCATAATCTTCACAAGCCTTCTCTAGGTTCGGTTTTCCCTCGGGTCAAATCAAGAAGTTTATCCCTCGATATATGTACCATCAGTATTGTCTTTCCATTAATAAAGGGTATCGTTGTCTTCTCTCCACCATTACATTTTTCTTGGGAGGCTAGAAATGCTTTTATTTTGGGATAGAGCAAGTATGTCAGGGACGACCCGGACCTTCCATTATAATTACAAGATGAAGTGAAACGCTTCAAATCATCAAACAAACATAACGAAACGTCCGACATCCTGAGAGAAGGATATCGGAGACATTGCTGGGCCTTTTGCCTGCCAGTCAACTTCAGCCTGAGATGTGCCCCTCAAACCACTCGAAGGCGGCGACCAGATGTGTTACACATTCAGTAGACTTGAAAAAAAGGCTAAAGATCTACAACATCTCAAATATCCTTAACTCTTACTCATGTGAATCTGGTTTCCTGGATGTGCACTAGATTCACACTTTCATCTCAAGAATGGGCATTCATAGCAAATACAGTTAAGATGAAAGGAACTTAAGTATTTATCTCTTCTTAATTATTACATAGGCCGACCGACCAAATAGAAATAACTAAATCAGAGAACAGCGGAAGCTTGACTACCTATTTCACAAGCACACCGACTAGGGGTTTACCCTGTTAAGTTCAATCCTAGAAGAAGCAGACGATTGCCCGCATCACTCAAAAGACTAAGTTTAAATCTACAATCAAAATGGATATTTCAGTGGCAAGAGTCAGTACATTAATCTAGTAATGTACTGGCAAGCACAAGTCAAACCTAACATACTACATGTAAAGCTTACATTACATGGGAGGCTATATGGGTGGTTCATTTTCAGCATAAAGCAAGTTTAATTGCGCAATTCTTTTACAAAGGAGTTGATGCTTCAATTAACAAAGACAAGTTTTAAGTTTCATCATTAATTTCATTATGTTTCCATCATAAACAATACCTTGTCATCCTGCATGACAACAAGTCAATATATATATGTATATAAATACCTCCATACTCACACCACTCGACACATGTTGTCACTTTCAAAATCACGTTGCAAATTCACAAGGTTTAAAATAATAGAGTCTGTACTCATGACACTTCACCAAGCGCTCTTGACCATGAGCATAGCTAATCGATTAGTTTTAGAGAACTCTGTAGAGTTTGTACAACTTTATCCACATGATGTAGTTTTATCCGGTACCCGTCGATACCACCGTACTCTACACATTGAGTACAATCTAGAGGTCACAACGAAGCCTTTACACTAGTTAACCCCTAGCCTTGCACCAGCACGATTTGTGTTCCTCCATCCTAGGCATACTGGAATATAACCTAGAACCGTTAAGTGACGGGCCCATGTCTTATCTTAACGCCATGGTGGCGGACACGACATAAACCCACTTATGTGGCACAATGTCGTTGTATTGGAAAGACTTAGTCACCTAAACTACCCATCGGGGTAAGAAGGAAGTTCCTCTGGGTTATCTGAACTCATACACATCTGCCTACCATAGTGCAAGGCTTGGTGCTAAGTAGATTATTCAGCTAAGGCTATCCATAGCACATGTGGTTGTACGGTTAACTTTAAGTTCGTGACACAAGTTCGGTCCTTACGAACTCAGGCAAACACTCCCCCTATCGGCATACAAATACATAAATTGCATGCCACTTGCCGCCCAAGTCAAAATCATTTTTTTACACATTTTAGTTCGCAAATACTTATCAAGAACAACCCATTCCAGCAAGGGCTTTCATATAAAAATCATACTCTTAATATTTGATGGAATAAGCATTTCTTAAGCAGCGCTAAGCAAGTATTGCATAAAGCATATATAATCCCATTCGAGCACAAGGAATGTATACTGTCCATTTCTAGGTACAAATAGCAAATACTACAACCATTCAAGGTAGTAAATGCAGCAATTAGGTCATAACTACCATAACCAAGTTTTAAAATACCAATATAGTCTAAATTCACATGTGACTTTGCAAACAAATATTTTCATCCCTAAAAACATGAGATTTTGATGTGTTCAAAGGAAAGAAGGGGAAGAAATTGCCTTGTAACTGAAAAAGGTCAGCACTTAAGTCACTTCTTCACCGCTTAAGCAATTATCTATAAAATGTATACGGTATGCAATTAAACATCAAAATATGCGAAAAATCCAAATGCTCTAAAATACATGATTTCTGCACATTCAGCAGGTACTGATCTAAAATGAATTTAGGTGAAAGAATTTCTAATTTACCCTACTCTATTTAGGAGTTATGAATTTTAAAAGTTCTATCGGAACGTAGCGGTATAGGATTAGATATTGTTTGGACAAGGTTCCTTTTATTTGATATTTATTAATTTGACCTCATAGGGGTGAAGAGTTATGTTTTCTAGGACTAACACATTTGGTTTAATAATTTTTAGAGTTAACATAAATTTTCTATGTATTAAACAAATTATTGCGTGTTCTAGGCCTATAAAGTTCTATATGCGCATAACCTAAGAGTTATAGGTCCAGAACATTGTTTATTCTTTATTTAGGTGAATAAAGGATTAATTTTGGTTATCTAAACCATTTTTAGTTCATAAGCTCATGGTCCTTACTTTATAAGGTGCTCTAATCTAGACTAGCAATACCTTATATTGTTCCTAGAACTTATTTCATAAATTAAGGGCATCAAGTTTCTAGTGATTAAGGATAAAACTAAAGCTTATCTTGCCTACCAAGTATTAATTAGATTTATTTGGAGCGAATGGGCATATATATATATTTATACTTACATACATATATATATATATACACACAGTACTTAACTACCATATTTAGTACCTAGCTTTTTCTTTGTACGGCTTACTGACATATTTGGCATATGAGTGACTATATTTTATTTTACCTAATGAAATTTATTTAGTTGCTGGTCCTACTGAAACTTGGTTCACTTAAAATAGATTAAAAATGAATTTTCTACAAATTTCTCAAGTTGAATTGTACACTAGGTTGTTTATTTCTTTAATAAATATTTAAGAGATTTTACTACACAGTAAATATATCTTTTTATTTTATAATTTGTAAGTACATGTTTTGGTGATTCTACAGAACTTAAGTTAATTCAAAAAGGAGTTAAAATTAATTTTTATACAACTATATAAAGTTCATCCATCTAGATGACCTCATTTTAGTATTAATAGTCTTAGAGGCATTTGGTGCAAAGTAACTATATATTTTTACTTTTTCCTAAATAGAGAGTGTAAGTCGTTGCATCTATGGAATTTTGGTTTGTCCAAAAATATGTTAAATTGAATTTTCTCTATAGTTTATAAATTTGTGCAATCCCTATGTGACTTTTCGTATTTAAATTTTAGAGATAAAAGTTGAACAGTGAGGGTCAAGTTTTATACCTCTAAAATAAAGTTCATTATCTAGTGAGTTCACAGAAATTTGTTCCATCTCAAAATGAGTTAAATTGGAGTTTATATTGATTTTACAAGTTGGTCAAATTTTTCTGTTGAAAAGATAGTGTTGTAGTTAATTTCTTTTATACTTTTAATTTAGAGACTCATGGGGTCCACATGTCAGTGGCTGGTTATTTTGAAGAAAAATCCCTGAGCTTTAGTTTATTTACAAATAGATCCATGGGTCCATATGTCACAGAAAGAATATTTACAAAACCAACCCTACAATTCTTATTCCGTACTGGTCAGCACTTAAACGAGAGGGACCCACTCGTCAGTGGCACATTCACGGGGAAGAAATAGGGCAGAACAGAGCGAAGCCCGGCCGAGCTCCTATCCAGCCTCATCGGCGGCAAACTGTGGCGACTTGGTGGAAACGACCAAAACGAAAAAGGTAGAGAAGGTGGTGCCGAAGCTTTCGGTGGTCTTCTCGTTGGCTGTGGTGGCCGGAGTAGCTCCAGCGGCGAGTCCGAGCGGGGGTGACTCTCGGCATGAAGGTGCATTCCGAGTTTTAGCTCGTTTTAGAGTAAGTTGGTGCATGCATGAGGATATTTAAGGTTCCTAGAAGCTTACTTGTGGTTGCGTGTGGGCTGGCAATTCTTGGGCATCGGCGGTCACTCTGGGATTGACTTGGCGGCGGCGATGGCTCCACCCGAACGGTGGCAGCTCCACCTGGCCTTTGAAAGGTCAAGAGATGGTGCAACACAGTGTAATAATGCATTAAGGGTGCTACATGTGCAAGAAAATGGTCGGAGTCTCACCGGAATGGCAGAAATCGGTGATGGTGGCCGACGGCCGGAGTTGAGGAAGATGATGCTGATCTCCATGCTTTCTGCGCCATTGGCTGAGGTTCCTTGGGGCTTATGCAAAGGAGGTCATGGTGATGATGATGGCGTGGTGGCTTGGCCTTGGCTTCACCCGATCAACAGGAAGGGCGATGATGTCTTGGCGGCAGTGCTCCGGAGCGTGCTCTAGGACACGGCGGGCACGGTGGCGTTCCCGTTGCTTCACTCAATCGGCGATGGCGATGGTTGTCTTCTCCATGATCGGCGGTAGAAATGAGAGAGACGGAGAGGTAGAGAACTCTCTTCCTCAGTTTGCTCAGTGCTAGGGTGGAGAGTGAAGTGAGACGAAGCCGTTAGGAGGAGAAGAAAACGAGCTTGGCGTCGCCTCGTCCTCGGACACGTGCTGAGCACGCCGGCGATAGTTCACTCCCACGCTCCTTGCTTTCTCTCATGCGTTCCTGGTCGACGAGAGGAGAGAGACAGAGGAAAATCTAGCCGTCGAGGCTGCCAAGTGGGTCCACTTCGTGGTAGGCTAGGCATGGGGGAGAGGTATGGGTAGAAACTCAAGTGCACCTGATTTTAGTTAAATTTTCCAAATTATTTCCCTCCCCAACTTTGTATCTTCATAATTTAATCTGTGGACATGATAAATTGCTAAAAATTTTACTGGAGGTAGATGATTATCTGTAGTTTCCATTTTCTTTGGTTTCACTCAAAAATCATTTTTACATTGTTCCTAGAAATTAAACAAAGATGGGGAAACTAGGAATTTGTTTTAATTTTTAGAGGGCCTAAACAAAGGAGAAAATTCTAGAAAAATTATATTAATTCATGATAATTAATCAAGTATTTGAATAAATTATTTTCTATATACACTTATGTGTATTTTAATGATCTTTTAGGCAAGTTGTCATTTTAGCCGACTAGGCATATTAATTAACCTAATATTTGACTATATTGTGTAATTTGTTTGGGCCTTCAAACCCAGTTATTAAATTGCACTAAAATTATGTTGAGTTGTACATAATGTTTGGCACCTACATGAATTTTTCCATGATTTTATCAAGTGTGGATTATTTTAGAGAATTAGGGTAATCTCCCTAGGTATAGTTATTTCCACGTTGTAAAAGCATCTAATTTGACTATATGGTTATATTGGATTTTATCTTGAGTTGAGGAGATGATCCTTTTGACTTAAACTTTATGTCCACCTGTTAACATTCAAGGTTAGCTATGAGCTTGATTAGTGAGTTAAATATTTTAGTTTATTGCTCATGAGACCTATTATGAAATATGAGTTAAAAACCGAATGCACAAAGGACTCAGTCTCAAAACATTTTTTTATGCATATGCATGTGCACATGTATGTTTGTGTCCACATTATAAGTTAGAAATGAAAAAGGTTTTTTTTGTTCTTGTTGACGAGAAATTCTTCCACGCGTTGGCCCGAGAGATTTGCTTTACTCTAGTGCGGGTCTGTTCTTGGTTGCCTTCGATGATTTGACGTAGAGAAGGTGTGCCAGTTGGTTTGATTCTGTAACCAACAAGAAACAAGAAATAGGCATTAAGTTGAAACTAGATCCTATGGGATCGGCTGAAGGCATCAATTTACACCTAATTACTATCCCAAAGCGTACTTAAACTAAGTGATTGGGATAGATCGGCTATGCCGAGACAGTATAAATCACTCAGGCTAAAAGAGCATTAGGGTAGTAATTATCTACATTGATAACTAGCCGATACTGCAGATCTAATGTGAATCGGCTAATACTCCGATACATTTTATAAAAAAATATTAATCTGATCTAAATGTGTTAAACCTAGATCAATTGGTTGTCAGCATAGCATGACAGATTGATATCAGCTTAGGGCACTTAGATAGATTAATATCTTAATATAAAAGGCAGTTTTAATATAGCTAATAGCAAATTAAACTAAAGATAACTAAAACAGATAAGGCTAGCTGAAACTCTAGCGCTGTCTCTAATGGTAAACATTGAACTAAACAAATCTTACTAGTTCTAAGAGCGACATAATAGGTCAATTAGATGCAGCATTAAGTATAAAAAGAAATATCAGATCTGTATGAGTCAATGTGAACCCCTCGAGACGGTAGATACAACATATAATCCAGTCCAACATCTAGATCTAGCTCTATCGGCTACTGCTTCCCGAGAGAAACCAGTTGATGGTGAGATAGATCTAGATATTGCTCTAGATTATATGCTGTATATGATAAATTGCGCAGTTCATAACATCAAAACTAGAATATCATAATGATGTAAGCACTAATTCCGATGATACAAGCCGCTAACAACAAGCAATTACCTTGTTCGGAGATCGAAATCGATGCAGCCCGAGCGAGATCAAGAACTCGTCTAAAATAAAAAAGGTTGGCAATGCGCCAAAGTTGATTGATTAGATGTTTATTTATTACAGGGGGTCTCGGGTCCTATTTATACCCAAGTACAATGAAATCAGCGTAAAACATGGTTCCTAACTTATCTACTGTATACATCATACGACAATATCCCGAGACATGGTCCCATGCCGCGTTACAAAAGGAATGTTTACACAAATCCCTATTTTACAGATACAATTGCCGTTACAGGACTCTATCCATAGATGACAATATCTTTAATGAACATTTGGGAACCGAATCTAGCATTTATCTTCAAGCTCCCTTATCGGGATCGGTTCCATCTTCATCTTCGAATCGGCCATCGGCTATCCTTATCCGATTCGGCCTTAGCCGACTGGTTTCCTAGCCTATTTGGTCCTAGCCGATACGGCTTCTGTTTCTCCGCAGATCACACTTTTGATCCGACTCCGCTTCAATCTTGGCCTTGAACTCAGGGATTTGGTTACCAAATTTGGTCGTTAACACATGCCCCCCAAGTCCGTGATAAGATAATATCGCGGATTTGCCGCTCTTTCGAATTCCCACGTGACTCCTGTCCTAGTTCGTTTCGACCGCTAAAAAAACTCTTTAAATACTGCCCGCCCGGCGCCAAAACAAGCCACGCTATCACTTTTCGCTCCTCAAGCCCTAGCCAGAAAAAACCCTTCTCCTCCCTCAGCGACCTCGTCGGAAACTGCCCCTGGATTTCGTCGGCGAACACCCCTGAAGGGAGATCTCCTTGCGCCGATGGCATCCTCAAGCACCCCCTCTGATGCAGCTTCCTCGGAATACCCTGAGGTAAGTTCTCGTCGGCTCAAGCTCTTTACTTTGCGCAATCTAGTTTTTCCCCCTTTTGTGATTCCGCTATCCCTTCTTGCGATTTGTAGCATCTCGTCCACCAGATCACAATCCCTAGCCTTCTTCACCCTGACCAGTTGTTATTAGGGCCTATCGGCAATGTAGACCCCGTTGAGTTTATTAATGATGAGACCAATCGGATCCCCTTCAGATTCTCCACCCCAAATTTAGATTATTGGTCAGGGGCCTTCAAATCCTAGCCATCAACGGACAAATCCTGGCCATCTTGGTATGCTAGGATATCGGCTAGTGAGCAAGCCCTTTGGGATGAAATAGGAATCGGCCAGTGCCTAGCGCTAACCTTAGCCGATATGCCTAAGGACGAACCCTTGCTGTTAGCTGCAAGTTACTTTTGGTCAGATACATTGCATGTCTTCCTTTTTAGACAAGGACCGATGACGCCAACCCTGCGGGACATAGTCACGATAACCGGGTTGGATATTACATTGGCTGTTGACCCCTATGACCTTAACATCAAGTGCCACCACAATTTCAAAACCAAAAGCATCGGCGGCTGGAGTGGATTTATCAGTGAACATGAAGGACGACCCAGTCTCCAATAGGGAACACGCATCATTTCTGATGATGTGGCTGGAGAAGTTCGTCTTCTGCGGGTCAAGCTGCGGACCAACCACCAATTGCCAGCATATAGCCGAAGCACTTGTGGAGAAGAAAAAAATTCCTCTAGGAAAATATCTACTCGACTATCTATACCAAATGCTGAGCAATGTGCCAACTAAGCTTGCTTTGAAATAGTCTATCAACACAGGAGGCCCTTGGTGGCTACTACAATTGTGGCTTAACTTGCACACCTACAAGGATGCCCAACGGCCAAGTTTGCTGGAAGCTGATTTTCCTTTAGCCGAGCCGAGGCACTGCGATGACGAGGAAATAACTACTCGGCGCTGCATGTCATATGGAGAGGCTACTTCCTCCTATTCTGGCTCCAAATTATCGGCTGAATTCTTCAAGAATTGGTTCAGTAACTTTCACAATGGATTTCCAGCCGATTCGACAATCTAGTTCGCCTATGACAAGTTCAGCAAATTCGAGCTGCCAAATGATCTTCGACTCGATGAAATCAATTCCCCAAGATTTGAAAAAACGAGGGAAATCTTTATAACTGCAATCTCCCCCTGCATCCTCCCAGTTGGCATCCATCAAGGGAGAAACATTCAGAAGACATATGAGTTTTATCATCTGATGGCAGCTGGAGGACAGCTTGGACTGGGCCAACTGCCGATTGGTTTATACTACTCAGACAAAATCCAAGCCAGAGGCATTATAGATGGCAGAATTATGATGCATTGGCTCTTGAATCTCCCAAGCTCTCCTCTCGGCAGCTTTGGAGACATTGAGCTGGCCGGCACCAGGACAAGCGCCTTCAGCCGAAGGTGGGCAGAGTGGAAGTCACACCTTTTTCATCAATCGGCTTCCATGTATCTCACTATCATCGATCCTAACATGGTTCCATCGATAAGTACTTCTCTTCTCTAGTCTTTTCTTCTTCATCAGCTATTGTATGCATCATCACTCATGCCTTTGCTCTTGCAGACAAACGACGCTTCTCCTCCTCGTGTCAGCCGATCAGGGTTGGCCGTAAGCTATGGCATAGGCGTTCTGCCGAATGGCTGTGGGTTGGCGCTATCCATCATCGGCTTCAACGCGCCGAAGGTGTTGACTCTACTCCACTGCCAAACCCGCGAGCCTATCCGTCGGCAAAAATGGAACAAGCCATCGGCTGTCGCTGCACCAGCCGCGGCAAAGAAGCCTGCAAAGAAGCAGAAACCAAACCCAGCCGATGATCTACCCCCCATCGACCCGAAAGTTGACGCCGTGCTCAATGAAGAAGTCCAGGATGAGGAAATGGAAAACGCTCTTGACGACGCCGCAGCTGAATCAAGCTTCTCTGATAAGTACGCTCGAACCCCATCAGCTGACGAGGCGTCTGTGCAGAAAACCCCAAGTCTTTTTAATGCCTTGATTTATATTCTTCTTACTATGTTTGTTGCATCGACAGAGGAAAAAGATGGCATCCAAGAAGAAAACGGCTTCTCTTCGTTAAGTAAGTCCTTCTAATTTGCGTCCTTTCTTACTTAGCCGATTTCTAAACTTACCCCTTTCCTTTTTAGCCTCTTCATGCCCCGACACCTGCCCCCCAAGTGTCAAGTGAGCACATTCCATCAGCCGCAGGTGGTGGCAACGTTGACAACGAAGCTACTTCGGCTCCAGTGATCTCGGTAAGTTTTGCTCACTTTCATAATTGGCTCAATGATTTTCGTTAGCCTTTCCGACTGTTTATTCTCTTACAGAGCGTAGCCGACCTCCTAGGCTTTGACCTGTCAGAGTTCGTCGATCCGGATGAAGCTGTCGACAAGACCATAGTACCACTGGACGAAGATTTAAGGATTACACTGGCCGACATTGCTAATCGGCTGGATAGTTCCCTGGATGCATTGGTGGCCGATTGCGGCTCTGTCCGTAGTCGGTTTGAAGAAATCCAAGCCAGGCTTCCCGACGATCTAGCCTACACCATCGCACCAGCAACCTTTCTTGAGGCACATCAGCACAAATAGAAAAGAGCAAAGCAGCAGATAGCCGACCGCCGAGAGAACAAGTCATTGGTAGCTACGATCAAGGCAAGTCAAGTAGAAATCAAAGCAGAAAAAGCCAAGTTCGATGCTCTGAACACTGAGCTAATTGCCAAACTGGATCGGCTTCGCGCACGCTGAGATGAACTGGTGGCCGAGCTTGTCAAGCTCAAGACTGAAATCCAGATCCAAGAAGAAAGTGTGGCCAGCCTGCCAAAGGAAATCGAAGATCAACGAGCAATGGTCAAGTCGGTTGTGTCCTATATAACCGATCTGACAAAGGCAGTGAAGCCAGTGGCCAGAACTGATGCAGCCGACGCCAAGGCGATTGAAGATATCGATGAGATTCACCGTAAGGCGATATCGGCTATCGCCGACTTTCTTATGCATTAAGCCAATTGTAATAACCAGCTAGGACATTCTTGTAACTGAACTCCTAATCGATCTTGTAATTGGCTTGAACTACTTTTGTAATCGGCTCATTCTGCTTAACCTTTATTGGATGCCACTGATATGTATGCTTGTCGATTACTTCACTTTAAACTTAGAAGCTTCAAAATCTTGGAAAAATTGCTCTTCCTGCCTTCTTCGTATCGCATTATATGTGTTGTATATGCCCCCTAATTTTGTTGATGGTATCTTTAGCATTATGTTGACGAGAAATTTCTCTCACGCGCTGGCCCGGGAGATCCGCAACTCCGCAGGTGTCCTTCTCACTGCATGTCTTTGTATGCCAGCGTTGGTTTGATTGATCGTTAACCAACAAGAAAAACAAAGAGATATGCGTTAAGTGTTAGGTTAGATCCCCACTGGATCGGCTGAGGGAACCCATGAGCATATATTTGCTATCCTAAAATATATTTAAGCCAAACGACTGGAATGGATCGGTGATACCAAGACAGCATTAGACGCTTAACCCAAATACGGTAAAGGATAATAAATGTATGTATTCATAACCTAGCCGATACTGGAAAGCTAACAATCGATCGGCTAGTACTCCGATGATTCTTATGAAAAGATACCATCCTTGAACCGGATGCTTAGTCCGGAAATCGGTCGTCGGCTATCGATGACGGGCCGATTTCGGCTCATGACGTCCGACAAGAACGGGATCTTAACATAAGAGGCAGTCCTAATACAAATCTAATAACAAATGTACTAAAAGAAATATATTAGGGCAGATAAGGCCGGCTGAAACCCCGGCACTGTCCCTAAACATATAAATCTAACCGAACAGATCACTCGAAGTTCTAAAAACGACTTAATAGTTTAACGTTGATGCAGCATTAAGTATAAAAAGAACAACCTGATCTGTTGTAGCTGATTTATACCTCTCGAGACGGTGGATACCGCATATAAACCAGCCAACCTTTAGATATAGCCTCATTGATAGAACTAGCCAATGGCAGGATAGATCTAAACATTGCTCTAGTTTATATGCAATATATGGTAAATGACGCAGTATAAACTCCTGAATCTAATGTGTCATTATGATGGAAGCACTAGAATCAGCAGAACATACCACTAATGACAAGCATTTACCTAGATTTGGCGATCGAAACGATGCAGCCCGTAGCCAAATCAATTGCTCGTCTAAAGAAAAAGGTTGGCGATGCGCCAAAGGTTGTTTGATTGATTGTTTTGAATGTCTTTTACAGGAGGTCTCGGGTCCTATTTATACACAAGATAACATTATCTGTACAAACCCTGGACTCTATCTAAACTACTATTTGAAATACGACGATATCCCGGAAAGGACCCACGCCGCATTACAATGAAGAGCTTAAACAAACTCCTAATTTACAGATACAATTGCCGTTACAGGACTCTATCCATAGATGGCAATATCTTTTAACGCGCACTCCGATAACCGAATCTTCTATTCATCTTCAAACATCTGCACCAGAAACGGTTTTATCTTCTCTGAACCTAGAATCGGCTATCGGCGGCCATTATCCGATTCAATCCTTAGCCGACTGGCATCACAGCCGATTGCTTCTCAGCCGATGCAGCCTCTGTTTCTCCGTCAAACCAGCCGATCCGATTCTGCTTCACCTTTGCTAGGACTTAGGGATTCAATTACCAAATTTAGGTGTTCACACATGCCCCAAGTCCATGATACGAAGTGTTTATGGATTTGTTGCTTGTTCAAATTCCTGCTTTTTTCTGACCTAAACCGCTTCGGCTGCCTGAGTGTCCTTTAAATAGCCCTTCGCTTCGACCGAAACTATTATGCTTTCAAAACCCACTCAAACACTTCGCAGACAATCTTTCGCTTCCTCTCTCCTCTCCGGCGATTCACCGGCGTCCTTCATCAGATTCCAGCGCCCTTCACAGATCAGGACCCATTCTCATCTTCGACAGCACCGATGGCTTCAAACATCGCCGCCGCGTTGAGCGCCTCCGTCGCACTGGCCACCGCCGCCGCACCAGCCGTCGCCGCCGCACCGGCCGCCGCCGTCGTCGATTTCCCTGAGGTACACCCATCAGTCCAGAACTCCTTTTCTTCGGATTTACTTCTCCAGCCATGCTTCCAGTATTGTTGCATTCATCCTACTTTTAGCCATTCTTGATTAGTACTTCTTCTTCTTTCAAACTGTAGCATTTAGCCATTCTTGATTAGCGTTTTTTCCTCTTTCAAACTGTAGCACCTATCAATCAAGTGGTCATCCCCAGTTTGACCCAAGAAAAGAGGTATTTTCTCGGCCCCATCGGCAACGCTGACCCAGCCGATGTGATTATAGCCGAAGCCAACCGGATCCCTTACAACACCAACAAGCCATCCCTAGCCCACTGGAACGGGACCTTCAAGTCATGGCCGACCACCGACGCAGCCTGGGTTGAATGGTATAAGAGGGTGCGATCGGCCAAATACGCTCAGTGGGAGGAAACCAGGATTGCCCAGTGCTTGGCCCTGTCCGTCACCGGCATGGAGAAAGATGAGCCGCTTCTGTCGGCTGCAACATACTTCTGGAGTGACAGCTTCAACGCCTTCATATTCCGGTAAGGGCTGATGACAATCACATTAGCCGACCTGTACATGACGACTGGACTAGACATCCTAGCGTCGGCTAACCCCAGCAACCTGAACCGAAAGGGGCAACACCAATTCAAGACCAAAGCCATCGGCGGGTGGAGCGGCTTCATCGCTCAGAACATGAAGGACGGATCAGTCGGCCACAGGGAGCACGCCGCATTTCTGATGATGTGGCTTGAGAAATTCTTATTCTGTGGATCGAGCTGGGGAACAACCGCCAACTACCAGGTCGTGGCCGAACTCCTTGCCAATAGGGGCAAGCTTGCGCTGGGGAAATACCTCCTCGGCTACTTATATCAGATGCCGCATCAGGCCGCCGCAAAGATAGTCGCCAACGCCCCAATCAACACCGGCGGCCCCTGGTGGTTCTTACAGATCTGGCTGGTGCTGACGACCCAGAAAATAGTCGGTTGGCTCCCTCTGACAGAGGCTGTTTTCCCAAGACTGGAGCCGATCGAAGATGAAGACGGCAACCAGATCACCACCACCAGAAGCATGAGCTATGGAGAAGCAGCGATTGCTCATGTGGGCTCAAGGCAATCGGCCGACCTGCTGGCCGAATGGTTCATCGCCCTATACGACGGGCTATCACGCGAGAACCGTGTCTGGTACTTTTACCGGGATCGGTCACTGTTTGAGTTGCCGGCCGATTTTAATTGGGAAGACATCAACTCAGCAGACAACCCACAGTGCAGGGAGTTGTTCATCGTCGCTCTGTCCCCTTGCATCCTGTCGACCGGGGTCCACCAGGGCCGATCAGTGGCCAAAAGCTATGAATTTTATTACCCGGTGTCGGCGGCGAGACCGTTTGGTCTTGGGGAACTACCCATCGGCTTCTATTATGCCGACAAGATTGAAACGAGGGGAGTGGTGAGCCAAGATTTGATAATGCATCGGCTGCTGAACTTAGCCGACCCTCCCCTCGGCAGCATCGGCGAGATGACCCTGGCGCTCAAGAAGAGCGCGGCCTACGATTAATGGTGGGCCGAAATCAAACGACACGTCTTCCACCAGCGGTCATCTTAATACGTCGATCTGCTTCTGCCCAAAGAAATCCCTTCGATAAGCTTTAAATTCCAAATGATTTTTCTCTTCTTATCATCGGCCGATGTAGCCGATTAACATTTGCCCGCTGACTTGCAGGAGGCCGAGACGGAGCGGCCGACGGTAAGCGACTCCGAGATCCCCATCGAATACCGTCTAGGTGTTCTTGATGGGGGCGGCCTTGCTCCGTCGACGATCGGCTGGAACGCGCCGTGGCTGGCCTCCCTTCTGCGTGGATAGGTGCGTGAGCCGATCGCTCACAAGAAAAGGGCTGCACCTCTCGTACAGCCATCGGCCGCACCTGCCCCCAAGAGGCTGAAGGAGAAGAAGCCGGCCGCGCCAGCCGATAGCCTTCCCCCCTTGGACCCGAGCGTCGCGCAATTCCTTGATGCTGTCGCCAGCGAGGAGATTCCGGCGGCTGTCGGAGCGGCGGCTGAACCTGAGAGCTCTAACCACGAATCCATTAATGCTCCAAGTCCTCCCGCGAAAAATCGGCCGGTAAGCCTTCATCTCATCAAATTCGGCCTTATGATGACATCACTTGCAACTAACCAAACAATTCTTCTCAGGTCAAGAAATTGGCTGGCCGCACTCCACGTCACGTGCCATCGGTAACCGTCTGTTGCAACTTGATTTGTAGAACTTAGCCGACTTGACCGCTAACCCTTTCTTTTGCAGCCCCCACGATCTCCGCGGCTGCCCCCCGGGCGTCCAGCGAGCACGTTGTGACTGCCGCGGGCGATGGCAATGGCGCCGATGAAGAGGCCCCGATGGCTGCAGGCGGCGCACCAGCCGAGCCAGCCGCTCCGACTCCGGTGCCTACGGTAAGCCGATTGAATTCTATGATCGGCTCTGCCAAATCAACATTCTCTAATCATCTTTCTCTTTGCAGAACATAGCCGACCTCCTCAACTTCGACTTGTCGGAGTTTGAGGAGTCCGGCGAGATCGGCGAGGAGGCGTTAGTGATGCCGGCCGAGGACCTGAGGGCCACCCAAGCTGACATCGGCAACCGGCTGGAGGCCTCGCTGGATGCGCTGGTGGTCGACAGCGGCTCAATCCGCGCGCGCTTCAAGGAAATCCAAGGCCAGCTGCCGAAAGCTCTAGCCGATGCCATCGTGCCGGCCACCTTCTTGGAAGCCCACCAACTCAAATATGAGTGGGCACGGCAGCGGATAGCTGACCGTTGTGAGAACCAGATGCAGTCGGTGCGAGAACCAGATGTTCTCTTTGCAGAACATAGCCAACCTCCTCAACTTTGACTTGTCGGAGTTCGAGGAGTCCGGCGAGATCGGCGAGGAGGCATTAGTGATGCCGGCCGAGGACCTGAGGGCCACCCTAGCTGACATCGACAACCGGCTGGAGGTCTCGCTGGATGCGCTGGTGGTCGACAGCAGCTCAATCCGTGCGCGCTTCAAGGAAATCCAAGGCCAGCTGTCGAAAGCTCTAGCCGACGCCATCGTGCCGGCCACCTTCTTGGAAGCCCACCAACTCATATATGAGCGGGCACGGCAGCGGATAGCTGACCGTTGTGAGAACCAGATGCGCTCGGCCACCCTCCAATCGACCAAGGAAGCCATTGAGAGCCAGAAGGCCGCCTTCGACTGCCTGAAAACTAAGCCGGCGGCCAAGCTTGAGCAGCTCCTCTCACTCCAAGATCAGCTGATGGCCAATCTCGTTCAAGTCACGAATGAGATCGACGTCCACAAGGAGTACATGACCGGGCTGCCAGCCGAGACGATGCTCAACGCAAAAGTATCAAGGCGGCCGTGGGGCATCTTCGGGATCTGGTGAAAGGCATCCGGCCGGTGGCTGGGTCTGAGGCCAACGACGTCAAGGCCATCGAGGAAGTGGATCAGATTAGGCGGACGGCGCTGTCGGCCATAGCCGATTTCATGAAACAATGAATTTGTAATATTTTAGCATTCTGAAATCGGCTACGGCTTGATGTGATATATTCGCCAAACTTTTGTAATGAACTTTAATTCTGATCAACTACTCAAACTTTTGTAATCGGCTCTGGATCTTGTGTAATATAGCTTGCTAGTTTTGTGCAACTGTTCTTGTGGATGAGATCGGCCCCGGCCGCATGTACCATCTTGGTATGACCGTTATCTCTGAATTGCTTACGCTGAAATCGGCCCTAGCCGCCCGTGTCGCATCACGTTTGCTGATTCCGAAACCGCACCACAACCGTCGATCTCAACACTTGAATTACGGCCGTCAATCCCAATCACTTAAAATGCTTTTATATTAACTGTCGATTGCGAAGCTTAAAAAATTAGAATCTCCTGAGACCCAATTTTGTAATTGGCTCATGAGTGTATATGCCCCCCAAATTTTGTTGATAGCTTTGGTGTCGACAAAATTGTGAATCCGAGCCGTGTGTACCTCATTGCCGTCGCTATCGGCCAATCGTTAGCCGATCGTAGAAAACTCAGGGAAAAATGTTGCATAAAAATGCCTAAAGGCGATGCCTTATTGAAAACAAGACATCGGATGTCATAAATCGGCTAAGCAACCAGAGCCAACTCATGAGTTGATCCATACGCTTGGGTAGTATTTCTTTAGGTATTTTCCATTAAGAGCCCTTCCAAATACTTCTCCGTCCAGCCCTTCTAGCATGTAAGCTCCTTTAGAGACGCATTTCTGGATCTTGAAAGGCCCTTCCCAATTTGGTGACCACTTGCCAAATTTGTTATCCCTAGATTCGATCGGCAGTATCAATTTCCAAACGAGTTCGCCTTCCTCGAAAGATTTAGGCACCACTTTTTTATTATAATGTCTGGCTACTCGTTCTTTATCCCTTGTAACTTTTTCCAAGGCACTCATCCTAGATAAAACTAGGTCTTCTGATTCGTCCACCATCAAGTGATAATACTCGTCGGCTGTGAGCTGATCCTGTAGCTGAATGCGCCTTGAGCCGACGATGCTTTCCCATGGTAGCACCGCCTCATGCTCGTAGACCAGCTTGTACGGAGGGACTTGAATTGATCCGTGGCATGCCATCCGATACGCCCACAGTGATTCGGCTAATCGGTTGTGCCATTGTTTGGGGTACTCAGAGATCTTTCTTTTAATCAATTTAATCAAACTTTTATTTGAAGCTTCAGCTTGCCCGTTGGCCTGTGCGTAGTACGGCGAAGAATTAAGTAGCTTGATCCCCATGCCGTCGGCAAACTGAACAAACTCATCCGATACGAAGATAGATCCCTGGTCTGTTGTTATTGTTTGTGGGACACCAAATCGGTAGATAACATGTTCTTTGACAAACTCGATTGCATCCTAAGAATCCACTTTTTTCAGAGGAACTGGCTCCACCCATTTTGTGAAATAATATGTCTCCACGAGAATGAATTTATGCCTTTTGCTTGAGGGTGGATTGATCTGGCCGATCATATCAATGCCCCATCCTCTGAATGGCCAATGCTTGATAATTGGTTCATAGCCGAAGCTGGTGCTCGTCGTATGGTGCCAAATTTCTGACAATCCTGGAAACCCTTGTAATATTTGAAACAATCTTCCAGCATAGTCGGCTAGAAATATGCTGCTCGGCGAAGCAGCCACTTCATTTCGTGGGCCGATTGATGCGTGCCACAGATCCCTTCATGCACTTCTCTGATGACCACTTTGGCCCGATCGGCTACCAAACAATTGAGCAGCACACCATCAATCGTCCGATAGTACAGATCTTCATCGAGCAGAATATATCTTAACGCCTCGTACCGTAGCTTCCTTGTAGCCGATTGAGAGGGGTTTTTGAGATAGCTGTAAACTTCGAACCTCCAATCATTGGCTGTAATGGCGGCGACCTCTATGTCGATCTCTTTCAACATCGGCCTAAAGCCCGATGCCCCTTGAGCTAAATCATTGGCTTCTCTGTTCTGCTCTCTCGGGATATTTTCAAAGTAACTAGCTGAAAACCATCCATTAATTCCTGGCATTGCTGATAATAGACCATCAGCGCATCATTTTTGCATTCGTATTCTCCTGATAATTGGCTGATGACCAACAATGAATCTCCCATTATTTCAATGGCGTCGGCTTCAACTTCCTTGAGTAGATGTAATCCTTTAAGGACGGCTTCGTATTCGGCTTGGTTGTTCGTAGCGTGGGGGTTGATAGCGAAAGCAAATTCGAAACTTGCCCCCTAGGTGAAATGATGACCAAGCTGATACCACAGCCTTGGTGCAAACCGAGCCATCAAGTGTCAAAGTCCAAGGCATAATTTCCACTGAGCCGATCGAATCATTTCTGTGCTCCACAATGAAATCGGCTAGGGCTTGTCCTTTGACTGCCCTGGGTGCCTGATACCACAAATCAAATTCTGTTAGCGCAAAAATCCACTTCCCAATTCTTCCTTTTAACACTGGAGCCGGTAGCATGTACTTAACTACATCGGCTTTGCAGATTATTGTGCACTCGTTGGATAGCAGATAATGCCTTAACTTCGTACATGAAAAATAGAGGCATAGGCATAGCTTCTCCACAGGCGAATACCTTGTTTCTGCGTCTAGTAACCGTCGGCTGAGATAGAAGATGGCTTTTTATTTGCCCTCAACCTCTTGGATTAAAACGGAGCCGATTGACTTGTCGTCGGCTGATAGATACAGCTTAAACGGTATCCCTTTTTGTGGAGGCATTAAAACTGGAGGGGAACTCAGATAATCTTTGATGTTGTCTAAAGCCTTTTGCTACTCTACCCCCCATGTCAATGCTTGATCGGCTTTCAGCCGAAGTAGTGGTGTGAACGGATGCATCTTTTCTGAGAGATTGGCTATGAATCGCCTGATAAAATTGATTTTGCCAATCAACGATTTGTTTCTTGTCCTTCGGAGACTGAATTGTCTTGATAGCATTGATACTCCTTGGGGTAACCTCAATTCCTCTTTCATGAACAAGAAATCCAAGGAACTGCCCGGCCGACACGCCGAACACGCACTTAAGTGGATTCATCTTAAGGCCATATTTCCTCGTCCGTTCCAACACTTGTCTCAGATCGGCTATATGGCCCTCTATCTCTCTAGACTTGACAACCACGTCATCAATGTAGATCTCTACTAGTAAGCCAATCATGTCATGAAAAATGTAGTTCATGGCCCGCTGATATGTTGCCCCAGCATTCTTCAAGCCAAACGTCATTACCACCCATTTGTATAAGCCGATTGCGCCAGGACACCAAAAGGCAGTCTTGTGGATGTCTTCGTCGGCCATAAATATCTGATTATAACTTGCAGCATCAACAAGCAAATAATTTATCTGATTATTGTGAAAAACTAATAATTTTGTGGCCCGAAGCAGCATCGACAAGCAAATCGGCTATCGGCATTGGGTATTCGTCCTTAGGGGTGGCCTTGTTTAGATCTCTGAAATCGATGCACACCCTAAGTTTACCATTTTTCTTCAACATTGGGACAATGTTTGAGACCTACTTGGCGTATCGGCAAGGCCGAATGAATCCCGCATCGTATAGCCGAGTGATTTCGGCTTTGATTGCATCGTACATATCGGCCTTAAACCTCCTGGGAGGCTGTTTGAATGGCCGATAGCCTGCCTTAATCGGCAGCTGATGGACCACAATTGATCGGCTAAGACCGGGCATCTCGAAGTACTCCCAAGCAAAACAATCTTTATATTCTTTTAACAAATCAATAAGCTGGGATCTACAATGAGGATATAGATTTTTGCTAATATACGTCGGCCTCGGCTTGTCACCAGAGCCGATGTCAATTTCTTCTAGTTCATCAACCGATGTGAAACCTTGCCCGAGTGCCATCGTCTTCGTCTGCGGTGTCCACGCCGAAGACGCTTGAGCCCTCCACCATGTCTTGTTCAAAGCAGCAGCCGCGGCTCGTCATCTCCAACCGGTTGTATTGTGGAATTGGACACATTTAGAAAATCGGCTTGCCAGATTTTCCCAGACAAAACAATCGATGCCTTCGATTTCCCAAAGCGGCAAATCGGCACTGACGACGCTACCTGACCTGTCGGCTAGTACGATCTCAACCTTGTCGCCGTCCCATTGGATGATGCTCTGATGCATTGTAGAAGGAACGCAGCAATTAGCGTGTATCCAGTCCCTTCCAAGCAGCAGGCTGTAAGACCCCTTCTCGTCGATGACAAAGAATGTTGTGGGCACGGTCTTATTGCCGATAGTCAATTCGACATTGAGGATGCCCTTCGTTTCTGATGGGTTGCCGCCGAAGTCTTTGAGCACCATATTGGTCTTTATCAAGTCTTTGGCTCCTTTGCCTAGTTTTCTAAATGTTGTGTAAGGCATGAGGTTGAGCAGCCCCTCATCGACTAGCATCTTGGAGATCGGCTTGCCATTGACGAATCCTTTAACATACAACGGCTTTAGGTGCCGATTTTCGGTTCCCTCGGGTTTGTCGAAAATTGCTTGGTCTGGTGAGATTGCTAGATTCACCAAGTCATCTTCAATGGTTTCTACATCGGCTTCAGGAGCACTAAATTCGGCTGGTAGTACGAACACCATGTTGACCGATGCAGAAACTTTGCCTTTCCCTTTGGCTGCCCTCCTGGCTTGATCGGCTGAGCTTTCCTGGGTTTGCTATTCGTCGGCTGCGGTGGTTTTCTTCTTAGGAACCCATCGCCTTTTGATCTTGCCTAGCCGACAGCGCTGATCTTCGATCATATGCCGAACTTCATCTTCTCTCCCTTCACGCTTGAGTCGTTGAATTCTTCTTTTCTGCGTCTTTGTGAAGAGATCGGATGGGCACCATTGGGGATTGGCTGATTCCTCGTCGTCGACCTCTTCGTCATCGCGGTTGTTGTTGTTGCGGTCTTCATCAACGAAGAAGTCTTGATGGATCGGGCAGAGCCGATCATGGACGGACCGCCGCCTCTGGTTTAGCTGCATGGCTCTTGGGATGAACCGGGTTGGGCTTTCAGCTGATGAGTTCCTGCGCTCGTCGTCACGGCGATCGTTGCACGCTGGGCAGTCGTCCAGTGTTGGCAGTCTCATGCTGGATTCCTAGCAATACCTGAAAAAATCACAATGCCAATGTGGATCGGCACTGTTGCAGTTTACCTCGTATCGGCGGCTTTGGGTTTCCGGCTCACGCCGATGGGGTGCTTCGTCATGAGCTGCTTCCCGCCGAAAGCGGTGCTTAGGACGGTGTCGGCTGTCTTCATAGATCGGCTGTCGATCAGCCGATTTGATGACGGGGCGCACCATGTTGATTGGTGCGGCGTGATGTCCAGTCGGCTCGCCTTCTGCTCTGGCTCCGATTGAAGCGTTGGCTAAGCCATGCGCCATTCTGTTCTGTCGATTAGCTTGCCTAGGGCCGGCTTGAACTGTGTTGACCGGGAAAGGGTTGCCGTCTACCTTCATCGGCCGACTTGAATCGGCAAACTTTAATTTCCTGATCTCAATTGCCAACTGGATTTGCTGCCTAAAGACTTTGCAATCGTTAGTGGCATGGGATATGGAGTTGTGCCACTTGCAATATTTCTTCTTCTTTAATTCCTCAGCTGACGGGATCACGTGATTTTCAGGGAGCTGAATCTATTTCTCCTTGAGCAGCAAGTCAAAAATCCTGTCGGCCTTGGTGATGTCGAAGTCATATCTCTCTTCCTTGGCCGTCTTCAGCAGCCATTGGCAGACGATGGCATTTTTGTTCTTGGCCCATTCGGCTGCTGCCACTTCTGCGTCATCGTCGTCGGAATCATAGTCTGATTCGACGACGACCTGAGTTATGTTTTTGACGGCCTTCCTGGTGTCTTGGAATCGCTGCTCGTGGGTCGTCACCTTCTGCGCCAAGTGGGCTAGGCTATCAAAGTCGTGCATAGAGAATCGCTCTTGGATCGGCATGATCAAGCCATGAAAGGCCAAATAGCCTAGCTGGGCGTCTGATAGCACCAAGCTGTAGCATCAGTTCCTCATCTCACTAAAGCATTGGATGTATTCTTGAACTGATTCGTTGTGTTTTTGCCTGATGCTGGTGAGGTCCGACAACATCATCTCATGATTGCCGGAGTAAAAGTAGCTGTGAAATTGCTTTTCGAGATCGGCCCAGCTCTGTATTGAGTTGTAAGGCAATGAGGAGAACCAGGTAAAAGCCGATCCCGAAAGAGACAGAGGGAACAACCGAACTCTCAAGGCATCTGTAGCCGATGCTTCGCCGCACTATGCCAAGAATCGGCTAACATGCTCGTATGTTGATACGTTGTTTTGCCCCGAGAACTTCGAAAAATCTAGGATCTTGTATCGGTTGGGCAGCGGAATCCGCTCGAAGTGCTCTGGATAGGGATATCGATACATGTTTCCTGAGTCTTTTGGCTTGAGGCCGAATTGATCGCGCATGACATATGCAATCAGGTCGGCCCAGGTCCGGTTGTCCTGCTGTATCGGCTCGTATGGATCATATGGTGCGGGTGCTTGCCGATACAGCAGTGGTGGCGTATGAGGCCTGTAGTGATGGTCTTGACAGCCTCCTTAATACTGGTAGTGATGATCAGTGGGAGGCGGCCGATGCGCCGGTGGTGGCGTTGGTGGTCCTGGGAACAGCTGTCGGCCACCGGCCTTGTACCGTCTGTCCAGGTCAATCTGGGGAATCGGCTCTGACTGCCGATTGTCGTTGAACATGTTAACAATCTGATCCTGGGGTAGCTGTTGCTGTCTGTTCAGCATAGTAATCACTGGCCTTGTAGCCAATTCAGTTGGATTTTGCTGGCCGAGGACCCCTCCTGGCGGCCCTGGTTGTGTTGGTGGTGGGATCGGCCGATTCTGGGTGACCAACGTCCTGTATCCAGGAAACTGGTCGTCTGTGAAGTACGTCGGCCCCCGTTGCAGCTGGTCGGCTATCTTGGCGTCGACCACGGTAACGATCATGTTGTTGAGAGTGTTGACCAGGAAGCTACTTTTGTTGACCAGCGCGTGATGAACGGCCGAATCAATTCAGTCTTGCAAGGTATGCAGGGCCGAATCGTCCTGTTCCTGAATTGGCTCCTTCATCTTCTGTTTGCCTTTTGACCCACCAGAGGAGGATGGCTTGAGCTCGTCCATGCTGAATTTATACTTTTGATGCACGGCCCCGGATCTTGTTTGGGTGAAAGATTGCAAGTAGTTGGCCTGGAGCTCTTCCACCATCATCTTGTAATCAGCTTGTTGCTCAGCCGATAACTGCTCCATCCTCACAGGCACGATTTTGTCCTGGGAAACATTGGGGCTCTTGGAGTCGACCATCTTGCCGGCTGAGTCAATGCGTCCCAACCGAGCCGACAGAGAAAGTCCCACCGGGCGTGCCAAGAAGCGTGTTGACGAGAAATTTCTCTCACGCGCTGGCCTGAGAGATCTTCTTAACTCCAGTGCAGGTCCTTCTCGGCTGCCTGTGGTGTGCAGGGCGTGCTAGTTGGTTTGATCAGTTAACCAACAAGAAAAACAAAAAGATATGCTATCCTAAAATATATTTAAGCCAAACGACTGGAATGGATCGGCGATACCGAGACAGCATTAGCCGCTTAGCCCAAATACGGTAAAGAATAATAAATATATGTATCGATAACCTAGTCGATACTGAAAAGCTAATAATGGATTGGCTAGTACTCCGATGATTCTTATGAAAAGATACCATCCTTGAACCGGATGCTTAGCCCGGAAATCAGTCGTCGGATGTCGATGGCGGGCCGATTTTGGCTCATGACGTCCGACAAGAACGAGATCTTAACATAAGGCAGTCCTAATACAAATCTAATAACAAATGTACTAAAAGAAATATATCAGGGCAGATAAGGCCGGCTGAAACCCCAACACTGTCTCTAAACATATAAATCTAGTCGAACAGATCACTGGATGTCCTAAAAACGACTTAATAGTTCAATGTTGACGCAGCATTAAGTATAAAAGAACAACATGATCTGTTGTAGCTGATTTATACCGCTCGAGACGGTGGATACCGCATATAAAGCAGCCAACCTTTAGATCTAGCCTCATTAGCTATGGGTTCTTGATAGAACTGGCCAATGGCAGGATAGATCTAAACATTGCTCTAGTTTATATGCGATATATGGTGCCTGAATCTAATGTGTCATTACGATGGAAGCACTAGAATCAGCAGAACATACCACTAATGACAAGCATTTACCAGGATTTGGGGATCGAAACGATGCAGCCCGTAGCCAAATCAATTGCTCGTCTAAAGAAAAAGGCTGGCGATGCGCCGAAGGTTATTTGATTGATTGTGCTGAATGTCTTTTACAGGAGGTCTCGGGTCCTATTTATACCCAAGATAACATTATCTGTACAAACCTTGGACTCTATCTAAACTACTATTTAAAATACAACGATATCTCGGAAAGGACCCACGCTGCATTACAATGAACAACTTAAACAAACTCCTAATTTGCAGATACAATTGCCGTTACAGGACTCTATCCATAGATGGCAATATCTTTTAACGCGTACTCGATAACCGAATCTTCTATTCATCTTCAAACATTTGCACCGTAAACGGTTTTATCTTCTTCGAACCTAGAATCGGCTATCGGCCACCCTTATCCGATTCAATCCTTAGCCGACTCGCATCGCAGCCAATTGCTTCTCAGCCGATGCGGCCTCTATTTCTCTGTCAAACCAGCCGATCCGATTCTGCTTCACCTTTGCCAGGACTTAGGGATTCAATTACCAAATTTAGGTGTTAACACATTAACAAAATTATCAAATCAAAAATCTTGTCGCCGTTGGCTAGGCTGAGCTGATGTAGAAAATTAGGGGAAAACATGGCGTAAAAAACTTCCTAAAGGCGATGCTTGTGTCCCACAACGCATCGGCTAACACGAATCAGCACAACAAAAGCCAAATCATGAATTGATCCAAACACTTGGGTAAAATTTCTTCAAATACTTGTCGTTTAGAGCCCTTCCAAATACTTCTCCATCCAATCCTTCTAGCATATAGGCCCCTTTAGAGACACATTTGTGGATCTTAAAAGTCCCTTCCCAATTCGGTGACCACTTGCCAAACTTATTATCCCTTGATCCGATCGGCAATATTAATTTCCAAACAAGCTCGCCCTCTTCAAACGACTTAGGCACAACTTTCTTGTTATAGTGACGAGCTACTCGCTCCTTGTCCCTTGTCACCTTTTCTAAGGCCGTAATTCTTGATGAAACCAAGTCTTCTGATTCATCCACCATCAAGTTGTAATAATCGTCGGTTGTAAGCTAATCTTGTAACTGAATCCTTCTGGAGCCGATGATTGTTTCCCATGGCAGTACTGCTTCATGTCCATAGACCAGTTTATATGGAGGCACTTGGATAGATCCGTGGCAAGCCATCCAATAGGCCCAAAGTGACTCGGCTAATATGTTGTGCCATTGCTTGGGATATTCAGCGATCTTTCTCCTTATCAGCTTGATTAGACTTTTATTCAAGGCCTCTGCTTGCCCGTTAGCTTGAGCATAATACGGCGAAGAGTTGAGCAACCTGGATCCCCATGCCGTCGGCAAACTGAACGAACTCATTCGATATGAAAATAGATCCCTGATCCGTAGTTATAGTTTGAGGGATGCCGAATCTGTATATGATGTGTTCCTTAACAAACTCAATTGCGTCCCTAGAATCGACCTTCTTCAAAGGAATTGCTTCCACCCACTTGGTAAAATAATCTGTTGCCACCAATATGAACTTGTGTCCTTTACTCGAGGGTGGATTGATTTGGCCGATCATGTTGCTTCCCCAACCTCTGAATGGCCAAGGCTTGATAATTTGGTTCATAGCCGATGTTGGTGCTCTCTACATAGCTCCAAACTTCTAGCAATCCTGGCAGCCTTTGTAGTACTTGAAACAATCTTCCAGCATCGTCGGCCAAAAATATCCTGCTCTTCGAACTAGCCACTTCATTTTGTGAGCTGACTGATGCGTGCCACAAATTCCCTCATGCACTTCTTTGATAGCCACCTCGGCTTGATTGGTACTGAGGCATTTAAGCAACACGCCTTGTAGCGCAATACATATCTTCGTCGAGCAAGACATATCTCAAAGCCTTGTAGCGCAATTTCCTTTTAGCCGACTAGGAAGGGTTTTGTAAGTAGTTGTAGACATCAAATCTCCAGTCATCGGCTGTCATGGTGGCGATCTCTATTTCAATATCTTTCATCATCGGCCTATAACCTGATGCCCCCTGAGCTAAATAATTGTCTTCTACATTCTGTTCTCTGGGGATGTGCTTCAAAGTCACTAGCCGAAAGTTGTCCATCAATTCTCGGCATTTTTGATAGTAGATCATCAGTATGTCGTTCTTGCATTCAAACTCTCCTAACAGCTGGCCGATGACCAACAGTGAATCTCCCATTATTCCGATGGCGTCGGCTTCAACCTCTTTGAGTAGTTGTGTCCTTTGAGTACGACTTCATACTCGGCTTGGTTGTTCGTGGCATGGGGCGTGATTGAAAAAGCAAACTCAAAGCTTGCCCCCCTGGGAGAAATTATTACCAACCCAATTCCACAACCATTGTTGCAAACCGAGCCATCGAAAGTTAGAGTCCAAGGCATAATTTCAACCGAGCCGATTGAGTCATCTCTGTGTTCCACTATAAAATCGGCTATAGCTTGTCCTTTAACTGCCCTGGGCGCCTGGTATCTTAAATCAAACTCCGTCAAGGCAAAATCCATTTCTCAACTCGTCCTTTTAGCACTGGAGCCGATAGCATATATTTTACTACATCGGCTCTGCATACCACGGAGCACTCATTGGAGAACAAGTAATGCCTCAACTTTGTCCTTGAAAAATACAGGCAAAGACACAATTTCTCCATGGGTGAATACCTTATTTCTGCATCCAGAAGCCGTCGACTGAGATAAAAGATGACATTTTCCTTCCCTTCGATCTCCTGAATCAAAACCGAGCCAATGGACTTTTCGTCGGCTAACAGATATAGCTTAAATGGTATCCCTTTCTGTGGAGAAATCAAAACTGGAGGTGAGCTTAAGTAATCCTTGATATTGTCCAACGCTTTTTGCTGCTCTGCCCCCCAAGTGAATGCTTGATCGGCTTTCAACCGAAGCAATGGTGTGAACGGCTCCATCTTTTCTAAAAGATTGGCGATGAATCGTCTAATGAAGTTGATTTTGCCAATCAAAGATTGCAATTGCTTCTTGTCCCTTGGAGGCTGAATTGTCTTGATATCATTGATGCTCCTTGGTGTAACCTCTATTCCTCTCTCATGAACAAGAAACCCTAAGAATTGCCCAGCCGACACGCCGAACACACACTTTAGTGGGTTCATTTTTAGGTTGTACTTCCTCGTTCTCTCCAAAACCTGTCTCAGATCGGCTATGTGGTCTTCTATTTCCCTGGATTTGACGACAACGTCATCAATGTAGATCTCCACTAGAGAGTCGATCATATCATGAAAAATATAGTTCATGGCCCTTTGATAAGTTGCTCCAACATTCTTCAGGCCAAATGTCATGACAACCCATTCATATAAGCCGATTGCTCCTGGGCATCTGAAAGCAGTCTTGTGGATATCTTCTTCGGCCATGAAAATCTGATTGTAACCTGCATTGCCATCCATAAAGCTTATGATTTTGTGGCCGGAAGCAGCATCCACGAGCAAATCGGCTATGGGCATGGGGTATTCGTCCTTAGGGGTAGCTTTGTTTAGGTCCCTGAAATCAATACAAACCCTAAGTTTGTCATTTTTCTTCATTACTGGAACTATGTTTGAAACCCACTCTGCATATCGGTAGGGCCGAATAAATCCAACATCGTATAGCCGATTGATTTCTGCTTTAATCGCATCATACATATCGGCTTTAAACCTCCTGGGAGGCTGTTTGTACTGCCGATATCCAGGCTTTATAGGCAGCCGATGCACAATGATAGATGGGCTAAGACCAGGCATCTCGAAATATTCCCAAGCAAAACAATCTTTATATTCCTTTAATAAATCAATAAGCTTGGATCTAAAACGAGAAGACAAATTTTTGCTAATATATGTCGGCCTAGGCCTATCTCCTTGACCTATATCAATCTCTTCTAACTCGTCGGCCGACGTAGAACCCTGCCCAAGTTTGCGGTCATTGTTGTCCATGGTGTCCTCGCTGTAGACGCTCGAGCTCTCCACGACGCCTTCAAAGTAGTAATTGAGGCTCTTCGTCTCCAATAGGCTGTATAGCAGAATCGGGCACCTTTAGAAAATCGGCTTGCCAGATTTTGCCGGACAGACAATCAATACCGTCGATTTCCCAAAGTGGCAAATCGGCACTAGCGACGTTCACTGACCTGTCGGCTGGCACGATCTCAACCTTGTCGCCTTGCCATTGGATCAAACTTTGATGCATTGTGGAAGGGACGCAGCAGTTTGCATGAATCCAGTCCCTTCCAAGTAGTAGGCTGTACGATCCCTTCCCGTCGATGACGAAAAATGTCGTGGGCACGGTCTTGTTGCCGACGGTCAGCTCCACATTCAAAACACCCTTGGCTTCCGATGGATTGCCGCCAAAGTCTTTGAGAACCATGTTTGTCTTGATTAGATCTTCAGCTCCTTTGCCTAGATTCCTGAAGGTGGCATAGGGCATCAAGTTGACTACGGCCCCTCCATCGACCAGCATCTTCGACATCGGCTTTCCATTAACGAATCCTTTCACGTGAAGTGGCTTGAGGTGCCGATTCTCAGTCCCCTCCGGCTTTTTGAAAATAGCTTGCTCTGGGGACAGAGCTAGTCTTGCGATGGCATCCTCCACGTTGTCTACATCGGCTTATGTAGCACCGAATTTGGCTGGTAGTATGAAGACCATTTGGATGCAGTAGCTTTTCCCTTTCCTTTTGCCGCCATCCTAGCTTGGTCGGCTGGGCTTTCGTCGGCTGGGCTTCTGTCGGTTGGGGCCGCTTGTTTCTTGGTGCGCCATCACTTTGTGCCCTGCCAACGTTGTTGCTGTTGGATTATCCGCCGTACTTCTTCCTCCTTCCCCTCGCTCTTGAGCCACTGGATGCTTCTCTTTTGTGTTTTGGTAAAGAGGTTCGAAGGGCACATTGGGGGTTGGCCAATTGCTTGTCGTCGACCACTTCTTCGTCGTATTCGTCTTCATCTTTATCCTCGAAGAAGTCCTGGTGGATCGGCCCGAGCCGATCATGCACTAGCAGCCGCCTCTGATTGTGTTGCATGGCCCTAGGGACGAATTGGGTGGAACTTTGCATTGGTGGGTCCCTTATTCATCCTCACGATACTCGCTGCAGGCCGGGCAGTTGTTGATCGTCGACAGCTTCATCCCCGATTCCCACCAGAATTGGAAAAACTCGCAGCGCCAGTGCGGGTCGCAACCGCTGTGGTTCTTGACGAATTGGAGTCCCCTGACCTCAGGTTCCCTAACGTAAGGCTTGCCATGCTGGGCCTCCTCTTCTTCGCGAAAGTGTTGTTGAAAACGCTAGCCGAAAAACAAAAGCTTTTCTACCGCGCAAACCAGGAACACTTGCAAGTAAGGGCCGATAGATCGTTACCGATTGGAGTATGCAGCAAAAATAGCCAATCAGGACTATCCGATCTGGAACTGTGATGGCCGATGACAGTCGATTCACCAATCAGCCGATTCACCAAAGTCACAGCCGATCTGAGTCGTCCGACCATGTTCTCGTCGCCGATCTGCCGCAGTCGCCTCGCTCCAATTGCAGCCGATTCATAGCTGACCAACAGCGCTGCAACGTAGCAGCGCCTCTACCGGTATCCACACGTCCAGGGACAGAACACCGAACACCCGTGTGCTAGCACGCGATGCAAGGCTAGGGTTTGGCTCAATAGTGGGGAGGGTTTCCATGAAGATTGATCTCGCCGACTTCTATTATGCCAAATCAGATTGATTCGGTTTAATTCGATGCAGCAACTCTCCACCCCTTGCCCCTTCATATAGAGTTGGCCGGTTGAGCCTAGAGGCCTATCGGGACTCTACTTCGAATCGGATCCTATCCGAATCTCATAGAGTTGGCCGGTCGGACTTCGTAAGCCCATAGGACTCTATCTAATCGGATCCCTATCCGATTGAGCCATATCCGAGTCCAACTCGAATGCCTGTTCTTATCCCCTTAAGCGTGCGACCCTGTAGGTTCAGGTATACTTGGTTTCGGCTATAGTCTAACTTAGCCGACCGTTGGCTCGAGTCCAACTCAGCCGATCTGTCAACAGCGGCGCCTAGCAGCACATGTTGACACCATAGTATACAAGAATATAATATCAGCTCTGAACCTGTAATGTGTACACAAATCCCTTTGCCTCACGATACCAATTAAGCTATAGGCAAGATGTGTGTCATCCCTTGAATAGCTTAACTATTCACTCAAACCGTAATGGATTATCTGTCTATTGATTGACTCCTCAATCAACTTAGCATGGCCATGCATTTTGTAGACCCTCGTTTTTTAGGACGAGAATCATTCGTGTTCATAGTACCATTTCCCTGGATCGAGTAGTTTGATACCCACGAATACGGTACTATATTTATCAGGTGCAATGTGCACGAATAGTCTTACATCGAAATTATTACAATAATAGGCCCGAAGGCAATATCCAGTTCTTCCTTTCCACCATCTGAAGGTTTGTGTATATAGCAAGGGTGAGTACCCAACGTACTCAACAAGCCAACACGGAATGATGCAGATGATAGGGCCATTCAAAGGGAGGTTGTGGTTCATTTGCACAAAGCCAATTTTCGCAAATCATTTCACAAACCTAACATCTAGCCAGTCAAGTTTTAGTTTCAGAGTATATTAAATTGGTGATGGTTCTGTCTGCCATCAATTGTGATACCAAGGATGGTTTCCCGTCTCCGGATCATCAGGGTTTCCTGGGGAGTCTATCCCTTCTTGCAGCTCGAGAAGTTGAGTCCACCAGCACAAAAATCATTGTGCATACCAACCCATCATTTTAAAATTTATGAGTCTAGCCACGGGAGAAACTTGTCACGTCGCTCATTAACCGCGAGCACGGCTATTCGAATAGATTGATTTACTCACACTGCAGTGGATGTACACTTTACCCGTACTCCGCAACTGCTCATTGAATGAGCTTTCATCCCTCTATATGGGACGGTCATGGCAAAGCTTTTCGATAACCTCACTTTGGCAGTACCTGCTCCATGAACTTAAGTCCTCATGCACTCTAGCCGTCATTTCCTAGCAGTGAGAGGAGTTCTGGCGTTCCCGGGATAAGAGAGAACTCACTTAATCTTTAAGTCATTGTTAAGTTCAGTTTATTATTCACATAAAGGCCTTTGGTCTTATCACAATCACGGGCACACTACCATTGGTAGGCCCAGGACACTCTACCCATTGGTAGGTCCTTAACTCAACACCTACACCTGAACCAGTATGCAGGGATACTGCCTCCACTCGACTATCTACTCCGCTAGGTATATACCCATTCGAGAAGTACGGTTGTACTGGTTCTCTCTAAGTTGTAGTCTCATGGCTCGGTCCTTAATTGACCAGGGGCGGTTCTTGCCTTTCCTGGAATCCACCCAAATCCAACCATCCGCCCCAGTCTAAAAACATTGATTTTGTACTTTTCATTTCTTCCATCAAAACTATTTCCATCATGATCAAGGCAATGTGGCGCTCATGTCTCCACATGCCATATTTCAACTACCTTCCCTGAAGTAGTTGCCCAAGCATATAGCATTTTTTAAAAATATGAATATGCAAGATTCTAGTATAAGCATGGCTAAGAATTTTACCGAAGATATCCTCCGGTTGTATCACATTGAGGGTTACAAAGAATATTTCTAAGGGTAATCAATATCAAGGCATGGCTTATCAAGCATGGGTACTTTGTGTATAGCATGCAATCTTGAGTTTTAAATCAACATCATTTTGCAAAATAGGATCAATATGTTCAAAGGGGAGTGTTGACTTGCCTTGCTCGTGACCTTGTTAGCTTGAGTCTTCAACTTTCTCGACGGTTCCCTCGGACTCTATTGTACGTGCGAGAAATCCAATTTGAATTCGATTAGAATTCAAATAAAATCCAATAAGATCCAATAAAAGCCAAACGAATCGTGAAAACGACTCCTAATACTAGGCTATGACTCTACGCGAACCTAGGTTCGAGTTTCGGCGAAAACCTAGTTAGAGCGAAAGAGTTGCAATGATTTGAACTCTTGTATTGAACCCGATTTAATTAAATATGATGTGATATTTATTTTAATTTAATATGCTTACAGTTTGAGAAATATTGGGGTTGATGATTCAATTGGAAGTGGTTATCCTTCAATTTTATCAAAATATTCGTTGGGTTAATTGATTCCAAAAATAATTAATCCTAAAGCTTGACACTGCATTAAATAATTTTAGATTTTAATTTCCAAAAATCCATATGATAAAATTAGTGTTTAGTATCAATTTTAGGTGACAATTATATTCCCAATGTTTGGAACCATATTAGTTACTTTAGATTTTGGGGAAGCCTATGATAATGTTAAATAACAAGTCATGATAATATCTTAATTATAGCTATGTTAAATAATATTGGTGAATTTCCTAATAATTTAGAAGTTGTACTTAGGTCCTAAATTAATCTCATAATTACCCCCTAAATAATTATTTTTAGAAAATCAACCTTTATTCCAATTTCTCTAAATAACAAGTCATCATAATATCTTAATTATAGCTATTTTAAATAATATTGGTGAATTTCCTAATAATTTAGAGTTTACATAAAAGTTGTACTTAGGTCCCAAATTAATCTCATAATTACCCCTAAATAATTATTTTGAAAATCAACCTTTATTCCAATTTCTCTAAATATATATATTTCCCTAAATAATTTATTTCAGAAAAACCAATTCTCATTACTCTATATTTTCCTAAATACTTTCTTATATATATATATTCCTTTTTATTTCTTTTCCTTTTATTCTTTTCCATTCCTTTCTTTCTTTTTTTGTTTTCTCCTTTTTTCCTTCCCCGCTCTGCTTCCCTCTTCTTCCTTCCGGCCGGCGCCGCGGGGAAAGCGGCGGCGGCGAGGATGGCCGGTCCTAGGGGGCGGGGTCCTATCTCCATCTACGAGTTACGAGGGTCCCGATTCAAGGCTTGGGCGGGTTGGAGAGGTGGCGAAATGAGCCGGCGACGACGAGCTCCCGGCGGCGGCGCTTCGGCAATGGCATGGCCAAGGTAGCGGGTGTGGGAGCAACTACGGGGTGTGGAGAAGCTAACTAAAGCATCGGTTTGCTGGAGAAGTCCCGTAGCGGCCTAGCGACGTGCACGGCGGTGGCCAAAATAGAGGGGCTTGGCGCCGCTCGTCGCCAGCGAGTTTCGACGGCGCATTGGCTCAGGAATCATGGGGGAAACGAAGCCTAGAGCACGTAAGTTGTGGACGTACCTTCAATTTGGGAAGAACTTGACCGAGGGCGACGAATTTGGGATTTTTGCTTCGGGGGGCCGGCACTAGGGTTCTTCGGTTCTTAATCAAATTGGGACGGCTCAGTGCGCAATAGGTGGGGGAAATTTGGGGGAATTGAAGAGGAGTGACTCACGAAGAAATTTTGTATAGGGAACTTGATCTGCCTTGGCCTTTTTATAGGCGTTCCATGCCGGTTTTAGCTCGGGCGAGGCCGGCGGCCATGGCGCGCGTGCATGGGGGCACGGCGACATGCGGCGAGCGTCGAGGAGGGGGCCTAGGGTGAGAAGCGACGTGTGGCAGCGCTCGGGAGGGGGCCGGGCGAGACGCGTGGGTGCGAGGGGCGGCGGGGCCGGGCGCGGCGCGGGCGCGGGCGTGGTCGACGCACGGCGCGACGTGGAATAGTGCGAGCGACATGACGGCGCATTACGGCGCGGCATGGGCATGGTACGATGGCGTGGGACGCGGTGCTGCGGGCGCGATGTGCGGCGCGCGTGGCGAGGCGGTCCGGGGTCCTGGGTACGGCATCGAACAGGTGGCGCGCAATGAATAGTGGACTTTTGCAATTTCCCCAATTAAATATCCTATTTTCCCAATTATTTTTCCTTTCACCTCCAAAATTTAAAATAAATTATAGCGTACCTAAAATTAGTTTGTAAAATATGTTTTCACCCCTTTTCATCCACTTTTATTATTTATATATGTTTATATATATATATCACATGTACATTTTCCTTCTTAATTATGTTTAGAAATTCTTGGTATTTTATCCTAATATTTTGATATTATTCCCAAAAGCAAGTTTTATTAGATCATAGCTCTCCCTAATTTATTTTCTTAGAATTTTATTTTAATTATTTCATTCTTGCAGCTACTCTTTTCATTTTTAGGGTTTTGAAATTGTTCTCAACCTTATCCTTTTCAAAACAATTATTCATTTATTTTAACTTGGCGTCAAAGACTCGCGAATAAAAAGGCAGATAAATACGACAAGGTGCAATCAATCAAAAGATTTTTGCAAGTTTTGATTTTTATGTTTCGACTTTTAAAACTCCGGATTTTCAGGGTGTTACAAACCTACCCCCCTAACAATAAATCTCGTCCCCGAGATTTGGGTTGGGTCGCGATTGGGAATCGGTCGGTATAATCATATGGGATGGATCCATTAGGACTTCTTCTTAACAGAACGACAATAGGTTGGCTGCTCCGAGTGACGCAGGAATCTATCACTGAGTTTCTAAGGGTGGTCCACTTCGATTCTTTGTTTCGGATAACATGATGTTGTCAGCTCTTAATCCTTGGGGCATCCTTCAAGCATGCAGGATTCAGTAGGTCTCTAATTTCCTTAAGTTGTATAATAGACTTGCTGTTCTAAATTGTTGGAACCTTTAGCTGGAGACGGGTGGCGATCCTGGTAGGATTGCAGTCGTGTGATTTTGGTGGGCGACAAGAGGTTATCTAGAGAAGGTTTGGTTTTACCCGGCTTCAATATAGTGTCCAATCTGAGAGCCCAGGATTATGTCACTCTACCCCCCTAACAATAAGTTCAAGCTTGCCTTTTAGGGTAGGGGCTATATCGGCATTTTCAGGTGTGGTTGGCATCTTCACCATCCCTAGATAGAGTCCAACGCACAAGTTCCTAGCATGTCTTCGAGATCTTGGCTTACCCTTTTGGTCTATCCGTTGATCTCACAAGCTTACTTCCAATCCTTGGGTAGGAATGGTTCACCGGGATGGGCTCTTCGTATCACATCTGAGTGGTTGGATTTCCCAAGTCGTTGTTCGCGATTCCTTCGCCCCTGGGTACGGTGATTTTCCTTGTGGTTTGCTCATACCTCATTGTGTCTTGGTCTATGGTTACGCTCGTCGGTGAAGTCCTTGGGGTGGTCATGGTGACTATCTCTTGGTCATAGGTTATCTTGTTCCCAGTCGACTGGTCCATGCTAGAGTGATACCGAGGGTCTGTGGCGGATCATGTCATTTGAAGAAAATACTATGTCTCTGCTTCTGATTGGCATATTGGTGCCGGTATGGGGTACAGCTATATGTCTTCCCGTCGAATGCACTATTATGGGTTTCCTAGGGTTTACCTGACATATGTTATGTTCTGTGCTTGATTTTGAGGTTACGAAAGAATGCGAAGCTCCAGATTCAACCAAACTTTAATCGGTGCAGAATGGATAGGGAACATGCCCATTAGCACGACCTGGTCCTCCTGGGCTTCTCCTGTACGAACGTGGTTCACTTGGCCACGGCGGAATCTGGTGGTAGCCTCCTTCGGCTGGGGCGTTCTGAACAAGCTTCGTCCGGGCGCCGGGGTAGGGGTTCCTTTCACAACCGTGGCGTTCGCTCCAGTACGGTTGGGTGTGTTGTGTGGTTTGGGACATTGATTGGCATAATGCCCGAATTCTCCGCAGTTGAAGCAATTAACATTCCGATTTCCCGGTGCTACCAAAGTGGGGGCTGGGGTGCGGAAAGGTGTTGTCAGTGGCCTGCTAGCGTTGTTGGGTGCAGAGGGACGATTGGCCGCTATGATGGCTGGTTTCCATCCTGTTAGTGTTGCTCCTTTGGGTCGCTGAGATGTCTGTTGAATTGGACGAGCTAGAGCAAGCCTTCTCTTTCGGTTGTTTTCAACCATCCTTTGGTCATGCTCTAGCCACACGACCTTGTTAATGAGGCTTTGGAAACTGGCGTGGTCTTGACCGATCATCGGTCCTCTCAGCTCGTCATTCAGTCCTTCGATAAATTTATCCATCTTTTCTTCTTTGTCTGCCAGGTCGCTTGTGGCGTAACGTGCAAGCTACGTGAACTTGTTAAGGTACTCTTGTACCGAGGTGTTGCCTTGGCGCAGCCTCCTAAATTCATTCTTCTTCATTCTCATAATTGCGGCGGGTACAAAATTTTCACGAAAAGCAGCTATGAATTCTTCCCATGTCGTCCGGCATCTTCAGCCCGAGTCTCTTTGTAGGTGTCCCACCAGTCACTTGCGGGACCTTCCAGCTGATTGGTGGTGAAAATGACTCTATCTGCCTCTCGCACTCAGATGAGGGTCAGCTTCTTTTCTATGACTCTTAGCCAATCTTCAGCATCCATTGGTTCTTCTGCCATGGAGAATTTCAGTGGCTTGGCTCACATAAACTCGCCTAGGTTTGATCCTGTGCGTTGTCCTTGGTTGTTGGCAATGGCTTGAAGCAGTTGGGTTTGTAGAGCCATGACTTCCGCTAGGGTGGAGGGGTTAGGCTCCGGAGGGTTCTCAGTAGCTGCTGAGGCTCTGCGACGGTGCCCATCTGAGGAATATAGATGAGGTAAGAGATTGGATCGACTAAAGTCATGGTTCTAATCGATTTTTCAGTGATCTTCAAGTTGTTTTTAAGTGATCTCTTTTGCACACAACAATCATGGTGGAATAAACTCATTTAAGACATAACATGGTACTTCATATCAGTTCATAGATGTTACATCATGGGGATACATTGGACATGTGTAGTCCCATACAACACGATACAACATCACTAATATCGATCTAGGGTTTTCATATATAAGGGTAGGGGCATGGTCGTTGCTGTCTTAATTCCTTTGAAAGCAAGACCAGGGCCGCTGCAGATTTCTCGTCTAGTTATCTGGGTTGTTGCCCGATCTGGGGTTGCCACCTATGGCTGTTGCATTGGCACCGGTAAGAGGAGGGATGCCGCGTGGCTTGGGGCATTGGTTGGCATGGTGTCCAAATTCTTCACAGTTGAACCAAGTCACATTCCTTTCCCTTGGGGCTGCCAGGATAGGTGTTGGAGTGCGAAACGGTGCGGTAGTTGTCCTAGGGCAGTTATTGGCATAGTGCCCTAACTCTCCACAGTTGAAGCAGTGCACATTCTTCCTTCGACGTCGGGGAATCTCCTCAGCATCCTCAGGGGTACACACTGTGCTTGTGATGATCATCCTGCCAGTACCACCTATGGTCCATTTTGGTGACTTCCTCTTCTTGGGGTTAGATGGTGGCGAACTGAAATCTTGGCCGGTTGTTTGATTGGATTCTTTATCCTTTCTTCCGCACTGTATCTTTCCCTTGTTCGGGGTCCTGGTGTACTCGTCCCATGTATTGTTCCTTATTCCATGTCCTTGTTCCACGAAACCATAGCGGGGTCAAGTGTTTCCTTCCGTCCCAATGGCGGGTTTGGTGTTACCGCTCTCTGTGGGCTCGACAGCATACTTGCAGGAGTCATCAGGGTTTGCGATGGAACGTACTGACGTTGCTCTGGGTACCAACACTGAGTTTGCATCTGTTGCTGTTGGAATAGTCGTTGCATCAGTTGCATCATCATGGTCATTAGCTGTGTCTGGTTAGCCACTAACTGGGCTAAGGTCGGGTTCACAGGGAAAGGAGGTGGAGTGTCCACAGGGTCGCTCTGGGTTAATCCATGAGACTGCTGGGATCTTGATTTACTGCCCTTGGCTTTTCCCATCTATTGTCAGAGAGAAAGAGATTAGAAAGAAAGGTTAAACTCTGGATGGGACCTTATTCTGTGTACTCTCATTGTTTTAGTGGGTTAAACAATCTCCCAAGTTCCAATGGTCATAGTCCGACATCTATTTTTGAAGATAGATTAGGGTTAGAGAAAAGTAGTGGTAAAACCAAATGTTTGTAGAGAAATGGGGGTCAAGGTTGTAAGGAAAAACATATTTGTTCTTTAAAAAAATAGTTTGTATTTTCAAAATAATCCTATGTAGGGATATTTCCCTTTAACCAGCTATTCAGGGGTAGGGCGCCAGTTGGTCTTATCCTACAATCGCACTGCTCTGATACCAGCTCTGTAGACCCCGTTTTTGAGGACGGGAATCATTCGTGTTCATAGTACCATTTCCTTGGATCGAGTAGTTTGGTACCCACGAATATAGTACTGTATTTATCAGGTGCAAAGTGCACAAATAGTCTTACATCGAAATTATTACAATAATAGGCCCGAAGACAATATCCAATACATATAGGACCTACCGGTTCGGATACAACCAAAAACAGAAATTAGATAAGATAGCAGACGGAAGGCAGCGGCATGTCGATCGCCTACAGGCAACGACTGGGGACTAAGAGCTATTGCGCTCCATTGTCTTCATTCATCCCGGTAGTACGCATAGGGGTTCTCCAGTTCTTCCTTTCCACCATCTGAAGGTTTGTGCATATAGCAAGGGTGAGTACCCAACGTACTCAACAAGCCAACACGGAATGATGCACATGATAGGGCCATTCAAAGGGAGGCTGCGATTCATTTGCACAAAGCCAATTTTCGCAAATCATTTCACAAACCTAACATCTAGCTAGTCAAGTTTTAGTTTCAGAGTATATTAAATCGGTGATGGTTCTGTCTGCCATCCATTGTGATACCAAGGATGGTTTCCCGTCTCCGGATCGTCATGGTTTCCTGGGGAGTCTATCCCTTCTCGCAGATCAAGAAGTTGAGTCCACCAGCACAAAAATCATTATGCATACCAACCCATCATTTTAAAATTTATGAGTCTAGCCACGAGAGAAACTTGTCATGTCGCTCATTAACCACGAGCACGGCTATTCGAATAGACTGATTTACTCACACTGCAGTGGATGTACATTTTACCCGTACTCCACAACTGCTCATTGAATGAGCTTTCATCCCTCTATATGGGACGGTCACGGCAAAGCTTTTCGATAACCTCACTTTGGCAGTACCCGCTCCATGAACTTAAGTCCTCATGCACTCTAGCCGTCATTTCCTAGCAGTGAGAGGAGTTCTGGCGTTCCCGGGATAAGAGAGAACTCACTTAATCTTTAAGTCATTGTTAAGTTCAGTTTATTATTTACATAAAGGCCTTTGGTCTTATCACAATCACGGGCACACTACCATTGGTAGGCCCAGGACACTCTACCCATTGGTAGGTCCTTAACTCAACACCTACACCTGAACCACTATGCAGCGATACTGCCTCCGCTCGGCTATCTACTCCGCTAGGTCTATATCCATTCGAGAAGTACGGTTGTACTGGTTCGCTCTAAGTTGTAGTCTCATGGCTTGGTCCTTAATTGACCAGGGGCGGTTCTTGCCTTTCCCGGAATCCACCCAAATCCAACCATCCGCCACAGTCTAAAAACATTGGTTTTGTACTTTTCATTTCTTCCATCAAAACTATTTCCATCATGATCAAGACAATGTGGCGCTAATGTCTCCACATGCCGTATTTCAACTACCTTCCCTGAAGTAGTTGCCCAAGCATATAGCATTTTGTAAAAATATGAATATGCAAGATTCTAGTATAAGCATGGCTAAGCAATTTACCGAAGATATCCTCCGGTTGTATCACATCGAGGGTTACAAAGAACATTTCTAAGGGTGATCAATATCAAGGCATGGCTTATCAAGCATGGGTACTTTTGTGTATAGCATGCAATCTTGAGTTTTAAATCAACAACATTTTGCAAAATAGGATCAATATGTTCAAAGGGGAGTGTTGACTTGCCTTGCTCGTGACCTTGTTGGCTTGAGTCTTCGACGTTCTCGACGGTTCCCTCGGACTCTATCATACGTGCAAGAAATCCAATTTGAATTCGATTAGAATTCAAATAATATCCAATAAAAGCCAAACGAATCGCGAAAACGGCTCCTAATACTAGGCTATGACTCTACGCGAACCTAGGTTTGAGTTTCGGCGAAAACCGAGTTAGAGCGAAAGAGTTGCAATGATTTGAACTCTTGTATTGAACCCGATTTAATTAATATGATGTGATATTTATTTTAAGTTAATATGCTTAAAGTTTGAGAAATATTGGGGTTGATGATTAAATTAATAAAAGGAAGTGGTTATCCTTCAATTTTATCAAAATATTCGTTGGGTCGAGAAGTCCTAGGGTTTATAATAATTGATTCCAAAAATAATTAATCCTAAAGCTTGACACTGCATTAAATAATTTTAGATTTTAATTTCCAAAAATCCATATGATAAAATTAGTGTTTAGTATCAATTTTAGGTGACAATTATATTCCCAATGTTTGGAACCATATTAGTTACTTTAGATTTTGGGGAAGCCTATGATAATGTTAAATAACAAGTCATGATAATATCTTAATTATAGCTATGTTAAATAATATTGGTGAATTTCCTAATAATTTAGAAGTTGTACTTAGGTCCTAAATTAATCTCATAATTACCCCCTAAATAATTATTTTTAGAAAATCAACCTTTATTCCAATTTCTCTAAATATTGGGGACAAGGCCGACGGCGGCGAGGGATGGCCGGTCCTAGGGGGCAAGGGGTCCTATCTCCATCTACGAGCTACGAGGGTCCCGATTCAAGGCTTGGGCCGGTTGGAGAGGTGGCGAAATGAGCCGGTGACGGCGAGCTCCCAGCGGCGGCGGCGACGCTCCTCACGGCGGCGCTCCGGCAATGGCATGGCCAAGGTAGCGGGTGTGGGAGCAACTACGGGGTGTGGAGAAGCTAACTAAAGCATCGGTTTGCCTGGAGAAAACCCGTAGCGGCCTAGCGACGTGCATGGTGGCTGCCGAAACAGAGGGGCTTGGCACCGCTCGTCGCCGACGAGTTCCGGCGGCGCATTGGCTCGGGAATCATGGGGGAAACGAAGCTTAGAGCACGTAGGTTGTGGACGTACCTTCAATTTGGGAAGAACTCGACCGAGGGCGACGAATTTGGGATTTTTGCTTCGGGCGGCCGGCGCTAGGGTTCTTCGGTTCTTAATCAAATTGGGATGGCTTAGTGCGCAATAGGTGGGGGAAATTTTGGGGAATTGAAGAGGAGTGACTCACGAAGAAATTTTGTATAGGGTACTTGATCTGCCTTGGCCTTTTTATAGGCGTTCCATGCCGGTTTTAGCTCGGACGAGGCCGGTGGCCATGGCATGCGTGCATGGGGGCACGGCGACGTGCGGCGAGCGCCGGGGAGGGGGCCTGGGGTGAGGAGCGACACATGGAGGCGCTTGGGAGGGGGCCGGGCGCGACGCGAGACACGTGGGTGCGAGGGCGATGGGGCCGGGCGTGGCGAGCGGCGCGTGGCGGCGCTCGGGCGGGGTCCGGTGCGGGCGGGCGCGGCGCGGGCGCGGGTGTGGCCGACGCACGGTGTGACGTGGAACAGTGCGAGCGACGCGACGGCGCGGTACGGCACGGCATGGGCATGGTACGACGGCGTGGGGGCTCGATCAATACAAGATGTCTATTTCATGAAACTGAATAACACTTTATTCATTTATACATAAACATTAACAATGATATCCAACATCTCCATGTTGCCTCTAGGGCATATCACTAACATGGGGTCCATGCGCCTGGGCCGCCGATCAGCCGATCGGCCAGTTGAATGCACCATGTTGATTGGTGTGGCTTGATCTCCTGTCAGCTTCTTCTCAGCCTTGACCCCTTTGAGTGTTTCGGGTAAGCCGTATGTCATTCTGTTCTGTCGATCAGCTTGCTTGGGGTCGCTTGGACCATGTTGACCGGGAAGGGGTTGTTTCTCCTTCAGCAACAAGTCAAAGATCCTATCGGCTTTCGTGATATCGAAGTCGTACTTCTCCTCCTTAGCTGTCTTCAGCAACCATTGACAGACTATGGTCTTCTTGTTCTTTGTCCATTCGGCAGCTGCCACTTCAGCGTCATCGTCGTTGCTTGTATCAGAATTAGTTTCGACGATGACGTGGGCAACCTTTTTGATGGCCTTTCTGGACTCTTGAAAGCATTGGTCATGGGCCTTCACCCTTTGTGCCAAATGTGCCAAGTTGTCGAAGTCCTGATCCGAAAACCTCTCACGGATCGGCGGCAGAAGCCTGTGAAAGGCCAAATCGGCTAGCTAGGAATTGGACAACTCCAAGCTGTAGCATCGGTTCCTCATCTCCCTGAACCTCTGAATGTAGTCTTGAACCGACTCCTCATGCTTTTGCTTGATGTTGGTCAGGTCCGACAACTTCATTTCGTGGTTGCGGGTGTAGAAATAGTTGTGGAATTGTTTTTCAAGATCGGCCCAGCTCTGTATGGAATTATATGGTAGCGAAGAAAACCATGTGAAGGCCGATCCTGACAATGAAAGAGGGAACGGACGAACTCTGAGGGTGTCCGTAGCCGATGCCTCCCCGCATTGTGCCAAGAATCGGCTGACGTGTTCGTACGTAGAGATATTGTCCTACCCAGAGAATTTGGAGAAGTCTGGGACTTTGTACCGGTTTGGGAGTGGAACCATCTCAAAATGCTCTGGATACGGATAGCAATACATGTGGCCAGAATCCTTGGGTTTGAGGCCGAATTGGCCGCACATCACGTTGGCAATCAAATTGGCCCAAGTCTTATTATGCTGAGCTTGTTGTATCAGCTCATACTGCTCATACTGCATGGGTCCTTGCCAACACTGAGGTGGCGGCGTCTGCAGCCGATAGTGCTGGTTATGCTGGCCTCCCAGATATTGGTACTGTGGTTGGTTGAAGGCAGGAGGCAGCCGATTCACTAGTAGCGGCGATTGTTCAGGAGGGAGTCGATGGCCGCCGAAATTGTATTGTTGCCTCGGGATGAGGTTGCCAACCGGCTCTGGTCGCCGATTGAGGTCAAACAAACTGGCCAATTGCTCCTGCGAAGGAGGTTGCTGCCGGTTCAGGATAAAGGGTTGTGGCCTTGAAGCCGATGCAGAGGCATTCGACTAGATTTGGACTCCTCCTGGTGGATTTGGTTGCGCTGGTGGCGGCGTCGGCCGATTTTGGGACGCCAACACCTTGTAGCCCGGGAATTGGCCATCGGTGAAGTAGGTTGGCCCTCTTTGTAGTTGATCGGCTATCTTTGAATCAACCACGGTGGCAATCATATTATTGAGGGTGTTGACTAATATGTCACTTTGGTTGATAAGAGCGTGATGTACAGCCGAATCGATTCGGTCCTGGAAAGTGTGTAGCCCCGAATCATCTCGCTCCTGCTTCACATCCTCCATCTTTGTGCTATCCTCCAAAAGTTTAAATTCAGCATGGAGGATAGCCCCAGACCTGGTCTGGGTGAAGGATTGCAAATAGTTGGCCTGCAGCTCCTCCACCATCCGTTTGTAGTCGGCCAAATGTTTAGCCAACAGTTGTTCCATCTTAACAGGAACGATGTTCTCTTCGTTGATCTCGGGGTTCTGCACGTAAACCATCACGTTGATTTTAGCAATCTGTTGATGTGTCCCACCGGGCGTGCCAAGAAGCGTATTGACGAGAAATTCTTCCACGCGCTGGCCCGAGAGATTTGCTTTACTCTAGTACGGATCCGTTCTTGGTTGCCTTCGATGAATTGACGTAGAGTAGGCGTGCCAGTTGGTTTGATCATATAACCAACAAGAAACAAGAAATAGGCATTAAGTTGAAATTAGAACCTACGGGATCGGCTGAAGGCATCAATTTACACATAATTACTATCCCAAAGCGTACTTAAACTAAGTGATTGGGATAGATCGGCTATGGCGAGACAGTATAAATCAATAGGCTAAAAGCGCATTAGGGTAGTAATTATCTGCATTGATAACTTAGCCGATACTGTAGATCTAATGTGAATCGGCTAATACTCCGATACATTTTATAAAAAGATATTAATCTGATATAAATATAGTAAACCTAGATCAATCGGTTGTTAGCATAGCATGACATATTGATATCGGCTTAGGACACTTAAATAGATTAAGATCTTAATATAAAAGGCAGTTTTAATATATATAATAGCAATTAAAACTAAAGATAACTAAAACAGATAAGGCTGGTTGAAACTCCAGCGCTGTCTCTAACGGTAAACATTAAACTAAACAGATCTTAATAGTTCTAAGAGCGACTTAATAGGTCAATTAGATGCAGCATTAAGTACAAAAAGAAATATCATATCTGTATATGTCAATGTGAACCCCTCGGGACGGTAGATACAACATATAACCCAGTCCAACATCTAGATCTAGCTCTATCGGCTACTGCTTCCTGCGAGAAACCAGCCGATGGTGGGATAGATCTATATATTGCTCTAGATTATATGTTGTATATGATAAATTGTGCAGTTTATAACATCAAAACTAGAGTATCATAATGATGTAAGCACTAATTCCGATGATACAAGCCGCTAATGATAAGCAATTACCTTGTTCGAAGATCGAAATCGATGCAGCCCGAGCGAGATCAAGAACTCGTCTAAAATAAAAAAGGTTGGCGATGCGCCGAAGTTGATTGATTAGATGTTTTTTGATTACAGGGGATCTCGTGTCCTATTTATACCCAAATACAACAAAATCCGCGTAAAACACGGTTCCTAACTTATCTACTGTACATCATACGTCAATATCCCGGGACGTGGTCCCATGCCGCGTTACAAAAGGAATGTTTACACAAATCCCTATTTTACATATACAATTGCCATTACAGGACTCTATCCATAGATGGCAATAGCTTTAACAAATATTTGGGAACCGAATCTAGCATTTATCTTTAAGCTCTCTTATCGGGATTGGTTCCATCTTTATCTTCGAATCGGCCATCGGCTATCCTTATCCGATTCGGCCTTAGCCGACTGGTTTCCTAGCCGATTTGGTCCTAGCCGATACGGCCTCTGTTTCTCCGCAGATCACACTTTCTATCCGACTCCGCTTCAATCTTGGCCTTGACTCAGGGATTTGGTTACCAAATTTGATCGTTAACAGTTCTAAAATTTTTAATCAGCTTTAGGTTGAGGTACTTTTCTAAGGTAGAAAAAAAATTTTTTGGTTTATAAAATTGAGAAACCTTATTTTTATTTGGTTTTGACAAAATTTTGCTGATCCTGAATTTGGGTATGTGGCAAAGTAGTTGGTAAGAAATTGTCTGCAAAATACATAATCTTACATAAGCATGTAGTCATGTAGGAGTACTACTATACATTGTCATCGATCTCTTGTTCATTCTTTTTAAATAAAAAGGTATCCTTCAAATATATAGAGGAGATCTCACTTGAAACTTTGAATCCAACTATATGCATAATTAACTTGGTGTCGAAACTTGGTTTCGGCAATATATTTTATGGGGTCGCAGTCAAGATCGCCAAGCACAATGGGTTAGAAGAAGAAGATTTAGACAGGTTCAGACCCTCTCGAGAGGTAATACCCTACTCCTGTTTCGGTGGATTCGATCCGCCGAGTGTCTTTATTGATCTCGTGATCTAAAGCTCTCGCTTATGAAGTTGAATCTCAGATCTAGTGTTGGAATATCCCTCAAGGGACGCCCGTTACCCCCCTTATATAGTCTTGGGAGGAAGGGTTTACAAGTCGGAAACTCTATCTTATTCTAAGTTGGTTTCCTCAATCTTACCAAACCGTGACTATAGGCCAATTGCCTTATCTCTATCGGCAACCGTAACACCTAAGTCAAGTTCGGCTTACAGATATAGCAGGCGCAATCTATCCCTACCTCCAGTCGGATAAGCTTGCCATGTGGATACCCGATTGCCACAATCTCCACACTTGGGGGCTTTTCTAAAGACATACTGCTCGTGATCCTCGTGTCACTTTATTCTTCGTGTTGCTTAAACAAACAGTGCAACCTAATCCTCCCTCTCTCAGTCCTAATAATCCCGTCCTCCGATCCCTTTCTCTCCACGCTCCTTCCTTCTCCATTTTTTTATCTAGTGAAACAAACACTAAGCCATTATGTGCTACGTACACTTGTTAACTTTAATCCTTAAGTAATTAACACTTCGGCTAATAATAATGGCTGAAGCTGAAGTCGTCCCATCCAGGCTGGCTTGACTGCCTCTGGAGTTGTATACTTGTATTGTATTCTTACCCTATGATGTGAACGAACAGCAGATGAATTTAATCCTTTCCAGTATTCCTTAAAAAAAGAATTTAATCTCTGCAGGAGCATGCATGGAGGAATAAACAGCTGGTTCTCAGGAGTTCCCTAACGTATCGAAGCACTTGTTTATTCTGATGGCCATGTCGCATATACATACATCTCTGCCAACCACTGCCAGAAAAAAAATTCCTGGCGAACAAATCAATAAAGCAATGCAAAATTTAAGAAAATCAGAAAGGGACAAGCAAAACACATGGAGAAATACGAGGGCGGTTAGCATGAAAAACCTGGCAAAGTTTACACTACTAAAAAACAAAACATGCATAGGTGTCGACATAATAGGTGTCGGTTCAACAAAACCGACACCTATTAAAACAATAGGTAGCGACTCTAAATAAAAACCGACACTTATACTATAAGTGTCGGTTTTTTAAAAAACCCGACACCTATAATATATTATAGGTGTCGGTTCTAAAGAAAAACCGACACCTATACACCTATAGTATAGGTACCGGTTTTTTTAAAAAAATCAGCACCTATAATATATTAAAGGTACCGGTTTTTTTAACAAACCGACACCTAAACCACCTAGCCGAGCCGCGTCAGTCCGAGCCGAGCCGCGCACTGTCATCCTTATCTATCTCTTCTCATCCACTCATTCTCATCCTTATCTCTTTCTTTCTCACCCATTCTCTCATCCACTCTTTCTTTCTCTCGGTTAGGCTGCGAGAGGTGGCGGCGGGAGGTGCGCGAGAGGCGGCCGGAGGCCGGGCGGGCGTGGGAGGCGGCCGAGGCCGCGGCGACGCGTGGGAGGCGGCCGGAGGCGTGGCGACGCGCGGGAGGTGGCCGGAGTACGGGGCGGCGCGCGGGAGGCGGCGGAGGGCGCGGCGACGCGCGGAGGCGGCTGGAGGACGGGCGACGCGGGAGGCGGCCGGAGGGCAGGGCGGCGCGCGGAGGTGGCCGGAGGCCGCGGCGGCGCACGGGAGGCGGCCGGAGGGCGCGGCGACGCGTGGGAGGCGGCCGGAGGGCGGGCGACGCGCGGAGGCAGCCGGAGGGCGGGGCGGCGCGCGGGAGGCAGCCGGAGGCCGCGGCGACGCGTGGGAGGCGGCCAGATCCGGTGCGGCAGTTGTGTGTTTTGTGAATTTTGCGTGTGTTGTTTGTGAATGTTTTGTGAATCTGTGCACTACAGTTTTTTGCTTGTGATTGCATGTGGAGTTGTTGTACAGATCTGTGAACGATTGTTTTTATTGATTTGTTGATCGTGAAATGGGATGGGGTTAGGGGTGGCAGGGAATATTGATAGCCGAAAACATCGGCTCGATTCGGTGAGCCGAGAGCCAATTTTTACTTTTTTTTGAATTTAGTATGCACAAAGATGTCGGTTGTACAACCAGCACCAATGACCTATTGTCGTAGGTGCCGATCTATTGGTGCCGGCTGCAAAACCGACACTTATGTCAGGTTTGCAACCGACACTTTTAGACCGTTCTGTAATAGTGTTAGTAGTTCGTTCTATCTCTTTTAAGACTTAGAGAACAATATGAAAAAACTACAAATAATTCGAAAGACCAGAAACTTGTATTTGGCATGGCAATGCAATGCTGCAAACAAATTGATTAAAACAAATATCTGGTTGGTTAAGCTGTCGGAGAAGTTGGAGATTCCCTCGACGTTCAGTGCTACCACTTGCAAGTTAGAGAGGCTGGAACGGAAGGACCTACTGGGAAATAATGAGCAAAATTTTATTGTAATTTTATTCTATTTCTAAAATTCATTTGCTTTCTAGGCGTGTTTTAAAGTAGTAGTTAAAAATATTAAACTAAGTTGAATCAATTTATTTAGAATGTTGGAGTGTCATAAATGTGGGACTGCATTAATAAAAGAGAAATTCTATGATTTTTCGGTTGACAAGCGTTTGATTCTATGATTTACCACCGACGAGTATAAGTTGTGTAGTATGTATCATGTTAGAATTAATATATGGGTTAAAGCTTCTTTAGATATTAATTATTTGAAAAATCACAAAACGCCATCACATGAGAAAGGGGATGTGGGGATGTTTAGTATCATCTTATTTATTTTATAAGAGGAAGACTTCCTAGACACTCAAGGACTTCCTAGACACTCAAGGCATAGAAGATGAAGAGAACTAGATAAACACGTGCTCGCTTGCCTCCACAGGCCAAGCCAGGCAGCTTACGTACGTGCAAAGTCCGCCAAAATTGGTTCATCGTCCTTGCATTCTTGCATAGATGTGGCTTTGTTTTGCAGTTTGTTTTGCTAACAAAAGTTTGGTTTTGATATTAAAAACCTAGTTTTTGGAAACATACCGAATAATTCAGTTCGGTTACGCGGTATGGAGATCATGCACCGAATAATCCACGTCGGTTACACAGTATGGAGATCGTACAGGCGTCATGATCATGCGTCCTGTTATCTCTATATAAACCAAGCCATCTCATCCTTGCAACACACGCGATCAAGAGAACAAGTCTCCGAAACCTTCGCCTTCGACGTCCTGCAAGGGAAAAGACAGCAATAAGGTTTTTTGAAGCGCTTCGTGCGACTGCTCATTGGTCTTCCACAATGGCTTGTCTTCCTCACTGATTGAGAACCTCACTATTGTCCCGGTTCGTGACCTTCTGTAGTCCCGGTTCTCAAACCGGGACTATGAAAGCGGGACTAAAGATCGATATCTTTAGTCCCGGATAAAATAACTGTGACTAAAAATATATCTTTAGTCCCGGACAAAAAATAAAAACGCGCCACGAGACTGCCAACTTTTTTTATTTTTTCATTGTATTTTTTCGCTTGTTTTTCTACCAATGCATCACCAAACTCATTCATAAATTCACAAAAAAGAACATCTGCAACTTCATTCACAGATATACAACAAGATCATTCACAAATCTATAACAAATTCATTCACAAAATACAACTTTACAAATAAAAAAATGGGACCACCCGCGGCCACCCCCGCCGCGCCTAGATCTGAGAGTGAGGGATAGGGAGGGGACCGCCGCGCGGGCCACCGTCGCCCGCCGCCCGACCTCGCCCGGCGCGGCCGCGCCGCCCGTCGCCCGCCGCGCACGCGCCCATATCTCGAGAGTGAGTGAGAGGGAGGAGGCGCCGTGTGCCGCCCGCCCACGCGGGCCGCCGCCGCTCGCCGCCCGACCACGCCGCCGCGTGGGGCCGCCGCGCCGCCGCCCAACCATGCTCGCTCGCGCGGGACCGCCGCCGGGAGTGGGAGAGGGAGAGAGAGGAGAGAGGGAGGGAGGGAGAGAGAAGGAAGGAGAAGGAAAGGGAGAGATAGTTGTGAGGGAGAACATAAGGATTGAGAAGATAAAAGGACGACGCGGGGGACGAGGGGTTATATTTTTTATGTCACGGTTCGTCCAAAAAACTAGGATAAATATTGATTTTTAGTCCCGGTTGGTAGCACCAACCGGGACTAAAAATAATGGGGCCTAACAACAGCACGCAGATTTTTTGAACCGGGACTAAAAACAACATTTTGTCCTGGTTGGTGTTATCAACCGAAACTAAAAATTATAGGATTCTATTGCGCTTCAGAACCAGGATTAAAAATGTTTTTAGTCTCGGTTCCTATTGAAACCGGGACTATTATGGATTTTGGCAGATTGACCAAAGATCACTTCTCCTGTAGTGCCTCTACGCTCGAGAGCTATGTGCCGACGATAAGGCACCACGTGTTGTTTCTACGGTGCATGCTGCTACTCGTCAACCCGATCCACAGCAGAATCAGAACCCTCGGTACGTGTTCAACATGTTCACTCTATTTGATCTATTCATGATTTACTGTTAGTTTACAGGTTTAGATAGTATGATGTGGTTCTGCTAGTTTACATATTTAATGTCATGGTTTAGTTAAGGAATAAATTACATCAACATGTGCCTATATTTTCATCATCATAAAAGTGTTTTCTTCCTTTTTACCATTGTTGTCAGTAAACCTATGTTAGTTCTTTAATTTTTTATAATATCCAAAACATGCTCAAGAGATTTGCAAGAACTATTGGTGTTTTACTGTCAATTGCAAATAATGATTTTAAATCTGTTGTTACTTCAATGCCAGTGAAAAAAAGTGGAACTAAATCTCCTCATGCTTAGTACATGTTACATTTGCATATTACATCTTACGGGCAAAATAGTCTTTTTTAAGGGGTTAACAAAGGTCAGTCAACTAACGGCACAGTAAGGAAAGAAAAACATCTGTATGTGCATATTGTAGAACTCGCGTTCCTCAATGGCAAATCGTAAAATCAATTGGTTGTGATGTTAGACCATATAATTTTCTCTTAGTAAAAAGAAGGTTAAAAAGAAAAGAATTTGTGGGACATACCTTGTTGCCAATATTTAATCAATGTCGTGTAATGAACTAAATAAATTTTGGCACCTCCACATATGAATGTATATTATGCATAACTAGGAGTGGAGAGAAACCGGCCAATGCACTGACTCACTCTCCACCAAGAGGCAAGAGTTGAATTTGGGATGTAGTGAACTAGTGATAATACAATATAGAGGCCCAGTGGTCTGAAGTATATATTTGTTGCACATGTGAACCTTCTTGCCACAAAGCCATAAAAATTAAGTTATCCACGTGCATAGCACATCCATGAAGCGATGACTTATTCCAAGATCACTGTGGAGATTATAGCAATCGGGTATCCACATGGCAAGCTTATCCGACTGAAGGTAAGGATAGATTGCGCCTGCCATATCTGTAAAACGAACATGACTTGGGTGTTACGATTGCCAATGGAGATAAGGCAATCGGATTATAGTCACGGTTTGGTAAGATTGAGGAAACCAACTTAGAGTAAGATAGGGTTTCCGATCTGTAAGCCCTTCTCCCAATACTATATAAGGGGGGTAAGGGGCGTCCCTTAAGGGATATCCTATGTTAGATCAGCTTTAAGCTTTGAGCCTTAGATCACGAGATCAATAAAGACACTCGGCGGATCGAATCCACCGAAACAGGAGTAAGGTATTACCTCACGAGAGGGCCTGAACCTGTCTAAATCCTTTTCTTCTTCTAACCCATCGTGCTTGGCGATCTCGACTGCGACCCCAGAAATTATATTGCCGAAACCAAGTTTCGACAGTTGGCGCGCCAGGTAGGGGGCCGCGCGTCGAGACTTCTTCAACAATCTCGCCGACAAGCGTGATGGGATCTCCTTCAAGATTCGGCAACTTCGCCGCCTACTTCGCCGACGATTCCTCCTTCGACTCGGATTCGGACCAGTCGGAAGGAGAAATCCACTCAACACCGTTCGGACTCCCGAACAGCGCCAGGATCTACAACAACGTCTTGAAGACCAAGATGCAATCTACTTTCTCCGATGACGGACTTCACTCGGCACCATTCGGATTACCGAATACCGCCAAAATCTGCGCCAATCTTCTCACCTCCCCAACGGAGGCAATCTATTCGGACGAAGACCTCTCGGTGCCGTTTGGGTTACCAAACGCCGCCGAGATCTACAGCAAACTTCTCTCCCCCGAGTCGACGGCGACCCACTCGGAGGAGCCCACACCCCCAAGCTCTGACCCGGACTGGAACGATCCAGACCCGGGCTACCCAGGATCAAGGGAGGTCGCCGTCATCCTCCCATCATTCGGCTCCTGCTCATCTTCGGAGCTCAATGGATACCTCAGCTCTGCCGGCTTCGACGACCTCTATGGCATCCCCTCTGACGAAGCTGACAACTCCGTTTGCCGCATGGACTATGAGCCGAAGTGCTTTGATGTCCTCATGGCCGAGCCGGACGAGTCCGACTCAGCCATGGCCAGGAGGCTTGCTGAAGAAGAGCGAGCCAAGATTAAGCACGAGCGCAAGACGGCCGAAGAGGAGAAGCAACGCAAGGATGAGGCTGACAAGAGGAAGCAGGATCTACGTGCAGCCGGACGATCTGCCCAGGAGGCCATCCTCCAAACGCGGGTTTGCAACACCAACATCTTCCAAACGCCACAGCAGAACGCTGTTGCCGCGCTCACGCTCTTGGACACCGTCATGGAGACGGCACCCGCCAATGTGACTCCGATACTCGACAAGATAAAGACCATTGTCGCAGCCACAGCTAACGGCCACCCCGCCACCTCGGCACGAAGGCCAACTGAGTCCGTGGCCGAAACGCCCAACAAAAGTCGACTCCCGCCTCTAAGGTCAGGAGACTATAAGAGGCCCGAGCCAGATCGGTCAACAACAAGGCCAAGAGGCCCACCCCGCGAGTCCACACAAAAGTACCAGGAGCAAACGGCTGACTCCCGCCACAAACGACACGGACGTCCACCCGTCCACCATCGCGTCCGCCGCAACAACAGCTCCAGCTATCCTACCAGCCAACCAAAGACCCCGCCGAGTGATCTGCGGGAAGTCCTCGATCGCCGCTACCAGGAGCGGGACCGACGCACTCGGGAAGATCGGAGGGGATCACCCGATAGCGGCGACGACGGAGTGCCGGCCTTAACTCGTGAGCTTCGCCGGGTGCACTGGCCGAGTGGTTTCAAGCCCACAGGAATCGAAAGGTACGACGGCAAGACTGACCCCGAGTCATGGCTTACCGTCTACACCCTCGCCATCCGTGTAGCAGGTGGCGACACTAAAGCTATGGCCAATTACCTTCCAGTGGCCCTCGCCAACTCCGCCAGAAACTGGCTCACGAGCCTGCCAAGAGGCTCAATCGGCTCGTGGAGCGAGCTGATGGACCACTTCATTGCCAATTTCCAAGGTACCTTCGAGAGGCCCAGCACACACTTCGATCTATACAACGTCATCCAGAAGCCGGATGAGCCTCTGAAGGATTACATCTGCCGTTTCTCCGAGAAGCGCAACAAGATCCCGAACATCACCGATGACATCATCATCGCCGCCTTCCAGAAGGGAGTCCGTGATGAGCTGCTAATCGGGAAGTTCGGGTGCAAACCACCGAAGACGGTGAAACAGATGTTCGAGACGGCGAATTCATACGCCAAATCCAACGACGCCATCAAGGCCGCCCGTCAAGACCGGCCCGACAGGAGGGAAGACAAGCAGGCAGGAGGAAGCCGGAATCCTAAGAAGGATAACGGCAATAGCAACAACAAGGCCCAAAAAGATCGCAAGTGCCGATCTGAGGACCTAGTGGCCGCAACCTCCAACACTCAACGCCGTCCCCGAGTCGCCGCCTACGACGCCATCATGAACGCCCAGTGCACCCATCATCCTAATCATATGCACGCGGCGAAGGACTGCTTCATCTACAAACAGTTCGCCGAGCAGTACGCGGCGCTGCTCAACAAGAAGCCGACTGATGAGGCTGGTCCATCAGGCGCCAAGAAAAACAACACGGCTGAAAACGCCGAACCTTTTCAAGACCCAGTGGGAGAGCTCAACCTCATCTTCGGGGGGCCGCTAGCCTATGAATCCGAGAGGAAATAGAAGCTAACCGACCGAGAGGTCAACGCGGCTCAACCCGAAGTCCTCGCACTGCGATGGTCGGAGGTGGCCATCACTTTTGACCGCTCGGATCACCCCGACCGAGTGGTTCACCCGAGGCGCTATCCACTCGTCCTGGATCCCGTGGTCCGCAACATCAGGCTTAAGCGCGTCCTCATCGATGGGGGCAGCGCCCTCAACATCCTGTTTGCCAAGACCATGGATGAGATGCGATCCCGAGGGCCAAACTAAAGGCAAGCTCAGCTCCCTTCCACGGAGTCATCCCGGGGCTATCGTCTACACCACTCGGGCACATCTCCCTCCCAGTCACCTTCGGGGCCCGAGAGAACTTCCGAACGGAGAACGTCACTTTTGAGGTGGTCGACTTCGAAACAGCATACCACGCCATCATTGGAAGACCTGCGCTTGCCAAGTTCATGGCGATCCCGCACTACACCTACCTTTGCATGAAGATGCCGGGTCCCAACGGCGTCATCACTCTTCGTAGCGATGTGAAGCAAGCCTTCACCGCGATAAGCGTAGCTGCGACATGGCCCAATCTCGCGAGAGATTACGTGGCCAACAAGAAGTCCGATTGGCTGCATCAACTTCGACGAGGGCGAAGTCCCCGCGAAGAAGATAACCAAATCGGGATCCGGCGACGCCAAGACCAAGAAGATCTCCCTTGATCCGTCGGATCCCTCGAAACCGCTGTAATCGGCGCCGACCTAGATCCCAAATAGGAAAGCGCGCTCGTCACCTTCCTCCAAAATAATAAAGATGTTTTTGCTTGGAAACCATCGATATGCCTGGAATTCCTAGGGAGGTGATCGAGCACTCTTTGCACGTCAAAGATGACGCCAAACCGATAAAACAACGATTACGCAGATTCGCGCAGGATCAAAAAGACGCTATCAAGGAAGAACTCGCAAAGCTCTTGGCTGCCGGCTTCATTAAAGAAGTCCTTCATCCCGACTGGTTAGCCAACCCAGTCCTGGTCCGCAAGAAGACGGGGCAATGGCGCATGTGCGTTGACTATACTGACCTCAACAAAGCCTGCCCCAAAGATCCGTTCGGGCTGCCTCGCATCGACCAAGTCGTTGACTCAACAGCCATTGCCAACTCCCGAGTTTCTGGGCATTACTCGGGCTATCACCGGATCGGCTTAAAAGAATCCATTGCTGAAGACATCGTTCATCACGCCGTTTGGGGCCTATTACTACATCACCATGCCTTTCGGCCTGAAGAACGCCGGTGCCACATACCAACGCATGATCCAAAGATGCTTCCAGACGCAGATCGGCAAGAACGTAGAAGCTTATGTCGACGACGTCGTCATCAAGACCAAGCAGAAAGAAGACCTGATCGCTGACCTAGAAGAAACTTTTGCAAACATCCGGGCCTTCAGAATGAAGTTGAACCCGGAGAAGTGCACTTTCGGCATCCCATCGGCAACCGCTCGCTTCATGGTGTCACATCGCGGCATTGAAGCAAATCCGGAGAAGATCAATGCCATCTTGAGCATGAAGCCCCGAGTAACCGAAAGACATCCGAAGCTCACTGGCTGCATGGCGGCTCTAAGCCGCTTCATCTCCCGACTCGACGAACGAGGCATGCCCTTCTTCAGATTGCTAAAAAAGACAGATGACTTCCAGTGGACCACGGAAGCCAACAAGGCCTTTGAAGATTTCAAAGAGTTCCTTACAACGCCGCCCGTCCTGGCCTCGCCTCAGCCCCAGGAACCTTTGCTGTTGTACGTTTCAGCCACTCACCAAGTGGTTAGTACGGTCCTCATGGTCGAACGCGAAGAAGAAGGATGGGCTCAGAAGATTCAAAGGGTCAATCTACTTTGTTAGCGAAGTGTTGGCAGGAGCCAAAATTCGCTATCCTCAGGTACAAAAACTACTCTATGGTGTTCTAATAACCGCGAGGAAATTGGCACACTATTTTCAGGGTCACTCGGTCACCGTCGTCACTTCTTTCCCACTCGGCGATGTCATCCACAACCGCGAGGCAACCGGACGCATCGCCAAGTGGGCTCTAGAGCTGATGCCACTGGACTTGACTTTTAAGGCGAGGACGTCCATAAAGTCACAAGCCTTGGCGGATTTCCTGGCCGAGTGGACTGAGCAACAAGAGAACGTACCTCGGGAAGACCTCCAACACTGGATCATGCACTTTGACGGATCCAAGAGGATCACCGGCTTGGGAGCAGGAGTTGTGCTGATCTCCCCGACCGGGGAAAGGCTAAGATATGTCCTTCACCTCCACTTCTCCGCCTCGCACAATGTTGCCGAGTATGAAGCTCTGCTACATGGACTGCGCCTCGCAGTTTCACTCGGGATACGTCGGCTCATCGTGAAAGGCGACTCCTAGCTTGTCGTCAATCAAGTAATGAAGGACCGGTCCTGTCCAAATGACACTATGGAGGCCTACCGGCAAGAGGTCTGTAAGCTTGAAGACAAGTTTGACGGCCTCGAACTCTCACACGTCTTGAGGCATAACACGAGGCAGCCGACGAGTTGGCACAGTTCGGGTCCAAGCGCGAAGCTGCCCCAACAGACGTCTTTGTCGAACATCTCTATGAACCAACCATCACGGCAAAGACAACTCCCAACGAGCAAGCTGCGAACGAAGTCGCCATGTCTGACACCGACTGGAGGACCCGCTCATCAAATTCCTAACCCAGCAAGAGCTGCCGAAAGACCGGGATGAAGCAGAACACGTCCGGCGTCGTTGCCAAGCATATGCCATGGTTGACTCCGACCTGTACAAGAGAAGCCCCTCTGGAATCCTAATGAGATGCATCACACCCGAGGAAGGGAAACAGCTGCTCCAAGACATCCACTCGGGCATATGCGGAGGCCACGCGGCAGCACGCACTCTGGTCGGCAAAGCTTACAGGCAAGGTTTCTTTTGGCTTACCACGGTCTCCGACGCGGACAAAGTCGTACGAACCTGCGAAGGCTGCCAATTTTTTGCCCGACAGAGCCATGTCCCGACCCAGGAGCTACAAACAATCCCACTATCCTGGCCGTTCGCGGTATGGGGCTTGGACATGGTCGGCCCCTTCAAGAAAGCTCCAGGAGGATTCACACACCTCTTCGTCGCAATCGACAAGTTCTCCAAGTGGATTGAAGCCAAGCCGGTCGCCACAATTACTGCTGACAAAGCACAGGATTTTTTCCTCAACATCGTGCACCGCTTCCGCGTCCCAAACAGAATCATAACTGACAACGGGACCCAACTCACGGGAGGCATCTTCAAAGAATTCTGCGAGGACTTCAGAATCAAGATTTGCTACGCATCAGTTGCCCATCCCAAAAGCAATGGACAAGTCGAACGAGCCAATGGCATGGTCCTCCAAGGCATCAAGGCCCGCGTGTTCGATCGCCTAAACCCTTACGTGGGCAAGTGGGTCCAAGAGCTTCCCTCGGTCTTATGGTCGCTGCGGACCACACCCAGTCGGGCTACCGGCCAAACTCCCTTCTTTTTGGTCTACGGCGCAGAACCCATGTTGCCAAACGAGATAGAGTACGAATCCCTCCGAGTCCGCAGCTTCAACGATGAACGCTACGACCCCGACCGAGTGGATGACCTCACCCGATTGGAAGAGGCCCGGGAGGCAGCCCTCATCCAGTCGGCCAAATATCTTCAAGGGCTCAGAAGATACCACAGTCGCAACGTTCGAGCACGAGCTTTCATCGTTGGCGACCTGGTACTACGCAAGATCCATATCACCAAAGACCGTCACAAGTTATCCCCCTTATGGGAGGGACCGTACATAATCGCTGAGGTGACTCGGCCCGGTGCATACCGGCTAAAACACGAAGACGGGTCTATGGTGGAGAACTCCTGGAACATTGAGCATCTTCGACGATTTTATGCCTAATTTGGCTAAGGCTTCATGTTATCCTTGACTGCCAACCTCAAGCAAGATGACTTCTTGAGTTAGCAGTCGGGGGCTGTACATATGTCAATAAAGCTTAAGTTTCCCTCATCAACTTCTGTGCATGATTTGGTTTATCATTGTTTAATGTTCTTCGATTCGAGTTCAGTGTCTAAGGACTGAGAGTTTTCCGATGACCTGATCGAGCCTAGGCTTGGTGACAGTCAGACGAAAACTACTTAAGAAATTTCACATGAAAACTCGGATCAAGGCATTAACATAAATAAACTAAATATATCACAAGTTTTACATCAGAGCATTACGATCACACGACATTTACAAGAAAATGTTTGAAAGACAAATCAGATCCGGAAATTGTTCACTACATCAACGGAGATCTTCTTTGCTGACTCCTGCGCCTCACTCAGCATATCCAAGGCCTGCTCATCTGTGGTTCCGTCAGCAAAGCCCTCCCCGACCGAGTGGATATCCACTCGGGGGTAAAGGGACTTGGTCTGTGCAAGAGCCAGACCAGCCCCCATGTTGGCTGCTTCAGCGATGTTGGCCAGATACTGGTCAGGAGCCCTTCGCAGTTTGTCAAAGACTTCAATTGGGTCCAGCGAGCTGGTCCCGACTCCATGATGGAACAAAGATAGCAAGATCGGCGCAGCAGCATTAGCGACCTCTTCCCGGATCTTTCCGGTTTGTTTGACCCGCTCAAGCAAGACGTCATATTGAGCTCGGGTCTTAACCTTGTAAGCTGCCAAAAGCATCTGATCATACAAAGCACTCAGAAATAAAGCAGCACAAGGAATGTTACTTCAAAGAGGCTTACCCTCAAACTCGGCTTCCATTTCGGCTTTGTCGAGGCTGACTGCCTCCAGCTGGACTTGAAGCGAATGGACCTCCGAAGAATTTTCTACAAGAAAAGAAGATCATCAGTAACCAGGGATAACATGAGAATCTTAAAACTTGGAGAGATGAGCTTACTCCCGATTGACCCTCGGAGGTCGAGGTTCGCCTCCCGAAGCTCTGCGATCTCTCTCCTTAAAGCCGCCTCCCTCGACGCGGCTTCCTCCTGAGTGGTTTTCAGCTTCTGTTGAACGTCCCCCAAGGAGTTCAGGTGAGGAACCAGCTTCTCCAGCACCTCGGACTTTGCCATGGAGCGGCAGTACTCTTCGCGCGTGAAATCCGAAGAGTGACCGACGGAAAAGGATGATAATACAATAAAAGAAAAAGACTAAGGCTTACGTTGAGCGGCCGTAGAGTCGCTTCGTTCAAACTATCGACAAGGGCATCCCTTTCTTCTCTCTCGGCTTGCCTATCCGGGATGATGCCCCGCCTTTGGCCCTCCGAGTCCCGCCACTCAATCTTAATCGGGGGAACCCAGGTTTCAGAAGACTGCAACCTGGGGATTTCCTCCACTGTGGCTGGCAGATAAGAGGAACAAATGAAGACATGAAGGGCTCAAACCATGAGAGCAAAAAAGAATACTTTGGTACAAGACTCACCGCTTCGGTGGCGCGCGCTTAGGTGGAACGGCTGGCTGGCCTCTTTCCTCCTCGGCCCTTCGCCGAGTGATCCTCGTCGGGGCTGCCGGCCACGGCCCGAGGTTTCCCGCCGTTGACGGCTTCCGGTCGAACGCCCGGCGGCGGTCGGGGCTCCTTCCTTGGGGCATCCTTCTTCGGAGTCGAAGGTTTTTTGCCCGGAGCGCTCTCGCTTGGATGCGGGCTCCGGGGCTTTGGCTCTGCAGGCTTTGGCACCTCGGGAGCTGTGGCAGGGGTCGGCCCCTCACCTTCCCGGCGGGATCTATGTCCCGGGGCCTCTGCGATGATGAATATAGCCGGGGTAAAGACAAAGAAAGCTTTCAACGAAAAAGTTTGAACTTCAGTTATAAAACATACCTGGATGATCGGCGGATCTTCGGCGTCGTCCTCGGCGATCGCCTTAGAGGAGGAGTCTCAACTGGAGGAGCCGGGACGTCGTCGTCCGAATCCTCGATGATGAGCCTTCTTTTGCTCGCCCACTTGTTGGTGTCCTCACTCGGGGCCGCCCGCTTCCCAACTGGATCGCTTTGGATCTTGATCCCGCCAGCCGGTTTCTTGGCAGGGCGACGCGGCGCGTCATCATGGGACACCTTGTAAGGCTTGGAGGTAACGGAAGCATTTTCCTGCAAGAGAAGTTCGCACAACATTAAGAGACAAGATATCAAGATTGAAAGACATTATGAAGCAACCAGTCGGCTTACCGGAGGAGGAGGCCGGTGGATGCTGAAGGGAAGAACCGGCAGAATGAGGGCATGCTCAACTGCAATGCTCGTCGAGAAGATCTTGTACATCCGGATCTTCAGGATCTCGTAGCTGAGTGGTTCTGGATCTTCCCGATTGGGGTCCTTCCTGCCTTCGTATTCGAAGGCTGGCTTTGACCTCTCCTTGATTGGAGCCAGTCGGCACCGAATGAAGTGTCGAGTGATTTGCTCGCTGCGAAGACCCTTCTGTTTCATTGCCAGGATCTTCGCAAGCAGCTTGTTGGCCTCGTCCCAATCTTGGGCTACTGGAACAGTGCTCCAAGTTGGCCTGGGACAGGGGAAGACCGACGAAGGCTGGCAGGCTGGGTTCGAGGTTGCTAATATAGAACCAGCCTGCGTGCCATCCCTTATTGGAAGATTTTAAGGGAAGAGAGAAGTACTCCTTGCGGAGAGATCCGCGGAGTTGGAAACCTGCCCCGCCAACAACGCATGGGTGGTCCTTGTTCGGATGCGGCTTGAGATAAAACATGCGGCGGAAGAGTTGGAAGTGGGGGAGGATGCCAAGGAATGCTTCGCATACATGAATGAAGAGAGCGATGTGAAGCATCGAGTTGGGGTTCAGATGGTAGAGTTGAAGCCCATATAATCCAGAAGCCCCCGAAAGAACTCGGAGGTGGGAAGGCTAAACCCGCAATAGAAGAAAGAAGTAAAAACAACAAGTTCACCGGTGTTCGGGGTTGGGAAGTCCTCACCCGCCACCGGGCGCCAGCCCATGATCTCCTTTGGGAGAAGCACGCCATGCTTCACCATCTCCTTGAGGGTGGATTCCCTCACATCCGATGTGGCCCATTGGTCAAATGGGATCCTCTTTTCCTCCGCCATGAGTGTGGTTTGGATGGGAAGTGGATTTGGTCGGAAAAAGTGGGGATTTTGACAAGGGAACTTGGGAGATTTGGCTGCGGAAGCTGGTTGTTGCAAAGAGCGAGCTCCTGGATGGATGGATTTGGGAGCGTGCGAGTCTAGGGTTCTCCGCAGGGAACTGGTGAACAGTGCTGTGAAAAGGGGAATCTTTTGGAAGATGAAGAGGCGGGGACGACCTCGAGCCTTTATAGAAAGATTTGAGGGTTGCGCTAGGTTTTCTTGTGATTGGGCCGAGCCCATGAGAGAATCTGCAGCCTAGTTAAGGTGTGGCCCGACGCGTGTCCTTAGGGACTTAAGCGGATGAGCTTAAGCAGATTTGCCATGGCAATATGCGCGTGTTCGAATGCCCTGTACCTTTGGAAATCCTTTCATACCGCGGTTTGCTTGACTTCATGAGAAGCTGGCACGATGCAACTTGGAAGGTGACCAACAGTGAAGCTTTTTATGGCTGCCTTGATGACAAGGGTTGTTTGGTTTTTTAGCATTTGACTAATTTGATTAGATCAGTGCTATTTTTCCACATTGGTGAAGATCTTTATAGATTGAGACCAGTACTATGGCAGAAGCTATTTAATAACTTGGTCATATTTTTATATGATTGAAAGAACTTGTTTTCCCATGAGGGACGATTAAAATATTTGTTCCGGGATGACTCGGGCAGATCCACTCGGATAAGCATGAGCTTACCGAGTGCTTTTTACCCGCTAGGGTTGATTGAGTTAATTGTTCTGAGATAACTCGGGCAAATTCACTCGGATAAAGCACAAGCTTGCCGAGTAATGAGGTTGCTTTAGCTTGAGCTAAGCATCTACATAAGAATGATTTTTTATAGTTCTTGACTATATGCTTAGTTTGTTTTTGACTAACCACATAGTCGGGGGCTACATCTAATTAGGTGCATCAGGAGATGCACCTAGATATTTATTTTTGAGAGTTTTTTGGATATTTTCTAGCCCTTCACAGTCTTTGGAGCCACTCAGGAAGATTCAGGTAGAGATGGTGGAATCACTCGGCGCCAAAAGCACTCGGTCAAAAAGATTTTTGGCTGTGTGCTGTTTTGGTTTGAAGTTGAGCTGTCTCGTCGACTGAAAAGGACTCGGGGGCTACTGTGGAGATTATGGCAATCGGGTATCTACATGGCAAGCTTATCCGACTGGAGTTAGGGATAGATTGCACCTGCCATATCTGTAAACCGAACATGACTTGGGTGTTACGATTGCCAATGGAGATAAGGCAATCGGCCTATAGTCACGGTTTGGTAAGATTGAGGAAACCAACTTAGAGTAAGATAGGGTTTCCGATCTGTAAGCCCTCCTCCCAATACTATATAAGGGGGTAAGGGGCGTCCCTTGAGGGATATCCTATGTTAGATCAGCTTTAAGCTTTGAGCCTTAGATCACGAGATCAATAAAGACACTCGGCGGATCGAATCCACCGAAACAGGAGTAGGGTATTACCTCACGAGAGGGCCTGAACCTGTCTAAATCCTCTTCTTCTTCTAACCCATCGTGCTTGGCGATCTTGACTGCGACCCCAGAAATTATATTGCCGAAACCAAGTTTCGACAATCACATGAATAGGCAATGCATATGTAACAAACATAAATATATACGCAACATGATGGTTAAAGTTGCAGCTGATCTGCTTGGCCATTCCCTAGGAGGCCAGCTAAGAATAATCCTGCCATGCATGAATCCTAAAATACTAATACTCATCATCATACTTGTTCTATCGAGGAAAAGCATGCACTAGTACAGAAGACCTTAAAGGTGCCGGTTGCAAACCTGACATAGGTGATGGTTTCGCAGCCGGCACCAATTACTCGGCACCTATATGCTAGGGTATTGGTGCCGGTTATAGAACCGGTACCTTTGTGCTTCTCGATTCAAAAAAAATATGGCTCATCGCATCGGCTCAAGCCGTCCCTAATTTCATCCATGGCTCAAGCTGCCCTAATCCGAAACATAACAGATCCATCAACAACAATTATACTTGACAGTAGATCCATTTCATCCTTATAGATCAACAACAACAATAATCCATTCCATCAACAACAAATCCATTCCATCCTTGAGGACAACCAACAAAATCAAGAACACACAATCAACCTTCATAGGAGGAGGACAACAAAATCAAGAAACAGAGCTAAGAACAATCAAGAACCGGTCGGGTCTCCGCCGTCGGGTCGCCGTCAGGATCCCTCTCCACGCGTCGCCCGGCCCCGCCATGCGCCTCCCGACCCCGCCATGCCCCGCCCGTGGAAGCACCAGACGTCGGTCGATTCGTCGTCGCCGCCGCCTCTCCTCGCCAGATCCGGCGGAGGGAGGGCACCTCCACCACCGCCGCCGCCTCCCCTCGCCAGATCAGGTGGGGGAAGGGCACATCCACTACCGCCGCCGCCTCCCTCTCCGGATCGGTAGAGGAGGGCTCCTCCACCGCTCTCCCGCCGCCTCCCACCCTCTCGCCGTCTCCCGCCGCCTCGCCCCGGCCCCGGCCTCCCGTCGCCTCGCCCCGACACCGGCCTCCCGCCGCCTCCTGCCGCCGCCCCACCCTCTCACCGCATGGCCTCCCGCCGCCTCGTCCCGGCCCTGGCCTCCCGTCGCCTCGCCGTGACGCTGGCCTCTCGTCGCCTCCTGCCGCCGTGAGTGAGAAGGGATGGGAGCCTCCCAGCCGGCCATGGTAGAGAGAGTGAAAAGAGATGGATGAGGAGAAGATATGGATGAGAGTGAGTGAGTGAGAAGAGATGTGAGGGTGAGAAGAGATAAGGCTCAGCCCCGCGTCGGCTCGGCTCATGCTGTGATGGGTGTCGATTTTTGTGTTGTTTTTTATAAAAAAACTAGCACCTATACGGTAGGTGTCGGTTTTCTGAGAACCGACACCTATAATGTATTATAGGTGTCGGTTTTAGAAAAACCGACACCTATAGTATAGCCGGTTTTCTTTAGAACCGCTACCTATTGTTTTAATAGGTGTCGGTTTTTGTTGAACCGACACCTATTAGGTCGATACCTATGTATGTTTTTGTAGTAGTGATCACTACAGAGAAGAAACACCATACTCCTTTTGTCCACAATGAGATTTTGTACAAGTATGAAGTTAGATCTTCGAAGTTGTGGGTATTAATATTCTAAATATTTAAATTTGATGCATAAAAGATCATACAAAAATTTATCTTCAAAACATGCTTTTATAATTTGTTTATGAAATTTTTGAAATTAAAATTGGAGTGAATTAGCATCGGGTAGAGTGTACCTTCTTACATTCAAAATCCAGTTTACTGTTACTTTGCACCGATGTATATTGAATAAGTTTCATTTTTCACTAAATTGTATTGCCTCTGTCCAAAATAAAGCTACTTCTAAAGTTCAAATTTCTTTCAAAATGTAGCTATTTCTCTACCTACCACCTCATCTCAACCAATCACAATCCTCTCCCATCTAATTTTTTCAACTACTTTTTTTCTCAAGCAATCACAACCTTCCACCATTCCATCCCACCTACTTCTTTAATTCTCACAAAAAACTTTAGAATGCTTATATTTTGGGACAGATGGAGTATCATATAATTGAAAGGAGAACTTGTTAAAATGTGAGTAGAACTAATTAAATTTTCTTGACTCTATACCGTGTTCACGAACTTCGATTTAGATTTTATAAAAAAATCATGAAATTTTATAGGTTTGATGATGTATCCTAGTGTTAAATGAAACTTGTTTCAATATAACATGGTGTAAAGTGAAAATATATGCTAAACCTGGTGTAAAGCAAAATATGGTATATTTTACCATGTGCAAAGTACAATTTGCTCTTTGTTGGCCGAAGCCGGCGTTGCTATTATATAACAATCTGTCACAAATACAATGAGGAGGAAAACCTAATCGAGTCTGTCAGCATAGTGGCATAGAGCTTAGGCATGTGGTTGACGGCAAGCTATTGTTGGCTTTCTCGAGAAGGAACTCGGCGAGATTGGAGGTGGCTATAGATCCCTCTTGGCTTGTATTGGGCTTGTGTTGGCTGGTTGGATTCATCCCCTCTTCATTTGGAGGTCTTTTATTTATACCCTGAAGTGTCCTCCTGTTCAAGTAGAACTACGGAGACAAATATGGATAAAATCTGAGTAGGCCAAGTCAGGCTAGCTAAAGTAGGATTCTAGTTCTCTTTTCTTATCCGGGACTCCTTTCTTATCTACCCAGGACTTTCCTATATGCATGAGGCTTGAATCTGTATAGGATCTGTTATATGGTGGGCCCCGCCAAGCTTAGTACACAAGTATTCGATATCCTATATTTAGGACACTAATATAATGTGATTCCTAGGTTTCAAGTGACTTGGAAAATGGAAGAGATTTAATTTCAAAGGAATCATTTTCAAGCTTGAGATAAGGAGGTGAGGGTGGGTTAACTCACTAGTCGTGACGACGACTACAAGGACTACCTTCTTGTACACTACTAGAGAAATGATCTTTGCTCCACTGGCCAAAATCCACAATAGTCTGGTTCCAATAGGAACCGAGACTAGAAAACATTTTTAGTCTTGGTTAAAAAAGGCAACGGCTCTCTAGGATCTTTAGTCCTGATTGGTGTTATCAACCAGGACTAATCTGTCAGGCCAGCGGCCATTTTTAGTCTCGGTTTGTAACACCAACCGGGACTAAAGATCCTATCTTTTGTCCCGAGTGGTGTTACAAACCGGGACTACAATGAAGATGCTTTTTTTTAACTACGCCAGTTAAAAAATATGGGTTGTTGTAAAGGAATGAACATATTTTGCTGCATGATTCAAATGGCCTGAAATTAATTTGAGAGGATCTATAATTGAAAAAGAGGTGGTGTTGTGTGGGGGTGAGTGATTGAAGATAGAAGGAAGCTTTAATCATTACATTATAATTACAAATTACCATATTGTTATTAACTAATGATTCTAAATATATAAATTTTTTTATGAAATTATTTTAGTGATAATATACAAATCGGAGGGATCTACAATATTGATAAGAACATCACTTCTTCGGATACACACAATATTCCTTCACTGGACATGCATGCTCCAATCACTATTGCTTGTGTTCTTCGTTGCGCAGGCGGATTAGCCTTCTTGGTCGGTCAATCGGGTCGTGTCTCGGTTGATAACAACAGGAGTTGTGGTGCTAAGATTGTAGGCACAAATCTTTTGATCTGAAGCCGGGTCGGTGTGTCCCTAGAACCTTCTGTGCCATAGCCTTTGCATATTTCAGTTTCAGAGTCCATCGTGTCGAGTTTGTGTTTAAGTCGAGGTCTTGTTACTGGTTAGATCATGTTAGAGTCCAGTTCGTGTGTTTCCCCACTTTGTTTCCATCAAGCCTAGCCGTCGCATCTAGTTTGTGCGTGTGTAACAAGTTTTTGCGCGCATTGTTCCCGTTTTGTCCTCTGATTCGGAGTCGGTTTTTAAAACAGCCATAACTTTCGCATACGAACTCCGATTGAGACGTCCATATATTTCAATCAGAAAAAAATTTCGGATGCTTCGCTTGGTTCGCCGATTTTATTTTTCCCAAAAACAGTCGCAAGGTTATCTTTTTGAGCCGGAAGCTTTTTGTCAATTCCGAGCACGTCTTCGATTTTTCACCGGCCACGTCTTTCACTTGTTTAGGCTCAAATTTTCTGTGGTTACAACTCGTGTGCTCCTAAGTCAAGAAAAAATATAAAAAAAATAAAAAAACTCAAATTTTTCGAAAAACAACAACAGCCCGAAAATTAGAAAAAAGAGAGGGGCAAAAGAGGAACAATATCTAGAGAAGCACATAGAGAGATGCAATGTCTAGTATTATCAAGTAAACTCGAGCTTTTAAAAAAATATGTTAATTACAATTTAAAACAATTTTATATCAGCATATGTTAATTATATATAATTATTACAATTTAATAAAATTTTTAAACTATTTTAAATGTTTTCTCATTAATTTTTTGATTTGATTAAATTTTAATGCATTAAGTATTATTGTTTTAAACCTATATGTAATGAAATTAATTTGGCCCGATTTAATGGATTATTTAATTTTATATCGGTTGTTAACCCTAGCCAGGACAAAAAGAATTTGGAAATAGCGGGAAATTATCTTCAGTCCCGGTTTATGGCTACAACCGGGACTAAAGATAAATTGAAAATAGCGGAAAATTATCTTTATTCCCAGTTTGTGGCTACAACCGGGACTAAAGATGAATTGGAAATAGCGGAAAATTATCTTTAGTCCCGGGTGCTGCCACCAACCAGGACTAAAAATTGGATCTTTAGTCCTAGTTGGTGCTACCAACCGAGACTAATATAACTTTAGTCCCAGTTGTTGGCACCAACCGGGACAACAGATACAGGGGTATATATATCCTAGCACGCATCGTCTTCTCCACCGATCCAACACTTAGTTGTCTCTCCCTCTCTCAGCTCTCTCTCGCTCCGGCAATGATGAGGACATCACCTACTCGGATATAACCACATTGGAAGCTTTTGATTTAAAGGTGAATGAATTCTTTATCCAGATTGTATTTGATGTTTTTGATGAATTGATGTTGCACCATGATGTGTGTTCATTTACATTTTCAAAAATACATAAGTGGATTAAAAAGAGTGTTAAACACACAGGAAAGGCATGGAGGACAAAGGAAATTGATTGGGGGGGCAAATCCAAGTATTCCCCACATCACTTTTGGCCCAAGGAAAGAAAGAGATCTAAACCAACATGTTTTGGTGTTGAATTCAGACTGCAGGACATCGCAGAATTCAAACGGCCGCCAAATATGTATACGTGCTCCGATTTGGGTTCATGAGTAATTGATGGAAAACACTCGGAGTCCTCTTTCCAACGGATCTAGCCTCATCTCAAAATTCCATCCCAATCAGCCGCAATCACAGAAACAAGGTGTTGCATCATCTATAATGGGCCTATGGGCTTGTAACTTCATATAGGACCCTGGCCTAACTAGGGCCCAAGTAGGGTGCGCCCCAACCAGGTGGAGCACGACTCTAGGGAGCCCTAGGTCGTCCTCCCACCTATATATACCCCCTAGCTGCCATAGAACAACTCAGGTTTTGTTTATGTAAGTTTAGCTATCGCTACTTCCTGATAGACGCGTGTGTCGGCTAGACCATCCGTTTTATTTGATTCGGAACCTCACCTTTTCATTTGTATTCAATTCATATTTGCAATTCAGCTTGCTTTTATCTTATTCTTGCTTGTTCTTCGTTTTGCTTGCAGGAATAAGGTTGATTTGCACCGGCAAGATCAACCCACGAAGAGGTGTATCGATCGCTAAGGCGCAACACAATGTTTCGTACGATTGTAGTCGGATCGTCAACGTTTCTTCCAAATCGTAGTTGCCATTAACTCATCGAAAGATCGGGACACCCTAGTGCACATCAGGTGGTATTAGAGCGCCAAGTTGATCAGTGAGTTTTATCCACCTATAACCAAAAAAGCCAAAAAAAAATTGCATCCATTACCTAGCCATATTTGTGCCATTGCATTGTTCTTTTTAGTTTTCGCTTTGTTGAGTTTTATGTTGCATCTTCGTGTCATGTTGCTGGTCTTAGCGTCTAGTTCGTTTAGAGTTTCGAGTTCTTGTCACGTCTAGTACCACTGTCATCGTCGTCGCCGTGTATTTGTTGTCGTCGGGACCTTCAAAAACGGAATCACTTCGCTGTGAGGATTCTAGTTTTATAGTTTTGAGAAGTTTTTATTGGTCAGTTTGGAAAATGTATCTAGGTTTTGTGAAGCTTCTGGTTTGCACGTGAGGAACAAATTGGCCGTTGCTTGTGTGGGCGAGAGGAGGAGATTAGATCAGAAAAAATAGTAGATTGGATCGGTTGAAAGTCAATTTTCATACTTATCTCTTGCACCAACCGACTCCTGGCCGTCCACCCCACAAATTGATGCGAGTCCGAACTCCCACCCCACCTCCAAATCACGTACATCTAACTTTTGAGTCATGTCAAACACCTTGGTAAATTTTTGTTTTGTGTCGGATTCGAGATCTGTTTGGAAAAATGGAACCAACATAATGTCAGCATTCCATTTTTATATAGTTCTAATTTTAGGGTTTGGACTTTTACATTTGAGTCCCTATAATTTTTTATTTATGTTTGAGTCCCTGAAATTTTACATCGAGGTTCATAAGTTGGTTTTTGCTGAAAAAAATCAAAAAAAGAAAAAAAAGGCAGAAATGTGCTTAAAAATGAGAGGAAAAAAGCTGCACCAAAAAAAGAAGAAAAAAGCGAAAAGAAAAAAGAAAAAGAAGGAAAAAAAGAAAGAGAAGAAAGAAAGAAATTCAGTTGTTGCTTTCATTTATCAGAGCTATGCTTAGTTGTATCTAGTGCTATCTTGTTGTACCGTTTGTCTCTAGGCTCGCGTCTCTAGTACGTTATGTCCTAGGACCAGCATCGTACTTGACTTTGAATGGTTATTCAACTTTGCATTTTTTGATTTGAGCATTCGGTATTCCTTTGCTACATATTTAAGCCTACCTAGAGCTCCACAGATTTGATTGTAGCCGTATAGCAGGTGTTTGTCGAGGCATCGATACATCCAACCTCCATTGGAGTGTTTGGTTAAGTCGGTGTATGTCACCATTCCGCTTGCTATGGTAAGAACTTGTAAGAGCTTGGCGAAAAGCTTGAGATTGTGTGATATTTGAGCCTCACTACCTAGTAGTTGATAGGAACGTACATATATTTCTATGTATGTTTCTTGTTTTCTACTAACAATGACAGGAATATACAAAACAAATGGGAATAACCATGCTCAACATCGACATCTTCGTCAAGACATGAGGAGTGATCAACATGATGCATATGAGGTAAGTGGCATTGTTATTGCTAAGATCAAATTTGTACTACCTTATTTTGAAGGAAATTATGATCCTCATGCTTATATTAAGTGGGAGCTAGCGGTTGATAAAGAATTTAAAAAGCATGATTTGTTTGAAAAACAAAAGGTTATGTGTGCCTCTAATGTATTAATTAAATATGCATCTGATGAATGGAAACATCTTTGTAGGCATAACAAAATACCTCAATCTTGGAAAGACCTAAAACGATATTTGAGAGATTCTTATATTCCCATGTATTATGTTGATATTCTATTCAACAAACTGCAATGTTTAAAACAAGATACCAGAACAGTTACTTCGTACTATCATGATATGCATGATTGTTTATTATGTTGTGGTTTAGATGAATGCGAAGAAGCTACAGAGTTGTGATTTTTATGTGGGCTTAACAAAGAAATTCAAGATATGGCTTGCTTACCAAAATTATAGATCTCTCTCTCATTTGTTAGAACTTGCTTGTAATGCTGAATGTAAAATAGAGGACATGAAGAAGCAACAAGTTGTGCTTGTATCTCCTATTTTTCCATGTAATGATGACGTACAAACTTGGAAGGAGAAATATTTTGTGTCTCCTGTTACTAACGCTTTACAGGAAGTTCAACATATTCACCAAGAGGAGGAGCACAATGTTCTTGAGAAGAAAGGTGAGAAGCATGAATCACCTAAAATATCTGTAGAAAGTTTACAAGATAAAATAAATGGTGCTGAGGTAAATGAAGGTGAGTATTCTTAAGATAAGCTATACATGTCCACTTTACATTCTATAGTAGAGCAACCATTAGTGAAACCAACTGTTGAGATTCCTTTGTCACAAGTTGATTTAGTTGATGTTCCTTATGATAAAGAAGAGTTGTGTGATAATGCTTCACTTATATCAATGCCACAACTAGTTAATTTAGTTGATGTTCCTTGTGATAAAGAAGACTTGTGTGATAATGCTTCACTTATATCAATGCCATAACTAGTGATTGAACATGCTATTTCTAGTGTTAGTTCTTTAGACATTGGTTTTAAGCATGTTGTTCATGTTTGTAATGAAGTTGAGGAGCGTAAATTGCTATTTTCTTTAAATACTTTGGGTTATGTTCTGTTTGATGATCTTTGTGAGCTCAATAATTTGAAGGAAAAATTATTTGCTAAGCCTGATTTGCCTTGTCCAACTAATGCTATTTTTCATATCTTTGGCGAATATAATGATAGACAAACATATTTGGTGCATAAAGCTTATATTTGTTCTAATCTGAAATATTCTTTTGTGCAACAATACTATGATCAAATATGGGGCTACACTAACACTAACAATGTCATGCAAAGCTTTCCTAGTTTTTCTCCTATGCAACAGGGTAAGCCCAAAGAAGGAGAGCATTGTTGGTCCATGAGTACTTGATGGAAAGCTCTCGGAGTCCTCTTTGCAACGGATCTAGCCTCATCTCAAAATTCCATCCCAATCAGCTTCAATCACAGAAACAAAGTGTTGCATCACCTATAATTGGCCTATGGGCTTGTAACTTCATCTGGGACCCTGGCCCAAGTAGAGCCCAAGTGGGGTGCGCCCCAACCAGGTGGAGCACGACTCTAGGGAGCCCTAGGTCGTCCTCCCACCTATATATACCCCCTAGCTGCCATAGAACAACTCGGGTTTTGTTTATGTAAGTTTAGCTATCGCTACTTCCTGATAGACACGTGTGTTGGCTAGACCATCCATTTAATTTGATTCAGAACCCCACCTTTTTATTTGTATTCAATTCCTATTTGCAATTCAGATTGCTTTTATCTTGTTCTTGCTTGTTTCTTCGATTTGCTTACAGGAATAAGGTTGATTTTCACCGGCAAGATCAACAACCCACGAAGAGGTGTATCGATCGCTAAGGCGCAACACAACGTTTCGTACGGTTGCAGTCGGATCGTCAATGTTTCTTCCAAATCATAGTTATCATCAACTCACCGAATGATCGGGACACCCTAGTGCACATCAGGCAACGGCAGTGGGAGGGGAGGAGATGGCGGCGGCGCCTTCACCTCCAAAAGATTCGGTGGGAGGGGACGTGGTAGCGGCTCGAAGATGGTGACGACCCAATGGCTCGGAGGTGGTTGCGGCACAGCGCCTCAGAGATGGCGGCGGCCTGGTGGCTGGAAGATGCAGCGGTGCCTCCTTCCTTTTCTCCTCCTCTTCCTCGTCCTCTCCAGGAGCGGCGGGCCACGAGTGGGGGCGGCGACGACGGCGTCCCCTCCGCCGGATCCAGTGCTGTGAATTTTTTTAGAATTTTGTGATGTTCTATACTCGAATTTGATATGTGATATATGTGTATCTGTGATATATATGATATGTGATATATGTGAATTTTGTGATATATATGATATGTGTATCCGTGATATATATGATATGTGATACATGGTAACACCAACCGAGACTAAAGATAGCGGAGCCAGCCACGTGGCACCGTCATCTTTAGTCCCAGTTATTTCAACCGAGACTAAAGAAAGGCATCTTTAGTCTCGCTTTCGTAGTCTCGGTTTGCAACCCGAGACTAAATAGGGTTGCAAACAGGGACTAAAGTGGGTTTCCCCAGCAGTGGTAGCATTGGTGTGCTCTTCCTTTTCTCCTATGCTAGCAACTATGGTCATCAATAGTGGCGCATGATGGATTAGGGTTTTGGGGTAGCGCTTGGGGTAGGAGGGGACAGAGGAAAGGAGGAGAGGAGGTTTCTTTGGGTTTAATGGATGGCCGGGGAGATGACAGACCGGCAGTGAACAATAGACACAGGTGAATGGTGAGGCCCACGGGTTGGAAGAGGATGGTGGGAGGTGTTAGCGGCGGGAGTGATTAGGAGGCAGAGGACGGTGCCGTTCCAGGGCACCTTGTCGCCACTTATTACAAGGAGTGTTTGGGGAAATTGGGGAGGGGGAGAGTGAAGGCTACTAAGGTGGGTTTTGCTGGCGTTGGCGAGGAAAGGGGGAGCGCCACGCGGGTTAGGAGTAGCACAGCAACGCAACATGAGGAGCGGAAGCGCATAAGCAGTTGGTTGAGAGAAGTCGCATAGCAGCGTGAATTTGGACAAGATATGGACAATCCAAAAGTGATTAACACTTATTTGCAAAATTTTCTGCATGACACACGAAAAGTGCAGTCTTTGCTAAGAATGTGAATTTGCCCAACGACACTTTAAAAGTTGGTAATTTTCTGTAGGACATCGGACACATTAAAATACAATATCCACTCAATTTATGAGAGAGAGACCATATAAAATATTAGTTTTTTCCTTATCTTCTTCTCACTTCTACTAGTATTCTCCGATAACAGGCACCGGTGGTGGAGCTGTTGTGGCGGCAAGAGGCATCCAAATACCATGTATACTACTTGCGTGTGCGTCCCCTGTTTGTACGAGGTCGCCGGCCACTAACGCACACCCATCCACCATGTCGCTCCACCCTACAGTCATCAACGTTGCATCGCCAGCCACCCCGCCGTGAGTTTGCCGCCGCCGCTTCCCCCTCCCCTCCCCTCCCGTTGCGCTTGAGAGGAATGGATGGAGGAAGAAGACATTGCAACAAAGTAATTTTAGATAAATTCAGTCTCCAACTCTAAATAAAATAATATTTTGATGGTGTTACTGTCATGCAACAAATTACCATATTTTTTAGGTGTCATTGGGCAAATTCACGTTCTTGTGATGTCTACTAGGAAAGACCATATTTTAGTGTGTTGATATTTATGATCATAGATAAATCCACAAATGCACGGATACCGTGGTAGCATTTCATCGAGGAGTATTCTAAGAGTATCATATTTGTTGTTTTTTCTGCAGGAAAGGCCACGGTGTAAAGTTGTAGTTCATATATTTATAGTCAAGCTATAATTAATATATCCAAAGTCTAGGTAGGGGTAAGGATAACAATGATATAGGGGTAGTGTGATACATAGAAGATTCATCTATATAATAATGTATAGTGAAGAAGGACAAAATAGAACTATGATACATATATACTTCTATATTACTAATGTCTAGTATACACTTAACATATACATGCTTATGAGGCTAGGACTTATTTCTAGGCACCTAGGTACTACCGAGAGACCACTCCCTGTTGGTCTGCCATCGTGGTTATGGCATTTTACAAACTCTTACGTCACATCCAAACGTAGAGGAAAATAGAGGACGGACAGGGCTATCGTCACCTACTGCCTACCTCATTTTCTGTGGGGCACACCCACATCAAACGACATTTAACTAACCTAAGCACCATGTTTATGTTACAAGTTAGAACTAATGCAACTCGTTAAAATCCTTGGACCGTTATCATGGCATATATCGGCTAGCCTAATCGAGTCAAGCAGATATATATTATATTCATAGCGCACGTAGCTAATTAATAAAGTAGTATATGAATTTTGAACACTACTAGGTAAATAAGATAATTCTTTTATTGCAAATATAGTGTTACAAGAAGAGTAAAGTACAAAAGACATATCGAAATCTGAAAGAAGACTATATGATCGAAGATAACTCTAATCCTAACTTCACTAATATAATAGAGAATACAATGTAGATAGAGAGAATTGCTCCTTCACTGTGTTGTGAAGTGAGAAGCTCAACTCCTTAAATAGCCTTGTAATGATGGTTGTATAGCAGTTATAGAGGTCGGTGCAGCTATAACCATCATTAGGGAGCGCTAGGATGTTGCCACGTGGAAGATGGAGATGGTAGGTGGCTAGGACGGTTCGGCCGAAAGTTCGGCCTATCCCTAGGCCCCACCTTTCTCAGTGGCCTTTCACTAGAGACTGACATGTGGGCCCCTAAGACGGTTCCCGTGGTTTGGCCCCACTTTAGGTTGGTTTGGATTAACTTGTGAGCCCAGCAAATCGTGTTCGCGCACGTAATTTGCCGAGGTGTGTTTCTTTGCATGCCAGCTCAATTCTCCTTCACTTAATTGTGTAATCTCTGCATGCACATTAATTCTCAAAGACAAGTGAAACTATATTATCTAATACTAACATATGTGTAAGACATGTTAGTTCTCTTTCTATTTATTATGATAGTTGACGGTCGAAATTGGTAATGAATGACGTCTTGTAGCAAATTTTGTCAAATTTATTGGTTTTTTAGGTGCATGAAAACTAGAAGCAGTTAAAATTAATATAGTTGTGTGCCACCGTACTCCAGCGGATGGCAACTAGTTCAGCGCCGAGCTACTAGGGTTTAGATTTGCAATAAGTTTTTTAGTCTATTCATGAAATATTTTTTAAAAATGTATAAAATGTAAAAAATCCAGCCACGCTACATATGTGCGGTATCCACTACTGGAGAAAGCATCTCTGGTTGAAGTGCCAAAATCCATAATAGTCCCGGTTTGAGTTGTACCCGGGACTAAAAAATATCTTTAGTCCCAGTTTAAAAAGGCAATGGCTCTCTAGGACCTTTAGTCCCGGTTCAAAACCTGTTAGAAAGGCGCTGGGGATCTTTAGTCCCGGTTGGTAACACCAACCGGGACTAAAGATGTTGTTTTTTGTCCCGGTTGGTGTTACCAACCGGGACTAAAGATTGTTTTGATCTTTAGTACCGGTTGGTAACACCAACCGGACTAAAGATGGGTTGCCTTTTAAACTCCTTCCTCCTCCACCCAAGCCGGTTCCACTTGTCTTCAAAATTTTGTTCTAGCTAGAGGGGAGGTGCTGCCAAAATTTTTGTGATTTTATTTTGGTGATAATACACAAATCTTTGCTATCTACAAGGTTAGCAACTTCTTCCTCTTATGATCTATGCTTAGCACTTCGCATTTTACAGTTGTTTTCTATACATCTTCATCTCTAGATTTTTTTTAAACATGAGGAAAGAGAAAATTTGTTTGGACTAATTATTTTGCTAAGCACATTACATTGTGTTGAGAAAAAAGTTAGGGAAAATATAGAGGAAGAAAAGTATGCTTAGCACGTTACATTTCTAGGAATTTAGTACGTACAATTTTATCTCGCAAAATATTTATGGAAAATGATGAGAGAGAATCTTTTGGACAAAAGAGTTACAAAATAGATGACAAAGGAAAAAATATATAAAATTTGATAGTAGGTTAGAAAAGTAAGGTAGTTTTGTTTGAGCTCATGTAGTAGTAGTACTTGTGCATCTCCGTCATAATTGTAGCTGTGCAGGAGGACATCTTGATATACTCTCCATTATTGTCTGATTACATATATATATAATTATTGTAATAATATTTAAATGGTTTGAATTTCATGGATTTTTTCTTACGATTTTTGTGCATTCCATGTAGATGGATCATCAATGGATGTACAACGCATATCGACGATCGACAGAGTTTATTCAAGGTGTGCATTATTTTTTGAGTGTGGTCGATGCCAACAAGTAGAAGGGTTTCCTGAACGCAATTTCACAGAAGATCATCGATCCAGACAGACTAGAAGACTTTCAAAATAATGTGGTCCAATGTCTTGTCAGCTTTGATATGATCTTTCCGCCTTCCTTCTTCAATATCATGACGCATCTCCTATGTCACCTTGTCAAAAAGATCCATATCCTCGGTCCGATATTCCTACACAACATGTTCCATTTCGAGAGGTATATGGGCGTTCTAAAGAAGTACGTCCATAACCGTTCTCGTTCGGAGGCCAGCATCGCCAAGGGATATGGAACAGTGGAGGTGATTGAGTTTTGTGTCGACTTTACTGAAGACCTTCGTCCCATCGGTGTGCCTGGATCAAGCCATGAAGAGGAGGCCTGTGTTTACAAAAAGGTCAGTGGGAGCGTAATTGTATTTCTAATCTTATATGTGAATGACATATTACTAATTGAAAATGATATCCCCATGCTAGAATCTGTCAAGTCTTCATTGAAAAATAGTTTTTCATGAAAGATTTAGGGGAGGCAGCATACATATTGGGCATTCGGATCTATAGAGATAGATCCAAGAGGCTAATTGGATTAAGCCAAAGTACATATATTGACAAGGTGTTGAAAAGGTTCAACATGCACGATTCCAAGAAAGGTTTCTTGCCCATGTCACATGGCATTAATCTTAGCAAGAATCAGTGTCCTCAGACACATGATGAGCGGAATAAGATGGGTATGGTTTCATATGCTTCGGCAATTGGATCCATCATGTACATGCTTTGTACACGTCCAGATGTCTCGTACGCTTTGAGCGCTACGAGCAGATACCAGTCAGATCCAGGTGAAGGTCACTGGACTACTGTAAATAATATCCTTAAGTACTTGAGAAGAACTAAGGATATGTTCCTAGTCTATGGAGGTGAAGAAGAGCTCATTGTAAGTGGTTACACCGATGCTAGCTTCCAAACGGACAAGGATGATTATAGATCACAATCTGGGTTTGTGTTCTGCCTGAATGGAGGCGCAGTCAGCTGGAAGAGTTCCAAGCAGGATACTGTTATTGATTCTACAACGAAGGCCGAGTACATTGCTGCTTCAGAAGCTGCAAAGCAGGCTGTTTGGATAAAGAAATTTGTTTCGGAGCTGGGTGTGATAACCAGTGCAACCGGTCCAATGTCTCTCTATTGTGATAATAGTGGAGCCATTGAGCAAGCCAAGGAGCCAAGGTCACATCAGAAGTCCAAACACATACTTCGGCGAGATCATCTCATTCGGAAGATTGTGGATAGAGGTGATGTCAAGATATGCAAAGTGTACACACATCTCAACATAGCCGATCCGTTGACAAAACCTCTCCCTCAGCTGAAACAGTAGGCGCACACAAGAGCAATGGGTATTAGATACTTACATGATTGACTCTAGTACAAGTGGAAGACTGTTAGTGATATGCCCTAGAGGCAATATGGAGATGTTGGATATCATGGTCAATGTTTATGTATAAATAAATAAAGTGTTATTCAATTTCATGAAATAGACATCTTGTATTGATCAATAAGTATGTGACTTATTTATGAGACTCTATATATATGAATCTATTTCTAAATAATCCCTGATCATATATCATATTATTAGAACTAATATGATTCTAAGATCGGCATGTTTATTGATTGATGATCATGTCTCATAGATCATGGTATGGAGATACCAAATCAATGAATATGGACACATATTAGAGAACATGTTGTTGGATAGACCCACCATGAGACACTACAGGAATTAATGTGCTATTAGTTGGTCTCAGGTAGTGTTCGTACAAAGTCCTTAGACCTGAGATCATCATGGATTCCAACATGTGTAGTAGCCTACTTTGGGACTATCAAACGATATTCCGTAACTGGATAGTTATAAAAGTAGTCTTCGGGTTTGCTATGAAACATGTAGTGGGATGTAAATGATCAAGATGGAATTTGCCCCTCCTTTGGAGAGATATCTCTGGCCCCTCGAGGTAATGGATTATGGAAGTGCATGGCCATGCCGAGTTGATTGAGGAGTCAATCAAGAGATAGATAATCCAATACGGTTCGAGTGAATGGTTAAGCTGTTGAAGGGATGGCACACACATCTTTCCTATAGCTTAATTGGTATCATGAGGAAAAGGGATTTGTGTACACATTACAGGTTCAGAGCCGATATTATATTCTTGTATACTATGGTGTCAATATGTGCTGCTAGGCGCCGCTATTGACGGTCGGCTGAGTTGGACTCGAGCCGAAGGTCGGATGAGTTGGACTCGAGCAGACGGTCGGCTGAGTTGGACTATAGCCGAAACCGAGTATACCTGAACCTACAGGGTCACGCTTAAGGGGATAAGAACAGACATTTGAGTTGGACTCGAATACGGCGTGATCGGATAGGGATCCGATCGAATAGAGTCCTATGGGCTTACGAAGTCCGGCCGGCCAACTCTATAAGATTCGGATAGGATCCGATTCAAAATAGAGTCCTGATGGGCCTCTAGGCCCAACTGGCAACTCTATATAAAGGGGTGAGGGGGGAGAGCTGCTGCATGCAATTGGAACCGAATTAGTCTTATCACGCATGTCTTCAGAAGTCAGCGAGATCAATCTCCACGGAAACCCTCCCCACTTCTGAGCCAAACCTTAGCCTTGCATCTTGTGCTAGCACACGGGTGTTAGGCATTCTGTTCCCGGACGTGTGGATACCGGTAGAGGTGCTACTACATTGCGGTGCTGTTCGTCGGACAAATCGGCTACGGCGGATCAACAGTGCGAGCGCGGTTCGGCGAATCAGAGAATCGGCGAGTCGGCTGAGGTTGGATCGGCTACGTCGGATCGGCTATCGACGAATCGGCTGTGATCGGCTAACATTGTTCTGGATCAGATAGCTCCTGATTGGCTATTTCCGCTGCGTACTCCAATCAGTAACGATCTATCGACCCTTACTTGCAAGTGTTCCTGGTTTGCGCGGTAGAAAGTTTTGTTTTTAGCTAGCGTAGTCTCCGCGTAACCATTCAAGTAGACTGCGGGGGAAGGGAACTCTTGGAAGAAAGACAATAATGAACATAGATAATGACTTGTACAGGAAAGCACATTGGACCATGTTGCAACAATCTTCCTTGGCGGCTCCTTACATCGAGGAGCACTTGGCGATTGTTCGCTCGGAAAACATCGGTAAGACGGATGCCTGGATTACACGCCATCACATCGATACATTCCCTGTTTGGCTACGACAACGTCTCATGGGCAACACGAGCATTGACCAACAACTAGCCTTCTTGGCGAGGGGATCATCTTGCTCGATCACCACATTCCAGGCATATGAAATCAATGGGTACACATTTTACACACGGGCCCAAGACTTAAAGAGCACGAATCAGAACAGCGCTGTCCGCATCGATGTCGTGGGATACGATAGTATGGCTAGCACATATTACGACATCATCAATGACATATGGGAGCTGGACTATGGACCTCTGAAGGTCCCTCTGTTTCGGTGCCAGTGGGTTAGGCTCAGTGGTGGAGACGTAACCATTGATGCTAGTGGGATGACAACGGTCTACCTGAGCAAGGTTGGATACTTAGACGAACCATTCATTCTTGCCAATGATGTACGACAAGTTTTCTATGTCAAGGACATGTCTAGCAAAGAAAAGAAGGGGAAAGGGTCCGACGAGCCAAAGCGTCACGTGGTTCTCCCAGGCAAAAGAAAAATCGTGGGAGTTGAGGATAGAACTGACGATGATTATGATCAGTTTGACGGGCAACCTCCGTTCGTGGTGGCGGTTGACCCGAGCATCCTCCTATCAAATGAGGACACCGCTTACTCTCTCAACAATCATAATGAAGAAACAATTGTGCGGAGAAAGTATGTGAGGACAAACGTCACTTAGCTAAATTGATGTATGGACGATATAAATTAAATTAAATTATTGAATATTATTGTTATCATTTGACTATATTGTAAATTATTGTAAATTTGTCATATTTAAATTATTGTATATTATTATTTAAAATTAAAATAGTTTTGGATATGATTATTATAATTGAAAATACATTATAATAGGGCTTGTTGAAATATTTAATCCTAGTTTTAAACACAAACCGGGACTAGCAGGAACAGCGACCGGTCTGCCGCAGACCGACGGCAGCGGTGGCGGTGGGAGCAAGGACTGCGGCGGAGGGTAGTACTTCTCAATCACGACGGGTAGTCCGCCGTCACGCGCGTCACCGGAGGCTCCCATGGCGCCGCTAAGGCATTGAGGGGGGAGAGGCAAGCCATCGATCGCAAGCATAAATAAAAATGAAATTTAGGCGATTTGCTGAGGAGAGGAGAAATCATTTTCAAATTTTAATTATATGTTATTATATAATTTTAATACTCCATAAAAGTATATATGTTAATTATATATTATTATTTATATTTAAAATAGTTTTGAATATGACAAATGTTAATTATATGTTATTATTTAAATTTATAATATTTTTCAAATAGGTCATATGTTAATTATATATTATTATATAAATTTAAAATAGTTTTGAATATGACAAATGTTAATTATATGTTATTATTTATATTTATAATATTTTTAAATAGGCCATATGTTAAGTATCTATTATTATATAAATTTAAAATAGTTTTGAATATGATGATTATAATTTAAAACTTTTGAAATATTTAATCTCGGTTTTTAACATAAACCGAGACTAAAGATGAATTTGGATAGGCGGGAAAAAATCTTTAGTCCTGGTTGATGATGGCTTAAAGGACTAAAGATGCCCACCTACGGCCACGTGGTTGTCCCGCCATCTTTAGTCCCGGTTGGTGGCTCCAACGGGCCGAAGATCTATCTTTTGTCCGGTTGGAGCTACCAACCAGGACTAAAATATCTTTTGTCCGGTTGTTGTTGGCTTCAAGGACAAAAGATACCGTAACTATAAATAGCAGGGGCATCGAGGGGATCCGAACACTTAGTCGTTTTCTGTTCAAGAACATAACAATAAAGGTATGCTCGTACTTTTATGTTGTATATTTCCTTGAATAACTTGACAATCAACGTTCATTACTAACTAATAAGCAATCTTCTCGAACAGGTTGCGTCAGGGCATGACGATTCTAGTAGAACGAGACGACACCTGCCACTGTAGGCCCGTTCCTCCTGCATACTCAAAAGTGGAAGTTGAACAGGTGAAACGCTCTACGAAGATCTCGAGTTGGATATCCCCGGAGGAGACGGGGAGATGACGCTAGGAGAAACAACTCATGGAATATTTCTTTGGAGGAAGCCCTTCATCATATTCCCAGGATGAACAACATCTCTTATCGTTCCACCGCCATCGCCTCCACGTGGACCGTCTCCTCAGTCTCCTTCGCCTCCTCCGCCTCCTCCACCTCCTGCGTCGCCTCCACGAGCACCGACTCCTAAACGGTCGTCTTCAACTCCACTGCCGTCTCAGTCTCCTCCATCGCCACAACGAGCACCGACTCCTAAACGGACAACATCTCGAGCCACGCGGTCAATGTCAACCAGCAGTGGACCAAGAAGCAAGAGGCCTAAACTTGACCCGCTCCCACCAGCCCCAAAGAAAACGACGCACAACATGACTCCAGAGGAGCTGCACAAGGCCATCCAAGCTGAAGTCAAGGCCCACTTCAGAAAGAAGTCTCCTGAGAAGCGGTAGTACACTTCATATATTTATTTCTCATTTATTCGAATTAATGACAGCTTATGCGAGTAAGAGAAACCTCCCCCACGAGACTTTTATACATGCTTCTCAGGAAGAATTGATGGGATTTATAAACGAGCAGATCATTGATCCCACGGGGGAGTTATACTTTCATCTAAGTAACTTAACCACCGAATCCATAAAATAGATAATTTTTTGTAACATACGAAATATATGTGGATATTGTACATATGTGTACATATTTTGGTAATATATGTATATATTTCCTTTCTTAAGTTTATTTGTATGTGTGTAAATTATATATTTATACATATATGTATAAACTAGCAAAATACCCGTGCGTTGCAACGGGACGACAACGCAGGGAGGGAAGCAGGCGGAGGGCGAAGGTCAGGCGGCGACGACGGGAGGGAGGGGCGCAGGAGCGACGCGGGGCACGGCGCAGATGGGAACGGAAGAGAGGGACGCAGGAGGTCTTTTTTTCATCCAAGCCCTCCCTTTTTTTCAGCATTGGGACTACGAGTTAATTTTATAAACACTCAAGGGGTTTTCTACAAAATAACTCCTTTTTCTTTTTTAACTGGGTTTTCTTTAAAATAGCCAGGAGGACTGCGGGTTAATTTCGAAAAAACTCAAGAAGTTTTCTGCAAAATAGCCAGGCAAAACAAAATTTGGGTGAAAACACTACTTACTTTATAGATAGTTATAGATATATGCGTATAAAATATGTATATGTGTAATATAATATATATGTGTAATATATAGGCAGCAGCACTGCTAGAGAAAGGAGCAAATTAAAAAAATAAAAAAAATCTTTAGTCCTGATTGGAGCCACCAACCGGGACTAAAGATGGCGGAGCCGGTCACGTGGCTCCGTCATCTTTGGTTCAGTTGGTGGTTGCCAACAGACTAAAAAGATGCATCTATTCCCTGGTTATTTTAGCAGGAAATAAAGACTGACGATCTTTAATGCTGAATTCATAGTCTCGATTTGATAACCGTGACTATTAACAGTTACCAACCACAATCGAGTCTTTCTTCGGTAGTGATCTATGGGGCTTGCTAAACACGACGCTTCACTGGACGCGGGTGACGCGGCTTCCTCGCCAACTGTACTGGATACGCTCGGTTGCGGCACGGCACCTTGGCTTTGCGAGTTGTCGAGTTCCCACATGTCGCCCAATAAAACCCACCTCACCTCGTCACATCTCATCGTCCATTCGTCCTGATCACACAAACCCCTGCGTGCGTCCTCACTGCAGCTGCTCACACACCATCCATTAATGCCCGTGTCCTGGCTCCACGAGCTCTGCCCCACCTGCTGCCTCGGCGTGTCGTCCCATCGTCCCACCCCGGCCGACCCCAAGAAAGACGACGAGATGGCCGCCGCCGGCACCGATAACGAGGCCGTCATCACCCACCGCACCGTCGACGCGAACGGCCTGCGGATGCACGTGGCGGAGGCCGGGCCGCCCGGCGCGCCCGCGGTGCTGCTGCTGCACGGGTTCCCGCAGGTGTGGTACGCCTGGCGCCACCAGATGCGCGCGCTCGCCGCCGCCGGGTACCGCGCCATGGCGCCCGACCTGCGCGGGTACGGCGACTCCGACGCGCCCGCCGGCGGCGCCGGCTCCGAGCAGCAGTACACGGCGATGCACGTCGTCGGCGACCTGGTGGCGCTCCTCGACGCCGCCGTCAGCAAGGGGAAGCCGGTGTTCGTGGTGGCGCACGACTGGGGCGCGCTCACGGCGTGGAACCTGTGCCTGTTCCGCCCCGACAGGGTGAGGGCGCTCGTCGCCCTCAGCGTCGCGTTCACCCCACGGAGCCCGACGAGGAGGCCCGTCGACGGCCTGATGGCGCTCTACGGCGACGACTACTACATCTGCCGGATCCAAGTACACAACACAACAAACACCTTGCGTCCTCGCCATGGCAGGCAGGTAGATAAATTACAGATAGCTTGACCGAGTAATTTTGCAGGAGCCCGGAGCGATCGAAGCTGAGTTCGCACGGCTCGGCACGGAGCTGGTGCTGAGGAAGTTCCTGGCTTACCGGACTCCGGGTCCGCTGATGATGCCAAATAGCCGGTGGGGGTCGCCGGACGACGAGGTGCCATTGCCGAGCTGGATAACGGACGAGGACATCAAGTACTACGCGAGCAAATTCGACAAGACTGGTTTCACCGGAGGATTGAACTACTACCGCGCCCTCAATAAGTATGCCATATCTACTATTCCTAGCAGCATGTCACGGGAGGTTTCTGGCAGTCGTAGCTTTTTGTAGAATCAAGTCCCCCAAACAGTTTAGCTTTTCATCCACTTTATAAAAATTTAGAGTTTACTAATTCAGAAAATAAATTAAAAGTCATGGCATCCTCGAATTCTCATCAGTTGGATTTTCACCAAGAACTTCTCAGAATCCGATGCTCTCCAAACATGCCTTAGATATATTATCAAACATTGTTTCAAATGTTTGCTTCTGTCAATTTGGCAGTGTGCTGTAAGACGGAGGCTAAACAATTTCATTATTAAAAAAGATAGTTATGTCAATTGATCAATTATTTGATTTTTGTTGTTTCTATTCATATATTGGTGATGAAACATTGCATAAGTCTTCATATTACGATTGCATGCTAAGCATTGCAATCGAAGGGAGTAACATATTTTATTTTCCTTTTTTTTACAGGACATGGGAGCTCACAGCACCCTGGACAGGAGCCGAGATAAAGGTGCCAGTGAAGTTTATTGTTGGAGATTTGGATTTGACATATCATACTCCAGGAATTCAGGATTTTATTCACAAAGGTGGTTTCAAAAGGTATGTACCGCTGCTGGATGATGTGGTGGTCATGGAAGGGGTCGGCCACTTTATCAACGAAGAAAAGCCAAAGGAAGTTAGTGAGCATGTAATCAGCTTCATAAGCAAGTTCCCGACTGAAATGTGATCATTCATTAAGACATGCATGAGATAAAAGTTGGAAAAATTGGTGGGCCCAATGTTCATCTACTCGATTGTAACACTAGTACATAAAATAGGTGCCGATTCGTAACCCTCAATAGTTATCGGTTTAATATGTATCGGTTTTCAATAGAAATCGACACCTACAATGCCTATTACGTGTTGGTTTCTATATTTTTGCTGGCACCTATTAGGCATTGTAGATGCCGGTTCCTATATAAAATCGACACCTATTCCTCTGAAAACATAAAAAATAATATTTAGCATTAAATTCGTATTGCTCACTTGTACTTTTCATAAAACATTTTATAGCCAAACTTTGTACTTCATGCAGCACATACATGGATACAAATTATGCAGCACATACATGGTTACAGATCAAACAAAGAATAGATCAAATAGAGAATTTCAGAATTTATGTACAAGATCTTTCCAAATTTCAGAATTCCAGTTTGCTAGTATTTATGAATTTCAGATATTCAAATTACAAGTTATCTTTTAAAAAATATTATCATGAATAAATTTTTGAGGCCTAACATCAAGATCCATGCTCGGATTATTAGTCTCGCAAGACCTAACATATAAAACCCAAAGCTCGAGTAGACAACATAGGAGATATTGCTGAACTCAGTGTGCCAGTCAACTTCAGCCTAAGACATGTCCGTCAAACCACACGAAGGTGACGACCAGATGTGTTACACAATCTTAGGAGACTTGATAAAAAAATCACTTGAGCTCTACAACACCTCAAATGCTCTAAACTCATACTCATATGAAAACTTTAGTTACACATGCTCAATATGATCACAACTTGTGTATTGCAAAGTCTTGCCATGTTCCTTTCATAGCTCGTACATGGCACACATGATGAAAACCTATGTTGTCAACATCATCAGGTTTTGTCAACCCCGTTCCACCTTAACCAGTTTTTTAATAATGGTTTTTCATTAATCTGATCTTTATATCTACAAAGGATATACATAGTCAAAACATACACAAATTCTTAGACTCCAAACCTCACATAGAGGAATACACAAAAACACAAAAAAAAACTAAGAAGACTTAGCTTCAACCCTCATCGATGACATATTCTTTCCATCACAAGCTAGAGGGTGCAAGAGGAGAATCAGAACTAGTCCATGCTGCCCATCGCTGCACCATCTCCTTCTCCGTGGATAACTGTGACACCCTAAGTCACAAAACCCCGGGATATCACTAAAATCTACTATGCGACCAACTGTTAGTAGAATAAAATTTCAGCAGCAGCACCTCTGAAATTTCAAAAACACGGAAGCAAAATAATACTTGATATCATATAACACAATCCAAAACCATAAAGAGCATCCTAACATGCATGAAAGGTAAAGTTCTAGTTTCCATCATCCTTTTCTAGACATCCACCACCAAGACTCAACAACAAGCCTTAAAGGCATAACATGGTTTTTATGATTAGGAAAAGAGATAATTAGAGAATGATAGTGTGTGTATCCGTGCAGCTATGCCCCTCCCAAAAGATCTATCTTCGGTACCTGCAGGGGAAAAACAAAGGTGAGATTCAAAAATCTCAGCAAGCAAACTTGTTTAGAAACTATTTAAATCACAAGTTCATTACACATCGATTTAACATAATCATTCCGGATATTGGAAGAAAAATATAACTTCTAGAATTTTAAAAGCGCAACTCCACATAGATAAGGTAAACATGATACTTCCTCACCTCATAGGCATGAAAATATTATTCATATTCAGAATATGCAATGAGTATGCATATGAAGGCAATGTCATGTCTCCTTCCTGCATTCCCAACAAGGTATGGAGCTGCATCCATTGATGTTGTACCGGTACGGTCATGACCATAGGTCGATGACATAACTTCAAATGCATATGAATGAAGCAAGATGCATTCATGACATGATTCAATATTCTCACAATATAAACATACAACTATAACTTCCTTCAATAATGTGGATTAACCACATATATCTTGATGAAAACAATAATAGCTTCATATAAAGAAAATGATTCTCCAATTCCACATGATGAATAAATTAAATAGCAAGATTCAGTTGTAGAAAATAAACAATGGTTCTTTGCATCAAAGTATAGGTGATAAAGATAACAAGCCAAAACGGTAGCAAACCACCGCTACATTCACTTGCCTACAACTTGATAGAGATGAGCGCTCTAGGCGCGATCTGGAGTAACACCACCTATTAAACATCTCACATTCTCAGCATACAACAAGGAAAAATATATACAATCAATATCCAACTCGCACCTACGTCCAACACCCCAAATAGGCAAACAAAGACAAAAGCACACATCCTGAAAGATTCAACTAGAGCAGCAGATCTTATATTTTTCATATCTTCTGATTCTGATGGATATAAATTCTAAAATTTTGCTGTGAGTAACATAACTTTATAATCTACCATTCTGTAGTAGTAATTGTCCTCAACAAAAATCATTTAGGTCATCAAACATTTAGTTTAAGTTTAGCCTGTAAGTCTGTCAGAAACTGCAGAGCACTCACACAAAAATAGTCATAACTTTTGCTACAAGATTCTAATGAACATGTTCTTTACAGATCGGGAAAGATTATGAAATTATCTACAACTTATACAACTTCCAAATAGTCTGATTCGGCCTCTAAATAGGATTAATCTGTAGTTGAACAGATACTGCCCAAATTCGTAGGAATGAAAAATAGTCGAAAAGAAACATTCATAACTCACTAACCACAAATCCGATTGAGGTGTACTTTACGGCCATGAAAAGATCTTTAAGTCCCCTACAACTTTTAGAAAGGATTATAATTTTTTGGAGCAACTAAGTGCCCAAAACAGCCAATTTCTGATATTGTACAGATTGACGAGTTTCAGATCAAGGATGAATCTGCATTTCGGGAGCCTCTCCTCTAATGCCATCGCCTAACCACGGATCTAACCACAAAACATTATCCAATCAGAAGTATTAAGGTTTCTCACCATGTCTTGAGTAGGAGCTGCAAGAACCCTAGGTTTCCCACCTCCTCTTCTCCCCCATCCTCTTCTTCCTTCTTCTCCTCCCTTCCTCTTCTTCATTTCCTCTCTCCTTTCTCTACTTTGGGGGCAAGAGCAGCAGCCAGCAAGGAGGGGAAATGGTGGCTAGGGTTAGAAGAAGCTAGGGTTGGCTGCCCTTTTATACTAGAGTTCTCTACACACACATCCAACGGTCCACAATTACTCGGATCACCGGAGGGGCAATACTTAGCCGAATTGGGCGAGTGAGTAGTCAAACGGACTCGTCTCGACGAGCTCTACGCAACCATGGTCTCTGAACGTCCATCTGAGCAACGGATTTAAAAGTCAACTTTTATCCCTCTCGAGAGTAATTAGTCAACTCTCTTTATTTTTTCCTATTATTTTTCATTACCGGTATTACACTAACAACCACCATCTGCTGCCAACTGTTGTGTCTGATGTCTGCAATTGCCGTCCAAATCCCCTTACGCCGCTATCGCATTCCAAACGCCCCTAGTGAGCTAAGAAGCTGCTTAGTTGTGCCACCACCATCTTGCATAGACCGCCAAACTCCCTGTCGCTCCTATAGCGTCGTGGATCCATGCACTGCTTAGCCACCGCCGCCCATAGGATGCCTCCACTAACAGCCTCTGCCACTGTAACACCCTAAAAAATATTGAAATAAAATCCAGAAACAAAAACTTGAAGACAACATTTTTTTTCCAAAACATGCATCCTGTTGGATCTTCCAGGAGTTCACTTTTATTTTATACTAGTGCCAATTTAAATCTAATTAATTTACAACCATTTATAATCATCAAAAACCCTCAAAGGAATTTCCTAGGTAAACAAAACCCCAAACCTAAGTCCGATCTACATCCCTGGGCTCAATCTCCCTCCCCCTCCCTTTTTCCTTCCCCTCAACCTAGCCCCTTTCCCCCTTCCATATGCTCTCTCTCTTGTAGCCCAGCCGAACCAAACTGGCCTCGGCCCATTTTGGCCCCATGCCCCTGTTGACGAGAATTTCGTTGTGACACACGAAGGCCCGAGAGATGTGCTTACTCTAGTGCAGGTCCTATCAAATTCGGGTTCAAGGCATGCCAGTTAGTTTGACTCTCCAACTAAGAAGAATAAACAAGGAATATTAGATCAATAGGCCAATCGGCCAAGGGGCAGATATAGTTTGGTTTGCTCAAGCCGATGCCTATGGAATTTTGGATCAATCGGCTATTACCGAATGAATTTAAATATTAAACTTATCGATGTGTAGGTCAGCAGTCCTCCAAGGGGGGTGCCCAAGGAGGTCAATGAGTGGTCGGGAATGCGCTTCCTCTCAGGATATAATGGTCGATTCGAGTCATTAAGACGAGCCAAGGAACAAGAGACACGAGATTTATACTGTTTTAGCCCTCCCGAAAGATAATAGGCCTACGTCCAGTGTTCTTTGTTGGGGTGGATGATGAACAGAGATTACAAGTGCGAGTTTCTTGGGGCTTAGAGCAAGCTGGCCAAGAACAAGCTATGCGAGATTGGTTTCAGATTCTCTCCTATCGTCCCGTCCTGCCCTCCCTTCTATTGTCCAAGGGAGGCAGTTACATGGGATTTTGGAGCCAAGAAAGCTAAGACTAAAGATCTAAAAAGGGTAGTACAAACAACATCTTAAAAAGGTACATGGAAATGCTCTTTGGGTCCTGCGCGCCATGGGTGTCTTGTGCCTTATCTCGTCTTGGGATCCCTCCTCTGTAGATACCACCTGTACTGTGCTGTCGGGTGACGTCATTCCTTGCTGGGTTGTCCCCTCCTCGCCTCCTTGCAAGCCAAGCCTTGTCCCAAGGAGGCCGGAGGTCGGGTCGAGGAGTCAAGGTCGATAAAGGAGCACCGAGGTCAGACCCGGGGGGTGGCTGGGACGGCCGACCCTGAAAGGAGGTCGGGTTTCCCGACCACGTCCCGAGGACTCGCAGTTCGACTTCAGCTTGATTTCAACTCTGGTCCGAGTGCTACCCCGAGGTGACTCCCCGCACAGCAGCTCCCGAGCCTAAGGAGGAATGAGACATCCATCCTTAGGATATAAGGTCATTCTTGTCGTCGTCTTCAGTGGATTCCCAAGGCATTGCAACAAGGCTCCAGCAGGTACCCGAAATCTTGGAGCTCAAGCTTCTGTAGGTGCACCGCCTAGGTGCACCTGCCAGGTGTAGCCCCCGAGCCTACGGTCGGATGGTACATCCAAGCCTAGGGTCCATTTTATAGGATCGCTTTTTATTCCTGTCCCGATCTGGCCGTACCTTGGTGTCCTGCGGTGATTACGGGATTCAATGGGTCTACTGCCTAGAGGCACATGATAGTTCCAACCTCGACCCGGGGGTAGCCCGGAAGCCATTGCCCGAGTCAGCAAAGCCATGGCTCACAGGCCAGTGGCGGTCGGCGAGTTGGTCAGAACTACCGCCCGGAGGCTTATGGTAGTATTATGGAAACTGCTTCAACATAATCACATTATATCGATCCGAGACTATCTCAAGGAACATAATTTCCATCTACTCTCCTCTACCTTACCTTAAAAACCGATTGATCCAATCAACCCATGTGCTTAAACTTGTTCCAGATCCAATCTAAAACCCAAACTAGGCAAGTCTAGCTCTAATACCATTGCACGAGAACGCGGAGCCTACGATAGCATACATCAAAAAATTCTACTATGCAATCTAGGATAGCTTGCAACTAAGGGTCCATAGATTGTTACCTATTGACGTGCAGTGCAGCAAAAACAATCAATATGTTGCTAGCCGACCTCGGACAAGTCTCGCCGACCTCGCGGGTTCCAGCCGACCTCGGGAACGTTCCTGCCGACCCCGGGATCGAATCGCCTGACCCGCCGACCTCGCCAAACTGCACGTCGACCGCGCACCACCCAATTTCCTGATGGCGTTAGGATCCGCCGATGCCGACGACTTCGTGCCAAGTTGCCGATGCCGACGACGCCGTGCCGGTTCGCCTGGTCCTCTGACCTTTCGACCCCAACCCAAGTCGCCGAATTGCATTTGGCTAATTGGATTTCGATGAGATTCAATGCCACCAAAGAACGCCGCAACATAGCGATGTCTCTATCGGTATCCATACATCCACAGAGAGAATTCCAAACACCCGTGTGCTAGCACACGATGCACGGCTAGGTTTTTTGGCTCGGACATAGGAGGGTTTCCGTGGAGAAGGTTTGTCCGACTTTTGTTGCGCGCTTGAACCCTCCACCCCTCGCCTCTTTATATAGGGTTGCCGACTGGGCCTAAAGGCCCATCGGGACTCCTTGTCCAGTTGGATCTCTATCCAATTGAGCTGTATCCGAGTCAAACTCGAATGCCCATTCTTTCTCGTTAAGTGTGTGACCCTGTAAGCTCAGGTATAGGTGGTTCTGACCCGAGTCCAACTCGGCCGACCTATCAACAGCGGCCCCTAACAAAATGTATTGACACCAAAGTATACAAGAGGATCAAATCGGCTGCCTGTAATGTGTGAACAAATCCCTTTGCCTCACGATATCAATTAAGTTATAGGCAAGACTCGTGCCATCCTATCAATAGTTTAATCATTCACTCGATCTCGTATTGGATTATCTTTCTGTTGATTGACTCCTCAATCAACTCAGCATGACCATGCACTTTCATAATCCATTACTTCAAGGGGCCCAGAAATATCTCTCCCAAAGGAGGGGAAAATTCCATCTTGATCATTCATATCCCACTACATATTTCATAGCAGACCCAAAAACTACTTTGATAACTACCCAGTTACGGAATAACATTTAGTAGTCCCTAAGTAAGCTACTACACATGTTGGAATCCATGATGATCTCAGGTTAAGGACTTTGCACCAATACTACTTGATACCAACTAGTGTCTCAAGGTGGGTCCATCCATCGATGTGTTCTCCAACACATTTTCATGTTTATTGAGTTGGTATCTCCATACCATGATCTATGAGACATGATCATCAATCAATAAACATGCTGATCTTAGAATCATATTTGTTTCATAGATATGATATATGATGAGGGGTCATTTAGAAAAAGATTCATACATAAAGAGTCTCATAAATAAGTCACATACTTATTGATCAATATGAGTTGTCTATTTCATTGAACTGAATAACACTTTATTCATTGATACATAAACATTGACCATGATATCCAACATCTCCATGTTGCCTCTAGGACATATCACTAACAACTCGTTCATGGTCTGGAGTAGCTCATCCTTCTCCTTTCGAAGTCGCTCGGCCGCCTCGGCCTCCAAGCGCGCCTTCTTGGACATATCATGGAGTTGCCTCTCCGCCTAGGCAACGTGGTGACGAGCATCCGACCCCTCGGATTGGAGGCGGGCAGCTCCTCACGGCTATGGCTGACAAGAGACTGTGAACAAAAACATGAACCAACTTATGTGCAAGTTGGAAACACAAGAAGGATGAATAAAGATGAAGAAGCAATGGTGTACCTGGCCGACCGAGATGACGACTTTGTTTAATGCGCTTAGCGCCGTGGCCAAGGAACAGGCCATGTCCTCGGTCACCGAGCGAATCCTTCCTTCGGCAGCATCAGCCCAAGGAACAAGAGCTCCCCCCTGTGTTTGGGGAGCGTTGTCTGTCTGGGCTGAGACCAGAGATGACCCCGCCGGGGGTGCCCCGACCGATTGCTCAACCGCTGGCGTGGCCTCCTATGCCGGCGGCGGCTCTGACTGCGTCGGCACGGGCGGTGGCGCAACTGACACGCCAACGGTCCGACCTCGATGATTGGCACGGCTGACTGAGTGGGCGACACTTCCACACTGACGCCTAGGTCGCCGAGGCCTTCTTGGTAGCAGCACCCGATCCCGACGAGACGCAGGCCGGCCCTGGGCGCTCCTGACGAACCGCCACGTTCTTCCTCGGCGCCAAGGACAGGGAGCCATCACTTGCCTCTGCCCTAGGAAGACTCGGTGGAGAGCTCGGGACAGAAAGATCATGAAAAGGGAGAAAAAACTGTAGATTCTTACTCACCTCAAGGACGCCAAGCCTCGGGGTCGCTTTCGGGCCGCTTAACCTGACCTGGGCCGCACCTCATCTTCACGACCGCGCCTCCGACTTCCCCCATACTCGGAGGGCTCGGGTGGGCCAGAGCGGGCCACCTCCGCTGCTCTCGGGAGCGGGTCTTCTCCTTGTGCCCCACGTGGAACGTGAAGGGCCCACTCACCGATGGACCTTCGTTGTCATGCTCTAACTCGTCCCACGCAATGAATGAGATAGAGTCAATCTTCGCCTCCTCGCCCTGCTCCTCCTCATCATCCGACACATCGTCCTCCTCCTATTCTGACCCCTGCTGCCACCCCACACGGCTCAACCATGCCCTCTCCCTCTCCATCCTCCTCCTCTTCTTGGTGTCCTTCTTTGCCTTCTCCCTCTCGACCGCGACGCGATTTGCCTCCCTCCTGACAGCGTCCTCTGGCAGCGACGGGTTGAAGACCCGAGCAGAGAGGTTAGACTGCGGGCCAGAGGTTCGGGTGGAGAGGTTAGGCTACGGACCCCAACCCTCTGGTCAAAAAACTAATGGGAGGGACAACCAAGAAAAGAAGATGGTGGAAAGAACATACCAGCGAGATGGTGTTTGCTTCCGATCGCATTGGCGGATGCCCCCAGATTGGGTACGTGAGGTCGAGGTCCCCGGTCAGGCCTAGCTGGTGCTCGATCTCCTCTTGGATATGCCACGCCACCTTGCCGACACTGATCACCTACACGGTGTCGCCCTCGATTGTGGCAGGGTGCACCGTCCTGTTAGCTGTCGAGTCCGGTGTCATCCGGTACATCGGGAGGGAAAGCACCATCAAGGGCGCCACCGTGCTCGCATGGTAAGCCCTGATGACATCGGCCCCGCAAGGACCGGCACCCTTCAGGATCTCAATGGCCTCAAGGAGGTCACTCAGCCTCCTCTGCTCCTTCGCCGTAGGACCGTACCACCATGAGATTGGGGCCTCCTCAATCAGGCGACCCGGTGAAGAGCAGCAGGGGGGCGTCCTCGCTGTTCTTTATATGAAACCATAGCCTGTGCCATCCCGTCTTAGACTTGCTCGGTGGGATGGCCATGTACTACAACGCCCGAGAGCTGTGAAGATGGATGCTGGCACATCCCATCAGCACCACCAGGTCTGACTTGAAGAACTTCCACAGCTCAAAGTGGGTGTCGATCCCAAATATCCTTCACAGAACGCGATGAAGGCCGAGATGTGCTGAATCCCATTGGGATTTAGGTGATGCAGCTCGATGGGTAGTAGTCCAGCAGTCCCCGGAGGAATCAATGGGATGCATCGCGAGCCCGCGCTCGTGGAAGTGGACGAAAGAGACGACGTAAATGTCGGGAGGCATCCACTCATCCTCATTGCCTAGCACGATCCATTTGTTCGCCATGGTCCTCTTGCATATGAGGCCTTTCTTGACGAGGCCTTCCATGCATGCGTGGCGGACGTCGGAGCGAGGCCAAGGCTCCATCGAGAAGACGAGGATGGTGAGGCAAAAGCTTAATCGACGGAGGGAAAGGTAAGTGACAAGCATAACCTTAACGAGAGATTTGGGCATAGATTGTGGAAAAGGCGAGGATGCGTTTCAGCATGGTGGAAAACGGAGGGGATCCCCTGCCTTTAACAAGGTGGAGCGGAAGGCGAACCATCCGCCCCAATTCATGCGCCAGTTCTATTCCATCAATCGTCCCGTCCCCCACGCGCGCTTTGCCTCAATCGTCGTGTCGCCTGCACAAACGCCGCTCCTTGGATGCTCCCTCGAAGGCCTCGTCGAACGGTGGCTCGGTGGCCCACTCAGCCGTGGAATCATAAAACGGCCCGAAGGCATATAGGGCTGTATACGCCCCTACGGCCCATATACGATCCAAGGGCTCAAAGGTTGGCCAAGTGAAGGGTTCGACAACCACCCTAGGACATCCAGAGTAAGGGGTTGCTTAGGATGGGTCTGCTAGCGGCCAGTACCCAGACGCTCAGGCGTCACAGGCATCGCAACCCACGTTCGAGCCTCGGCCGAGCATGATCCATGGTTTTTCCCCGAAGAAAGGCAACGAGCTCTCGGGTCCGGTCAAACGGACTCGGGAACTATATGGATTGGCCACCGAGAATTTGGAATCGGTCACCAACTGACCCATGCCAGAACCCCGTGTAGGGGATACCGGGGCGCCACTCCAACTTACCCGTTACCAACTTGTCGGGCACCATGATTCATTCCAACGTGGAAAACATGGGACGACCCAAACCCTCCGTTTTATCAGAAAAACACGTGAGGGAGAATGAATAGAAGACGAAATGACCCCATGATTGGACCCCCGTACCGTGCGGAGGCTCAGGGGTCGGAATTGCAAAGAAACCTAATGCGAGGTCACATACGAGCGCCAGGTCGGTCAAAGACATAGAGGAGACCAACTCTAGCTCCCTGACCGCGCCTGGCGAAAAGGGCGCAATTCTTGTAAGCGGGAATCACAACCTCGCCGAGATACCTGGCACAACGGCAAAAGCCCAGAAATACAATCGAAACCTTTCCGAAGAAGAAAACCTCTAAAGGAGTCACCTACTCCTTCATAGGCTCAGGGGCTACTGTCAGGTATCAATAATAGGGATACCCAGCAGTAGGGGTGTCACGCCCAAAAATTCACTAGTAATTCCCGAACTAATTTGTGTATACATTCCTCATCCAGGAATCAGCTGAGGTACACAAATTGATTTGAATATACAACGCCAAATAAACTAATGTGATAAATACTTACAAAAGAGGTACTTAGTCCTCACCACGAACAAAACTGCAGCAAAAAAGAAAAATCTAGCGAAGCTTCAACTCCACTCCCATAGGCAGCTCAACTGGGATCTAAGTAGAAAGGTCTTCTCCTTCGAAAGCTTTCTTCAATTGAGGTTGATTGGTTATTGCAAGGTGAGTACATGGAAAACTCAACAAGCCACATAGCAAATATGCAAGTGCACATGGATTCAAAAGATGGGAATAATAGGGTTTCATTTCCAAACGCAACATTTAGCAAATATTTGAGAATTTATAAAAAATTAGAATAATTAGTCATCAATATTAAACAAAAAGAGCACCACAATGCTGCGCATGCCCAACCAACTCTGAAACTCCATTACAGGAGCAAACAAGTTATCATCACCAATATATCATCATTATTAAGTAGTGTGAGACTAATTACGAAAAACTTTGCTAGGCCCACCCATAACCGCGGGTACGGCTATTCAAATAGTTTTAACTCTTATCAAAGGTGTACAAATTTACCGACAAGACACAATTTACAACATGTTGCCATACACCTCAATACCTCCATGGTACCTCGGAAAGGTATTGTGATAGGACCCTTCCCATAACATGCCCAACAAAACGACACCCAACAAGCATCTGTCTCCGGCAGGTAATAGCCAATTACCTAACAGGGAGACTACTTAGTTCCCAAAAACATCATCATGTGGACTTAGTTGTCTGCCACTTGTGGATTTAGTTGTCTGCCATGATAAAAAAAATAAAAACATACCACCATGGTGCCTCCTGCTGAACATGCTACACTACAAATCCAGTCGTTGCCCATTCTGGCTTGTCGTTAGTATGGTTATTGTTTCACAATAGTAGCTCGTGAACCGGTCCTTAATTGCCATGAGCACGACCATCAAATCATCAAACCATGTGCTCACAACCCACCATTAATCAAGATTTAGTTGACCATTACTTCATTATTTAATATATCATAACCATCCATCATGAGCTAACATTAATTATCCATTAAGGAGATATAAGTGAATCATTAACTTTTCCACATGAAATGACACTAAAGTTTCTAAGCATGGCTAAGCAATTATTCTTAATCTCTAGTTAAACCATTATACAAGGTTTAACTAGTCTAAACCATGTTATCAAGGAATAAGGGATTCTATGCTAATTTGGCCATAGCTAAAGAATAGGTTTATACCACTCAATGATAGTCAAAAATAATGCACATTTGAAATAAATAGAGAATTTAAAACTGGGATCAACATGATCAAAGGAACTGTGTTTAGGATCTGTGTGACTTGCCGTGCAATAGTTAGTCTTCAATTCGTCTTCTGGAACTTCTTCGACGAACGAACTATCCTTCGAAATTACGGAAAACTAAACCTAGAAAGCAAAATGAGAAAAACACTAATAAAAACCAAATAAACAGTACAATTAAAGTTCATAAATTGGTAGAGCTTAATTTTAGATGAATTATGAGACTTGAACGACCTCATTCCGAGTTTGTATGAATTAGTTATAAATTTTACAAATTTAATCCATTTAAACCTATTAAATAAAAGACTATTCCAATTTAATTAAACAATTTACAAATAATTTATAGTAGAGAGAAAAGATTAAAAACACCCTTTAGAAAAAGATTGGATCAAAAAATTTGGTAGATGACATATAGCAAAAGGACCAATATGTCATTGAAAAGAGAGGGAAAAGGAATTATAAAGATTTGGACGGATGAGATTTATCCGGATAAAGATGGATGGCTCAGATTAACCCTATGAGATCTATAGAGATGGATGGACGGCTGAGATTGATTGGACTTGGATCGGTTGGCTAAGATTGAATCTGGCTTAGGGCTAGGATTGAACCCGGCTTGGGTTTTTTTGGATAGAATTAACCACCGTTGACCTAGATCTGATGGCTGAGATTGGATCTGGAGGGACTGATGACATGGGACACCACATAATCACCACAGTGGACAGGAGAGGGCTAGGTGGAAACGACGTGATGCTGACGCGGATGGCCACATAGGCACGACGACAAACAGTGGAGGGAACTGAGGACACCGGGAGAAAGAGGGGACCGACGCGATGCTTAATGAAGCAAAAACAATGACAAATAGCGAGTGGAGATGGCCGGTGGCGAGCTCCAAACGGCGATGACAATGGATTGGTGGGCGGCGTTCGGCTTGACGATGACCAAGGAGGAGACACGACGTGACTAAAGCTTGGCGACGGCGGCGGAGACAATGCGAGCGTGGGGAGGGGTGGCTAGAGCACAGGAATAACTCGAGAAAGAGAGAGGAGAAAATAGGAGAGCTTGGTGGTTGTATTTGTAGGCTCAAGAGAGGAGGAGTCCTAGTCCAACACGTCGGGAAATCACCAAGAAAGGAAACTAGGATTAAGGAAAGAGAGGGGTCCGATTAAGGAAGGAATTGAGATTAATTTCCAAATGGGTTCGGTTTTCTTTTTGGGGAAAGGAAAGAGGAAGGAAAAGAAAAAGATTATCCCTCAATAAAATTAGGAAACGAGAATCGGGATTGACCGGATTTGGAAAGGGGAAAAAGGGCAAAGCGGGATGAACAGTAGGCCGAGTGGAACTGTAGTAAAGTGAGGAAAGACAGACTTTATCTGTTCGACGACATTGTAGCGGAGGGAGGAAAACCAGACTTCTATTTTTACTATTCTGGCCGATTGGTAGAGGGATACATAGTAGACTTTTTTCGATATGGGCTGACCGAAACAGGGAGGAAAAGCAAATTTCCGAGGGGAAACAGCGAGGTCGGACGGACTAGAGGGAGGAAAGAAAGACTTCCATGATTTGGCCCAAAATCTAGAGATAGGAAGTTAATTACTTTTCCATTTAAATTAATCGTTTTGATGATCTTTGAATTTTAGTAAATACTTTCAATGCTCAAATAATTCAAAAAAATCCTTAAAATAGATGGACACTCATGGTATTTAATAAAATTTTAACTAGATAATTTAATGATTAATTTATTTATTTAAATAATTACTCAAATGCTCTTTGTATCATTAAAATTAATAATTGAGATCTGAAAATTCGAGAAAATTTCAAAGAGTATATTAATCATGGAGAATTTAATAAAAATTAAATCCATCCATGTTCTATTTAGGAAATTTTAGTTCCCACATTTACTTCACTTGTAAATTAAAGTAATTTATTATTTAATGTTCAAATTTTCATAGATTTTTAGGGTGTGACAAGGGGATTACGAGCCAAGACGTTTGGATGCCTTAGGTGGTCCTCGTCCTGGTCAACCCCAGATGGACGGGCTCCGTGTCTCTGACCCTAGCGGAACGAGCTCCGTCTCGCCCGACTCCGAGGGAACGGGTCCGCGTCGCATGGCCCCTGGGGAGCGAGCTCCGACTCGCCCGGCCCTAGGGAAGCGAGCTCCTCCTCGCCCGGCCTTGGGGAAGCGGGCTCCGCCTCGTCCAACCTCAAGTGGAACGGGCTCATACTCTCTCGAATCCTAAGGAATGGGTCTCACATTTCCCAAGGATGTGAGGCCCGCGATATGACCCGTGCTATCTCCCAACCACTACGGGCGTGGGAAAGGAGTACCAGCGGACCAATCTCCAACGGTGGGGTGGGAGTAGGAACGGAGTTGGCTCTCGCCAGCGACTGACCGTAGCGAAAGGTTATGACACCAACAGTACCGGATAGGCGGCCACCGTGTTGTCTAATTATCGATGGGGTGGTCGGTAGTCCTCCAAGGGGCTGCCTGAGGAGGCGAAAGAGTGGTCAGGACGTCTACCAATGGGCTTGATGGTCGACTTGAGGCAAGATGTGCCAAGGTTTTTAGACAGGTTCTGCCCTCCTGAAGGATAACAAGCCTACTCATGTGTTCTGTGTTAGGGTAGTGAAAGATTAGGGTTTGAGTATAGGTGTGAGAGAGTCCTTGGATGCCATCCCCCCACCCGAGCGATATGCCCTCTCTTTTATAGTCCAAAGGGGGTAGTTATAGGGCGCTTGGGGCGCAAAAAAGCTTGGTCATAAAGCTTAAAGTAAATACAGGCTAAAATTGAAAAGCAAAATAGAATCATCTTGGTATCTGCTCGTAGTGGGCGTCTTGTGCGTAGTCTTGCCTCGGGATCCGCTCGCTGTAGGCATCTTGTGTATGGTCTTGCTGGGTGACATCATCCCCTATCTTCTTGTCCCCTCCTCCTCTTATCTGCGAGGCTTGTCAAGGAAGCCTCCTTCCTGAGGAGGGAAGGTCTGCCCTTTTGGGGTTGGAGCCATGTGTAGAGGCCAAGCTAAGGGGCTGAGGTCGGGCTAGAGGCAGAGGTCAGGCTGGCCATCCCTGCCCGAGGTCTAGCTCCTAACCACAGACCGAGGATTCCCGACCTGACTTATCTGACCCCATTTCCTTAGCACGGCTACCTCGAGGGAGCATCCCCCACTGCAGCCCCTGAGCCTAGGGGCAAATGGGACATCTGGCCCTAGGATCCAAGTTCTCCCAAGCTGGGATCCCTGGTCGATCTTTGAAGCTTCTTGAGTGTGCTTTGGTAGGTGAACCGGTCAGGTGCACCTGCCAGGGGTAGCCCTCGAGCCTAGGGCCGGATGGTACATCCAGGCCTAGGGTTTGACCTCATGCACCATTCTTCATCGGGCGGCCTAAACGTATGGTCAATGGGCCAAAGGAAACATAGCCCGGGGGTAGACATAGATCGGTGAAGTTAGAGAAACCACAGCTCGTATGCTGATGGTAGTCAGCGCGGTCAGGGAAACCATAACCCGACGACTGATGGTGGTCGGTGAAGTCAGAGAGAACATAGCCTAAAGGCTGATGACGGTCGGCGAGGTCGAAGAGACCATAGCCCGGCGGCTGATGACGGTCGGCGAAGTCAAAGAAACCATTGCCAGGAGACTAATGGCGGTCGACGAGGTCGGAGAGACCATAGCCCAAATGCTGATGGTGGTCGGTGAGGTTCGGGAAACCATAGCTCGGAGGCTGATGGTGGTCGGCAAGGTCGGAGAGACCATAGCCCGGACGCTAATGGCGGTCGGCGAGGTCGGGGAAACCATAGCTTGGAGGTCGATGGTGGTCGGTGAGGTTGGAGAGACCATAGCCCGGAGGTTGATGGCAGTCAGCGAGGTTGGGGAAACCATATCCCGGAAGTTGATGGTGGTCGGCGATGTCGAAGAGACCATAGCTCGGAGGCTAATGGCGGTCGGCGAGGTCGGAGAAACCATAGCCCAAAGGTTGATGGTGGTCGACGATGGTGACATCAAGGGAAGGAGCTCGGGAGATCGTGCATTTGGCAAACATCAGCCCCCGGGCCTACGAGCCGCGCACATGGGGTGCTGACACGCGGGGCAGAGTGCCTGCTCAATCTTGTCAGGCCTGTCAAATCCGAGGTAGCATAATGCTGCTTCCTTCAACGGTCGGGCCTCTTATCCGTTACCAACGGCCTGCAAAATCAATGGCCCGGATCCCCCCGCTTGGGCGACGTGGCAGATAGGGGGAGGATTTGCCGGGGAACCTCAAGCGTGTCATTCACGCCGTTAACAGCTCCGCACGTTTGCCAAGAAAAGCACTGTCAAGCCCACTGCCTTCATCTTTAAGTATCCGCCCTTTCACCCTCTTCTTCTCCATCCTTCTCGCAAAAGCCTTAGCCTTCCTTGTGCTCACGCTCTTGCTAGCTAGGCTGCCACGCGTACTGCCAGTGCATCATCTACTTTCGCAAGGGTCACCGCCTTTTCTCACTGAAGCCAATGGCCCCCAAGAAGGCGACAAAGTCAGGGAAGATGGTGAACTCCTCGTCCACGCGCGGCGAGGAGACCGAGCGGAGCTCGACCTTCGTCCCCTCATGCACGGGAGTGTTGATGATGGCGGACCTACAGCAGGCAAGCATTCTCCCGCTGCGGGAGATCGTGCAGTGGCGCTCGGGCAAGGGAGAATCATTTCTGACCCCCGACTCTCATGAACTAGTAACGTTCACCGCCTTCCTTTTTCATGGCTTCGGAGTACCGGCCCACCCCTTTGTCCAGGTGTTAACGATCAAATTTGGCAAGTCATGAATCGGATTTGGAATCAAGGCCGAGGCAGATTTGAAGGAGACCGTGATCTTCGGAAACAGTGTACTCACCAGTCGCAAGCCGAATTGGCTAAGGAGTTCATCGGCTAATACCGAATCGGCTAAGGTGTTCAATCGGCTGATACCGAATCGGGCAAGGTAAGCCGATGCAGCCGATTCCGATAAGAGGACATTGGAATCGTTGACGATTTAGGTTAAAGCGCTTCATGAGGATTGCCATATGTGGATAAAGTCCAAAAAAGGCAATTGTATCTATTAATTAGGTTATTTTAAGTATTTTTCTTATAGATTATTCCGGTAAGAGTCCACCTAAGAGACTTGTCCATATTTTGAGCATTCCGTCTCACACGGGAAGAGGTCAAATGGCAAAGCAAAAGGCCATACGCCCGTGTGGCTCCTCGCGGAGTCGTGTCCGACAAGGACATAGTGTGTAATTGGGTATAAATATAGCCCAAGACCTTGTAAAAAAATAACAATCAGTTCAATAACACCTTCGGTGCATCACCATCTTTTTACTTTCGTTTGTTTCGATGAGTTCTTGCTTTCGAGTTGGGCTGCATCGGGTTCGATCTTCGATGAGAGGTAAAGATTGTTATCGCGGCTTGCGCTCTTGGGATTAGTGCTTACATCTTTATGACACTCCAATCATGTTTACGTAAATCATCGAGTTATCATATATGCTATATAATGTAGATCAATATTGCTGTCTAACCCTAATCGACTAGCATCTGTTACTACACAACAACCGATAGGGTTAGATATCAACGTCGACCTAGATTATGTAGTGTATCCACCATCTTGAAAGGCATTCATCAACTTGTTTAGATCTTATGCTTCTCTTTATGCTTAGTGTTGCATCGGTTCAGTTTGACCTACTAAGTATTATCTAGAATCATAATATCTGTCTTGTCCCATGATTGCTATTAGAGATAGTATCGGGGTTTCAACCAATTTTATCTAGTTTAGTTATCTTGTTTCCTGCATATTTACTTGATATGCTAAATCTGCCCTTTATATTAAGATCTCACTGTGGTAAAATATATTAAGCTTGTTATCGATCTGTTAGGTCATCTTAACACCTGATTGGTTCCTGTTTAATGTATTTAATCTATATTGATATCTTAGTATGAAGTGGTATCGGAGTATTAGCCGATACATGTAGATTTATGACATCGGCTATGCTATAAATACATATAATCTTTGTCTTAAAGTACTTTTAGACATAAGTAATTTATACTGTCTCGGCACACTGCCGATGTATCCCACTCACTTGGTTTAAGCATATTTTGAGACATAGATTACATATTATTGATATCTACAGTCGATCGAGTAGATCTAATTTTCCTTATGCTTTATTCTTTATTGTTGATCCTGTGCATATCGCATCGGCTCAATATTGAACGATACGTCATCGGCTATACCTGATCGGCTATCGTCTTCGGATTTAACTCTATTTTCTTTCTTTAGTTTCTTGTTGGTTGCAGGATCAAACCAAATAGCACACCCTTGAACCCCAAAAGCAAGATTACGGACTTGCACTAGAGTTAAGCAGATCTCTCAGGCCAGTGTGTGTTTTTTGCATCGACACACTTTTGGCACGCCCGGTGGGACACGACTTCTAATCAACACATTTTTGACCAATTAGAAGCCAGCCATCATGGTGGACCTCAAATCGACTGATGTTGACCCAGAGAACATCATCCCCGTGACAATGGAGAAATTGACGCCAGAACAAAAGGCTGAGTTCGAAGAGGTGATGAACAACCTGCAGAATCAATTTTTGCATTCATTTGTTCAGACTCGCTCGGGCACGGTAATTCAAAGGTACAAAGTAACTTTGCCGAGCAATGATGAGCCCGAAACAACTTCTAGCAAGGATGCTAAACCTCAGGATCTCAAGCAAGAAGAAGGCCCTATGGAGTTCAACAATTTACAAGATCAGATTGATTATGCTGTGCATCAGGCCTTGATCAACCAGTCAGGAATTCTTGTGAACACTTTAAACAACATGATCAATTCTATGGTTGATAGTAGGATTGCTGAGCATGAAGGTAAGGGGCCAGTGTTTCTTCCCGAGGGCAATTTTCCACAATATAGGACTTTGGTTACCGACAAAAAACAACCTGTTTCAGGTGTGGCCCCAGGACAGCCGATGGCATTAGCATCGGCTCCTGGAAAGCCGATTGCATCATCATCGGCACAGAAGCAACAAGAGTTCAATCCTTTGCTTTTGGTCAAACAGCAACCTCAACACATAGTACATAACATCCCTCAGGTTACTCAAGACCAAGTTTCGGCCATGTTTAGGACAAACTAGCTGGTCGTTGAGCCGATTCCACAGATACCGATGAGGCAGCAGACACCGATTCCACAACAACATCAGCCTATCGGGACTCAGTTTGTTCATGATCGACCCATATGCTGCATCAGTCTCCTCAACATCATATGGAGGGCAATAATAATTTTCAGTATCAACCTCATTCACCTCAAGTGCAGTACCGGACAGAGGCATCACCTCAACGCTAGTATTTGCCTCAGTTTAATCAATTTGATCCGATACAACAGCAGGTTCAAGGAGCACCTCAGCAAAAGCCGTGGGCTGATATGATAGCCAATTGTCGGAGAGCCCGAGACCTCCCATTATATTTGCTAGATGAAGTGAAACGCTTCAACTCATCTAAAAAAACATAATGGAATATTCAGAGCCTCGAGAGAAGGATACGTGAGACATTGCTGGGCCTTTAGCCTGCCAGTCAACTCCAGCCTGAGATGTACCCATCAAACCACTCGAAGGCGGCGACCAGATGTGTTACACATTCAGGGGACTTGACAAAAATGACTAAAGATCTACAATATCTCAAATATCCTTAACTCATACTCATGTGAATCTAGTTCCCAGTATGTGCACTAGATTCACACTTTCATCTCAAGCATGGGCATTCATAGCTAATACATATAAGATGAAAGGTATTTAAAAACTTACATCAACTTAATAATTACATAGGCCGACCGGCCATATATATATATATCAGAGAACAACGGAAGCTTGACTACCAAATCACAAGCACACCGACTAGGGGTTTGCCCCGTTAAGTTCAATCCTAGAAGAAGCAAATCGTAAACCCGCATCACTCAAGGACTAAGTCAATACCTGCAAGCAAAGTGGATATTCCATTGGCAAGAGTCAGTACATTATTAGAAAAAATGTAATGGCAAGCACCAAGACAAGCCTAACACTCTACATGTAGGGCATATAATTAAGGAAGGCTTAATATGGTTCATTTTAGCACAAAGCAAGTTTTATTTGCATAAAACACTTTCAAATCAGTTTTTCTTTCAAGTGTAATTTCAGAAAGCAAGTTCCTAGTATATGGGCATCAAAGTAGTCATTAATCATGTTTAAATATACACCTCATTGCCATCCATGGCAGCAAGGAGATCTTCTCAAAACTCAACATAATTTGAAGGTAAATTTCAGCATTCAGAAGAATAAACACAAGTCCATACTCAATACATATCCATAGGCCGCTCATGACCGTGAGCATGGCTAATCAATTAGTTTAGACTCTGCAAAGTTTGTACACTTTACTCACATGATGTGAATCGATCACTTGAAGTGAAGCACTCTAGTTTTGCTCGGTACCCGTTGGTACCACCATACTCTACACATTGAGTACAGACTAGACGTCACAACGAAGTCTTCACACTACTTAATCTCTAGCCTTGCACCAGCACGATATGTGTTCCTACATCCTAGGCATACTGGAATATGACCTAGAACCGTCAAGTGGCGTGGCCCTGCCTTAAACTTAACGCCGTGGTGGCAGACACGACAGGAACCCACCCACGTGGTACTGAAGGGTTACGCGGAAGCTACGATAGCTAATAACAAAAAAATTCTACCGCGCAAACTAGGAACACTTGCAAGTAAGGGTCGATAGATCGTTACCGATTGGAGTAAAGTGCAGCGGATTAGCCAATCAGGAGCTATCCGATCCGGAATAGTGCTGGCCGATGACAGCCGATTTGCCGACAGCCGATTCCCGCAAGCCGACAGCCGATTCCTGGGAATAGCCGATTCACCAATCAGCCGATTCACCGAGTAGCCGATTCGCCGAGTCGTCCGACCGCGCTCGCGCGCCTCGCTCCGATGCGCCCGATCGCAGCCGATTTCACCATAGCCGATTTGTAGCCGACGAACAGCACCACAACGTAGCAACGCCTCTACCGGTATCCACATGTCCGGGAACAGAACACCGAACACCCGTGTGCTAGCACAAGATGCAAGGCTAAGGTTTGGCTCGGAAGTGGGGAGGGTTTCCGTGGAGATTGATCTCGCCGACTTCTAAAGACGTGCGTGGTCAGACTGATTCGGTTCCAATTGCATGCCACAGCTCTCCACCCCTCACCCCTTTATATAGAGTTGCCGGTTAGGCCTAGAGGCCCATCGGGACTCTATTTTGAATCGGATCCCATCCGAATCTCATAGAGTTGGCCGGCCGGACTTCGTAAGCCCATAGGACTCTATCCGATCGGATCCCTATCCGATCGAGCCGTATCCGAGTCCAACTCGAATGTCTGTTCTTATCCCCTTAAGCGTGCGACCCTATAGGTTCAGGTATACTCGGTTTCAGCTAGAGTCCAACTCAGCTGATCGTCGGCTCGAGTTCAACTCAGCCGATTGTCAACAGCGGCGCCTAGCAGAACATATTGACACCATAGTATACAAGAATATAATATCGGCTCTGAACCGTAATGTATACACAAATCCCTTTGCCTCACGATACCAATTAAGCTATAGGCAAGATGTGTGCCATCCCTTCAATAGCTTAACCATTCACTCGAACCGTATTGGATTATCTGTCTGTTGATTGACTCCTCAATCAACTCGGCATGGCCATGCACTTCCATAATCAATTACCTCGAGGGGCCCAGAGATATCTCTCCCAAAGAAGGGGCAAATTCCATCTTGATCACTCACATCCCACTCCACGTTTCATAGCAAACCCGAAGACTACTTTATAACTACCCAGTTATGGAATAGCGTTTGGTAGTCCCAAAGTAGGCTACTACACATGTTGGAATCCAAGATGATCTCAGGTCTAAGGACTTTGAACCAACACTACTTGAGACCAACTAATGGCATATTAATTCTTGTATTGTCTCATGGTGGGTCTATCCAACAACATGTTCTCTAACATGTGTCCATATTGATTGATTTGGTATCTCCATACCATGATCTATGAGACATGATCATCAATCAATAAACATGTCGATCTTAGAATCATATTAGTTCCAATAATATAATATATGATCAGGGATCATTTAGAAATAGATTCATACATATAGAGTCTCATAAATAAGTCACATACTTATTGATCAATACAAGATGTCTATTTCATAGAACTGAATAATACTTTATTCATTTAAACATAAGCATTGACCATGATATCCAACATCTCCATGTTGCCTCTAGGGCATATCACTAACACCATGAACAGAGGGAACAGCATGGCCGACGACTATGTTTGCCCTTGCCGGCAGTGAACCGTGGCTCGGACAGCGTCGGGGTAAAAAGAAAAAGTGTGTCCCACATCAATACCGACACAAATGAGGTGGATTTGATGTAAATGATCAACTATAGCGCTCGTACGATGATGAACAGTGAAGAGAGTTTTTTGGATGGCTTTACATCTTGCGGTGGATAACGATTTGGACTAAAGGAGTACATGAATGTGGGTTTAGTGGGCTCTAGGATGCTCACCGTGCAGTTGCAAAGGGGTGGCGAAGCTCGGTTGTCGGTGGCGGCACGTGGAACAGCTTGGCGACGGTGGCCGGAGTTGAAGCGGATGGAGGCCGATCTCCCTCGTCGGTGCACCATTCTCCGGGATTGTTGAGGGGAAATGAAGAGGACCTCTAGGGGGAGCTGATGGCGCAGTGGCTTGGCTCTGGGTGGCTCCATTCATCCTGCACAAGGGTGATGCCTCCGGGAGGCGGTGCTCCAGAGCGCGCTCCAGCACGTCAGAGAGTGCGGCGACGTTCCCGGTGATTGGCTGCATGAAATGGACCGTGGTTAAAAGGAATGGAAACGACATCGAAAGGAGGTAATGGAATGAGGATGAGGCCAGGGTGACGTCGGCTCGACGGTGATCGGCAGGGTCCTTTTTCTCCATGGCCAGCGGTGAGAATGAGGAAGAAAGGAGCAACTGGTGCTTCTTTCCTTGGTTTGCTCGGTGCTAGGGTGGAGAATGAAGTGAGACGATGCCGTTAGGAGGAGAAGAAAACGAGCTCAGCGTGGCCACGTCCTCGGACATGCGTCAAGCACGCTCGGCTCCCGAGCTCTTTCTCTCTCTCTTTCGCATATCCGCTGTGCTGAATAGAGAAGAAGAAAGGTGAACAAAGTGAGAGCAAGCTAGAGAGGCTGTCAAGTGGGTCCCAATCGTGGTGGTCTAGGCAAATGTAACGCCCGAAAATTGGAGAATTTCAAAACCGGAAATTAAAAATCGGAACTTATAAAAACTTTTGCTTGTTGCTTCTTGCTCGTGTCTATTGCTTCTTATTTGCCAGCTTGGTTGCATGAATTTATATGTGGGCAATTCATCTCGGTGTTTGTGAAAACCGAATGACTTGGATTTCCCTTGGGATGGAAAAACCTCGAAGTCTAAGGTTAGGAATTTTTAAAATAAAATCGGAAAGGGATGCGGATTCATAAAGATATATGTTTGGAAAATAAAACATTAATTGGTGATTATGGGGTATTAATTGGGAAATAAAATAGTCAATAAAATATTTTAAGGAATTTATATAAAATTTAGGAAATTATTTGGAATTAAAAATAGTGATTTATGAATTTAGAAAAAAGGGATTAAATTAAATATGGAGATATATATATTAAAATAAATAAAGGTGGTGAAAAGTTTGAAAATATATTTTTAATTAATTTTGGGAATACTATATGTTTATTTGGAATTTTTAGAGTGAAGGAAAATTAGAATTGGAGAATAGATTTGAAAAATTGGGAAAATTAAAAATCGGCACTTGTTCATTGGTCATGAGGTGCTCGACGTCGTACCGCCCTGGCCTTGCGCCCGCGCGTCGCCCGCCGTACCGCGCGCCCGGCTCGCCCGCACGCCGCGCCCGGCCCGCCCACGCCGCGCGCCGTTGCCGCCACGTGCCCGCCCGTCGTCACGCCCCTCGCCCGCGCCCGCCACCCTCGCCGCCGCGCGTCGGACCCCGCGCCCGCGCCGCCACCCGTCGCCGCCTCACCCCGGCCTCGCCCGAGACCTCGCCATGTGCCGCCGCCCCGCGCCCGGCCCCGTGCACGCCGCACTCCGCGCGCCGGCCCGGCCACCGCGCGCCGCGTGCTCGCCGCACCGCCGCAGCGCGCCGCCCTCCCTCTCCACCTCGTTTCCCTCTTCAACGCCGCACCTATAAATAGCGCCAAACCCTCTCCATTTCCCCATGCTCGCTGCCTCAAACTCCCCTCTCGCCGGCTTCCTTTCCTCCCGAGCGCCGGCGCCGCGAGCCGCCAAGCGCCGCGCCGCCGTGCGCCGTGAGCCCCACCGCCCTCCCCGAGTGTCGCCGTCACCGGTAAGCCCGAGCCTCCACCCCTACCCTCGCCGCGCCGTCCGCAGGACACAACAGGAGAGAGCAGAGGGAGAGAGAACCGGTCGAACACCTAGCGGGCTGATGAATAGTGAGCAGAGGAAAAGAAAAAGAAAAAGAAAAGGAAAAGAGAAGAAAAGGGAAAAAATAGAAAAAAAGGGAAAATTTTTGGAAAAATAGGAAAAATGTTTTGAAAAGATTTGGGAAAATATTTGGGCAAAAATATATTATTTTCTTGTATATTTTTCTTGGAGCAAATTCGAAAAATCGAAATCAGATTTAGTTTCACGTCGTTTTCATCCGGATTTTGTTTAATTCTTTCTCGCCATTGAAATATGTTCTTTTTGTGTTCGAACCTTCAAAACCTCTACAAAACCCCTCCGTTGATATTTCTAAATCTATTTTCTCAAATTAATGCGATCGTCATTTTGCGGAAACCCTAGGGCATCGACCCGATTTCAAACTTGGATTTTACCCTAACAACCCTTGACCGACCTCGAGTAGAATTCTAGGCTAAACGTTTGGGATCATTTTATGGTTTTTATGGTTCTTTTCGATCTCTCGGTATTTTATTGAATTATGATTGAATTCAATTGATCTTTCGCACGTACGGATAGCAACCGAGGAAGCGAGCACCAACTACGTTGAAGACCCCGGCCAACAAGTGTGCGAGCAAGGCAAGTCAACACATCCCTTTGAACATATTGATTCTACTTTGCGAAATGATGTTGATTTCAATTACAAATTGCATGCTATACACAAATGAGTTCCTATACTTGATATACCCTGCCTTGATATTGAATACCTTTAGAAATATTCTTTGTAACCTTCGATGTGATACAACCGGAGGATAGCTTCGGTAAAATGCTTAGCCCTCCTGATGGTAGATTCTTGCATACTCATAATTTTACAAATAGCCTTGTGCTTGGGCAACTATCTTTGGGAAGATGGTTGAAACACGGCAAGTGGAGACATGAGCGCCACGTTGCCCTGATTATGTTGGAAATAGCTTTGATGAAAAAGAGAAATACAAACCAATGTTTTTTAGACTGGGGCGGATGGATGGATTTGGGTGGTTCTCTGGGAAAGGCTAGTACCGTCCCTGGTCAATTAAGGACCGAGCCATGAGACTACAACTTAGAACGAGCCAGTACAACCATACTTCTCAAATGGATATAGACCTAGCAGAGTAGATAGCCGAGCGGAGGCAGTATCCCTACATAGTGGTTCAGGTGTAAGTGTTGAGTTAGGGACCTACCAAGGATAGGGTGCCCATGATTGTGATGAGCTGAAAGGCCTTTATGTGAATAGTAACCTAAACCTATCAATGTCTTAAAGATAAAGTGAAGTTTCTCTCTTACCTTGGGAACGCCAGAACTCCTCTCACTGCTAGGAAATGACGGCTAGAGTGCATGAGGACTTAAGTTCATGGAGCGGGTACTGCCAATGTGAGGTTATCGAAAGGCTTTGCCGTGACCATCCCATATAGAGGGATGTAAGCTCATTCAAGAATAGTTGCGGAGTACAGGTAAAGTGTACATCGACTGTGGTGTGAGTCAATCAATCTATTCGAATAGCCGTGCTCGCGGTCAATGAGCGACGTGACAAGTTTTCCCGTGGCTAGACTCTTAAACTTTAAAATGATGGGAACTGGTATGCATAATGATTTTGTATGCTGGTGGAGTCAACTTCTCAACCTGCGAGAAGGGATAGACTCCCCAGGAAACCATGACGATCCGGAGACGGGAAACCATCCTTGGTATCACGATGGATGGCAGACAGAACCGTCGCCGATTTAATATACTTGACTGGCTAGATGTTAGGTTTGTGAAATGTTTTGTGAAAATTGGCTTTGTGCAAATAAACCACAGCCTCCCTTTGAATGGCCCTATCATGTGCATCATTTCGTGATGGCTTGCTGAGTACGTTGGGTACTCACCCTTGCTATATGCACAAACTTCAGATGAAGGAAACGAAGAACTGGAGGACCCCTATGCTTACTACCAGGAGGAATGAAGACAATGAAGCGCGCTAGGTCTTAGTCCCCAGTCATTGCCTGTGGCAATCGACATGCCACTACTTTCCGTCTGCTTATCTCATCTAAACTCTGCTTTTGGTTATATCCGGACCAATAGGTCCTATATGTATCGGATATTGCCTTCGGGCCTATTATTGTAATAAGTCATTGTAAGACTATTCGTGCGCTTTGCACCTGGTAATTCAGAACTGTATTCGTGGGTACCAAACTACTCGATCCAGGGATATGGTACTATGAACACGAATGATTCCTGTCCTCAAAAACGGGCTGGTATCAGAGCAGTGCGACTGTAGGAAAAGACCAACTGGCGCCTTACCCCTGACTAGCTGGCTAAAGGGAATTATCCCCTATGTAGGATCATTTTGCAAACACAAACTATTTTTTAAAGAAAAAACAAACATACTTTTTCTCATACTCTTATCCCCATTTTTTTGCTCAAATTGTTTTGATATTATCCCTCTCTGACCCTAAGTTACCTTCAAAAGCAGATGGCGGGCCCTGGTCAGAAATGGAATAAAGGATGGGTATACCCGAATCCTGACCCAAGAAAGGAAGCTGGTCACAACAAGAGAAAATCGCTAGATGGGGATATAAGTTGCGATCGCAAAATGATCGTCACAGGCGCGGTGTTTACGCCCGAGGATGCCACAAGAATTCCCCAACACCTAAGGAATAACACCTTCCGCGGTGCGCGTCAGTTAATCCGACATCTCTAGCTTTATGGACCGCCCAAACTAGAAGATGATATACCGGAAGAAATGTCCTCCGAGGGTGATGATGAAGAAGACATGGAAAGTGATAGTGAAGGAGAGCTGAAACCCATGACATGTACTCGATGTGGAGAAATTGGGCATTATGCAAGTATGTGCAACTACCTTTGTAGCTGCGGTGAGGACACCCACATGCCAGAAGACTGTCCCATGAGAGACGTGATGTGCTTCATGTGTGAAGGAACAGACCATGTACCTAAAGACTGTCAACTGATGAAAATGTATGTTCAGTGGAGAAAGGATCAAAGGATGTTCTTGCAAACCACAAATCAACTCTTGGAAGGTACCACTAATAAAGGAGGTGTTTCGAATCCTGAGACAGCCCCAAAGGCCAATAGTAGTGACAAAGGAATGTTGCATGCCTAGAAGAGTGCACACTGTAACAAATCAGACATGATCTGTTTCAACTGCCGCAAGTTGGGACACTTTTTCAAAAAATTCCCCCTCCCGAGACTGGCAAAAGGAGACTGACGTTGCTTTAACTGTGACGGAATAGGACATGAGGCCAAAAGTTGCCCACTACCCAAGCCCTCGCTCTCAAGACGACTGCATGACCTACAGCACCAGTAGACCATAAGGATCACCCCCTGCCAGCACCTAGATCATGCGGATGGCTGGATGACTAGTTGGACTTCAGCAGCAGCCCTGGTCTTGCTTTGGATGGAGTTAAGACAGCAATGACCAAGCCCCTACCCTCTTATGTATGAGACCTTAGAACGATGTTAGTAATGTTGTATTGTCGTATGGACTATACGAGTCCAATGTATCCCTCTGATGTAACATTTAAGAACTAATAATGAAGTTCTATGTTATGTCCTAAATGAGTTTATTCCACCAAGCTTGCCTTGAAAGATCACTTCAAACAACTCAAAGAAAATTCCCTAGTATAGCGACGTTAGCAAAGCGAGTCTCTTACCTTATCCCCATTGTTCAGATGGCGCATCGTTGCAGAGCCCCAGCAGCTCCCGAGAACCCGCCAGAGCCTAACCCTTCCACCTTAGCAGAAGTCATGGCTTTGCAAACGCAGTTGCTGCAAGCTATCGCCAATAACCAAGGACAGCGCAGAGGATCAAACCTCGGCGAATTTATGAGGGCAAAACGGCCGACATTCTCCTCGGCAATCGAACCCATGGACGCCGAAGATTGGCTAAGGGTAATGGAAAAGAAGCTGACTCTCGTCCGAGTACGGGAAGCCGACAGAGTCGTCTTCGCCGCCAATCACCTAGAAGGACCCGCGAGTGATTGGTGGGACACCTACAAGGAAACACGGGCTGAAGATGTCGGTGAACCCACGTGGGAGGAGTTCACAGCTGCCTTCCGTGAAAATTTCGTACCCGCTGTAGTTATGAGAATGAAGAAGAACGAGTTTCGTAGGTTGCGCCAAGGCAACACCACAGTACAAGAGTACCTTAACAAGTTTACCCAGCTTGCCCGTTACGCCACAAGCGATCTGGCAGACGAAGAGGAAAAGATGGACAAATTTATTGAAGGACTGAACGACGAGTTAAGAGGACCGATGATCAGTCAGGACCACGCTAGCTTTCAGAGCCTCATCAACAAGGTCGTAAGGCTTGAGCATGACCAAAGGACGGGTAAAAACAACCGAAAGAGAAGACTTGCACTAGCCCGCCCAATTCAAGGAACGCCCCAGCGACCCAAAGGAGCAACCTCATCGGGTTGGAAGCCAACCATTGCAGCAACCCATCGCTCGGCCGCACCAGGCAATGTCAGCAGGCCACCTGCAACCCCGTCTCGCACTCCAGCACCTACCTTGGCAGCCCCAGGAGCCAGGAATGTCAATTGCTTCAATTGCGGAGAGCTTGGGCATTATGCCAACAGCTGTCCTAAGCCGCGCAACACCCCCAACCGCACTGGAGCCAATGCCGTTGCAGTACGAGGAACCCCTGCTCCAGTACCTGGACGCAGTCTGTTTAGAACACCCCAACCTAAGGAAGCTGCGACCGGATTCCGCCGTGGTCAAGTCAACCATGTGCGTGCTGAAGAAGCCCGGGAGGACCGAAGCGTGCTAATGGGTATGTTTTCTATCCATTCCGCACCGGTTAAAGTTTTGTTTGATTCTGGAGCCTCGCATTCATTTATATCGTTGAGGATAAGCAAAGAGCACAATTTGCACCGAGTAGACCTTAAGAAACCCATGGTAGTACACTCACCCGGGGACCCCGTGCATGCATCAATGTGCCCATTCGGATCAAGGACGTGGTATTCCTGTCAAACCTTATGGTTTTGCCGCCCCAAACCTTGGAAGTTATACTAGGAATGGATTGGTTAACCAAGAACCAAGGAGTACTAGACTGTGGACGAAGAGAAGTTACCCTATCTACCCCATGGGGATCATCGATGTCAGTAACCATGGATCAAGACCCTATGCTCTGTGACAGAGCTACAGGAATATTCACCATGCTACCCATAGATGGAATGCCAATAATCCAGGACTACCCGGATGTGTTTCCTGAAGAATTACCCGGAATGCCCCCAGACCGAGACATAGAGTTCATTATTGACCTCATGCCTGGTACCGCCCCCATAGCTAAGAGACCCTACCGAATGCCAGTGAATGAATTGGAGGAACTTAAGAAACAGATAAGGAACTGCAAGAGAAAGGCTTCGTACGCCCTAGTTCTTCACCGTGGGGAGCCCCAGTATTGTTTTTTAAGAAAAAAGACGGAAGCATGAGAATGTGCATAGACTATCGGTCGTTGAATGAGGTTACCATTGAGAACAAGTACCCGTTACCTCGGATCGACGACCTGTTCGATCAACTCAAGGGAGCCCAAGTGTTCTCAAAGATCGATCTTCGATCCGGATACCATCAGCTGAAGATTAGGACTGAGGATATACCCAAGATTGCGTTCTCTACACGCTATGGCTTGTACGAGTTCACAGTAATGTCGTTTGGACTGACCAATGCCCCGGCCTATTTCATGAACCTCATGAACAAAGTATTTATGGAATATTTGGACAAGTTCGTGGTAGTGTTCATTGATGATATCCTCATCTACTCCAAGGATGATGAAGAACACGCAGAACACCTGCGCTTGATACTAGAGAAGCTACAAGAGCATCAGCTATATGCCAAATTTAGCAAGTGTGATTTTTGGCATAAGGAAGTAGCTTTTCTGGGACACGTTATCTCAGCAGGAGGCGTAGCAGTAGACCCCGCCAAGGTCGAAGCTGTTACCAAATGGAAAGCACCCCAGTCGGTAACAGAGGTTAGAAGTTTCTTGGGATTGGCTGGATATTACCGACGGTTTATAGAAGGATTCTAAAGGATAGCTCGAACCCTGACCCAACTATTGAAGAAGGAAAAGAATTATGCATGGACTGAGCAGTGTCAACAGGCATTTGACCAGCTCAAAGAAAAGTCAACCACCGCCCCGATCTTAGTCCTACCGGACAACCGAAAAGACTTCATTATATATTGCGATGCATCTCGACAAGGATTAGGAGGTGTGTTGATGCAAGAAGGAAAGGTTGTGGCCTATGCCTCAAGACAACTGCGACCTCATGAGGAGAACTATCCCACCCATGACTTAGAATTGGCCGCAGTAGTGCATGCCCTGAAGATTTGGAGGCACTACCTGATTGGAAACCATTGCGACATATATACGGACCATAAGAGCTTGAAGTATTTCTTTACCCAGACAGATCTTAACCTACGCTAGAGAAGGTGGCTGGAACTGATCATGGATTATGACCTAGGAATCCATTACCACCCTGGCAAGGCCAATGTCGTGGCAGACTCTTTGAGCCGCAAAGCCCAGTGCAACCAACTGAGGATAGAACATATGGCCAATGAGCTTCAAGAAGAGATAGCTCGGCTTAATTTGCAGTTGATTCCTCAAGGACAACTGAGTTCGCTGGAGATACAACCTCTCCTACGAAGTCAAATTAAAGAAGACCAGCAGGATTGTGAGGAAGTCCGGCTAATCAGGGAACGCTTGGCCAAAGGACTAGCTAAGGAATTCACAGCCGACAACGCTGGAACCCTATGTATCGAAAAAGGATTTACGTACCCGAGAAAGGAGGATTAAGGAAGTTAATCTTGAAGGAAGCCCATGAGTCAGCATACTCGCTACACCCGGGCAGCACCAAAATGTACCAGGATTTGAAAATAGAATACTGGTGGCCCAACATGAAGAGGGACATAGCGGAGTATGTGGCTGTATGTGATGTATGCCAACGAGTTAAGGCTGAGCATCAGCGACCAGCAGGATTGCTGCAACCACTCAAAATCCCTGAGTGGAAATGGGATGAGGTTGGCATGGACTTTATAATGGGACTACCCAAAACTGCTACCCGATACAATTCCATTTGGGTTATCGTGGATAGACTGACCAAGACTGCCCGATTTATCCCGTTCAAGACTCGGTATAGCAGCGCCAAGTTGGCCGAGCTGTACATGTCCTGAATCGTGTGCCTACATGGAGTACCCACAAGGATAGTGTCAGACCATGGCACTCAGTTCACATCTCACTTCTGGGATAAGTTTCACGAGGCATTAGGAACTCACCTCGCCTTCAGTACTGCATATCACCCTCAGACAGATGGACAAACGGAATGGACGAACCAAGTCCTGGAGGACATGCTAAGAGCCTGTGCGTTGGATTTTACTAAGGACTAGGAGAAATGCCTGCCCTACGCAGAATTCTCCTATAACAACAGCTACCAGGGTAGTCTAAAGATGTCACCGAATGAGGCCCTATTTGGACGAAGATGCCGCACTCCGTTGATGTGGTCAGAGACCGGCGAACGAGCCATATTTGGACCAGACACCATTAGGGAGGCCGAAGAGAAATTTCGATTGATAAGGGATCGGCTTAAGATAGCCTAATCTCGGCAAAAGAGCTATGCCGACACTCGCCGGAGAGAGTTGGAATTCAAAGTAGGTAACTTTGTGTACCGAAAAGTCTCGCCACTAAGAGCAACCAAGAGGTTCAAGGTTAAGGGAAAATTAGCGCCAAGATATGTAGGACCCTTCCCTGTAAGTGCCAGAAGAGGCGAAGTGGCTTATCAACTGGACCTACCAGAAAATCTTTCCGATGTACACCCCGTCTTTCACGTGTCACAACTGAAGAAGTGCCTGCGAGTACCGAAAGAACAAATTTCCTCAAAAGACGTTCTTATCAGTGAAGACCTCACATACCCCGAATACCCTATAAAGATTTTGGACGAAGCTGAAAAGAAGACTAGGACCAAAACGAGGCGGATGTACAAGGTGCAATGGAGCAATCACACGGAAGATGATGCCACTTGGGAAAAAGAAGACTTTTTGAAGACCGAGTATCCGAACCTATTCCGCTAGCGGTAAGAAATCTCGAGGTCGAGATTTATTGTTAGGGGGTAGGTTTGTAATGCCCTAAATAGGAGAATTTAAAAACCAGAAATTAAAATTGGAACTTACAAAAACTTTTGCTTGTTGCTTCTTGCTCGTGTCTATTGCTTCTTATTTGCCAGCTTGGTTGCATGAATTTATATGTGGGCGATTAATCTCGGTGTTTGTGAAAACCGAATGACTTGGATTTGTTGGGATGGAAAAACCTCGAAGTCTAAGGTTAGAAATTTTAAACTAAAATCGGAAAGGGATGCGGATTCATAAAGATATATGTTTGGAAAATAAAACATTAATTGGTGACTATGGGGTATTAATTGAAAAATAAATTAGGCAATAAAATATTTTAAGGAATTTATATAAAATTTAGGAAATTATTTGGAATTAAAAATAGTGATTTATAAATTTAGAAAAAGGGATTAAATTAAATATGGAGATACATATTTTAAAATAAATAAAGGTGGTGAAAAGTTTGAAAATATATTTTTAATTAATTTTGGGAAGACTATATGTTTATTAGGAATTTTTAGAGTGAAGGAAAATTAGAATTGAAGAATAGATTTGAAAAATCGGGAAAATTAAAAATTGGCACCGTTCATTGGTCACGAGGTGCTCGACGCCGCACGCCCGCCTCGCGCCCGCCGCGTCGCCCGCCGTACCGCACGCCGCGCCCGCGCCCGTCCGCGCCGCGCGTTGTTGCCGCCACGCGCCGCCCGTCGTACGGCCCCGCGCCCACGCCCGCCACCCGTCGCCGCCGCCCGGACACCGCGCCCGCGCCGCCACCCGTCGCCGCCTCACCCTGGCCCCGCCCGCGACCTCGCCATGTGCCGCCGCCGCGCCTGGCCCCATGCACGCCCGCACTCCGCGCGCCCGGCCCCAGCCACCCGTGCGCCGCATGCGCTTCGCCGCACTGTCGCCGCGCTGGCCCCCCGCTTCCCCTCGTTTCCCTCTCCAACACCGTGCCCATAAATAGCGCCAAACCCCTCTCCATTTCCCCAAGCTCGCCGCCTCAAACTCCCCTCTCGCCGGTTTCCTTTCCCTCCCGAGCGCGCCGCGCCGCGAGCCGCCAAGCGCCGCCGCCGTGCGCCGAGCCCCACCGCCCTCCCCGAGCATCGCCGTTGCCGGTAAGCCCAAGCCGCCACCCCTACCCCTCGCCTGCGCCGTCCGCCGACCGCAACAGAGAGAGCAGAGAGAGAAAGAACCGGTCGAACACCTAGCGGGCTGATGAATAGTGAGCAGAGGAAAAGAAAAAGAAAAAGAAAAGGAAAAGAGAAGAAAAGGGAAAGAAAATAGAAAAAATGGGAAAAATTTTGGAAAAATAGGAAAAATGTTTTGAAAAGATTTGGGAAAATATTTGGGCAAAAATATATTATTTTCTTGTATATTTTTCTCGAGCAAATTCGGAAAATCGAAATCGACTTTTCGGAGATTTCGTTTCGCTCGTTTTCATCCGGATTTTGTTTAATTCTTTATCGCCATTGAAATATGTTCATTTTTGTGTTCGAACCTTCAAAACCTTGAGTACAAAACCCCTCTGTTGATATTTCTAATCTATTTTCTCAAATTAATGCGATCGTCGTTTTGCAGAAACCCTAGGGCATCGACTCGATTTCAAACTCGGATTTTACCCTAACTACCCTTGACCGACCTCGAGTAGAATTCTAGGCTAAACGTTTGGGATCATTTTATGATTTTTATGGTTCTTTTCGATCTCTCGGTATTTTATTGAATTATGATTGAATTCAATTGATCTTTCGCACGTACGGATAGCAACCGAGGAAGCGAGCACCGACTACGTTGAAGACCCCGGCCAACAAGTGTGCGAGCAAGGCAAGTCAACACATCCCTTTGAACATATTGATCCTACTTTACGAAATGATGTTGATTTCAATTACAAATTGCATGCTATACATAAATGAGTTCCTATACTTGATATACCCTGCCTTGATATTGAATACCCTTAGAAATATTCTTTGTAACCTTCGATGTGATACAACCGGAGGATAGCTTCGGTAAAATGCTTAGCCCTCCTGATGGTAGATTCTTGCATACTCATAATTTTACAAATAGCCTTGTGCTTGGGTAACTATCTTTGGGAAGATGGTTGAAACACGGCAAGTGGAGACATGAGCGCCACGTTGCCCTGATTATGTTGGAAATAGCTTTGATGAAAAAGAGAAATACAAACCAATGTTTTTAGACTGGGGCGGATGGATGGATTTGGGTGGTTCTCTCACTGCTAAGAAATGACGGCTAGAGTGCATGAGGACTTAAGTTCATGGAGCGGGTACTGCCAATGTGAGGTTATCGAAAGGCTTTGCCGTGACCATCCCATATAGAGGGATGTAAGCTCATTCAATTAGTAGTTGCGGAGTACGGGTAAAGTGTACATCCACTGCAGTGTGAGTCAATCAATCTATTCGAATAGCCGTGCTCGCGGTCAATGAGCGACGTGACAAGTTTCTCACGTGGCTAGACTCTTAAACTTTAAAATGATGGGAACTTTAAAATGACTAGTATGCATAATGATTTTGTATGCTAGTGGACTCAACTTCTCGACCTGCGAGAAGGGATAATCTCCCCAGGAAACCATGATGATCCGGAGACGGGAAACCATCCTTGGTATTACGATGGATGGCAGACAGAACCGTCGCCGATTTAATATACTTGACTGGCTAGATGTTAGGTTTGTGAAATGTTTTGTGAAAATTTGCTTTGTGCAAATAAACCACAGCCTCCCTTTGAATGGCCCTATCATGTGCATCATTCCGTGATGGCTTGCTGAGTACGTTGGGTACTCACCCTTGCTATACGCACAAACTTCAGATGAAGGAAACGAAGAACTGGAGGACCCCTATGCTTACTACCAGGAGGAATGAAGACAATGAAGCGCGCTAGGTCTTAGTCCCCAGTTGTTGCCTGTGGCAATCGACATGCCGCTGCTTTCCGTCTGCTTATCTCATCTAAACTCTGCTTTTGGTTGTATCCGGCCCAATAGGTCCTATATGTATCGGATATTGCCTTCGGGCCTTTATTGTAATAAGTCATTGTAAGACTATTCGTGCACTTTGCACCTGGTAATTCAGAACTGTATTCGTGGGTACAAACTACTCGATCCAGGGATATGGTACTATGAACACGAATGATTCCCGTCCTCAAAAACGGGGGTCGACAGCAAATGAGAGGGATATGGGTAGGAACATTGGTACTTTTGATTTTGGACGAATTTTCAGGTTATTTTCCTCCCCCTAACTTTGTTAGTCTTTAGTTCAATATGTGGACCAGATAAATTAGTGTAAATTTTTGTTAGTCTTTAGTTCAATAAACAAAATACCTAGATTCCATTTTATTTAGTTGCACACAAAAATCATGTGTGAATTGTTCACAAAAATTAAACAAACATGGGGTAATTAGGAACTAGTTTGAATTTTTAGAGGGCCTAAACAGAGGAGAAAAATTCCACAAAAAATTATATTTATTCATGATAATTAATCTAGTATTTGAATAAATTATTTCCCATATTCACTTATGTGCATTTTAATGAGCTTTTATACAGATGTTGTTTTAGCTGATTAAAAATCATAATTAGCCTACTATGTGATTGTTTTGACTAATTTTGTTTGGGGCATCAAACTTAGTTATTCAATTGTACCAAAATTATATTGAGTTGAACATAATATTTGGCACCTACATGAATTTTTCCATGTTTTTATCTTGCTTGAATTATTTTAGAAAATTGGGGTAACTTTTCTTTGTATATGTGCTCCCACTTTGTAAATGCATCTAATATTATTATGGGGGTTATATTAAACTTTTCTTGGGCTGAGGAGATGATCTTTGGATTAAAATTTTATTTTCACATATTACCGCCCAAGATTAGTTTTAGGGTTGTTTTGTGAATTTAATTCTTTTAAGTTATGCTCATGAGGCCTATAATGAAAATGAGAGACCAAAACCCAAATGCTCAATGGACTCATGCCAAAGCATGCATTATTCACATGTATGCACTTATGTTTGATGGCATTTGTTTTCTATGGTAGGAATGGAAAGGGTTTAATTTTAATCATGTAATAGGTTGAGATACTTGTTCTAAGTTAAAAATGCAAATTTTTGGTTCACAAAATCGAAGAACATCACTCTCATTTGGTTTTCACAAAAATTACTTGACCCTAGAATTTGGGTATGTGACAATCTATCCCCTTTAAAGAAATCTCGTCCCCAAGATTTGGGTCGCGTTGTGGTTGGGAGGTGTGTTGGCTTAACTAGGTTCAACATATCTAGGACTTCATCTCACCAAGTCAATGGATAAGATATTTGCTTAGGATGAGGCGAAAATCTACCATCAAGTTCCTAAGGGTGATCCATTACTTATCTTTGTGATTCTTTGTTTCTGATAACAATATTATGAATTTTTGCTTCTATTCAACTCTTCTAGGTATCCTAGACTTAGTTGTTCTAATAATTTAATATTTCCGCAAGGAATCTTTAGGTGTGTGCCATTTCTTTATTTTAAAGGAAAAGTGAGAGAGGTGGCTTGTCTTTCACTCTTGCTCTGGCTATCGGATTTGGGAGTGAGCGGTGGCAGAGTAGCTCTTGAGAAAAAAGAATGGAGAGAGGGTTTCACGACGAAGGTGAAGCAAAACGAGGTGTTGCTGGCAACGGCAGGCTTCGTTGGTGTGGGAGGTGTCACCCCGGGGAGACTCAAAAACCCGGGTTGAACCCCAACAGAAGTCAAACCGAGTGTCCTTAGGATGTGACCGAGAGCACGACTGCCCTGGGGGTCAGGCATGCTGGCCTTCCCCCAAGTCTGACCTTGGCCCCTTCTCTCGACTTCGACTCATCACCTGACCTCGAGCATCCTTGGGAGGAAACTTGGCAGGCAAGGAGGAAGAGGGAGGAGACAGCCCGGTAGCATCTGACACCACCTGGCGGCATAGGAGTAGGGTCCCAGGGCTGGCAAGAGCACAAGACACCCACGGTGTATAGGACCTAGCAGACCAGCATGTACTTTATCAAATATTCTTTGTACCCCACTGTTGGTCTCTCTTAGTCTCAGCTTCCTTGGCCCCCAAGTCGATTTGTTCCTGCCCCCTTGATGTATAAAAGGGACGGCAGGGGGGCCGAGAGGGGGAAGGAGGAGTCCAGATTCCCTTTCACGCTTGTAACTCTTGTTCATCATCCACCCCTGAGAAAGAACACCACACACACTAGACGTAGGCCTATTATCCTTTGGGAGGGCTGAACCAATATAATCCCTCGCGTCTTATTTCTTGGCTCACCTTAGGATTCGAGTCGACCATCGGATCCATCAGAGGACAGCTTCTCTACCAAACTCTCTTCTACCTCCTCGGGGACCCCCCTTGGTGGACTGCCGACCCACCCGTCGATAGTTGGCGCGCCAGGTTCTTCGTCTGAGGTGGTTCGATGGAGATCTACCTTTTCCGACGAAGTCTTCGAACAGATACGTCTTCTTTCCCTTCTCTTTCAATTCTCGAAAAGCATAATCCTTGCATGTTCCTGCATTCTCTATCTTAGTCCCGCTCAGCTGTTGAACTGGCAACACGCCCTCGACAGCTCCCGCACACAGCTTATGGCCAGCCCTGAGCTACGCGGCCCCGACCTGCCCTAGTTGGGGTTCTCCGGTAGGTTGTTTGTCGAGCTTGCCTTTGCCGCTCGGGGGCTTAGCGATGCTTCTAGTTTGACAAGTAACGACCAAACGATTCGATAACTTCTGCGCAAGTGCTCATGACCAGCTCTGAGTTTCGCGGCCCTGACCCATGTGCTCATGTCTCAGGACAGAATGTTATCATTTGAGTCAGTGACTACTTGCCAATCCAGCTCTTGTCCCGAGTATTGGAGAAATATGACTTTGCTCGACGCGTTCGCTTCAATCCCATCCCCCTCCGGTCAGAGATGGCTTTTCCTTACCAGAGTCAAACTTGGGTTGAAGTCGAAACACGAGAATGGCCTAACGTATGATCAAGCTACTCGGGAAATTCGTTCTTCCGAGACCCTTCACTTCGCCTAGTTTGTATAATGAACGATAGTAATGCTAAAGGCCGATTCGAAACCTGACGAAACCCGGTTAGACAATCCTCCTGGTTATTCCAGGTGGAGATCATTTTCTAAGGCCTAAACGTCGAGAATGATACGAGTAGGCGAAGTTGAACCCTTGCATGCCTTAGTCGAACACCCGTCGGCATGGCTACGCAAGAGGATAGGGCATGAGACCCTGATATTGACATAAAAATATTTTGTCCTTCCTACTCAGGAACCCTACAGCAGAGATTGATCAAAAATCTATAAGATCGACCACCCGGTCGATAGTCTCGTTGAATTCAGCGACGATGGCCCTAGGCTCGTACAAGCTGATTCATGAAGATGGACAAGAAGTGCCGAATTCCTGGAACATTGAGCACCCGTGCCGATTCTACACTTGAACAGCTAAGTACCTAGACCGATCCCTTCAATTCTACAAATTTTGATTATCTCTAAAACCCACTACAGAGTGTATACCCGACCCCCGACAAGGCTCGGTGGCTCGGAAGCCTTCCTGAGCAGTATCGCCAGCCGCGTGGATCCCTTCTCACGTAGATACCCTCATGGCAAGGCCTGAGTGGAGTGGCCCTTAATTAAAGGTTTCAGAGAAGCTATGTCGCCTGCTGTGCTTGAGCTGCTCGGGGGCTCATTCATTACCCGCTTTGACTCAATCTGGTCGGCTTGGCCCCGAGTCCTCCGGGTAGTGACTTCATTCCTATCCGGGGCTGGCTGGGGTCAGGCTGGCTATGTTTCGGTCAAGTGCTGGCGAGTGAGCTCGGGGCTTGAAAATGTTTGAATCATGTGTATACAACTAAGATGCTAGGAGCTCGACTTGGGCCACCCACACAATGTCTGTTGATGGCCCGAGTCTCTCTACTTCGAGGGTTAGACACACAGAGATCGAACGGACGTCGACGACCTCGCGTTCACCCGATGCGTACACAACTAAGTGACTTCGCTTGACCAAATGTTGCACCCTTGAAATGGCCATTGGGCATAGTAGGGATCCATCCCGCCAGCTTCCATCGCTTAGTCATGAGAGTTATATGCGTATCGAGTGATCACCAATCCTCCCTCGGCCCACTATTCGTCCTGCACTCGGCTGAGTCGATCTGGGTAGACTGAGGAAGCCTTCGGATCCGTCCGTTAAGGCCTGAAGAACACTCGGCATCAGAGGCCAGTCAGGAGATGAATAGAAGGCTGTCTCCTCGCGCTCCAACCCGCCATGAAGGAGACCTATCTGCTTGGAGTTTGATCGGTAGCCCTCTGGACTTGGCCCGTTGACGACCGAGATCGCTCGACAGGATCTACTCCCCCTCGCAGATGCCCTAGAGTTTGACTGGAAGCCTTCCAGCCGTTGATTCATATATGGCCTTGGTCACTCGATGTGACCTATCCTAAGGTGATAGCCCTTCCTGAGTTTTGACCGTTTCGCCCTCCGAACTTAGACCGTTGAAGGACGAGGTCGCTCGGACGATCTGTCGCATAGTGGAGTGTTGGGTGTCCAAGAATATATATAAGAAGAAAAGCTACTATGGGCATATTGCGAGTCAAAGATAGCATACAAAGAAGACTAACAAAAGTTTTCTTTATTTCTCGCGGGGTAGTGATCATACATAGGGCCCGAGGTCCCCCTAACATACAGCAACATCGATGCATCGGCCTCCTTTACTATCGGTTCCACCGGGCCGAGGGTGTGGACATGCTGGAATGATTGGAACTACAAGGCCTAAGGTTTTTCCTGACCTATAGGACCATGTTGTTCACAATCTTATCTGTCGCCGACCCTACGGAAGCGTAGATATTGTCGATGTCACCCGACTCGACGCCGGTAGGTCACCCCTCGGTGATCGCGTCGATGTTCGCCCGGGGGTACAACTTCTGTACAACGCCAAAGACGTGCATCACCGCCGTCTTGGATACCCCCAGAGCGTAGCGCCAGAGAAGTTCTCGACTACTCAAAAGACGCACCTGAAGCATGCTGCCATTCGGAATGAGCGACGACGTGTCTGGATGGATCTCGGCAAGGAGTGTTCGGGCCGCCTTCGAACAGATTTCCCATCGCCGGTCGATCATCTTCAGTCTGTCCCCGAGTCGACGAAGCCATCGACTGGTTCCTGCCAGTTGGCCTTGTCATGAAACAGGTTGGCTGAAGCACACTCCTACTTTGACAGCAAAGGAATTAAAGAGGATGGTACTTATGGACAGCCTCCGCCCGCGCGGCCTTGTCCTCGGCCATTTTGTCCAAGGCTTCGTCCCTGGCCGCCTCGACGGCCGCCAGCTTCTCCTCTAGCTCGGCCACTGCCGCCTCTGACGTCGACGCCTTCGCCTCCGCGTCATCGAGCATCCCGGTCAAGTCTCGGATGAGGGCTTGAGTCTGCTATGAAGTGGCCGCAGCCACCTCAGCTCCACCAGAAGATGATGGCCCAATAAGGCGAGGGTCGGCCCCAGATGGCTTCCTGTCAGCAATGCCAGTTAGCAGGGATAGTGCCAATAAAACGCGACCATGGTGCTCACCTGGTGGACACTGTGAACTTCACAGCACCACGGCATGCAATCTTGGTGGCAGGTCCTGATGCTTGCCCGCCCGCCTCCCCGTGGATGCTTGGCCCAGCCTCTACGGAAGCAGTTAGCTTCCGCTTCCCTTTCAGCTCGGTCGTTGTGATGGAAAGGCGTATCTCCGCAATCTTCAGCTTTGGAATAACTCCAAATTCCTGCCACGGCATCAACACCTGGCAGGAGAAGCTCTACTAGAAAAATTTTCTCTTCCTCAAAGTGGAGAAGTAAGATGGCGTAAGGAGAAGAGCCCGCTGCGATGGGGTTTATATAGGGAGATGGGCATGGGCTCGCTGGCATGGTTTTCGGAAAACGTGCAGCATCATTTATGGCTAGCACGGAACATCCGAAGCGCCTCTCGCCCATTCAACTCCTTAGCTTGACACGTCGACTTCGGGTAAAATATGGGCCATCGGATCTTCGGAAGGGCGAGTGGCGTTTTCACAACATCCGTCGTCCACTCTGAAGAACTCGTCAAAAGGTCACTCCACCTTTCCCATCTCAACTATCATTGCCACCTGACACTTTGGAAAGGGTGGGATGCCAACAGATTTGATGTGATACGGCGATGCCCCCAATCCTCGCGCCATATTGAAGAAGTAGCAGAGAATGTCAGAAGACTTTGCTTTGATACTAGCAAAATCCCATTTGGGTCGGGTTCTTCTCGACTCGGGGCAGGCTTCCAAGCTAGCCCTCGGTTGAGGTTGGGACTATTGTGTGCCCTCGGGTAGTAGTCTCGACCATAACAATGTTCTTCGCCGCCCCAAGGGCGATGACCTTGACGACTCGAGTGTGGGCTTCCTAGCTAGACCACAAGTGAGGTCGGGGCTACCTCGTGCCCAGGGCCTGTGGCCCCGAACACTTCACCCATCCTCACTGCCATTGGGCAGTGAACTCTCCGACTTAGGGGCTGAAGGCCAAGTTGCATCCCCCTCGATCGAAATAGGGACTGCCAAACGCCTCCGGGCGGCAGACCTGTTCGTCTCGGCTAACCCCTATTGGAGGACCTCGAGCATCGCCCAGATCATTGGGAGATTGGCAAAATACTCTTGATGATTTGACCCTAGGCTCAGATATGCAATCCGACCCTAGGCTCGAGGGCTACACCTGCCAGGTGCACCTAGGCGCTGCACCTACAAAATATCGGTTCACAAGAACTGCTAGGGATCGACACCTTGGAAGAAAGCTTCACCCTAAGGCCGAATGTTCCATTCGTCCTTAGGCTCGGGGGCTACACCTGGCAGGTGCACCTGGGCGGTGCACCTACCAAAATATTGGCTCAAAGCTCCAAGGATTACGTGAAGACAATACTCCGAAAGAACTCTGACCCTAAGGATGGATGTTTCATCCCTCCTTAGGCTTGGGGTTGCTGTGGGAGGTGTCACCTCGGGGTTCCTCAAAAACCCAGGTTGAACCTCAATAGAAGTCAAACCAAGTGTCCTCGGAATGTGACTGAGAGCCCGACCCCCCAGGGGTCGGGCATGGCGGCCTTCCCCCGAGTCCGACCTTGGCCCCTTCTCTCGACTCCGACTCATCGTCCGACCTCGAGCATCCTCGGGAGGAAACTTGGCAGGCAAGGAGGTAGAGGGAGGAGATAGCCCGACAACATCTGACACCACTTGGCAGCACGGGAGCAGGGTCCCAGGGCTGGCAGGAGCACAAGACTCCCACGGTGTACAGGACCTAGCAAACCAACATGTACTTTATCAGATATTCTTTGTACCCCACTGTTTCTCTCTTAGTCTTAGCTTCCTTGCCCCCAAGTTCATCTGTTCCTGCCCCCCTTGATGTATAAAAGGGAGGGCAGGAGGGCCGAGAGGGGGAAGGAGGAGTCCAGATTCCCTCTCACGCTTGTAACTCTTGTTCATCATTCACCCCTGAGCAAGAACACAACACACTAGACGTACGCCTATTATCCTTCGAGAGGGCTGAACCAGTATAATCCCTCGTGTCTTATTTCTTGGCTCATCTTAGGATTCGAGTCGACCATCGGATCCATCGGAGGACAGCTTCTCTACCAAAATTTCTTCTACCTCCTCGGGGACCCTCCTTGGTGGACTGCTGACCCACCCGTCGACAGTCGACGATTAGGGGTTGCAGTCGCAGGGTTCGGGATGGGGCGAGGAGTTCCTTCATCGGCTCAGGCGATGGATGAATTCATTGCCGGAGACGACACTCGGATGTTAGCGGTGCCGAGGCTACATTATGGCGAAAGTGGTTGCCGCTTGGCGATGGGTGTGGGCAGGTGCTCAGGTGGTTTAGATTGCTCGTTGGATGAGTAGTTGGATGGTATTGATTGCTAGGATTGCTATTCGTACCCCAACTAGTTTTCCTTTGTACAACATAGAAATCTAATTATATTTTAGGAAAATCAGATCTATATGTGTGGATAACATCGTTTGGTTGGCTGTATAAATTTTTGGTGTGGTGCCTGGAAGGATGATTCAAATACACAGAAATAATTATGGCTGCAGTAGAGCACTAAGTTTAATGTTCCTAAGATCAAATTTTTGGCTCTTACCAAACCCATGTTTATGAAGGTTTAGTTTTTAAGACAGCAAAATTGAAAAGGTTCCCTATAGATTTATTGGTCACAAAGTTTGATTCTAGAGATGTGCAAAGGTCTCTAATTCTTGCATGATTGAAACTAACATGCTATGCTACCCCCCTTAAAATTTAAGAGTTTTTGGTTGGGAGAATTTGTGAAATAGAAGATAAGCTAGTTTTGTAGTCTCAGGTCTGTCTATTTATTTGCTGAGAATCGAGCCAAATGCCCAACCGATTAGTAGGTTGTGGTGGTACTCATCTCAAGAACATCTTTTCCCAAAAAGTGTTTTGTGAGTCTACTGATCCTACCCGAAAGTTTTCATAGGCATAGAAAAAGGTCGCAACTCCTTATAAGTTGGATTATTGGTTAGGTAGAGGTGACAAAATTACTCAGACTTGCAATAAAGCTCTTCTAATTCGAGAATAAGGTGGCAATTTTTAAAATGAATGATTCATCTCAGAAAAGTTCTCTAAATCTACAACTCAAGTTTTCGAACCATGGTTGTGAGTTGCTTCAATGTACAATTCTTGCATCTAACCATAAAGGGCACAAAATTCGCGCATTGAGCCATCTCAACATAAATTTCATAGTTCCTAGTGTAATATTTCCATTTAGGCTTGTGGGGCTTGCAAAGGCTACACATTTGTCTCTAGGTTTATACTGTCATGATAATCTATCCCCCTTAAAATAAAATAAAGTTTTGCATTGGGGTTTATCAACGAGTCTTGATGGAAAGGAGCTAAATCAATATAGATGCTAGGTTCTGATTTACACAAACCTGAGGTACAATCTAAAGAAAAAGGATATGATAGAGAGGTGTTAACTATGAAAAAAATTTATATTCAACCTCCCAAGGAAGTGATATATAATCTGAGGAGAGATGGTAATTTTTGGAAAAGTGGATTATTTTAGAGAAAATGGTCCAGATAAAGGATGTAGTGCTGGAAAATGTTGGTTCGCTGTTCTTGCTGGAGCTTTAGGTCAGGTTCCAAAGGTTCAAAAATTTGAGAAAAAATCATAGAGGTAGGCGAGTAGGATTGTGAGCTACCATGAAGAAATCAAGATTTTATCACCTATGGTTTAGGCTACACAAATTTGGGAAAGCAGACGATCTACAGCTTCCAGGACAGGACTATGCAGTGCTATATAAATTTTTATGCCATGATGCAATGGCTCAAAAAATTCAACTAAAATTCGTGGTGTATACTGGTTATGTATGCAACCTTCTGTAAAAAGATGCACACTTTATCAAGTAAGGTTTGGGCTATATGGAAAAATAAAGGCAGCTGCTATGAATTTCAAGAACATGATTTTGTTAATTAATTAGATGGTTTTACCATGATGCAGGGGTCTAAAATTTATGCCAAAATTCATTAAGATTGCTTAGTTAGTCTACATGTTTCCTGTAAAAATTCTCAGGTTTATCACTATGGTTTAGCTTAGACAAAAATAACAAACAGACTAACTCAAGATTCCAGAAAAAAACAACCGCACAAAATGAAGCTTTACACAAGTTTTATGGTGTTTAAATTTATTATCTTTTAAATGTGTTATATTAGAGTGGTCCCAAAACTATATGAATTTTGGGGGTCCATCTAAGCAAACAGTCTAGAGTCTAGAGGTTGAAGCATCACAAACTTATCCTATTCAATTTACTCGTTCTAGGCCATATCGGTAAAACTTTGAAAGGTCGAGAGAGAGAAGCTCAAAATTTTTCCCAATTCATTTTGGTGCAAAGGTAACATGAGGAGATGGAAATCTTATAATGTCTATCAAGTTTTAAGTTTTGTCAACCCATTTCAAAACCTATCCACTAGAGGCTACTTCTAACCCAATAATTTGCAAATCTGTACTAATACATAGGAATAGTTTGCAAAGGAATTTCAAATCCTTTCAAAAGTCCTTTGGTACTGATTAGTTGTGATAATTAAGTGTTTTCAAACTCTTTTTTATAGAAACACAAACTTTCAAAAGGTTTCGGTCCTATAGAGCCTGATAAGAGTTTTCAAAATCAAAATAGAGACATAGAGGAAAGTAATCTCTAGAGGGATGAGATATAAGGTTGAATATGATTTTGCAAATAATTTGTAGCTGAGAGCGAAGCCCTCAAAATAATTTTTGAGAATCCATTCTAAACGACCAACTTAAGGGGCTCCTATAGTTGGTATTTGCTCTGGTACCATGCCTATCAGAGAGCCCGAGACCATTATATTTGCCAGATGAAGTGAAACGCTTCAACTCATCAGAGATGCCAGGACTTAGCCGATCGATTGTAGAACATCGGCTTCCTATCAAACCAGGATATCGGCCATATAAATAACCACCTAGAAGATGTAAAGCCGATATGTATGATGCTATTAAAGCTGAAATTACTCGGTTGTATGATGCTGGTTTTATTCGGCCATGCCGATATGCTGAGTGGGTTTCCAATATAGTTCGAGTTACCAAGAAGAACAGTAAAGTTAGGGTTTGCATTGATTTTTGAGATCTAAACAAGGTTACCCCTAAGGATGAGTACCCAATGCTGGTTGCCGATCAACTGGTTGACACCGCTTCAGGGCATAAGATTATAAGTTTTATGGATGGCAATGCTGGTGTTAATGGTAAAAATGTCACGCACTAGCCTGAGAGATCTGCTTAGCTCTCGTGCAGGTCCAAATCTTGCTTTTGAGGTTCATAGGTGTGCCAGTTGGTTTGATCCTGCAACCAACAAGAAACAAAGAAAGAAAACAGAGTTAGTCCGTAAACGATAGCCGATTAGCGAATGGCCAATGACATATCGTTCGATATTGAGCCGATGTTGTATGAATAGAATCGGCAATGGGAAATTAGATCTAATCAATCTGCTACAGATATTCATAATATATAATCTAAATCTCGAAATACATTTAAACCAAGTGATTGGGATAGATCGACAGTGTGCTGAGACAGTATAAATCACTTATGTCTAAAAGTACTTTAAGACAGATATTATACGTATTTATAGCGTAGCCGATGTCATAGATCCAACATGTATCGGCTAGTACTCCGATACCACTTTATACTAAGATATCAATACAGATTAAATACATTAAACAGGAACCGATGAAGTGTTAAGATAACTTAACAGATTGATAACAAGCTTAATATATTTCATCACAGTAAGATCTTAATATAAAGGGCAGATTTAGCATATCAGGTAAACATGTAAGAAACAAGCTAACTAAATCAGATAAGATCGGTTGAAACCCCGATACTATCTCTAATAGCAATCATGAGACAAGATAGATATTATGATTCTAGATAAAACTTAGTAGGTCAGACTCAACCGATGCAACACTAAGCATAAAAAGAAGCATAAGATCTAAACAAGTCTATGAAAGCCTTTCAAGATGGTGGATACACTATATAATCTAAGTCGACGTTGATACCTAACCCGATCGGCTGTTGTCTAGTAATAGGTGCTAGCCGATTAGGGTTAGACAACAATATCGATCTAGATTATTGTTAATGACCAAATTTGGTAAGAAAATCCCCAAGATTGAAGCAGAGATTGAAGCGGAATCAGAGGAAATGCGCAATCCTTGGAAACAGAGGCCACATCGGCACAGTCCGAATCGGCTGCGGGGTCAGTCGGCTGAGTCCGAGTCGGACCAGGATAGCTGATAGCCGATTCTGATTGGGAGCAAGAGATGGAACCAATCTCGGAAGGAAAGCTTAGAGATAATCATTGGATTCGGTTTCCAAAGAACTTCAAAGACGTCGCCATCTATGGATAATGTCCTACAATGGCAATTGTATCTTTAAATTATAATATTTTGTATAGTTTCCTTTGTAGATAATGTCAGTTTGTTTAGAAATATTTGTAATCTAATCTGTAATAGGAATCGTGTCCGTCACAGACTCATTGTATATCCGGGTATAAATATGACCCGAGACCATGTAATTAAAAACAGACAACTCAATACAATCTCGGCGCATCGCCAACCTTTTGTTTTCGTTTTCAATCTCGACAAGTTCTTGCCTCGTCTTTGGGCTGCATCGGGTTTCGATCTCCAAACAAAGTAATCTCTTGTTACAAGTGGTTTGTGCTATCGGGGTTAGTGCTTCCATCATCATGATACTCTGATCTTGATGTCACAAATTGCTTAATTTATCATATACAACATATAATTTAGATCAATGTATAGATCTATCTTGCAATCGGTTAGCATCTCCTTGAAGATAATAGCCGATGTAGCTAGATCTAGGGGTTGATATAGATTATATGGCGTATCCACCATCTTGAAGGACTTTTGTTAACTTATATAGATATCCTGTTTCTTTTTGTACTTAATGTTGCATCAATCTGATCTATTAAGTCGCTTTTAGAACCATTTAGATCTATTTGGTTTAATGACCGTCTCTAAAGATAGTATCGGGGTTTCAGCCGATCTTACCTGTTTTAGCCATATTGTATGTTTTATTATGGTCAGATGTGTTAAAACTGCCTTTTTATATTAAGATCTTATGCTAATTAAATCTGCTAAGCCTGGTATCAATCTTTTAAGTCATATTAACAGCCGTTTGATCCTTGTTTAGTGTATTTAGCTTAGAATAATATCTTAGTATAAAACTGTATCGGAGTACTAGCCGATTCACGTTAGACCTGCGACATCGGCTAAGATATAAATATATGTAATCAGTAGTATTGTGTGTTTTTAGATATAAGTGATTTATACTGTCTCGGTATACTAACGATCTATCCCAATCACTTAGTCTATATGCACTTTGGAATAGTAATTATGTATTATGGATATCTATAGCCGATCGAGTAGGATCTTATTACAATTTAATCGCCTATTCGTTGTTTCTTGTTGGTTACAGGATCAAACCAACTAGCACGCCCTGCAAATCACCAAAGGCGATCCAACTTGGACATGCACTAGATTTAAGCAGATCTCTCAGGCCAGTGTATGGAAAACTTTTCTCATCAACACGCTTTTGGCACGCCCGGTGGGACCTCTGCAACTTTTAAGTCCAATATAATGGTTGAAGTCAAGTCTGCTGACGTGGATCAGGAGAACATCATCCCCGTCACCATGGACAGGCTCACTGCCGATCAGTAAGCCGAGTACCGGCAGATGGTGGAACGATTGCAAGCACACTATTTGCAGTCCTTTACCCAGACTTGGTCTCGATCAATCGTTCAGAAGTACAAGGTTGAGATCCCTGAAGACTTTGACTCTGGAACCACTTCCAACAAGGACAAGGAGAAGCAGAAGATGGAGTAGATCAAACAAGAGCAAGACGACTCAGAACTCCGTATGCTCCCGAATCGGATTGACTCGGCTGTCCACCACACGCTCCTCAACAAGTCTGGGATTTTGGTGAACACTTTGAACAACATGATCAGTGTCGTGGTTGATACAAAGATAGCCGAGCAACTGCCGAGGGGTCCGACCTACTTCCCTGATGGCCGATTTCCCCCCTACAACACTCTATCAATGCACGCACTGCCAATTCCTCCATTGGGACAGCCAATTCCCCCGGGGGGAGCCCATGTTCGGCCGGATGTGCAGTCGTCGGCTACGAAGCCAGCACCCACACTCCTGACAAGGCAGCAACCTCAACACCAGGGCCACAGCGCTCTGGTACTAACTCAAGAGCACGTAGACAACATGTTCAACACCAATCGGCAAACCCTCATACATAAGGTGCCGATTGGTAATTATACATCGAATCCGTCCCACCACTCCGGAGGCATTCGACTTCCCCCTGAGCAACAGCCTCCGCCAGCGTCTCAGCCGCCTCCTGCCATTAATCAATTCAAACATCAGTTCCCAGGAGGTAACTTCGAGCAGTACTACCAGCCTCATTCACCACATATGCAGTATCGGCAAGCCCCCATGCCACATGAGCAATACGAGCCGATACCGCAGGTGCAAGCTCAAGAAAACAAGCCTTGGGCCTGTCTGATCGTAGATGCCAAAGGACTTCGACAACATGTACCGGTACCCGTATCCGGAGTACTTTGAGAGAGTGTCCCTGCCAAACCGGTACAAGGTGCTGGATTTTTCGAAGTTTTCTGGGCAAGATATTGTGTCAACATACGAACATGTCAGTCGATTTCTGGCTCAGTGCGGAGAAGCATCGGCTACAGATGCGCTCAGAGTACGATTGTTTCCATTATCTCTCTTGGGATCGGCCTTCACCTCGTTTTCCTCACTGCCCTACAACTCTGTACAAAGCTGGGCCGACCTTGAAAAGCAGTTTCATAGCTACTTCTACTCCGTCACGCATGAAATGAAGCTATCGGACCTTACCAGCATTAGACAGAAGCACGAGGAATCGATTCAAGACTACATTCAGCGCTTCAGGGACATGAGGAACCGGTTCTATAGCCTGATGTTATCAGATTCACAGCTGACCGATTTAGCCTTCCATGGCCTCTTGGCACCTATTAGGGAAAGGTTTTCGGCTCAAGATTTCGAGAGCTTGGCCCATCATGCCCAAAAAGTGATGGCCCACGACCAGCGCTTCCAAGAATCCAAGAAGGTCTTCAAGAAAGTTAGCCACGTCGCCTATACATCTGATTCGGACTCAAGTGACAGCTACGCGGAGGTGGCAGCAGCCGAGTGGACCAGAAACAAGAAGGCCATAACATGTCAGTGGCTGAAGAAATCGGCTAAAGAAGAAAAATACGATTTCGACATCACTAAAGTCGATAGGATTTTTTATCTGCTGCTTCAAGAGAAGCAAATACAGCTCCCGGCCAATCACGTCATCCCATCGACCGAAGAGCTGAAGAAAAAGCAGTATTACAAGTGGCACAACACCACCTCCCACAGCACCAATGACTGCAAGGTGTTCCGCCAACAAATTCAGTCAGCCATAGAGGCGGAAAAGATCAAGTTTGAAGATTCAGCGAACCCGATGAATGTCGATGGCAACCCCTTTCCCGTCAACGTAGTCCATGCCGACTTAAAGCAAGCTGATCGGCATCCCAGAATGATGCACAGCTTAGTCGGATCCGAGCGAGAAAATATGACTAGCAGGGACTACCAAGAAGCCCCTCAAAGGCCGACTAAAGCCGACCCAACTCCCATCAACATGGTATACACCAGCGGCAGGCCAGCCGATCATCGGCCAAGACACATGGACAACCGACTTCGGTTCCAACTGAGGGTTCAAGAGGAGGAAGCAGCCCGGCACAACAAACCTTATCAAAGAACACCCGACCGACTGGGAACGACTTACATCCGTCGCCATGACAGCTACGACCCCCATTGGCGATATTTATTCTTCAAGTTCTGTTGGGAGCAAGGCATGCGGCTGCCCACCTTGGAAAATGTCGGAGTCGCCGGACCATCTCATTATATTTGCAAGATGAGGTAAACCACTTCAAGTCATCTAACAAACCTAACAAGACGTCCGGAGCCGCGAGAGAAGGATACGTGAGACATTGCTGGGCCTTTAGCCTGTCAGTCAACTTCAGCATGAGATGTGTCCGTCAAACCACTCGAAGGCAGTGACCAGATGTGTTACACATTCAAGAGACTTGACAAAATGGCTAAAGATCTACAACATCTCAAATAACCTTAACTCTTACTCATGTGAATCTAGTTCCCAGTATGTGCACTAGAGTCACACTTTCATCTTAAGCATGGATATACACAGCAAATACATGTAAGATAAAAGAAATTTTATAGGATTACAACACATAAATAATTACATAGGCCGACCAGCCAAATAAATATAAATAAATCAGAGAACAACGGAGGCTTGATTACCCACCCACAAGCACACCGACTAGGGGTTTACCCCATTAAGTTCAAGTCCTAGAAGTAGCAGTCGATTACCCGCATCACTCAAAAGGCTAAGTCTAAGACCTGCAAGCAAGGATGATCCAATGGCAAGAGTCAGTACATTAAACGAGTTAATGTACTGGCAAGCACCAAGGCAAGCCTAACACTCTTCATATAGGGCATATAATCAAGGAAGGCATAATATGGTTCATTTTAGTGTAAAGCAAGTTTTATTTGCATCAAACACTTGGAAATCAGTTTTGCTTTGAAAGGAAATTTCAGCAAGCAAGATCTTAGCATATGGGCATGAAAGTAGTCATTAATCATGTATAAATATACACCTCATTGCCCTCCATGGCAGCAAGGAGATTATTCACAAGAATCAACATAATTTGAAGGGAAATTTCAGCATTTAGAAGAATAAACACAAATCTATACTCAATACGTATCCACACGCCGCTCATGACCGTGAGCACGGCTAATCGATTAGTTTTTACTCTCCACACCGACTAGGGGTTTACCCCATTAAGTTCAAGTCCTAGAAGTAGCAGTCAATTACCTGCATCACTCAAAAGGCTAAGTCTAAGACCTGCAAGCAAGGATGATCCAATGGCAAGAGTCAGTATATTAAACGAGTTAATGTACTAGCAAGCACCAAGGCAAGCCTAACACTCTACATGTAGGGCATATAATCAAGGAAGGCATAATATGGTTCATTTTAGTGTAAAGCAAGTTTTGTTTGCATCAAACACTTGCAAATCAGTTTTGCTTTCAAAGAAAATTTCAGCAAGCAAGATCTTAGCATATGGGCATCAAAGTAGTCATTAATCATGTATAAATATACACCTCACTACCCTCCATGGCAGCAAGGAGATTATTCACAAGAATCAGCATAATTTGAAGGGAAATTTCAGCATTTAGAAGAATAAACACAAATATATACTCAATACATATCCACACGCCGCTCATGACTGTGAGCATGGCTAATCGATTAGTTTTTACTCTGCAGAGTTTGTACACTTTACCCACATGATGTGAATTGCTCACATGGAGTGAAGCGCTCTAGTTTTGCTCGATACCCGTCGATACCACCATACTCTACACATTGAGTACAGACTAGAGGTCACAACGAAGCTTTTACACTACTTAATCTCTAGCCTTGTACCAGCACGATACTTATTCTCCCATCCTGTGCATACTAGAAAATATAACCCAGAACCGTTAAGTGGCGGGCCCACACCTTAAACTTAACGCCGTGGTGGCGGACGCGACATGAACCCACCCACGTGGCACAATACCGTTGTATTGGACATACTTAGTCGCCTAAACTACCACATCGGTGGTAAATAGGAAGTTCCTCTGGGTTATCCAAACCCATACACTCCGACCTACCATAATGCAAGGCTAGGTGCTAAGTAGATTATTCGGCTTAGGTCATCCCATACTAACACATTTGGTTGTACTGTGTACGAAATGAACTGACATTGAGTGAAGTCCTTAGGTCAGTTTGGGCACACTCTCCCCCCTATCAGCATACGAATACATCAATCGCATGCCACTTGAGGCCCAAACCTAAAATCCATGTTTTTCACCATTTTATTTGTCAAAATAATAAGTATTCAAGTTCTGTCCAAATTATTTAAAAATAAATTTTAAGGTTTGTAATGAGACCATAATGTCGAGGAAAAATATTCTAGGCATGGCTAAGCATTATAGTCCCCTAGTGTTATCAAAGCTTATGATATAAAGTGATATAGTCATATTTTTCCTAAGGTTAGGAATGAAGGTTATGGACATATGTGGGGTTAATGTGATAGTGCAAGTACTAGGAGTTTGTCTAACAAGTTTAACAAGATTTTAATTCATTAGTGTACATCGACATGCAAGATTTGCAAATATTTTTAATAACCTCCAAAACATGGGATCAAGGTAAGGTGATCAAAGAGAGGGAGGTGGGACTTGCCTGGAAAATGTCAGCATCCTAATCTCTCCTTCACCGTTTAAGCAATTATCTATACAAAATACACGTTATGCAATTAAACACCGAAAATATGCAAAAAAATCCAAAATGCTCTAAAATGCATGATTTTTTCACATTAAGTGGGTGCTGATCCAAAATAATTTTTGGTGAAATAATTTCGATTTTATCTTATCTCATTTAGGAGTTATGATTTTTTGAAGTTTTATCGGTATAGGGCTAGGTGATGTTTGGACAGTGTTTCTATAATTTGATTTTTTATTAATTTGACTTCAGAAAGAGGTTCAGATAGGTTTTTTGAGGCTAACATTTTTGGTTTCATGATTTTTAGAGCTATTAAGAATTTTCTATGCATTTTACAAGTTATAACGTGCGCTAGGTTTATAACGTCCTATATGCACATGTCTTCAGAGCCTTGTCACTTCTTGACTTGGTTAAGTAAACTGAATACATTTTCTATTCATCCTATTTTAACCTATTTTAAGTCTATAAGTTTAGATTCTTTTATTGTTTTCTCTCATATTTTGCAACTAGAGGGTTTTATGTCATTGTTTTATTATACCAACCTAGATAGTGTTTTATGAGCTAAGTGCTCTAAATCTTACTGAATGTTGATGGAGCTTAGTGTTCTTCTGGTCCAACATGTCTTGATTAGATTTGGTTGGAGCTAATGTGCCTATATATATGTATATCTATATGTACATAGTATTTTTAACTACTATTATTAGTACCTAGGTTATACTTGTAATGTTTACTGTTATATTTGGTACATGAGTGGCCATGTTTTATTTTACCTGATGAAAGTTTATTAATTGCTGGTCTTATAGGAACTTGGTTCACTCAAAAAGGTTTAAAAATAAATTTTCTACAAATTTTACGAGGTGTGCATTAAAGGGTTTATTTCTTATTTAAATATTTAAGTGATGTTACTACACAGTAAGCACATATTTTTATTTTATTTTTTTGAAAGTGCATATTTTGATGAATCTACGGAACTTAAGTTCACTCATAAAGGAGTTAAAATAAATTTTATAAGTTCACTCATAAAGGAGTTAAAATAAATTTTATATAAATCTCTAAAGTTCAGCTAGCCTATAATACCTTATTCTAATAAATTTTATACAAATCTCTAAATTTTAGTAGTTACTATATGTTTTTATTTTTTCTAAATAAAGTGTGTAAGTTAATAAATCCGTGGAATTTGAGTTTGCCCAAATATAAATTAAATTGAATTTTCTATATATTTTAGAAGAAGTTTGTGATAGCTCTATGGGTTACTCTCCTTATTTAAATTTTTGAGATAGAATTTGTACAGTGAGTGCCAAGTTTATAGCTCCTAATTAATGAGTTCATAGAAATTTGTTTCACCCAAAAATAAGTTAAATTGGATTTTATATGAATTTTACAAGTTCAGCTAGTTTTTCTGTTCAAAATCCAAAACTTTAGGCACATGTCTATAATCTTTTCATTAGAAGTCCCTGGGTTTCATTCTATTTACATAAGAGCCCATGGGCCCATAGGTCACTGAAAGAACGTTTACAAAACGAACCCTACTACTCTTCACACCTTACTGTGCAGTATTTAAACGAGTGGGACCCACCTATCATAGAGGCGACTAGGAGAAGCATCAACAGAAAAAGAGCTCGACCGCCAGCGGGCATTGGCGGCGATGCCGACGGTGAACGGCGGCTTCCCGGCTACGGAATCCAAAACACAAAATGAAGGTGTTCTCCTTGCGGACCCATTGGTGGTGGATTTGTCCCCGGAGATTGCCGGAATCCATGGCGGCGACGGCGCAAGCGGCAGGGTGGCTCGGCACGCTGGTGCAACTCGAGTTTCATTTCAATCCACGCCACGACGATGTATGCAGAAGGGCTCAAGGGCATTCAGGAAACTCACTAGATGTCGTGCGTAGCCCGGAGAAGCTTGTACATCGGAAGCGGTGCATGGAAGGACCCGACGGCGGCGGAATTTCCTCGTGTCACCGTCGCTAGCTCACTACGACCGAGGGTCCCTCAAACCAAGATATGCAAGGGGTTATTCACTGCGAGGAAATGGTTCATGCGCAAGGAATCGACTTGAATCTCACCGGAGAGGTTGAAGCTCCCAGCGGCGGCGGTTGGCTGGAGCCGAGGAAGGTGATAGCTGATCTATGTGCTCACTTGCATAGCTAGGGTTTTTGGGGCGTCTTGAAGAGGTGATTGAGGCGGCCCCGTGGTACGTCGGCTTGGCTGGAGTTGTAGTGGATCGAACGGAACGGCGAAGCGACGCCCGGCTGCACACTGAAACCGACGACGATGGTGACCGCGACGTCCTGAAACTCGTCCTGTGCAAGGTGGGAGGAGAAAAGCATGAACGCGTTAGGCATGGAGAGAGGATCGTGTTCCCGAGGTTGGTTCGAGGCAAAGCTCACCAGGGAAGTCACAATTTGGATCGAACACCTATGACCGACGGCAAGAAGAGCGTGTTCCCGGTGATTCCAAGGTGTGTTCTCTTGGGTTTTTCATGGAACGTAATGAGGGAGAGACGAAGGTCATGGTGGCGAAGTAGTTTTTCAAATAATGAAGATCGTGCTGGCAATGGTCGGCTTGGTGGCTAGTAGCTGTGCTGACACGTTTTCTCTCTAGCCCTTTCCTCTCTGGCTCCTTCTTGAGCGATGGAACACCATGTACCTAGCTGGAGCAAGCCTCAGTGGTTGTCAAGTGGGGCCACTGCGTGGAAGGCTAGGCAAGGGAGAGAGAGGTGGGTAGAAACATGTGTGAGATTGTTTTAAAGGGGATTTTAGATTATTTTCCTCCTCCCTAGACTTTGGAGCTCAATAATTGATTTTGTGGACATGGTAAATTAGTGAAATTTTTAAAGGGAGTAGATGATCATCCCTAGGTTCCATTTTATATGGTTGCACTCTAAAATAATTTGTGGTTTGTCCCCAGGAATTAATCAAAGTCAGGGTATTTGGAGGCTTATTTCAATTTTTAGAGGGCCAAAGCTAAAGACAAAAATTCTATAAAAATTATATTTAATTAGGTTAATTAACCTAGTATTTGATTAAATTATTTCATGTATATACTTATGAGCACTTTAATGGTCTTTTAGGCAAGTTATTGTTTCAGCCGAGTAAAGCTATTATCTAGTCCAATATTGGACTGCCTTGTTGTATTTATTTAGGGCATCAAACCTAGTTATTAAATTATACCAAAATTAGGTTGAGTTGTCATAATGTTTAGCACCTACATGAATTTTTTCATAAATTTATATTATCTGGTTTAGTCTAGAAAATTAAGGTAGCGTTTGTAGGTTTATGCGTCTACCCTATGTACACCCGTCTATTTTATTCTTCGGATTTGTATTATCTTTCCTCTTGAGCTGAGGAGGTGAACTTTGAATTAAATTTTTAAGTTTACATTCCAGCATCCAAAATTAGTTGTAGGCTCGCTTGGTAAATTTAAATCATCTAGGCTATGTGTATATGACCTATACTGAGATGTGTTTTAGAAAATCCGAATATACGTAAACGACCTAAGTCAAAGTGGGCTTTATGTTAGTTTGCATGCTTTCACATGAGGTTGCATTTTTTCCCTAGGTTATAAATGAAAGGGTTTTTAACTTAGTTTTAAAATCTAGTCTATCACGCAAAGGTCTTGGTTGGTCTCCTCTAATGAGAAAGAAAAATTTTAGTTCTCACATTTCTTTCTCGTGCAAATAGGTTGAAGTTCTTTAACCTAGGTTAGAAAAATGAAAATTTTGTTAGTGATATGCCCTAGAGGCAACATGGAGATGTTGGGTATCACGTCAATGTTTATGTATAAACGAATAAAGTGTTATTCAGTTCCATGAAATAGACATCTTGTATTGATCAATAAGTACGTGACTTATTTATGAGACTCGATATGTATGAATCTATTTCTAAACGATCCCTGATCATATGTCATATTGTTGGAACAAATATGATTCTAAGATCGGCATGTTTATTGATTGATGATCATGTCTCATAGATCATGGGTATGGAGATACCAAATCAATAAACATGGACGTATGTGTTAGAGAACACATTGTTGGATAGACCCACCATGAGACACTACAGGAATTAATGTGCCATTAGTTGGTCTCAGGTAGTGTTGGTACAAAGTCCTTAGACCTGAGATCACCATGGATTCCAACATGTGTAGTAGCCTACTTTGGGACTACCAAACGCTATTCTGTAACTGGGTAGTTATAGTTATAAAGGTAGTTTTCGGGTTTGCTATGAAACATGGAGTGGGATGTGAGTGATCAAGATGGAATTTGCCCCTCCTTTGGAGAGATATCTCTAGGCCCCTCGAGGTAATGGATTATGGAAATGCATGGCCATGCTAAGTTGATTGAGGAGTCAATCAACAGACAGATAATCCAATACGGTTCGAGTGAATGGTTAAGCTATTGAAGGGATGGCACACATCTTGCCTATAGCTTAATTGGTATCGTGAGGCAAAGGGATTTGTGTACACATTACAGGTTCAGAGCCGATATTATTCTTGTATACTATGGTGTCAATATGTGCTGCTAGGCGTCGTTGTTGACAGGTCGGCTGAGTTAGACTTGAGCCGACGATCGGCTAAGTTAGACTATAGCTGAAACCGAGTATACCTGAACCTACAGGGTCGCACGCTTAAGGGGATAAGAACAGGCATTCGAGTTGGACTCGGATACGGCTCGATCGGATAGGGATCCGATCGGATAGAGTCCTATGGGCTTACGACGTGTGGACGGCCAACTCTATGAGATACGGATGAGATCCAATTCAAAATAGAGTCCTAATCGGCCACTAGTCCCAGTCGGCCAACTCTATATAAAGGAGGGAGGGGTGGAGAGCTGCGGCACGTCAATTGCATCGCGTGCAACAGAAGTCGCCGAGATCAATCTCCACAGAAACCCTCCCACTTTCGAGCCAAACCCTAGCCTTGCATCGTGTGCTAGCACACGGGTGTACGGCGTTCTGTCCCTGGACGTGTGGATACCGGTAGAGGAGCTGCTACGTTGTGCGCTGTTGATCAGCTTCGGATCGGCTGCAATCGGAGCGATCGGCTGTGGTGGAATCGGCTGCGGTCGGGCGCATCGGAGCGAGGCGTGAGAACGCGGCCGGACGACTCGAATCGGCTGATTGGCGAATCGGCTGTCTCCAGGAATCGGCTACACTGTTCCGGATCGGATTGCCCTGATTGGCTATTCCGCTGCACTCTACTCCAATCGGTAACGATCTATCGGCCCTTACTTGCAAGTGTTCCTGGTTTTCGCGGTAAAAAGTTTTGTTTTCGGCTAGCGTAGCCTCCGCGTAACCCTTCAAAATTTTGGTTCATAAAATTGGGAAACTCAGCTTTCATTTTGTTTGGACAAAATTTTGTTGGCCCTAGAATTTTGGTTATGTGACAGAAAATTGCCTAGCCTGCAGCGAATTCAGGTAAGGCGAGTACAGGGAAGAGCCGATTGCGAGCCACAGCCGATTCATTCCCCGAGCCGTTCAGCTCAACCGAAGGAAACTCTCTATCCACGAACGGCTCGGCCCAATTCACAAGGACTTTTTCCAAGGCGAGGACGAAGAAGAAGACGAAGAAGAGCAGTCTGCCAACCCCCAATGGTGCCCATCTGGAGTGTTCACAAAGAGCCAAAAAAATTCTTCAGAGAATGAAAAGCAACGGGCAGGAGGAGGAAGTCCAAGAGAGGATCAATCATCGGCTGCAACAGGGTAAGAAAAGGTGGCGCGTAAAGAGAAACATTGCCCCAGCCGATGAGAGCTCAACTCACAAGGCCAAAAGGGTGACTAAAGGTAAAGGAATAGCTCCTGCATCGGTCAATATGGTGTTCATATTGCCAGCCAAATTTGAGGCTGCCAAGGCCGATGCAGACACGATTGAAGAGACCTTGGCTAAGCTAGTGTTGTCCCAAGAACAAGCAATATTTGAGAAACTATAGGGGACTGAGAATCGGCACCTGAAGCCCCTATACGTTAAAGGATTTGTGAATGGGAAGCCGATGTCAAAGATGCTGGTCGATGGGGGAGCTGCTGTCAATCTCATGCCTTATGCTTCCTTCAGGAAGCTGGGCAAAGGAGCCAATGACTTGATCAAGACAAACATGGTTCTCAAGGATTTCGGCGGAAACCCATCGGAGGCCAAGGGAGTTCTCAATGTCGAGCTAACCTTCGGAAGTAAAACTGTCGGAAGGGATCTTACAGCCTACTACTTGGAATGGATTGGATCCACGCCAACTGTTGCATCCCTTCTACAATGCATCAAAGCTTAATCCAGTGGCAAGGTGACAAGATAGAAATTGTGCCAGCCGACAGGTCAGTTAACATAGCAAACGCCGACTTAACGTTATGGGAAGTCGACGACATTGATTGCCTGTTTGGCAAAGTTTGGCAGACCGATTTTCTAAAGGTGTCCAATTCTGATATACAACCAATTGAAGACGAAGAGCCTCAATTATTACTTTGAGGGCGTCGTGGAGGGCTCAAGCATCTACACCAAGGACACCGTGGGCGATCTCGATGGCAAGCTGGGGCAGGGTTGTATGTCGGCCGACGAGCTCGAAGAAGTTGATATAGGTCCAGGAGATAGGCCTAAGCCGACATATATTAGTAAAAATCTTCCCTCTCATTTTAGAACCAAGCTTGTTGATTTATTAAAGGAATATAAAGATTGTTTTGCTTGGGAATATTTTGAGATGCCTGGTATTAGCCGATCAACTGTGGAACATCGACTCCACATCAAACCTGGATATCGGCAATACAAACAAGCTCCCCAGAAGTTTAAAGCCGATATGCATGATGCGATTAAGGCCGAAATCACTCGGCTATACAACGCTGGTTTCATTTGGCCCTGCCGATATGCAGAGTGGGTTTCTAATATAGTTCCGGTGATAAAGAATAATGGCAAGCTTAGGGTGTGTATTGATTTCAAAGACTTGAATAAGGCTACACCTAAGGACGAGTACCCTGTGCCTATAGCCGACTTGCTGGTAGATGCAGCCTCCAGCCACAAAATTATAAGTTTTATGGATGACAATGCTGGATATAATCAGATCTTTATGGCCGAGGAGGCTATCCATAAGATGGCTTTCAGGTGCCCTGGGGCAATCGGCTTGTACGAGTGGGTTGTCATGACTTTTGGACTTAAAAATGCTGGGGCTACATATCAAAGGGCAATGAAGTACATCTTTCACGACCTAATCGACTTCTTGTTGGAAATCTACATTGATGATGTCATTGTCAAATCCAAGGAGGTGGAAGATCACATAGCCGATTTAAGGAAGGTCTTGGAGAGAACCAGAAAATACGGCCTGAAGATGAATCCCACAAAGTGCGCATTTGGCGTATCGGCTGGTGTTGATGTGAAATTTCTCTCACGCGTTGGCCTAGGAGATCTCCTTAGCTCCGGTGTAGGTCCTTCTCGGCTGCCTGTGCAGTACAGGGCGTGTCAGTTAGTTTGATCTGTTAACCAACAAGTTAAAGGTCAAGTTAGATCCTACTGGATCGGCTGTGAGAGTCAATTTACATATATATTCTATCCCGAAGTGCATTTAAACGGAGTGGCCAGAATAGATCGGCTGCACCGAGATAGTATTAACCACTTAATCCAAATATACAATGGGATAATAAATATATTCCTTAACAGCCTAGCCGTTACCGTAAGTCTAACTGTGAATCGGCTTGTACTCCAACTCATCTTATGAAAAGATATTGATCTAAGCTAAATGCGCTAAACCTAGATCAGTCGGCTGTCGGCTGTGGCTGACATGCTGATTCTGGCTTAGAGCATTTAACTAGAGCAAGATCTTAATATAAGAGGCGGTTTCAATAAACTTGATAATAAATATACCAAAAGAATATTAAAACAGATAAGGTCGGCTGAAACCCCGGCACTGTCTCTAAACATATACATCTAGCCGAATAGATCATAAAAGCTCTAAAAACGACTTAATAGGTCAGATTGATGCAACATTAAGTATGAAAAGAACAATCAGATCTACTATAGCTGATGTAAATCCCTCGAGATGATGGATATCGCATATAATCTAGGTCGACCCTTAGATCTAGCTCTATCGGCTACTGATTCTTGACAGAAACAGGCCGATGTCAAGATAGATCTAAGCATCATTCCAGATTATATGTGATATATGATAACTAGGGCAACATAAATCATCGAATTTAGAGTATCATAGTGATGGAAGCACTAAATCCGACAAGATACACCACTAATGACAAACATTTACCTTAATTTGGGGATCGAAACGATGCAGCTCGAAGCCGGATCACGTGTTCGTCTGAAGAAAATAGGAGGCGATGCGCCGAAAGTTGTATTGATTGTGTCTTTATTTACAGGGATCTTGGGTCCTATTTATAACCAAGAATAATATTATCTATACAGACCCTGGTCTCTATCTTAATCTACTATTTAAAATACGACAATATCCCTGGATAAGGTCCCATGCCGCATTACAATAGACAATCTAAACAAATTCCTAATTTACAGATACAATTGCCGTTACAGGACTCTATCCGTAGATGGTAATATCTTTTAACGCGCAATTTGGGAACCGAATTTTCTATTTATCTTTAAGCACTTTCATCAGAAACGGTCTTATCCTCTCCTCTGACTCAGCATCGGCTATCGGCTATCCTTGTCCGACTCATCCTCAGCCAATTGACCCCGTAGCCGATCGCATCACAGCCGACTCGGCCTCTGTTCTTCCGATCCGATTCTGTTTATATCATGGCAGAGACTTAGGGATTTGGTTACCAAATTTAACAGTTAACAGCTAGCCAATTTCTGGGCTTTCTTATGCACGAGAGGGGGATTGAGGTGACATAAAGGAGCGTCAACACGATCAAAACTATTCAGCCTCCTCAGGACAAAAAGCAGTTGCAATCTCTCGTCGGCAAAATTAACTTCATCAGGCGCTTCATAGCCAATTTATCCGAGAAGATGGAATCGTTCACACCCTTACTTTGGCTGAAAGCCGATCAAGCGTTTACTTGGGGGGCAGAGCAGCAAAAGGTTTTGGACAACATCAAGGGCTATCTGAGCTCCCCTCTAGTATTGATTCCTCTGCAAAAGGGAGTGCCGTTCAAGCTATATCTATCAGCCGATGAGAAGTCTATCGACTCAGTTTTGATTCAGGAGGTCAAAGGAAAGGAGAAAGCAATTTTCTATCTTAGCAGAAGACTTCTGGATACAGAAACAATGTACTCTCCAAGGGAGAACTTGTGCTTATGCCTATATTTTTCATGTATGAAGTTGAGGCATTATTTGTTATCCAACGAGTGCATCATAGTTTGTAAAGCCAACGTAGTAAAATATATGCTATCGGTTCCAGTTCTGAAAGGATGAGTTGGAAAGTGGATATTTGCCTTAACAGAGTTGAGGTATCAGGCGCCCAAGGCAGTAAAGGGGCAAGCTATAGCCTATTTCACTGTGGAACACAGAGATGACTCAATCGGCTCAGTAGATATCATGCCTTGGACATTAACTTTTGATGGATCAGTCTGCACAAACGGATGCGGCATCGGCTTGGTTATAATCTCTCCTAGGGGGGCAAGCTTTGAGTTCGCTTTTACCATCGCGCCTCACGCGACAAATATCAAGCCGAATATGAGGCTGTCCTCAAAGGTTTGCAACTGCTGAAGGAAGTTGAAGCCGATGCTATCGAAATTATGGGCGATTCACTGTTGGTCATCAACCAGTTATCAGGAGAATACGAGTGCAAAAACGATGCACTGATTGTCTATTATCAAAAATGTTGAGAGTTGATGGATAATTTTTGGCTAGTAACCTTAAAACATATCCGTAAAGAACAGAATTTAGAAGCAAATGATTTGGCTCAAGGGGCATCGGTCTACAAGCCGATGATGAAGGAAATTGAAATAGAGATTGCAACGATCGCCGCTGACGACTGGAGGTATGACGTTGTTGATGAGAAATTTCTCTCACGCGCTGGCCTGGGAGATCTGCTTAGCTCCAGTCCAGGTCCTTCTCGGCTACCTGTGTAGTATAGGGTGTGCCAGTTGGTTTGATATGTTAACCAAGAAGAAAAATAAAGACATATGCGTGAAGGGTTATGTTAGATCCTACTGGATCGGCTGTGAGAGTCAATTTACATATATATGCTATCCCGAAGTGCATTTAAACTAAGTGACTAGAATAGATTGGCTACGCTGAGACAGTATTAACCACTTAATCCAAATATACAATGGGATAATAAATATATGCCTTAACAGCCTAGCCGATACCGTAAGTCTAACTGTGAGTCGGCTAGTACTCTGACTCATCTTATGAAAAGATATTGACCTAAGCTAAATGCGCTAAACCTAGATCAGTCGGCTGTCGGCTGTGGCTGACAGGCTGATTCTGGCTTAGGGCATTTAACTAGAGCAAGATCTTAATATAAGTGGCGGCTTTAATAAACTTGATAATAAATATACCAAAAGGATATTAAAACAGATAAGGCCGGCTGAAACCCAGGCACTGTCTCTAAACATATACATCTAGCCAAATAGATCATAAAAGCTCTAAAAACAACTTAATAGGTCAGATTGATGCAGCATTAAGTATAAAATGAAGAATCAGATCTACTATAGCTGATGTAAAACCCCTCAAGATGGTGGATATCGCGTATAATTTAGGCCAACCCTTAGATCTAGCTCTGTCGGCTACTGATTCTTGATAGAAACAGGCCGATGTCAAGACAGATCTAAACATCGTTCTAGATTATATGTAATATATGATAACTAGCGTAACATAAATCATTGAATTTAGAGTATCATAGCGATGGAAGCACTAAATTCAACGAGATACACCACTAATGACAAACATTTACCTTAATCGGGGACCGAAACGATGCAGCCCGAAGCCGGATCAAGTGTTTGTCCGAAGAAAATAGGAGGCAATGCGTCGAAAGTTGTATTGATTATGTGTGTTTTTACAAGGGTCTCGGGTCCTATTTATACCCAAGAATAACATTATCCGTATGAACCATGGTTCCTATCTAATCTACTATTCAAAACACGACAATATCCCCGGACGTGGTCCCATGCTGCGTTACAATAGGAATATCTAAACAAATCCCTAATTTACAGATACAATTGCCGTTACATGACTTTATCCATAGATGACAATATCTTCAACGCACAATATGGAACCGAATCTACTATTTATCTTCAAGCTTTCCATCGGAAACAGTCCCATCTTCCTTTCTGGATCTGAATCGGCTATCGGCTGTTCCCAGCCGATTTGGCCTTAGCCGACTGATTTCCCAGCCGATTGAATCGTAGCCGACGTGGTCTCAGTTTCTCCGCAGATCTCTTCCCCGATCAGATCCTGTTCAAATCTTGACTTGGGCTTAAGGACTTGGTTACCAAATTTGGTTGTTAACACATGCCCCCCAAGTCCGTGATAAGATAATATCACGGATTTTCCGCCTTTTTCCAAATTCCCGCGCATTTTTCATCCAAGTTCGTTTCGGCTACTAGAGAAAACTCTTTATATATTACCCGTGCGGCAGCAAAATGAGCCACGCTATCACTTTGCGCACCCAAGCTTTAGCCAACAAAAACCCTTCTTCTTCCCCGACGACTCCTCGGCGATTCCGGCGACCCGAAGCATAAATCCTCCAGCGAACCCCACAAGGCGGTGATCCCCTCCAATGGCATCTTCAAGCATCCTGCCGACGCATCGCAACAACTTTTCCCTGAGGTATGTCCTAATCGACTCTGCTCCTTTTCTTCTCACGGTTTAATTATCACGCCTCCTCGTAATTTCTTCGTTTTTTCTGCAACTTGTAGCACTTATCTCATCAAATCGCAATCCCATACCTCAACCACCCAAACTAGTATTTCTTAGGGCCAATCGGCAATTTGGATCCTAGTGAACTTATCAATGCCGAAACCAATCGGATCCCATATAGATTCTCAGCCCCAGATCTATCATACTGGACCAGTGCTTTCAAATCTTGGCCGTCAACTGATAAATCTTGGCCAGCTTGGTACCTTAGGATGGTTGTTAGGAAACAAGCTCATTGGACTGAACTTGGGATAGATCAATGTTTAGGACTGACAATAGCCAATATTTCTAAGCATGAATCCCTTCTATCGGCCGCAAGCTACTTCTGGTCCGATACCCTCAACACCTTTCTATTCAGGCAAGGACCGATGACACCAACCATTTTTGATGTGGCCATGATCACTGGTTTGGATATCACCTCGACTGCCAGTCCCAATGACCTCCAAATAAAATGCCAGCATACCTTCAAAACAAAGAGCATCGGCGGCTAGAATGGCTTTATATCTATGAACATGAGTGATGGGCTGATCTCCGACAGGGAACACACAGCTTCCTTCTAATGTGGTTAGAGAAATTCGTCTTTTGTGGATCGAGCTGTGGCCCAACCAGCAACTGGTTGCATATAGCCGAAGCCTTGGTAGCAAAAAAGAAGATTCCCCTAGGCAAATACCTGCTTGGCTATCTATATCAAGTATTAAGTACGACATCGGCTCGGTTGGCCACTAAGCAAGCCATCGACACAGGAGGGCCATGGTGGCTATTACAACTCTAGCTCAACCTCCATCTATACAAGGTTGCTGAGCTGCCTCCTCCGATTGAAGCCGATTTTCCTTTGCTGGAGCCGAGAATCGTAGATGATGAAGAGCAAACAACTCGAAGATGTATGTCATATGGGGAAGCCGCCACTACTTACCCTGGGTCTAAGCTGACAGCCGACAACTTCAAGGAGTGGTTTGATCGCCTATACAGTGGTTTCCCAAATATTTCCAAGATCTGGTTTGCCTACACAAACTTTGATAAGTTTGAACTATCGGACAACCTTCGGCTAGATGAGCTTGACTCCGCAGAATACACTGAGCCGAGGGAAATATTCGCCCGTCGGCATCCACCAGGGGTGCAACATTGTCAAAACTTATGAATTTTATCACCCAATGGTGGCAGCACGACAACTCGGAATGGGACAACTGCCAATCGGCTTGTACTTCGTCGATAAGATCCAACCAAGGGGAAAAATTGACAGCAACATTATGATGCATCGGCTGCTCAGCATTCCCGGTTCTCCCTTGGGCAACATCGGCAGAATTGATCTGGCGGTGTCCAGAGCGGCTATCTTCAGCCGATGGTGGAACGAGTGGAAACAACACCTGTTCCACCAATCGGCTTCGATGTACCTAACAATCATCGATCCCGACTTGGTCCCATCGGTAAACATTTTTTCCTTTCAATACTTTCCTTTCATCGGCTAATACTTGTGCTTTTGACTAACAAACCATTTCTTGTTGCAGACCATTGACGACTCCCCTCCTCACTTCAGCAACGTAGGGGTCGCAATCAATTATGCGCTCGGGATCCTGCCAGGCGGCTGTGGACTAGCCCCGTCCATCATCAGCTTCAACGCGCCGAAGGTGGTCACACTTCTCCATGGCCAAACTCCTGAGCCGCTTTGCCGATTGAAGAGGGCACAACCATCGGCTGCTGCTACTCCTGCTGCCGAGAAGAAAAAACGAGCGGCGAGGAAAGCCAAACCAGCCCCAGCCGACGACCTCCCTCCGATCGATCCAGACATTGAAGCAGTGCTTAACAAGGAAGTGGAGGATGAAAAGATGACAGAAGCAGTCGAAGCAGCTACAGCCAAATCGAGCTCGGAAAGATATGCACAAACCCCATCAGCCGACGAGGCATCTATCCAAAGAACACCAAGTCCCCCAAGGCGTCCTTTTCGTCCGATAACGGCACGTAACCTCAACACTTATTCTTTCAACACTTCTCATTCATCATTCCCTTACCACATCTTTACATTAGCGAGATGAAAAAGCTGGCCACAAAGAAGAAATCGGCTCCCCTTCCATTGGTAAGCATCTTTAACTTGCATCTTTCGTCCATTAGCCGATCTTAAAACACACTCTTTTTTAGCCACTGCGTGCACCGACGACTGCCCCCCAGGAGTCAAGTGAACGTACTCTGTCGGCTGCTGGCGGCAATCATGGCGAACACACACCGTCGGCTGCAGGTGGCGGCCAAGCCGATGAGGATATCACTTCCGCCCCAGCAATCTCAGTGAGTTTTACTCACTCTTTATAATTGCCTTGACAACCCTCACCCTTCTTTTAACTGTCTTTTTCCTTGCAGAACATAGCCGATCTTCTGGGCTTCGACTTGTCGGAGTTCTTAGATCCGGACGAAGGAGGCGACAAGGCTCTGGTGCCACTGGACGAAGACCTTCGAGCTGCATTAGCCAATATCGGCAATCGGCTAGAAGTGTCTTTGAACACGCTGGTAGCAGATTGCGGCCCCATCCGCTCCAGATTCAAAGACATTCAAGCACGACTTCCAGATGACTTAGCCGACGCTATCGTGCCAGCTACATTCCTAGAGGCGCATCAGCTGAAGTACGAGCGAGATCAACATCGCCGATCAAACCAATCGCTGATGGCAGCCATCAAATTGAACCAAGAGGAGATCAAGGCAAAAAAGGCTGAATTTGATATCTTGAAGACGGAGCCGGTTGCCGAACTTGAGCAACTTCGCACACGTAGGGATCAACTAGTAGCTGATCTCATTCAAGTCACCAACGAGATTGACATCAAAGAGGAGTACATGGCCTGCTTTCCCAAGAAAATTGAAGACAAGCGATTGAGCATCAAGACGGTCGTGTCCTACCTCACAGACTTGACAAAAGCAGTGAAGCCGGTGGCCGGGGACGACGCAGCCGATGCCAAGGCCATCGAGGAGGTTGATGAAATTAGGCGCAAGGCACTATCGGCTATAGCAGACTTCCTCAAACAATGAGTCGATTGTAACAGTCTGCTAATATCAACATTGTAACTATCTTTTGTAATCGGTCGAAACCATCCATACTCAACAATCGATTGCCGATGTCTAATCACATATTATATTAGCTTCAAAAACTTGAAAAAAATTCTTGATATCTGTTTTTTCAACTGTTGTGTATATATGCCCCCCTAATTTTGTAGATGTTCATAATGTCAACAAAATTATGAGATCCGCAACTTCTGCCGCTGTCGTCTTTGTCGTCCAAACTTAGCCGATCTGCAGAAAACTAGGGAAAAATTTAGCGTGAAAATGACCTAAAGGCAATGCTCGCACGAGTCAAGACATCGGCTAGTACGAATCGGCAAGAACATAGCCGAATCATGCATTGATCCAAACGCTTGGGTAGTATTTCTTCAAATATTTTCCATTTAGAGCCCTTCCAAATACTTCTCCATCCAACCCTTCTAACATGTAGGCCCCTTTAGAGACACACTTGTGGATCTTGAAAGGCCCTTCCCAATTAGGTGACTGTCGACCCCCGTTTTCGAGGACGGGAATAATTCGTGTTCATAGTACCATTTCCCTGCATCGAGTAGTTTGGTACCCACGAATACAATACTGAATTATCAGGTGCAAAGTGCACGAATAGCTTTACACCAAAAGTATATTACAATAATAGGCCCGAAGGCAATATCCAATACATGCAGGACCTACTGGTCCAGGTGCAACCAAAAGCAAAAATTAGATAAGGCAGCGGAATATGAAGGCAGTGGCTCGTCGATTGCCACAGGCAACGACCGGGGAGTAAGACCTAGTAGGCGCCTTCTTCTTCTTCGCCCTCCTGCCAGTAGGCATAGGGGTTCTCCAGTTCTTCGTTTCCACCATCTGAAGGTTTGTGCGTATAGCAAGGGTGAGTACCCAACGTACTCAGCAAGCCAACACGGAATGATGCACATGATAGGGTCATTCCAAGGATGGCTGAGGTTTATTTGCGCAAAACCAATTTTCATAAATCATTTCACAAGCCTAACATCTAGCCAAGGCAATGGTTCTGTCTACCACCCATCGTGATACCAAGGATGGCTTTCCGCCTCCGGATCGTCATGGTTTTTCTGGGGAGTCTACCGCTTCTCACAGTTCGAGAACTTGAGTCCACCAGCACACAAAATCATTATGCATACCAACCCATCATTTTAAAACTTATGAGTCTAGCCAAGCGAAAGTCGTGTCACGTTGCTCATTAACCGCGAGCACGACTATTCGAATAGATTGATTCACTCACACTGCAGTGGATGTACACTTTACCCGTACTCCGTGACTGCCCAACAAATGAGCGTATGTCACAACCACATGCGACGGTCACGGCAAAGCTTTTCGATAACCTCACTTTGGCAGTACCCGCTCCATGAACTTTAACCCTCTTGCACTCTAGCTGTCCTTTCCTAGCAGTGCGAGGAGTTCTGGCGCACCCGGGGTAAGGGGAAACTCACCAAATTCTCATTCATTACTCAACACGTAGGCCACAGTCTTATCTCGACAACCAGAACCACATCTCCACACAAGAACCACTATGCAGGGATACTGCCTCCGCTCGACTATCTACTCCGCTAGGTCTATACCCATTCGAGAAGTACGGTTGTACTGGCTCGCTCTCCGCCTATCTCATGGCTCGGTCCTTAATTGACCAGGGACGGTACTTGCCTTTGCCAGAATCCACCCAAATCCATCCAGCCGCCCCAGTCTAAAACATTGGTTTTTCATTTTTGGTTTTCATAAAAACTCATTTCATCATGTTCAAGGCAATGTGGCGCTCATGTCTCCACATGCTGTGTCTCAACTACCTTCCCTAAGGTAGTTGCCCAAGCATATAGCTTTTTGTAAAAAAATATGAGTATGTAAGATTCTAATATAAGCATGGCTAAGCAATATCACAGCGAGGGTTACAAAGATTATATCTAAAGGTAAGCAATATCAAGGCATGGTATATCAAGCATAGGTATTTTGTGTATAGCATGCATGTTTGAAGTTTAAATCAACATCATTTTGCAAAATAGGATCAATATGTTCAAAGGGGTGTGATGACTTGCCTTGCTCGCACACTTGTTGGTTGGGGTCTTCCGCGTACTCAACGCCTTCCTTGGACGCTAATCGTACGTGCAAGAGAAAAGATTGAATTCGGTCAGAATTCAATAAATCCAACAAAAGCAAAATAAAAATTATAAAGCACTTCCTAATGTTCTACGGCGGTTTTAGATAATGCTAGGTTTGATAAATCCGAATTTGGAAATGAAAGGGAGTGAGAAACAGTTATAGTGTTTTGAAATCTGGGATAACACCGAGTCAAAAGTACATATAAACATAGGAGGACAATATCCAAATTGAAAATACTTTTGTGTCTTAGGCATACAAAAATCCCAGACTTTGATATAAAACTCTGACTGATATAAATATAGCTTTGGAAATCAAAAACTCTGAAGAAAACTTGTGGCTTCAAGCATGGACGTGAATAGAGCATTAGAAGCTGGACTCAAGGTGAATCACCTAAGAGAAAAGGGGAATCAGCTCACTGGCGACGCAACAACGCAAGGGGGGGCGTCGGCCATGGGCTTAACGGAGCTGAGGGGGCTTGGGGTGGTTCGTTGTGGCGAGAGGGAGGCCGGGGCCTCTTTTATAGGTGCGGGCGGCTACAGCGCGCAGAATCGGCTGACGATGGAACGACGTGGCTACAGCGCACGCGACGAGACGGCTCGGCGCTGCGCGGCGTGGCTGAGGCAAGCACAGGGCACGGATGCGACGGAGAGCATTGACGTGGGCGCACGGCGCGCATGGCCGACGTCGGCACAGTGCAGCGCGTCGAATCGGCTGACGCGGGCATGCAAAATTGGCTGTCACTGGGTGGCGAGGCTACAGTGGTGGTGATGCGACAACTCGGCGTGGCACAGCATGGGGCAGTACGGCGCGTTGACGCCGGCACGCACGCAGTACGTGCGTGCGTACGACAGCGTGGGCGTGCGGCATGCGTGATAGGATCGGCTGATGTGGTGCACAGGTGCGGATGTGACAGCAATGTTGACTCTGGGGGGCATGCGGGTACGCGCGCGCGTACGGTGACGTGGGCAGCATTGACACCGGCTGTGGCCGACGCTATCAGCTGCGGCACTATCGGCTGTGGCCGATGCTAGCAGCTGCGGGCGGCACTATTAGCTTTCCATGTTCAAATAGGTACTATTTGATTATAACACACCACAAGACTCGCAAATAAGAAGCAATAAGATCCGATTGAAAGCAATAATGCAAAAGTTTTTGAAAATTCCGAATTCTAGGTTTCGTTTTATGAGTTTCGATTTTCAGGGTGTTACAGTGACCATTTGCTGAATTTATTATCTCTTGATCCAATCGAAAGTATCAATTTCCAAACGAGTTCGCTCTCTTCAAAAGAGTTAGGCATAACTTTCTTGTTATAATGACGGGCTACTCGTTCCTTATCCCTTGTTACTTTTTCCAAGGCCCTCATCCTTGACAAAACTAGGTCTTCTGATTCATCTATCATCAAGTTGTAATAGTCATCGGCTGTGAGCTGGTCTTGTAATTGAATCCGTCTTGAGCCGATGATGTTTTATGGCAGGACTGCTTCGTGCCCATAGACCAATTTGTATGGAGGGACTTGGATAGATCCATGGCATGCCATCCGATAGGCCCACAGTGATTCGGCTAATCGGCTATGCCATTGCTTGGGGTACTCAGAAATCTTCCTCTTTATTAGTTTGATCAAACTTTTATTTGAAGCCTCTGCTTGCCCGTTGGCCTATGCATAGTACGGTGAAGAATTAAGTAATTTGATCCCCATGCCGTCGGCAAACTGAACAAACTCGTCCGATATTAAGATAGATGCCTGGTCTATTGTTATTGTTTGTGGGACGCCAAATCAGTAAATGATATGCTCTTTAACAAACTCGATTGCGTCCCTAGAATCAACCTTTTTCAAAGGAATTGCCTCCACTCATTTTGTAAAATAATCTGTTGCCACCAGAATGAATTTATGTTGTTTGCTTGAGGGTGGATTAATCTAGCCGATCATGTCGATGCCCCATCCTCGGAACGGCCAAGGCTTTATGATTGGGTTCATAGCCAATGCAGGTGCTCTTTGTATGGCTCCGAATTTCTGACAATCCTGGCAACCTTTGTAATATTTGAAACAGTACTCCAGCATCGTCGGCCAAAAATACCCTGCTCTCCGAAGCAACCACTTCATCTTGTGAGCCGATTGATGCGTGCCGCATATCCCTTCATGTACTTCTCCGATAGCCACCTTGGCTTGATCGGCACTAAGACACTTGAGCAGCACACCATCAATCGTCCGATAATAGAGATCTTCGTCGAGCAAGGAAATTGCGGTACAACGCTTTGCGCTATGTCTTGCTCGATGATGATCTATACTATCAAACGATTGATGGCGTACTACTCAAGTGTCTAAGTACTGATCAAGCCAAAGTGGCCATAGGAGAGGTGCACGAAGAGATTTGTGGTACTCATCAATCGGCTCACAAGATGAAGTGGTTACTTCGAAGAGCTGGGTATTTTTGGCCGACTATGCAGGAAGATTGCTTTAGGTATTAAAAGGGCTGTCAGGATTGTTAGAAGTTTGGAGCTATCCAAAGGGCACCAGAATCTGCTATGAGTCCTATAATCAAGCCTTGTCCATTCAGAGGTTGGGGAATCGACATGATCGGCCAGATAATTCCACCCTCGAGCAAGGGACGCAAGTTTATATTGGTGGCAATCGATTATTTTACCAAGTGGGTGAAAGCAATTCCCTTAAAGAAGGTTGATTCCAAGGATGCGATTGAGTTTGTCAAGGAGCATATCATTTACAGATTCGGTGTCCCTCAGACTATTACTACGGATTAGGGATCTATCTTTGTCTCCGACGAGCTTGTTCAATTTGTCGACAGCATGGGGATTAAGTTGTTGAATTCTTCACCGTATTATGCTCAGGCTAATGGGCAGGGTGAGGCTTCAAACAAAAGTTTAATCAAGCTCATAAAGAGGAAGAGCGTTGAATACCCAAAGCAATGGCATACCCGATTGGCCGAATCACTCTGGGCCTATCGGATGGCCTATCATGCATCAATCCAGGTGCCTCCTTACAAGTTGGTCTACGGGCACGAAGCTGTTTTGCTGTGGAAAAACATCATCGGCTCAAGAAGGATTCAGTTATAGGACCAGTTAACAACCGATGACTATTATAATTTGATGGTGGACAAATCTGAAGACCTAGTGTTGTCAAGGATGCGTGCCTTGGAGAAGGTGACTAGAGATAAAGAACAAGTGGCACGTCATTATAACAAGAAAATTGTGCCTAAGTCTTTTAAAGAAGGCGAGCTAGTCTGGAAATTGATACTGCCGATTGGTACAAGAGATAACAAATTCGGCAAATGGTCACCTAATTGGGAAGGGCCTACATGTTAGAAGGATTGGACGGAGAAGTATTTGGAAGGGCTCTTAATGGCAAATATTTGAAGAAATACTATCCCAGCGTTTGGATCAATTCATGATTCGACTAAGTCCTTGCCGATCCATGTTAACCGATGTGTTGTGAGACCATACACATCGCCTCTAGAACATTTGCACTCTAAGTTTTTTCCCTCTGATTTTTCAAACCGACTGAGTTTAGCCAACAGGTGTTGGATGGCTTTTATAATTTTATCATGCTGAAGGCAACATTGAGAAAATTAGGGGGGCATATATCATACAAAGTCAGAAATCAGAATCAGAGGACTCCAAAATTTTTAGGGGCTTTGAAAAATTTTAAGGCATTAAGGATGCGGAGACTGACTGAATTGGCAGAAGGCATATGATAGACATTCAAAGCGCAATAGGCCGATCATAAAAGTTATATGTACAAGCTGAGACAAAGAGTTTTAAAAACTATCCCTATTACATTCCGAGGAAGTCTTGGATAGCTGACATCGTCTTTTGCTTGATGGCTTTGATTTGATCGATTGTGGCGAAATCTTCTACCTCGGTGCCCGGATCACCTTAGCCGATTTGTTTAAATCTCCCAAGAACTTGATAGTGGAAGTTACCTTAGCTCTTTGCTCTTCTGCTAATACTTGTTTCTTCTCGGCGATCTTAGCCTTACACTGCTCCAGTTTTGCCTCCAGATCGGCTTGCTCTTTTTCCAACTGGTCAATTTCCGTTTGAGTAGTCGATGGACCAGCCGCCAGCTCATCCAACTTGGCCTTTTTCAGTTAAGAGGTTCTATAGAGTGGCATCGATCGTAGCTGTCAAGTCGGCTTGGGCTTGTCTATCGATCATTCTTTGCATAGCCCGTTCCAACTTGAATTGATGCAGGTCGATGTATGCAGCCTGGGAAAGTGTTTCAGCCAATTCTTCAGGAAGCTGACTCTAGACGTCGTTGAAGCGTGTTCGGATCGGCCCACACTCTATGACCAGTTGGTCTAGATCAATATCTAGCCGACGATGGATGTCTTGAAGCTTTTCTTTGAGATTGTCGGCTATTGGGGCCTGATCCTGGCTTGTTATTTCTTCCTCTTCGCCGATAAATTCTTTGATATCAAATAGGATCATATCGGCTAGAGTCTGCAGAGGAGATTGGGGTGATCAAAATGTAACATGGATAGCCAATATAAATTCTTGAGAGAAAGAAGTGTGCTTACTCGGACGGCAGGAGCTGGTGCGGTTTCTTCTTCGACATGATGGCTGCCCATAGCCGACTGAGTTCTTTCGCTTGACGCATGGGGGTAGCCGATGGAGACCGAGGAGGCTGCAAAAAAAGGACAAGTGTCAGTGCAGATTGGCCAGGTAAAAACAAACAAGGAAAAGATAGAATTAAAGGTTACCGAAGAAGCTGGACGAGGAGGCCGATTGGCTAATCTTTTGAACTACAAGAAAGGATTTGGTCAGGGGTCGAATGATTACAATTTGAAGATCAAATTGAAGAAGCGAGGGTACATACCAGTCTCTTTGGGGGTGAGGGGGTGTGACGGGGTCTTCTGAATCTGTTCATCGGCGGCAGTGTGGTTGTACTTTGATTTGAGATGCTTGATGCCGCTGCCTTTTCAACGGCTTGGGAGATCTCTTTGTCCATGTCATCTTTGTTAAGTGCTTCCTCTATGCTGGGGTCAAGAAAGGGTAGGTTGTTGGCTGGTGCAGCAGGCTTCGGCTTCTTCTGTTTCTTTGCAGGTATAGCCGATGGGGCCTGCAGCTGATGGAGCGGCTCTCTTCTTCCTTGACACGGCCTTGCGGGATTGGCCATAAAGCAATGTCTTTACCTTCAGCGTGTTGAAGCCGATGGCTGATGGAGCATAACCGCCACCATTCGGGATGAGGCCCAGCCGATACTCGATGGCAATGCCCGAATTACTCACCGTGGGGGATCTGAGTCTGTTGTCTGCAAAGGAAAAAAGTATTAAAGTGTTAGAAGATGACGACAGCTGATTCCTCAAAGAAAAATGTTTAAGGGTAAAGATACTTAAAGAAGGGATTTCGTCCGCGAAGAGTGGTGAGGTGCATTGAGGCGCGTTGATGGAAGATGTGTTGCTTGATCTCCACCCACCACTTATCGTGAGCCGCACTTCTTTTGTGGGCCAGCTCCAAGATCCCAATGCTGCCGAGGGGTGGGCTCTCTATCTCCATCAGTTTGTTCATCATGATCTTTGAGTCAATCACCCCTCGGGTTTCGATTTTGTTAGCATAATAACAACCGATGGGCAGCTGACCGAAACCAAGTTGCCTTCTAGCCAATGCAGGGTAATAAAATTCATAAGACTTAGACACGTTTCGGCCTTGATGTATCCCAGTCGGCAGTATGCAAGGAGTGAGCGCCGTGGTGAAGATTTCTCTGCACTTGGGGTATTTATCTGAGTTTATTTCATCCAAGTTCAGTTCAATCGGCAACTCAAACTCTACTCGGTCTTCATAGAAAAACCAAGTCCGATTGTTCTTCGTGAGGCCGTCATAGAAAGATATGAACCATTAGGCTAGGAGTTCGCTTGATTGTTTTGAGCCGACATGAGTAGCTGCGGCTTCCCCGAAAGATAGGCACCTCCGGGTGGATATCTCGTTCCCCTCCTCATCTTCAGTTGGCTCCAACAGGGGGAATCGAGCATCGGCTAGCTATGGCCATCCGAAGACTTTCTAAGTTAGCAATACAAGTCATAAGTGTAGAAACCACCAAGGGCCTCCAGTACCGATTGATGCATCAACTGCTATCTTAGCCGATGCCTGGTTCAATGTCTGATAGAGGTAGCCCAGGAGGAATTTGCCTAAGGGAAGTTTTGTCTTATTGACCAGGGCTTCGGCTATTACTTGCCAATTTGCTGTTGGGCCACAGCTAGAACCGCAGAAAACAAATTTCTCTAACCACATCATAAGGAATGTGGCGTGCTCCCTAGTGCTGATGGGCCCCGTCCCAATGTTCATGCTAACATAACCATTCCAAAATCTGATTGCTTTGGTTTGAAGGAAAACTAGCCCTTGCTGTCCAACTGATCAAAATAATCCGACAACATAATGTCAAGTCTTGTTATCATAAAGACGTCGGCTAGTGTTGGGGTCATTGGGCCTTGCTGGAAAAGAAAAGCATTGAGAGTGTTGTTCCAGAAGTAACTGGCAGCCGATACTAACGGTTCATCCTTAGACATATCGGTTACGGAAAGGGCCAAGCATTGGGCTATGCCTACTTCTTTCCAGTGGTTGTGTTTGCTAGCATGCATTCTTTTGTGCCATGAGGGCCAGGATTTATCGGTGGAAGGCCAGGACTTGAAAGTACCATTCCAACGACCTAAACTAGGGCTTTTTACTCTATAGGGAACCCTATCGGTTTCGGCAATAATGAACTCAGTTGGGTCTGTGTTGCCGATAGGCCCTAGGTAATATCTTTGGTCGTTGATTAAACTGGGAATGACTATCTGATGAGCGAGATGCTACAATCGGAAAAAGGGGACAAAATCAAGATTCGTAAAGTCTAAGATTCAAATCTACGACTAAGGATGGAGAAAGGAAGGATTCAGCCGATGGGGCATACCTCAGCAAATTCGACGGGAGTAGAGCCAGAGGGGGCAGCGGAAGCCATCGTTGCTTTGATTCCGATCGCTGGAGGAGGGGGTTGCTGCGGCGGAATCGAGAAAGTCAAGGGGATCGTCGGAGAGCTCGAGAGTGGTTTCTGTCAGGGGCTTTGTGGATCGTAAAGATGACAGCGTGAGTTTGTTCGACGCGGTCGAGATGTTATTTGAATAGTTTTCGTAATAGCCGAAACAAATTCGACTTAGGATTTTTCCGAGGATAGGATTGCACAAATCCACAACATTACCAATATTGCGGACTTGGGGGGCATGTGTTAACGACCAAATTTGGTAAGCAAATCTCCGAGTTTGAAGCAGAGATTGAAGCAGAATCAGAGGAAACACGCAATCCTTGGAAACAGAGGCCACATCGGCTAAGTCCGAATCGGTTGCGAGGTCAGTTGGCTGAGTCTGAGTCGGACTAGGATAGCTGATAGCCGATTCCGATTAGGAGCAAGAGATTGTTAATGACCAAATTTGGTAAGAAAATCCCCAGGTTTGAAGTGAAGATTGAGGCGTAATTGGGGTATGCATGATTTGCGGAAACAGAGATTGTATCGGCTAAGTCCGAATCGGCATGGAGCCAGTCGGCTGAGTCCGAGTCGAAGCAGGATAGCCGATAGCCAATTTTTATTGAAGACTGAAGGAAAGATCGGTCCCGGAAGGAAAGCTTAAGAGATAATTATTGGATTCGGTTTCCGAAGTGTGTTAAAGATAGTACCATCTACGGATAAGTCCTGCAACGGCAATTGTATCTTTTAAGTTAGGATATCTTGTATATTTTCCTTTTGTGATAATATCGGTTTGTTTATAGATTTAATCTGTAATAGGAATCGTGTCTGTAACCCCAAATTGTTTTGGTCTTGAAGGAACATTGGCCTTTGTAGTCGAGTTGGTTGGGGTTAGCTGATGACGTAATGTCAAGTCCGGTTAGCATGAAGACATCGGCTAAGGTTGGAGTGATTGGGCCTTGTTGGAAAAGAAAGGCATTCAATGTGTTGTTACAAAAATATGTGGTAGCCGACATTAGTGATTTGTCCTTGGGCATGTCGGCTATGGATAAAGTGAGGCATTGGGCTATGCCCATTTCTTCCCAATGAGTTTGTTCGTTGGCTTGCATCCTTTGGTACCATGATGGCCATGACTTGTCATTTGAAGGCCACAATTTAAAGGTGTTGTTCAAGTGGCCAAGGTGTGGGTTCCTGATTCTATAGGGCATTCTCTTGGTCTTGGCTATGATGAATTCAGTCGGGTCCTTATTGCTGATAGGCCCTAAGTAGTATCTCTCATCGCTAACTAGGCTTGGGATTGCTATTTGATGCGCGAGATGCTACAATCAGGAAAATAGATGGATCTCAGATTCGGAAGACCTAAAATTCAGGCCTACGGCTAAAAGGCTGAGCCGATTGGGCGTACCTCGGGGAACTCGGCGGGTGGAGAGCCTGGTTGAGCGGCGGGGGTCGCCATTACTGCGGTTGAGATCGCCGGAGAGATGGGATCGCCGCGGCGGAGTCGAGGAAGCCGAAGAGGTCATTGGGGAACTCGAGGACGTTTGCTAGTTTGTGGATTATGTTGACGGCGTGAGTTGTTCGGTGTGGAGAGGTGTTATTTAAAGGGTTTTCATAACAGCCGAAACAGATTCGACCTAGGGTTGTGCTGGAAATAGGATTGAATCAAATCCATGACATTATCAATGCCACGGACTTGGGGGGCATGTGTTAACGATCAAATTTGGTAAGCAAATCCCCAGGTTTGAAGCGAAGATTGAGGCGGAATTGGAGGTATGCACGATCTGCGGAAACAGAGATTGTATCGGCTAAGTCCGAATCGGCTACGGAGCTAGTTGGCTGAGTCCAAGTCGGAGCAGGATAGCGATAGCCGATTCTGATTGAAGACCGCAGGAAAGACCGGTCCCGGAAGGAAAGCTTAAGAGATAATTGTTGGATTCGGTTTTCGAAGTGTGTTAAAGATATTGCCATCTACGGATAAGGTCCTGCAACGGTAATTGTATCTTTTAAGTTATGATATCTTGTATATTTTCCTTTTGTGATAATGTCGGTTTGTTTAGAGTTTTAATCTGTAACAGGAATCATGTCTATTACAGACTCATTGTATATTCGGGTATAAATATGACCCGAGACCTTGTAAAACATATCAACACACATCAATACAACTTCGGCGCATCGCCAACCTTTTTGTTTTACGTTTTTCTTGACGAGTTCTTGCTTTGACCTCGGGCTGCATCGACTTCGATCTCCAAGATAGGTAATTTCTTGTTACAAGCGGCTTGTGGTATCGGGGCCAGTGCTTCCATCATTATGATACTCTGATTCTGATGTTGCAAACTGCTTAATTTATCATATGGCGGCACATAATCTAGATCAATGTCTAGATCTATCTTGTGATCAGCTAATGTCTCTTTGAAGATAGCAGCCGACAGAGATAGATCCAGAGGTTGATTTAGGTTATATGGCGTATCTACCATCTCGAAGAGTTCTCATTAGCCTATATAGATCCTATAATTCTTTTGGTACTTAATGCTGCATCTAATCTATCTATTAAGTCGCCTTTAGAACTATGTAGATCTATTTGGTTCAATGTTTGCTATTAGAGATAGAACCGAGGTTTTAGCGGTCTTACCTGTTCTGATCATCTTTATGTGTTATTACTGTTAGATATATTAGAATCGCCTTTTATATTAAGATCTCAATCTACTTAAACGTATTAAGCCCGGTATCAATCTGTTAGTTTACATTAACAGCCGATTGATGTTGGTTTAATGCATTTAATCTAGATTGATCTCCTTTTATTAAACATATCGGAGTACTAGCCGATTTACATTAGATCTACAACATCGGCTAGGCTATGAATATATATAATTGTGGTCCTAATGTACATTTGGATCTAAGTGATTTATATTATCTCGGTATACTACCGATCTAACCTAATCACTTAATCTAATTGTGCTTTGGGATGGCAATTGTATATTTATTAATATCCATAGCCGATCGAGTAAGATCTAACCCTAACCAAACGCCTATTCTTTTGTTTTCTTGTTGGTTACAGGATCAAACCAACTGGCACGCCCGCTCAATCACCAAACGCGACCAACTTCGGACATGCACTCGAGTTAAGCAGATCTCCCAGGCCAGTGCGTGTAAAAAATTCACACCAACAGAGATGGAACCAATCTCGGAAGGAAAGCTTAGAGATAATCATTTGATTCGGTTTCCAAAGAACTTCAAAGATGTTGCCATCTACGGATAATGTCCTACAACGACAATTGTATCTTTAAATTAGGATATTTTGTATAATTTCCTTTGTAGATAATGTTGGTTTGTTTAGAAATATTTGTAATCTAATCTGTAATAGGAATCGTGTCCATCACGGACTCATTGTATATCCGGGTATAAATATGACCTGAGACCATGTAATTAAAAACACACAACTCCATACAATCTCGGCGCATCGCCAACCTTTTGTTTTCGTTTTCAATCTCGACAAGTTGTTGCCTCATCTTTGGGCTGCATCAGGTTTCGATCTCCAAACAAGGTAATCTCTTGTCACAAGCGGTTTGTGCTATCAGGGTTAGTGCTTCCATCATCATGATACTTTGATCTTGATGTCGCAAATCGCTTAATTTATCATATACGACATATAATTTAGAACAATGTCTAGATCTATCTTGCAATCGGTTAGGATCTCCTTGAAGATAATAGTTGATGGAGCTAGATCTAGGGGCTGATTTAGATTATATGGCGTATCAACCATCTCGAAGGACTTTCATTAACTTATAGAGATCCTCTGTTTCTTTTTGTACTTAATGCTGCATCAATCTGATCTATTAAGTTGCTTTTAGAACTATTTAGATCTATTTGGTTTAATGACCATCTCTAAAGATAGTTTTGGGGTTTCAGCCGATCTTACCTGTTTTAGCCATCTTGTATGTTTTATTACTGTCAGATGTGTTAAAACCACCTTTTATATTAAAGACCTTATGCTAGTTAAATCTGCTAAGCCTGGTCTCAATCTGTTAAGTCATATTAACAACCGTTTGATCCTTGTTTAGTGTATTTAGCTTAGAATAATATCTTAGTATAAAACTAAACCGAAGTACTAGTCGATTCACGTTAGATCTGCTACATCGGCTAAGCTATAAATATGTGTAATTAGTATTCTGGTGTGTTTTTAGATATAAGTGATTTATACTATCTCGGTATACTACCGATCTATCCTAATTACTTAGTCTAAATGCACTTTGGAATAGTCATTATGTATTATAGATATCTATAGCCGATCGAGTAGGATCTAATTACATTTAATCGCCTATTCGTTATTTCTTGTTGGTTACAGGATTAAACCAATTGGCACGCCCTGCAAATCAGCAAAGGCGATCCAACTTGGACCCGCACTAGAGTTAAGCAGATCTCTCAGGCCAGTGCGTGAGAACATATTATATAGTATATATGATAACTCAACGATTTATGTAAAGAGGATTAGAGTGTCATAAAGATGGAAGCACTAATCTCGAGAACGCAAGCCGCCATAACAAGCTTTACATCTTGTCGAAGATCGAACTCGATGCAACCCAACTCGAAAGCAAGAACTCATCGAAACAGATGAAAGTAAAAAGGTGGCGATGCACCGAAGGTTGTATTGAACTGATTGTTGTTTAATTACATAGTCTTGGATCATATTTATACCCAGATACATGATATGTCCTTGTCGGACACGATTTCTATCTCTATTACAATTCAAATTACGGGTAAGTCCCCTAAGTGGACTCTTACTGGTCGCAATCTGTAAGGAAATTATTTAAAACAACCTAATTAATAGATACAATTGCCTTTTTTGGACTCTATCCATGTATGACAATCTTCATGAAGCACTTTAAACGAATCCAATGACGATTCCAATGCACTTTTACTAGGATCGACTACATCAGCTTTCCTTATCAGAATCGGCTACGTCGGCTGTCCTTGTCCGACTCGGTCTTAGCCGATGAACACCTTAACCAATTCGGTCTCAGCCGATGCGCACTCTATCTCCGAGAACCACGATCTCCTCCAACTCCGCTTTGGCTTTAATTCCAAACCTGATGATCGGCTTACCAAATTTGGTCGTTAACACATGCCCCCCAAGTCCGTTATATTTGTAATATTGCATATTTGCTTGATCTTATCTTCAAGAAAATTTAGTGCTTTTCCATTTTGGCCGTTATCGCACCTCTTTAAATTACAACCACCGCCTTGAAGTTTTTCACACCGTCACTTTCGCTTCCACCGCTTTAGCGACAACCGTCTTCAACCTCACCGGTGATTCCATCCAAGCCCTCGACGAACTAACCGGAGATCCATTTGCAGCGGCGATTTCATCCCTGATGATGTCGTCCTCAGCTATTCCCTCTAGTGCGCCATCGGCCGTGTTCCCTGAGGTAAGCCCCATCGGCTATAACTCCTTTACTTGCTGCGGATTTGTCTTTGCTTTTCGTGATTTGCCATTTTCCTTTGTAGCATCTCGCCAATCAAATCGCGGTCCCTAGTCTTATCATCCCAACCGATTCTTCCTAGGCCCAATCAGCAATTCAGACCCCACCGAATTCATCAATGCTAAGACCTAGGGTTAATTTTAGATTAACAAACCCTAGTTTGGCGCATTGGGTTGGAACTTTCAAGTCTTGGCCATCCACCGACAAAACTTGGCTAGAGTGGTACAACAGAGTATCAGCTAGCCAGTGGAGCCACTGGGTAAAACTTGGGATAGCACAGTGCCAAGCCCTAACCATAGTCGATATGACCAAAGACGAGCCTATGCTGTCGGCTGCTACCTACTTCTGGTCCAACACTTTGAATACTTTCTTGTTCAACCAGGGGCCGATGACGCCCACTCTCTTGGACATAGTTATGATCATGGGTCTGGACATCACCTCGTCGGCTAACCCGGTCAGCTTGAACACCAAGGGCCAATTCTCTTTCAAAACCCCGGCTATTGGCGGCTAGAATGGATTCATCACCCAAAACATGAGAACTGGCCCAGTAGACCCTAGGGAGCACGCAACCTTCCTCTTGATGTGGTTGGAAAAATTTCTGTTCTGTGGTCCAAACTGTGGCCCTACAACCAACTAGGAGCACATAGCCGAAGCCATGGTAGAGAAAAGGCAAGTTCTCTTGGGCAAATATTTGCTAGGATACCTCTACCAGACTCTTAACAATGCATCGGCTAAGATTGCTACCGACTCTGCTATCGACACTGGTGGCCCCTGGTGGCTTCTCCAAATTTGGCTCAATCTACACACACATAAGGTTGCTGAGAGGCCAGCATTAATAGAAGCCGAATTCCCAAGAGTGCAGCCGATGACAGATGAAGATGGCAATGAAGTGACCACTCGCCGATGCATGTCCTTTGGAGAGGCACCATCCTCATATACTGGATCGAAGCTATCGGCTGACCTCATCAGAGATTGGTTCGGCAACTTCTACAATGGGTTTCCAAGGAACACAAGAATCTGGTTTGCCTATGCAAATTCTGAAGATTTTAAGCTCCCCACTGACTTTAGATTTGACAAGATTAATTCTAAAAAGTTTGACAAGTCACGAGAAGTCTTCACAGTGGCCATCTCTCCTTGGATCCTCCCAATCGGCATCCACCAGGGCAGAAATGTACAAGTTTCATACGAATTTTATCACCCAAAGTCGACGGGTGGGTCGGCAGTCCACCAAGGGGGGTCCCCGAGGAGGTAGAAGAGAGTCTAGTAGATAAGCTGTCCTCCGATGAATCCGATGGTCGACTCGAATCCTAAGATGAGCCAACAAACAAGATGCAAGGGTTTATACTGGTGCAGCCCTCCTGAAGGATAATAGGCCTATGTCTAGTGTGTGGTGTTCTTTCTCTGGGTGGATGATGAATAAGAGTTTCAAGCGTGAGAAGGAATCTGGAGAGCCTCTCCTTCAGCCCCCTACCCTTCCTTTTATACCTCAAGGGGGGCAGGAACAGATGAACTTGGGGGCCAAGAAAGCTAAGACTAAGAGAAACAAACAATGGGGTACAAAGAATATCTTATAAAGTACATGCTGGTATGCTAGTTCCTGTACACCATGGGTGTCTTGTGCTCCTGCCGGCCCTGGGACCCTACTCCTGTGCCGCCAGGTGGTGTCAGATGCTGCCGGGCTGTCTCCTCCCTCTTCCTCATTGCCTGCCAAACTTCCTCCCGAGGATCCTCGAGGTCGGGTGACGAGTCAGAGTCGAGAGAAGGGGCCAAGGTTGGACTCGGGGGAAGGCCAGCATGCCCGACCCCCGAGGGTAGTCGGGCTCTCGGTCACATCCCGAGGACACTCGATTTGACTTCTGTTGAGGTTCGATCTGGGTTTTTGAGGAACCCCAGGGTGACACCTCCCACAGCAGCCCCCGAGCCTAAGGAGGGATGAAACATCCGTCCTTAGGGTCAGAGTTCCTTCAGAGTAATGTCTTCTCATAATCCTTGGGGCTTTGAGCCAAGATTTTGGTAGGTGCACCTGCCAGGTGTAGCCCCCAAGCCTAAGGGCGAATGGAACATTTGGCCTTAGGGTCAAGCTTTCTTCCAAGGTGTCGATCCCTAGCAGTTCTTGTGAGCCAATGATCTGCTGGTGCACCGCCTAGGTGCACCTGGCAGGTGTAGCCCCCGAGCCTAGGGTCGGATGGCACATCCGAGCCTAGGGTCAATCATCAAGGGCATTTTACCAACCTCCCGATGATCTGAGCAGCGCTCGAGGTCCACCAAGAGGGGTTTTGCTGAGTTGTACAGGTCCGCCGCCCGGAGGCGTTTGGCAGTCCCTGACCGAGGGAGAGGGTACTTGGCCTTCAGCCCCCGAGTCAGAGAGTTCACAGTGGGAATGGGTGAGGTGTTCAGGGCTACAGGCCTTGGGGCTCGAGGTAGCCCCGACCTCACTCGTGGACTAGCTCGGAAGCCCACACTCGAGTCGTGAAGACCACTGCCCATGGGATGGTGAAGAACATGGTTATGGTCGAGACTACTGCGTGAGGGCATACGATATCCCCGACCCCAACCGAGGGCAAGCTCGGAAGCCTGCCCCGAGTTGACAAGGCCATCACCCGAAGGCGATGGGAATTGGGGTTAGGGTCGAGACTACTGCCTGAAGGCGTATTGTAGCCTTGGCCCCACTTGTGGGCTAGCTTAGAAGCCCACACTCAAATCATCGCGAACACCGCCCTGGGCGATGGTGGTCAAGGTTAGGGTCAGGACTACTACCCAGGGGCGCATGGTAGTCCCGACCTCGACCAGGGAGTAGCTCAGAAGTCCATTCCGGGCCTAAAGTATCCATTACCTTTGAGTAATGGAGTCGAGGTCGAGGCCACTGCCCGAAGGCAGTCCGTGGCCTCGATCCCGATTGAGGGCTAGCTGGGAAGCCCTTTCCTCGAGGTATCGGGGTTTCGACACAGGGGTTAGTGATGGTTTAGCATAGTCAAAGGAGAAGTTACCTGAACCTAGTCGCCAGCCGATTACTTAGTCGCATGGTATTCTCTGTGAGCAGGGGTCCCACTTGTCAATTGTGAACAGGGGGCCTGCTATGTCTCGTCGGGAAACCGCGAGAACCGGGGCATTTCAACGGCTAGTCCTGTTCCCACTTCCCACTTTCCCCATTATGTCAGACGTGGCTGACGGCAAGGGTGAGAAGAGGGAACGTCACCAGCGATTCCTTTGGGGGCCGCAACAGGCACGCAAAAGGCGCCGTTACCCTCCTTGAAAGACGAACGGTCCAGATTAGGCGCCTGGGCGACGTGGATCATGGGGAGATGAAGGGTTGAGAACGCCTCGGACGCTTCCGCGCACACCGTTAACGGTGTGACGCATCCTCTGAGATTGGCGCTATCACCCCTCCCATCATGCCCCCTTATAAATTCCTCCACCGCCTGACTTCTCCTCTTCCTTACGCTTCCCCATCGCCTAGGAACCCTAAACCTCTCAAGAACCCACAACCTTCCTCTGGCTCCACCTTGTTTCAAATCGCAGTGCCGCCATCCTCACTATCATTGCATAGTTTGCTATCAGAAAGGGCGGCGACTGTTTTGGCTGAAGGTGATGGCACCCAAGAAGATTACGAAGAAGATGGGAAAGGCCCCGGCGACGAGTGGAGACGAGGTCGAGACAAGCTCGTCCTTCGTCCCCTCACGCGTGGGAAAGGCGATGGTCGAGGAGCTGGTACGGCTTGGCATTCTCCCCTGCCACGGCGTGATTTCATGGCGCGCCGCACAGGAAGAGGCATTCCCAACCCCAAACACCGGTAAGTTGGTTGTTTTTTCTGCCTTCCTTCTGCGTGGCTTCGGAGTACCGGTGCATCCCTTTTTTCGAGATTTGATACAACATTACGAGATAGAGCTCTGCAACCTCAACCCCAATTCCATCCTCCAAATCTCCATCTTCATTCATCTCTGCGAGGCCTACCTCGGGGTAGACCCGCACTTTGACCTCTTCTACCACTACTTCTGCCTGCAGCGGTCGGGGAGCGGCGACGGCGTCATCGGTGGTGCTGGAATCCAACTTCGTGAAGGGATGGGCGAGAGCTACATCCCCGTCGATGTGACTACCTCCAACAAAGGGTGGCACACGGAGTGGTTCTATATCGCATGCCATGAGTTGGCCCTTGGTGAGGACATCCACAAGGAGCCGCTGCCCAACCCCAACTGGACGGGCGCCTGTCGCACCAGCGACCAGGATCAGGTTGATGAGCTCGTCGAGCTGACCAAGGTGGTGCGCGACTTTGCCCTCCGGGACATCCAGCCCTGCAAGCACAGGGACCGCACAGCGTACCAATGCTCGGGCAGCGTGACAGTGCCCGAGGAGCGCATGTGCCACCACCTGTCAGGCTTTTTCCTTGGCACGGCAGGTTCTGGAGAAGGGGGCCCAGAGCCTTTCTCGACGGATAACCCTCCTCCGGCGGCAAGATCAACCCCTTCGTTGCTTTTTTGAAAGTTTTTATTTTGCCCGATGTCTCACTTGATAGGGGTCGAAGCTGACAGGGTCGGGAGGCATACGTGTACCTGGCCCCGATCCCCGGAGCCCACTCGGTCGACATGCCGAGGGACCGAAGGCCTACTGCAAGGCTGGAGAGGAGGGATAGAGGAAAGGAGCTTAGGCTCCAAGATCGGCAGGAGGGATCTGGCGCCGCGGCGCCGGGAGGCACCAAGCGCTCGAGTCCTCCTCCGAGGAAGTGTACAACGAATCGTCTGACTTGGACGTGTCGAGGGAGAAGCCGCTGCCATCACCGAAGAAGACGACAAAGCGGATCAGCTTCATGTGCAAGGCGTAAGAGCAACCCTTGGTCCCGATCGAAATTGCTCTCTTTCCTTTCTGTGTTTAAAGTTTCCTTCTTGATCAGGCCCACTGGACGTGCCGGGCCAGCATCGAGGCTGCACTGAGGGCGACCGGAGTCGCTGGGCCATTCGTCGCAAGGGGAACCGGCCCTTCCCCGCCTGCTATGGTCTTGGGGGCGGCGGAGGTGGCCGGCTTGGAGAAGGAGCACTCATCGGTAGAGATCACCGGTGGGTCCGAGGAGGAGGCGGCCAAGACTGTGGCCGCGCTGGCAGCCAAGGCTACTGCTTGGACCGCGCGGGCGGCTAGGGCGCACTCCGAAGCTGAACGGGCTACCACGGAGGCCGAGGTTGATGCCCGGGTGGAGGAGGTTGCCGTCGGAGTGACCACACTGGCCGCCAAGTCGGCCGCTGAGGCTCTAACCGATCAGTGGGGGGGTGGTGAGAACTCCTCCGGCATCAGCTAGGGCCGGCTCGGTGACCTCGTCGACGACAAGATCATCACCGTGTTGCCCGTCAAGGGTCCTGCCGCTCCTCCCAAGACCAATACCGAGGAGCTCCACGATGTCGGGGTCGAGGAGACCGGCGCCATCGAGGTTGTCGACGCCGAGGCCACCGGGGGCGAGTTGGAAACCGAGGAAGGCTCCAGGTCCCAGGGCGATGACTTGTCGGAGCTCGACCTCCATTTCGCCGGCATCCGGGGCTTGTTCATGCTAAGGCTCAGGTTTTTAGCTATCTTTGCGTGAGTCTTGTCTGACTTTCTGTCATTGCAGAGGCGCGCTCATCTGTCCGAGCCGTCAGAGGCCAAGCGGGCACAGGAGGAGAAGCTTGTGGAGGCTTGTCACCATGAGTCCGCTTACCTTGCCCCAGTTCTTCCTCCTCCCATCCTGAAATGACTATGAAAACTTTCGGAGGGGCTCAGGACGCCCTTGAGCAAACCGAGGTCCTCCGGGCTGAGCAGAACAGCCCTCGGGAGGCCCTCAAGCTTTCCGAGGATGCCCGAAAGGTGACCAAGGACTCCCAATGGACCTTGGAGGCGCAGCTTGGAAAGGCTCGGGCCGAGATTGAAAGGTTGGCTCTAGCCAGGGCCAAGGCCGAGAAAGCCAGAGCCAAGGCCGAGTCTGCTAAGGTTGAGGCCGAGGCCAAATCAACTCGGGCCTTGGCCGAGCAGGCCAAAGCCTTGGTCGAGTCGGCTAAAGATGAGGCGGAAGCCGCCAAGACTGAGGCAGAGGTATCACTAGCAAAAGTGGGGGAGGAGCTTTCCGCCACGGAGAGCGCGATGGCCAACCCGGCCAAAGAGCTGATGGACGCCAAGGCCTCCGCGGAAGGTAAGCATCCATTCCCGCGTTCTTCCCCAATTCTTGGTTTTTCTTTCTCACCTCGATCATCACCTTTCGTCTTCGTCCCTGCACAGAGCATGCGGAGATCTCTCGTCAGCAGATGGGGCACCTCAAAGGGCTCCTGGAAGTGGCCGAAGCTCGGCTGTCCGAAGTTCAAGACGACAGTCTCACCATTCTGAACCGGGCCGACCACGACCTTCCTCCCACCCAGGAATCCCGCGAGGAGTTCCTCAACCGCCTGTGGGATGGTCCTCGACACCTCGATGTTTTCATGAAGACGAGGCGAAGGCCATGGCGGGACTGGCCCTCGGCATCCTCTGTCATCGATTCCCAGAGGTGCTGGTTGCCGACATCGGCCTGGGGTGGCCAGAAGGCCTTGGAGCCGACGAGCCCGAGGCCATCGTTGCTGAATTCGACGAGACTGCCGGTCGGGTGGTCGATCTTATAGATTTTTGATCATTCTCTACTGTAGGTTTCCTGAGTAGGAAGGACAAAACATTTTTATGTCAATATCAGGGTCACATGCCCTATCCTCTTGCGTAGCCATGCCGAAGGGTGTTCGACTGCGGCATACAAGGGTCCAACTTCGCCTACTCGTATCATTCTCGACGTTTAGGCCTTAGAAATGATCTTCACCTGGAATAACCAGGAGGATTCTCTAACAGGGTTTCGTCAGGTTTGGAATCGGCCTTTAGCAAAACTATCGTTCATTTCACGAACTAGGCGAAGTGAAGGGTCTCGGAAGACCGAGTTTCCCGAGTAGCTTGATCATACGACGGGCCATTCTCGCGTTTGAACTTCAACCCAAGTTCGACTCCAGGAGGGAAAATCCAGCTCTGACCAGAGGGGGATGGGATTGAAGAGAACGCGTCGGGAAAAGTCGTATTTCTTCGATACTCGGGACAAGAACCAAATTAGAGGATAGTCACTGACTCAAACAATAACATTATTTCCCGAGAGCCTGGAGCACATGGATCGGGGCCGCGAAACTCAGAGCTGATCATGAGCACTTGTGCAGAAGTCATCGAATCATTTGGTCATTACTTGTCAACTAGGAAGCATCGCTGAGCCCCCGAGTGGCAAAGGCAAGCTCGACAAGCAACCTACCGGAGAACCTCAACTAGGGCAGGTAAGGGGCCGCGTAGCTCAAGGCTGGCCATAACCTGTGCGCGGGAGCTGTCGAGGGCGTGTTGCCAGCCCGACGACTGAGCGGGACTATGGTAGAGAATGCAGGAACATGCAAGGATTATAATTTTCGGAAATTGAAAGGAAAAGGGTAGCAGACGTATCTGTTCGAAGACTTCATCGGAAAACGTAGATCTCCATCGGACCATCTCAGATGAAGAACAGCGCCCCGACCTGGCGTGCCAACTGTCGACGGGTGGGTCGACAGTCCACCAAGGGGGGTCCCCGAGGAGATGGAAGAGAGTTTGGTAGAGAAGCTGTGCTCCGATGGATCCAGTGAGTGCTGCCAGACAATTAGGGATGGGCCAGCTGTCGATTGGCTTACACTTTGCCGACAAGATCCAAACTAGAGGAGAAATCACTTCAGGCCTTATGATGGACAGATTGCTCAATGTCCCAGGGCCTCTCCTTGGTAGCATTGACAATATTGAATTGGCCGTAATGAGGTGTGTAGCCTACGACCGATGGTGGATTGAATGGAAGAAACACCTTTTTTCACAAATCGGCTTCGATGTACTTGACCAGCATGTACCCAGAATTGGTTCCACAAGTAAGCACTTTTCCTTCTTTTTTTAAATTCTTCATTATCAGCTTAATATCTTTTAATAATTGACTACATCTTTCTCTTTGTTTGCAGACTACCGACTCCTCTCCTCCTCATAGCAGCAACACTGGGACAACCATCTCCTATGCTGTCGGCATTCTCCCCAATGGTTGTGGACTAGCTCCTTCAAGGATTGACTACGGTGCCCCCAAGACAGCGTCTTTGCTTTACGGTCAAACCCGCTAGCCGATCCTCTCTGAAGCTAGACGAAGAAAAAGGACCAAACCATCGGCTGCCGATCCATCGGCTGCAAAGAAAAAAGCTCCCATGAAACAAAAGACAGCTGCAGCCGATGATCTGTTGTCCTTAGACCTAGACGTGGAGGAGTTCTTGAAATTGAGGAAGTCATCAATGACACTACAGCCAACATAAGTGAAACAAGGAGAACCATGCAGACGCCGCAGCGGATGATCCATCTACCCAGAAAACTCCAACTCCTCCAAGACGCCAACCTCATCCTCAGTCGGTATGTACTTTTCTGGAGTTCATCTCCTTTAAATTTTCACATTTCAATTCTGACCAAACTCCTTCACTTTGCAGAAGAAGAAATTGGCAACCAAGAAGAGATCAGCTCCACCTCCATAGGTAACTTTAAACTAAAAACCTTTCTCAATTTTCAATTAACCGATTCTGACCCAAACTTGTTAATTTCTTTCTTTTTGTGAAGCCGCCTCGCTCTCCAGCACCTACCCTACTTGAATCAAGTGAACGCACTCCATCAGCTAGGGGAAGCCATCACGTGGAAGCAGAAGGAGAAGCAGCTCTTGTCATCCCTGTAAGCACTTTCTCTTAAACTCCATATCGGCTATTTTAAGCTTTCCAACACTTAACAATCTCAACGCTTTCTTTTTCAGGCTCTCGCCGACATGTTCTCATTTGACATAGGGCAGTGGGATGATGATGAAGAGACCACAAGAAAAGCCCTGGCTCCCATTGCCGATGGCTTGAAGGCCAAGCTATTGGATATTGCTCGTCGGCTAGAGAGCTCCTTGGACTACTTAGTCGTCAACTGCGGGCCGATCAGAGCTAGGTTTGAAGAAATTCAAGACCAAATCCTAGACAACCTAGCTGACATCATCTCCCAAGCAGCATATCTTGAACAACACAGACACAGGCTGGAGAGAGCTAATCGGCAAGAGAGATCGGCGAGAGAGAAAAGTTCTTGAAGCCTCCATCGAAGCTAATCGACAATCAATCACTGCAGAAAAAACCAAGCTTGATGAGATGACTGCAGGGCCATGTTCAATTAAGACCAACATTGATCGGCTACAAAAACGCAAGGAGGAGGTACTAGCTGAGCTTGAGAAGTGCAACGCTGAGCTGGCATCAGAGGAGCAGAAACTCGTCGATCTTCCCAGGGCAATTGAAGAATAAAAATCCAAATTGAAGACTTCTATCAAACATTTGTCAGATCTTACAAAATCTCTGAAAGTGATCCCAGGAACCGATGGTACCAATGCCTAGGCCATAGAAGACATAGAACAAATTAGGCAGAGGGCTATATCGGCTATCAAAAAGCTAGTGTCTAGATGAGCCGATTCATGTAATAGGAGCTAGGAGTTTGGAACTTGTGAACTTTCATGCCGATTCTTGTAATTCTTTGTGAACCTTTGTGATGAATCTTGTAATATAACTCTTGCATTGAAATTTTTTGAAGTCCACATATTTTTATATGCATGTATGTATGCCCCCCTAATTTTACAATGTCAAACATTGATAAAATTATGGCTTGACATAGGGCAATATCGCAAATTGGCTATCACACATCGGCAAAACTCAACTGACTATAATAAGATAAAAATACTAAGGGCGATATAACTTATATCGGCCATCTAAAGGCAATGTCAACACATCGGCTACCATGTATCGACATAACACAGCCGAATCATGAATTGATTCAAACACTTGGATAATATTTTTTTAAAATATTTCCCATTGAGAGCCCTTTCAAAAACTTCTCCACCAAGCCCTTGCAACATATAAGCTCCCTTAGAAACGGACTTGTAAATCCAAAAAGGTCCTTCTCAATTCGGTGACCACTTGTCGAACTTATTATCATGAGTTCCAATCGGCAAGATCAATTTCCAAACCAACACGCCTTCTGAAAAAGATTTTGGCACAACTTTCTTGTTATAATGACGAGTGATTCTTTCATTATCTCTTGTCATCTTTTCCAAAGCACGCATCCAAGACTGAACCAAGTCTTCCGATTCATCTACCATAAGATTATGATAATCATTGGCTGTCAACTCGTCTTGTAAATCAATCCTCCTCGAGCCGATGACACTTTCCCATGGAAACATAGCTTCATGCCCATAAAGTAGCTTGTAGGGAGGAACTTGGATCTATCCATGACAAGTCATCCGATAGGACCACAAGGCTTCAGCCAGTCGGCTATGCCACTGCTTTGGGAATTCAGAAATCTTCATTTTGGTCAACTTAATCAAACTTTTGTTCGATGCTTCTGTTTGTCCATTAGCTTGGGCATAATATGGTGAACAATTCAGCAATTTAATCCCGATGCTTTCTGCAAATTGGATAAACTCATCGGATACAAAGATAGATCCCTGATCGGTTGTGATAGTCTAAGGGATACCGAATCGGTATATAATGTGCTCTTTAACGAACTGAATTGCATCCCGAGAATAACCCTTCTTCAATGGTATTGCCTTCACCCACTTCGTGAAATGATCGGTTACCACCAATATAAACTTATGTCCTTTGCTCGAAGGTGGATTGATCTGGCCGATCATATCAATTCCCCATCCTCTGACCAGCTATGGCTTGATTATGGGATTCATACCCGATGCAGGTGCTCTTTGAATTGCTCTGAATTTCTGGCAGTCTTGACAACCTTTATCATATCTGAAACAATCCTCCAACATCGTCGGCCAAAAATATCCAGCTCGTCAAAAGCAGCCCCTTTATTTTGTGAGCCGATTGATGAGTACCAAATATACCTTCACATATACCTCGCCCATCAGAACTTTCGCTTGATTGGCACCCAAACATCTTAGCAATACTCCATCAATCGTCCGATAATATAGATCGTCATCCAACAAAACATATCTCAAAGCTTTGTAACGCAATTTTCTCGAAGCCGATTGAGAAGGATTCTTCATATAATTGAAAACATCATACCTCCAATCGTCGGCTGCGATTGTAGCAATCTCTACCTCGATATCTTTTACCATTGGCATGTATCCCGATGCCCCCTGAGCCAAATCATTAGCTTCAACATTTTGCTCTCAAGGAATATGTGTTAAAGTGACTAGCCAAAAACTATCCATCAACTCTCGGCACTTCTCATAGTAGATCATCAATGTATCATTCTTGCAATCATATTCCCCAGCTAGCTGATTGATGACCAACAAAGAATCACCCATGATTTCAATGGCATCGACTTCAATTTTATTTAAGAGTTGCAATCCCTTGAGAATTGCTTCATACTCAGCTTGATTATTGGTGGCATAAGGCTTAATAGTGTAGGCAAAATCAAGACTTGCCCCAATAGGTGATATTATGACCAAGCCGATACCACAACCATGAGTACAAACCAATCCGTCAAAAAACAATGTCCAAGGCACTATGTCAACCGAGCTGATTGAGTCATCACGATGTTCGACAATAAAATCGGCTATGGCTTGCCCCTTGACTGCTTTGGGCGATTCATATCTGAGATCAAATTCCGTTAAGGCATAGATCCATTTTCCAACTCTCCCTTTCAACATTGGAGTTGATAGCATGTACTTGACAACATCGGCCTAGCAAACTATGATGCATTCATTGGATAAGAAATAGTGCCTTAACTTTGTGCAAGAGAAATAATGACATAAGCACAACTTCTCCACCGGAGAATCCCTTGTCTCTGCATCCATAAGCCTTCTGATTAAATAAAAAATTGCTCTTTCTTTACCTTCAAATTCCTGGATCAAGACCAAGCCGATTGACTTCTCATCGGCTGACAAGTACAACTTGAAAGGTACTCCCTTTTCTGGAGGAATCAGAACTAGAGGGGAACTCAAATACTCCTTAATAGTGTCCAAGGCCTTTTGTTTCTCTGCCCCCCAAGCAAACTCCTGATCGGCTTTCAATCTGAGCAAAGGTGTGAAGGGTTCCATCTTCCCTAACAAATTAGCAATAAACCTCCTGATAAAATTCACCTTGCCGACCAGAGATTGCAACTGCTTCTTGTCTTGTAGAGGTTGAATATTCTTAATCACATTGATACTCCTTTGCGTTACTTCAATCCCCCTTTCATGAAAAAGAAAGCCCAAAAATTGTCCAGCTAATACGCCAAAAGCACACTTTGTGGGATTCATCTTCAAGCCATATTTCCTTGTTCCCTCCAAAACTTTCCTCAAATCAGCTATATGATCTTCAATCTCCTTTGATTTCACTACCACATCATCAATATAGATCTCAACCAACAAGCCGATCAGATCATGGAATATGTAATTCATGGCCCTTTGATATGTAGCTCTAGCGTTCTTCAAGCCAAAAGTCATCACTACCCATTCATACAAGCTGATTGCAACAGGACATCTAAAAGTAGTCTTATGGATGTCTTCTTCTGCCATGAAAATTTGATTGTATCCAGCATTGCCATCCATAAAACTTATAATCTTGTGCCCTGAAGCAGCATCGACCAATATATTGGTAATCGACATTGGGTATTCATCCTTAGGGGTAGCTTTGTTTAGATCTCGAAAATAAATGCAAATCATAAGTTTACCGTTCTTCTGGATGACTTGTCGGAGATGACCTGAATCTCTCATTATGTTTGCAAGATGAAGAGAAACACTTCAAATCATCTAACAGACATAACGAGACGTCCGACGTCCTGAGAGAAGGATACGTGAGACATTGCTGGGCCTTTAGCCTGCCAGTCAACTTCAGCCTGAGATGTGCCCGTCAAACCACTCGAAGGCGGCGACCAGATGTGTTACACATTCAGGAGACTTAACAAAAATGGCTAAAGATATACAACATCTCAATATTCTTAACTCTTACTCAGGTGAATCTAGTTCCCAGGATGTGCGTTAGATTCACACTTTCATCTCAAGCATGGATATACATAGACATTCAGGAGACTTGACAAAAATGGCTAAAGATCTACAACATCACAAATATTCTTAACTCTTACTCATGTGAATCTAGTTCCCAGGATGTGCGCTAGATTCCCACTTTGATCTCAAGCATGGGCATTCATCGCAAACACATCAAAGATGAAAGAATATATATACAAATCAGAGAACAACGGAAGCTTGACTACCCAACCACAAGCACACTGACTAGGGGTTTACCCCGTTAAGTTCAAGTCCTAGAAGAAGTAGACGATTACCAGCATCACTCAAAAGACTAAGTCTAAACCTGCAAGCAAAATGGATATTCCAGGGCAAGAGTTAGTACATTAATCAATTTAATGTACTGGCAAGCACACAGTCAAACCTACATACATGAAGGCTTTATATCAAAGGAAGGCTATTTGTAGTCTCAGTTTTCAGCATAAAGCAAATTTTAGTTCTCAACCATTTACAACGTAATTTAAGCAAAGTATTTTAGCAATGTGTAAAGCATTATTAATCATGGCATGGTTTCAACATAAATAGGTAAATTTCATTCCCTTACACACATCGTTGAGTAAGGCATACACATCGCATAAATCATTCTCATTTTCAACACAATTCATTTAGATTCGAAAACATTTAGAAAAAACAAAATTATACCCATAGCACATCATCATGTCGCTCGTGACCGTGAGCATGACTAATCGATTAGTTTTTAGAACTCTGCAGAGTTTGTACAGCTTTATCCACATGATATGAACTCTCTAGTTTGTTTTGTGCTCGCGATGCACTACCACACTCTTCATGTTGAATGTGGTATAGAGGTCATAATGAAGCCTTTACACTACATAATCTCTAACCTTGCACCAGCACGATTTGTGTTCCATCCATCCTAGTCACACTGGAATATGACATAGAACCGTCAAATGGTGTGGCCCCAATTTTAACTTGACGCCGTGGTGGCAGACACAACAGGAACCCACCCACGTGGCACAATATCGTTGTATTAGACAGACTTAGTCGTCTAAACTACCACGTCAGGTTAAATAGGAAGTTCCTCTGGGTTATCCGAACCCATACACACTGGCCTACCATAGTGCAAGGCTAGGTGCTAAGTAGATTATTCAGCTAAGGCTACCCCATACTAGCACATGTGGATGTACAGTAAACATAATGAAGGACATGAAGTTCAGTCCTTAATCGACTCAGGCGAACACTCTCCTTATCGACAGACAAATACATCAATTGCATGCCATTTTCCGCCCAAGTATAAAATCACATTTTATCTCAGTTTGTTTCACAAATAATCAGAGGTTCACCTCTGTCCAAAATGTCCAAAAAGGTTTTCATAAAATACAGTAAGTGATCCATAACCATGTTGTTATTTATAACTAAGCAGGGCTAAGCATTTGCAATTTATAAAAACTTAGTATAGTCATATGAGCATATTTAAAGTACTCTAATTATTCCTGAGGTTCAAAACAGCAGGGGAGAGATTTTCAAAAGGGATTCATGAATTTTCAGGACATAGTTAAAAATGTCGATAGGGTGAAGTACGCATGCAACTTTACAAACAAAACATTTAGCCCGAAAACATGGTTTTCAATGTGTTCAAAACAAGGGCATGAAAACTTGCCTTGGTTGATGTAGGATCTACCTGGAATGAATTAGAACATGAATCTCCTCACCGTCGCAAATTCATCCACTAAAAGAAAATATCGGTAACGAATAAATACCAAAACATGTAAAAATCTAAAATGTTATAAAATGCATGAGTTCTCTAGTGTGGTTAGGTTCTGTGTGCATAAGATTTGTAGTGAAGGAATTTCTATTTTATCTTATTCCATTTGGGAGTTATTGATTTTTGAGGTTTTCTCGGTATAGAGTAGTATTTAATTAGATAGGGTTCTAAAATATTTTGTAAAGTGATCTTTATTAGGTTTAGTATCTCAGGAGTGTAGTGTTGTGTTTTCTTAGACTAATTGATTTGGTTCCACAATTTTTTTAGAGTTACTAAGAATTTCTTATAGGTCTACCAACTTATAACGGATTCTAGGCATCTAGTTACTATATATATACACCTTCCTAGAAGTTCTAAGTCCAGAACATGTTCATTTTGCTAGATATTTTTTAAAGTGTATAATTTAGCCAATAAATCAAATTTTTAGTTCAAAACTTTTGGAGTTTAAATTGTTTCACTATACATTTTCTAAACTAGGAAATGTTCTTATGGTAGGTGTTTAACATATCAACTTAGGTTTTGCCTATAGAGCTAAATGTGCTAAGTTTTAGTAATTTGAGATGGAACTATGGTTTCACTGATCCAACATATTTTAATCTATCTAGAGGTAGGATTTCAATTCATGTATGTACACATGGTGCTTACTTATTTAGGGGGATTAGCACCTAGGTTGTCTATTTATAGTTTAGAGCTATAACCTGTACAGAAAGTGCCATATCTTATTTTACTATGTCGAATTCTATTACTTGCTGGTTCTATAGAAACTTGGTTCACGTCAAATGGATTAAGGATGAATTTTCTAAATTTTACAAGTTGAAGTGTGCACTAAGTTGTTTATTCCTTATATAAATATTTAAATGATATTACTTTAGCAGTAAGCATACATTTTTATTTTGTAATTTGAAATTATGTATTTCGGTGATTCTACAAAACTTGAGTTTGCTCAAAAAGGAGTTAATATGAATTTTAGATAAATCTCTAAATTTCAGTTCATCCAAAACACATCATTTTAATAGTAATAGTCTTAGAGGTATTTGGTACAAAGTAACTAGATTATTTTATTTTTCCTAAATAGAGAGTGTAAGTTGATGCATCTATAGAATTTAAGTTTGTCCAAAAATAAGTTAAATTGAATTTTCTATGCATTTTACAATTTTGAGCAAGCCCTAGGTGTGATCTTCTTTACTTTAATTTTAGAGACAAAATTTGCACTCTGAGTGCCAAGTTTTATAATTCTAAATTAAAGTATATTATTTTTTGAGTTCACAAAAATTTGTTCCATCCCAAAATGATTTTAGTTAATTTAATATAGATTTTACAAGTTTAGTTTTTTTCGTGTTAAAAATTTTATGTTTTAGCTCTTTCCCTTTGTATTTTGATATTATTATACACATGGGGTCCACTGTCATTGACTTGGTCATTTTTCACATAGGCCCCTGGAGTCTTAGAAAATCAACCCGTAGTCTAAAAGCACATGGGATTTGAAAACTTCTTTAAGAGTCCGTCAAACTTTTACATAATTACGGATAGGTCCTGCACCCATATGCCAGTCTAATGGAATTTTACAAACTAGTACCTGGAAGTTTGTTTCTTCTCAAAGTGGGGTCCTTGAGCCATGAACAGAGGGAGTGCGGAGGTCCAATCGTGTGCAACGTCGTTCTTGGCTTCGGACATGTAGGAGAAAATGCGGTGGAGGTTGAAGCGGACGCTGGTGGCGAGAGACGACACCTGACTCCGCCTGGCCCTGGCCCTCTCGTCACCCACCGTAGAGGACGACACCGACGGGAAGAAGGCGAGCGGCGATGTCATCCTCCTCTTGCCGCCACTGCCCAGTGTCATCTTCCTCCAGCGCCTGCGAGGAAGATCCCGTAGAGAAGCAGCAATCGACATGGCCAATGTGGATGAACAGGAGGAAGAAGAGAGACACGAAACCACGGAGCAGGGTGTTGCACCTGATTAGGTCGGCATGCTGCGGGACACTGACGTCGAAGTCCACTAGGTGTATGACCAGTGGCGGACCCAGGATTTTATTGGAGCCTGGGCGAACAGCCGAACCCGAACCGCAAGCATAACAATTAGCCAAGAAACGTCTCATCCTTAAATCATATTTGAATAATTCAAAAACATATGCACCAATAGTCAGTACTGCCAAATGCCAATAGTAACAGCCACAATTCAAAACCTAATTACCCCTAAGTACAAAAACATTGAAGAACAAAACTAATAAAAACAGAATTATTACACGATTGGCTAAGTCTTCTCTGCGTTGTCATTGCTGGAACAAGAACAACCGAACACACAAGACTACTGGAAATTGAAAAACCCAAAACGCTTTGGTCTGTGGATGCTGAAAATCAAAACCTGAAAAAACCTGGTTTAGTCCGGCCGTGAATTAGCTACTAGTAACATATTAGAATATGAATAACATCACTATGGAGTAGTATGAAATTTCAGGTAAAAAAATAAAATATACGCTTAAAAAGGAGAGAATTGAAAGGCACTGTATGTTGAGAGTATGTTGAGAGATCAAACAGTAAAAAATTTTAAGTAATTTGCATCGCTCGCTGTCACTCACTGTCACTGGACTGAACAAACACGATTGCATCGTTCACTGGACTAGAATGTATACTATACCTACCTGCTCCAGAAACTCCCGGCAGCGGCGCAACGCAAGAGATTGGCTCACGGGCGCACGGCATCGCTCCTGCAAATTTGGAAGAACCAAACCGTCGCAGGCAGCGTCGCTCCTTCTACCGCTGAGCTGCGCGCGTCTTTGCCCCAGCCAACACGGCGCCTCAGCTCTTTGCCTCAGCCCAACACCGCGCCTCAGCTCTTTGCCCCAGCCCAACGCACCAGTGTCTGTATTTTTGGAATGGGCCTCATGGCTGTAGGCTGGGGAGCCCGTACAGCGGCCCAGGGTCGCCGAGCCCTAGGCCCGCCACTGTGTATGACGCGGTGGTTGCCGACAGTGTCAATGATGGCCACGGGCGGGACGTTGTCCGCGACGAGAGCAGCCCTGGAGCCCTTGGAGATGAGCGGGTTGATCTAGCTGAACATCGCGGGCGACAGCCACGACATCGTCGCGTACGACGTTGCCGCCGCGGCTTTACCAAGAACACAACTTCGCTCTTCCCCATCGGGAGTTGCCGCATTACCGAGGCCGGTTGAGCCGATGACAGAGAAGTAAAGAAGAGGGAGCGACACCACCATCCCAGCGAATGCGATGGCATCGTCAGGGAGGATGGGCTAGCCACGTAGCGTGCAGCCGCGGAGTCGAAGAAGAGCACCACGAGAGCCGTTGACCCAGTCCAAAAGAGGCGGAGGTGCACCGGATGAGTGCGGTGTCGAGGGCTAGGAGTGCGGGATATGGTCGGGGCACTGGGTGTTGAAGTTGGAGGAGCGGTGGAGGAAGAAATAGGAGCTCATGCACGTCACCCCCCACACGTCAATATTAGCCAACATCGATCCCTCTGTTTCTCTTGCCTCCTTGAGCGGTGGGAGAACTTTGCACTTAAGTGGAGCTAGCTTGGGTGGCTTCCTAGTGGGTCTAGGGTGAAGAGGGCAAGGCAAATAGGAGTGGGTTGGGTAGAATCCTGAGTAAAAACGATTTTAAGCGAATTTTCAGATTATTTCTCTCTCCCTTTTTTGTGTAGCTTCATAATTTAATCTGTGGACATGGAAAATTAGTGAAATTTTTACTGGAGGTAGATGATCATTCCTAGATTCCATTTTCTTTAGTTGCATTGAAAAATCATTTGTAGAATGTTCTCAGAAATTAAACAAAGATGGGGTATTTGAGGACTTGTTTGAATTTTTAGAAGGTCTAAACAGAGGATAAAAATTCTAGTAAAATTATATTTATTCATGCTAATTAGCATATTATTTATTATATGTTTTTGTGCATTTTAATGATCTTTTAGGCAAGTTGTTATTTTAGCCGATTAAGGATATTAATCGTCCTTTTATTTGACTGTTTTCCCCATTTTGTTTAAGGCATCAAAGTTAGTCATCAAATTTCACCAAAATTATACGGGTTTGAATTTAATGTTTTACACTTACATGAGTTTTTAACGATTTTACCTAATATGGTTTATTCAAAAAATGAGGATACCCTATGTGCATGCATCTATTATAGTCATTGGGTTCAGATGAAATTTCCTCTTGGGCTAAGGAGGTGAACCTTGGATTAAAATTTTTATGTCCATTTATTGACACCCAATGTTGGCTGCAGTTTGTTTTGGCAAATTTTTAATCTTTTAGGTTGTTGCTTATGAGTCCCATAATGAAATGCAAGACCAAAATTCAATAGCACAAAGGACTTAGTTTCAAAACACTTCTTATATGCGCATACTTGCACACATGTATGATGTGCAACTATTCTCAGGGTTGGGAATGTAAAAGTTTTTTATTTACTCTCAAATTTGATTCATGCAATAGGTTGAAATAATTCACCCAAGTTAGAAATGAAAAATTTTTGTTCTCAAAATTTAAAAACTTCACGGTCAATGTGGTTTTGACAAAATTCTTTGACCCTAGAATTTGGGTATGTGACATGACTAGAACTATATTGGAAACCCACTCAGCATATCGGCATGGCCGAATAAAACCAACATCATATAAGCGAGTAATTTCGACTTTAATAGTGTCATACATATCTGCTTTAAATATTCTAGGTGGTTGCTTAAACGGCCGATATCCTGGTTTGATAGGAAGTCCTGACATCTCAAAATATTCCCAAGCAAAGCAATCTTTATATTCTTTCGAAAGTTCTATTAGCTCGGTTCTAAAATGAGAGGACATTTTTTTACTAACGAAAGTCAGCCTAGGCCTATCTCCTGAACCTATATCAACTTCTTCCAAATCATCGGCCGACATGAAACATTGTCCCAGTTTGCCCTCGAGATCCTCTACAAGACCTTGTTGTAGAAATTTGAACCCTCCACGATGCCCTCAAAGTAATAATCAGGGCTCTTCATCTCCAATTGGATGTATGTCACAATCGAACACTTTTAGATAATCTCCTTGCCAAATTTTTCCAGACAAGCAATCAATTCCATTCATCTCCCAAAGAGTTAACTCGGCAATATTGACTGACCTATCGGCTGGCACGATTTCCACCTTGTCACCTTGCCATTGGATTAAACTCTGATGCATGGTTGAAGGAATACAATAATTTGTGTGAATCCAATCCCTTTCAAGCAACAGGCTATATGAACCCTTCCCATCAATGACAAAGAACGTGGTAGGGACAGTTTTGCTGCTGATTGTCAACTCTACATTTAGAACTCCTTTGGTTTCCGATGGATTGCCACCAAAGTCTATGAGAACCATGTTGGTCTTGATGAGATCATCTGAATTCCTCCCCAACTTCTTAAATGTAGAATATGGCATCAGATTCACTGCAGCTCCACCATCAACCAACATTTTGGACATCGGCTTGCCATTGACAAACCCCTTGACATACAGTGGCTTGAGGTGCCAATGCGCTGTCCCTTCTAGTTTCTCAAAGATAGCTTGTTCTGGGGACAAAACCAACTTGGCCAAGGATTCTTCCACAAGATCTGCATCGGCTTGGCTAGCCTCATATTCTGCTGGTAATACAAATACCATGTTAATCGATGCAGAAGCAACAACTTTTCCCTTAGTGAACCTTTTTGCCCTGTCAGCTTTGACCTCA